>CM045733.1:40325000-40390000 GCA_024760905.1 Plotosus lineatus
ATATTTACTAAGTATTAAGCTGCATTGTACTGGTTTTGGCACCTGTGATCGATCAGCACACATTTGGTCTGTCAAATGAAACATGAAATCATATTCTCCAATACAATCATCCCTTGCCACTTCGCGATTTGAGCATTGTGGTCTTGGTACATCGCGGCATTTTAATAAAAAATAAAATAAAATAAAATGTTCATAAAAAATTCAAAATTTGTGCTGAAACTCAGATGTAAGCAAGCGGAAGGCAGGGACCCAAGGCAGGCTGTGTCCATTGTTTCCAAAGGACAGACTGAAGTACCCCTCTTTCCCAGTTCAGGCAGGGATTGCCAACTCAACTCAATCTCGCAAGCTGATTGGCTTAGACGCGTGACGCTATTGCCTCCCGCCCACTCAACTCAATCTCGCAAGCTGATTGTCTTAGACACGTGATGCTGTTGCCTCCCGCCCACTCAACTCAATCTCGCAAGCTGATTGGCTTAGACGCGTGACGCTGGTGCCTCGCACATTCTCGCGGGATTTTTTATGATTTTGCGATCTTACTGTATAGTGTTCGTGAACGTCCTGCACCGCGGAGAAGAGCTATTGTCAGAGTTGAGTACAGTACTTAAAGTATTTATATATAAATTCTATTTAAATATTAATACATTACAGTATTTACGTATGCATATAACTGTGGAACGTTTAAGATACACTTCTTGATATTCTATAGACGCGAAAACATATAGAAATGAGACAACATGGTAGAAATGGGGGCGGGGCATTCCTACTTCGCGGTTTTTCAAATATCACGGCTAGGTCTGGTCTACATTATCCGCGATATTCAAGGGATGACTGTATATCCCTTTAAAATTATCAAAAAAATCTTGACTGAGAAAAAAATAAATGTATTTTTTAATTTTATTCCTTTTTAAAATTGCATTCAGAAATGAGCTGATGTTTTTAGGCAACAAAATTTGTAGAATTTCCTTGGACATATTTATAATAATTAGACATTTTTCTCCTCTGTGTTAGTGAGTGTATAAACAAAAATAAATTAGAATGCTGGAAGTGACCAATCAGAACCGAGTATTCAAATGTATTGTGTAATAATTACATCTAAGGTAAGCAAAGTAGTCTGTTTGGGTTTTTATACCCGAGCCTAGGGGCTCATCAGGCCGGTGCTTATTCCACATTCTGTAGCATGAAGCTACCAGGAGTTCAATTCCTCCTGGATGGGACGCGACTCCATTGTAGGTTACCTTCCCAGTGTGTTTTTTACTGGTATTCATTTATACTGCCAGGTGAACAGAGACACACTTGTGGTTAAGACCTTGCTCAGGGGTCTTAACACAGTTGGGGATTAACTGGGATTCGAACACATTAGCCCAGCACCCCAACTAGGCCCCAATAATTAGATTTAAAGTTTCTGAAATTTCAACATTATTTTCTGTTCTTACATTCCTTACATTCTCACAGCTACAAATAGTCATTTCATCACGCGAGCATATTAGAACAATAATAAAATGACCTTAACACCTTCTGACCAATCAAGATCCAGAATCGAACAATGCAGTGATTTAAGAAGGGGATAAACAAGTTGTGTTGTTTGAAAGAAGAGAAATGGTTCATACCCAAATTTTGCTCAGGAGAAAAAGTGTAGTATCTCAATTAGCTGTAATCTACAGCTAGGGGAAAAAAACAAGCTTCCTTCAGGCAAAAAGCTCAAAGGACAAAATGATAACAAGGCTCAAGTGTTAGCTAAATAACGTTATGCAAAGCATGCTGGGAGTTTATAGTCAATAACGGAGCTAAACGCAAAACTCTGGCCCATGGGCAAAACAATAGAACAAATATAATAAGGGAATATCAGCGACAGCAACATTGCAATGAAAGAAATAAAATACTTCTGCCGTACTTGCTTGTTCTCTTTCTTTCTTTTCTCAGAAATCCACAATCTCAGTTTATTGCATTCGGATTCTTCTATCTGCTCACCATCAGTGATAAAACTGACCACAAGGTTCATGAACAGAAAACGAAAGAAAGAAATCTCTCTAAATGTAAAGATCATTATTTGACCAGAATTTCATGAAATGCAAACCTAACTCTACTACAAAGGAAAGGGTAAGAGAAACAGACAGTAGAACTTTAAAAAAGAAAGAAAGAAAGGTTACAAAAAACCGTGAAAGGTTTGTGTGGGAGAAAGGAACTGAGTCAAACAGCTCAAAATGAATGTGAGCTAAAAATTGTGCTGAGAAGAAATTAAGTGAATTAAAAAGGGATGATGATTTTTATTGATAATTATTAATAAATGGGAAGATGATTAGTGCAGTGCAGATCGCATGAGTCGTGTTCATCGTTTACTGAATGTGTTTAGTACATGTTTCTTCTTTTTATTTTCCTTTCGTCTTTTTCCATTTATCATGGATCGCCACATAGGTTTTTACATTGGATGCCCTTCCTGACACAACCCTTTAGCAAGGGGCAGAAACACGCTGACGGTTTTGCAGCTATTCTTTACAAAAGTCAGCAATGGTTCTTTGACATGAACCTCTCACCATAGACAGTGAGACACATGGCCCACCTTTGATAACCCACTTAGCTTCACTGGGGTTTCAGCACAAGTTTATATACTCTTAAGAACAACACCAAAACTTTGTTTCTGAACTACATGGAGCATTTAAGATTCTTTTGTTATTTTCATCGAGAGAGTGAGTTCACCACCAGAATATACAGGCAATAAACAATCACTAGGCACTGCTGTTCCCAACAACTGATCACTAGGATAAGACAAACCAGTCACTAATCACTATTACTTGAAACAATCAATCACTGGCCACTATTATTACAAACGACCAGTCACTGATCACTATTATTTGAAACAACCAATCACTGGCCACTATTATTACAAACAACCAGTCACGGATCACTATTATTTGAAACAACCAATCACTGACCACTATTATTACAAACATCTAGTCGCTGATTACTATTTTCTCCAACAACCTGTTCACAAATTCCAGGTCTTACAAACAACAAATCACTATTTCCCACAAAAAAAAAAAAAACAAAAAAAACTGATCAGTATTTTCCTAATGACTGATCACAGACCATTTATTATTGGCAACCAATAGCTAACTATTGCTGTTTTCCACAATCCATCACAGACCACGTTTTTTCCCATCAATCACAGCTGTGTTTCAAATAGCAATTCATCAAACAATTCAAAAATGAACATTTTATTTACTGTATTTAATTTGTATGAAAGTGCTGGATGGTAAATTGAGCACTATAGAAAAGAGAGAGGAAAAAGATGCGACAAAAGGCTAAGAGAGATGATGGTCAAAAAGTGTTCACAGAAATATAAAAGAAAATCTTTCTCAAGTTTCTGAAAATGGCATTGGGGGGAAAAGATGAGATGAGGAGCAAAGAGGATTTAATGAGAGCACTGCTTCTCCTTCACCAGTGGGAATAACCTTTACACCGCCAACATCTCTTATCTCTCTCACACACTCACACACACTCACACACACACACACACACACACACACACACACACACACACACACACACACACATACACACTCCTGTCAGTTGAGCGAAGAGAAAAACAGAGAGCGGTGTGTCTAGATCAGTCCGTGAATTCACGTAGCAACCTTTATTTTTGTCATACATGAAACACGAGCCCTGTGACTTCAAGCAAAGAGAGACCTCCAACTTCTGCCAGTCACCTGACCTCTCCATCGAACACTCTGTCTTTCATCTGAAAACAGCATGAAGCAGGACAGAAAACATGATGCATCACCAAGTGTTTTGAAAAAAAAAAAAAGATTAGATAGATGATGCGTAGCACATTCTATGGTACATCTTTATTTATTTATTTATTTTTATTTATTTATTTGTTTTGCTAGTACAGTTATCCATTTATCACACATCTCTCACAATAAATGTATATATCGTCATTTTAAATATATATTTTATGTTCTTTTCCCCACTTCAGTTTGTTTGCGATATTATATAGGAATGGGAAAAGCTGATTGGTGTTTGGGGAAATGAACAACCATGTAGGTCGATGTTGAAGTTTAAGTATATTTTCAATGGGAAAATAAGTACAAAAAACATACAAGAAAACAGAAGTTTTAAAGTTTATATATATATATATATATATATATATATATATATATATATATATATATATATATATATATATATATATATATCTCTATATATATATATATATATTTTTTTTTTTTTTTTTTTTTTCCTACTCTATATTCATGACTGAAGTGCCCTTGAGCAAGACACCTAACCCCCGACTGCTCTCTAGATGCCCAAATGTGGGAAGTCCCCTACTTCAAGTGTGTGTGCTCACTTTTAACATGATGTGTGCGCTCACTTTGGATGGGTCAAGTGCACAGGTAATAATTTTCCTTGTTCGATTGATACAGGCCAAGCTAAGAAGTGGGACATCGCGAGGACCGAAGAGAGTAAACAGGAGTACAGGGAGACACAGCGTAAGGTGAAAGTAGTGTGTCAAAGGCGAAACAGAGGGCGTATGATGACTTGTATGCTAGGTTGGACAGTAAAGAGGGAGAAAATGATTTATACAGGTTGGCACAGCATAGAGATAGAGATGGGAAGGACGTGCAGCAAGTTAGAGTGATAAAGGACAGAGGGAGATGTATTGACTGATGACAGAAGTGTGCTGGGAAGGTAGAAAGAGTACTTTGAAGAGCTGATGAATGAGGAAAATAAGAGAGAAAAAAGAGTAGATGAGGTGACCGTTGAGGAGCAGGAAGTAGCAAAGATTAGTAAGGGTGAAGTGAGGAGGGCACTGAAGAGGATGGAGTGGAAAGGCAGTAGGTCCTGATGACATACCGGTGGAGGTATTGAAGTGTCTGGGAGAGGTAACAGTAGATTTTCTGACGAGAACATTCAACAAGGTCTTAGAGAGTGAGCAGATGCCGGAGGAATGGAGGAAAAGTGTGATGGTGCCCATTTTTAAGAACAAGGGAGACGTGCAGAGTTGTGGCAACTACCGAGGGATAAAGTTGATGAGCCATACGATGAAGCTATGGAAAAGAATAGTGGAAGCTAGACTAAGGGCAGAGGTCAGCATTTGTGAACAACAGTTTGGTTTCATGCCAAGAAAGAGCACCACAGATGCAGTGTTTGCCTTGAGGATGTTCATAGAGAAGTACAGAGAAGGTCAGAAGGAGCTGCATTGTGCCTTTGTGGATCTAGAGAAAGCATATGACAGAGTGCCAAGAGAAGAACTGTGGTATTGCATGAGGAAGTCTGGAGTGGCAGAGAAGTATGTTAGAGTGGTGCAGGATATGTATAAGAGATGTAAGACATTGGTGAGGTCTGCTGTTGGTGTGACAGAAGAGTTCAAAGTGGAGGTGGGACTGCATTAAGGGTCAGCTCTGAGCCCCTTCTTGTTTGCTATGCTGATGGACAGGCTGACAGACGAGGTGAGACAAGATTCCCCATGGACTATGATGTTTGCAGATGACATTGTGATCTGTAGTGAGCAGAGAAAATCTAGAGGGGTGGAGGTATGCCCTGGAAAACAGAGGAATGGAGGTTAGCCTCAGTGAGACAGAATACATGTGTGTGAATGAGAAGGACCCAAGAGGAACGGTGAGGTTACAAGGAGCAGAGACAAAGAAGGTGGAAGATTTTAAGTACTTCGGCTCAACAATCCAGAGTAAACGAAAGTGTGGAAAAGAGGTGAAGAAGTGTGTGCAGGCAGGTTGGAATGGTTGGAGAAAAGTGTCCGGTGTGATGTGTGATAGGAGAGTATCAGCAAGAATGAAAGGAAAAGTGTACAAGATGGTGATGAGGCCAGCGATGTTGTATGGTTTAGAAACAGTGGCGCTGAGGAAAAGACAGGAGGCAGAGCTGGAGGTAGCAGAGATGAAAATGTTATGGTTCTCTTTGGGAGTAACGAGGATGGATAGGATCAGAAATGAGTACATCAGAGGGACAGCCCATGTAAGATGTTTTGGAGACAAAGTCAGAGAGGCTAGATTGAGATGGTTTGGACATGTACAGAGGAGGGATAGTGAGTATATTGGTAGTAGGATGCTAAGGTTGGAACTACCAGGCAGAAGGCCCAGAGGAAGACCAAAGAAGAGATTTATGGATGTGGTGAAGGAAGACATGAAGGTCTTTGGTGTAAGAGGAGAGGATGCAGAGGACAAGGTGGGATGGAGGCAGATGATTTGCTGTGGCGACCCCTGAAGGGAAAAGCCGAAAGGAAAAGAAGAAGATTAATACAGGCCAAAACAAAACAAAAAATAACCCAAAAACCTGAATCAATATTTCTTGCATACAAAGATGTTTTTGTGTAAATTCACATACTGAGAACCAATAATGTAACGAAATTGTTCTAAGAACACTTTATACATTTCTAATACTGTATATGTAAAATGCCTCCCGTTATCCTGTTGTAAATTTTCTAAAATTTAGTAAAAATTGTATTTCTCAATTTATCAACCACCACGACCCATATACATGTATACACACACACACACACACACACACACACACACACACACACACACACATAGGTGGTTGACAAATGAATATGCCAATCTTGGTTAGGTGAGCTATGCACTCAAAGCACATTCAAGCTCAGTGGTTTTGGTTTTCTTGCAGAGAAATTTGGAATTTCATGATTTAGTAGTATTCATTGCTTCATTCATTCATTCACATCTAAGTGAGCCTTAGGAAAGAAGTGCTGTAGCTAGATGAAACTCTCTTCAAATCTAACTAGTTTCCATACAGAAACACAATAACAAAGTAAAAAAATATGGTTATGCTTTATTCTTCCACTGTATAGCATTGTGATAATGACACTGTCTGCTTGAGTGACCATTAACATATGTGAGTGTTCCAAGATATTGGACCAATCAAATCGCCCCATTCCAGTGCCCTCATCTTATACCACCCTAAATGACAGAATTAGTTTCAGGGGATGCGTAAGAGTCATACATCAAAATTTAAATGTTTAATGTGGTACAGACGCTCCCCAACTTACATTTTAGTTTGGTTCCGGACGGCCGAACGTAAGGTTAAAAAAAAAAACCCAAGTTGTTACTGTATGTTCCAGTGACATATGACATTCATACTGTACTATACATCAAGAAATACCATTACCGAATCTCATAAAACACCCCTAAATCAATTATTATAAACATAACAATGTAAAATAATATTAAATATATCAAATAATATCAACATTAATTTAAAAGAAATTAAATTAAAGAAAAATCATTTCAAATAGATAAATTTTAATCAAATTCGCTCATCAAATATCAAATACAGTATCAAATATAACCTTTAACATTCTCTATGATGCGATCTTTCTACTTGTAAATGGTTCCGATGGTCGACGGATGGTCACTTTACATGAAGCTGAGCCAAGTCACTTTACATGAAGCTTAAATCAGCCAATCAACGCTTACAATATGTGATGCGATCCACCGACAATAGTTCACTTGCTTGTGCTTGAGACAAAGTACGGGTTATCCAGACTTCCAATCTTTCAAGTGAGCAAAGGCGCCATTTACTTGTTTAGTACTCAGCCTGCACTGATGTGAATTACCAGCAGAGCGGAGAGTTCTCTTTCTTTTCTGGATTCAAGTTTTTATTCATTTTACAACTCTCTTTACTTAACTGAGTATGCATGGTAGATTGTGCCAATCTGAGCAGATAGTTAATTCAGTCTTGGGAAAACCGGAAATTCCGGCATATGCCAGAACACTTGCACCCATGCTACTAGGCTTACGCTTATGACCAACCATATTTGCTTAGGGTAACAAAAGTCCGCAAAACAGTGTGAACACAAAGATCACAGAGACGACGTCTTAACACAAGGGTAACACGCACTAAATTGGGAAGAAGCAGGGACATGTTCAGTCTGTCGTTTGTAAACAATGGACGCAGCGTCATTGCATCATTGCATTATTACGTCAGCGTACTACGTAGGAACTTCTCGTACTACAGAGAGCACGCTAAACTCAAAATTTGACATATTTTTTTTAAACGTAAAATCGAAAAAACGTAAAACAATTGAACGTAAATCGGGGAGCGTCTGTAAATTCAGACTGTAGGTATCCTGAAGATTGTGAGTAACCTTTCACCTGGTAAAATCATCTTGACGACTTGAGCTGGATGACTATCACTACAAGCTAATGGAAGGCAACTTATTATTATGAATGCAGTTGTTTCGGCAAGAAGTGTGTGTGTGTGTGTGTGAGTGTGTGTGTGTGTGTGTGTGTGTGTGTGTGTGTGTGTGTGTGTGTGTGTGTGTGTGTGTGTTTGTGACAGAGAGAAAGTCTCAGTTCATATTGATCCAGATCAGAGAAACTCATCTGTATCTGTAGGTTAGAGTACAGGGGTCATTATATTAGCCATGGATGGAGCTGATGGATGACATTCTGACTTCAAACCCATGGTACATAGAAGACAGGAAATGAGTTAGAACATTGCTACTCCACAACACCAGTGCACAGCAAATCTTAGGGAATTTCATTGTCATTGAATTTTCAGAAGTCAGTGTGGTATGAGCACTAAAAGAGACCATATTCAGTCATAACAGCCTGTGATTAAAAGAAAGAAAAAAAGAAAGAAAAAATCTAACAGGAGACAGGAAATTCTACGTTACATGACTATAAGCATAAACGCTAAAACTGTAAATCACATTAAGCGTAAAACCTGTAAACCCAATGAGTTACAAGTTTATTACATGGACTCCTATTAAATAAAAGAGGATGAGTTTAGCACAACATATATCACGGCAGCTGTGAATTCTGATTGGTCAGAAAGTTTGTTGTTGATTAATTTTCTATAATAGCCGTTCTGATTGTAGCACAGGTTTATATTTACATTGCACATTCTTACATATTATTTCAACCACTCATGTACAGGAACTCTTGTAGCTGACACTTTACTGAAAATAAACAATAAATACCACATGTAGAAATGTTGATGGGATGTTATTTAACTTTTATAAATTGAAGAAGAGTAAACCTGAAGTGCGCTGATATTGTAAAGACTGAGAGGTTTTTGTAGTTTCTCAGTAGCATCACAACCTGGGACTTTTGTTTGTTAAATCTTCAAACTGGTGTTTGTGAGTCTGTTTGTTAGTATGATTGTGAACAAAATGTTGAGCACACCTACACACAGATTTTATCAACCTTGGTTTGGACACCAGAGTCACAAAGGTTATTTCATTTTGGATTGTCAAAATCAAAGGTGAAGGTCAGAACTTGGCCACATTATGGAGATAGAGCACTTATAACTTTGAAATGAGAGCTGACAGATGCGCTGAGATACTCTCATAGCTCTTAGTATAAAATGCTAACGGGAAGTCATATACGTATTTCCAAATGAGAAAGTTATTTTTCATCATAATTAACCATTAAATGGTAAGCCACAGCCATCTTGTAAATTCTTTAAATAAGAAACTTACGGTTTTACGAACTTCGTCACATCCACATACTAAAGAAGTGATCATAAGAATGAGCAAATAGGTGGATAAATCCAGTACCCATATAGCATCTGTTTACTACATGATTCATGCTGCAGGCCAATGCTGTAGCACGTTAGTGCTCCTTTAGCTTGTTTTATAATTTTAAGAGAGAAAAGTTTACAACTGTTTTAAGGAGGAATGGTAAGTGACTTTTCTCACAGATCATTAAATGTATTAAAGGTAGACTGTATAACCTGAATAAAGCATACCGCATTGTTCTCACCAGAGGCAAAAAAGAGAAGGATTTTTGGAGTGTTTGGGGTGTGACTGTGTTCAGGACTGAGTTTAATTTATCATGCTACACTCCACAGTATCAGTTAATGGCTTGTATAGACAAAGTTTTAAGAAATGTTTACATTTTCATAATAATTTCTGATCTTATCCTACTAGTAGCAATTGATTCAGATTAAAAAGGTCCCAAACTTGGCAAACTGATGTGTATATACAGTGGTACCTCAACTTACGAAAGCCCCAACAAACAAAAAATCCGGGTTACGAAATGCATTTACCTAAAATTTCCGTCTCTGGATACAAAACAAATTCACGTTACGAAAGCACCATCTCAAAAATTCAAACAATGCGCGAGTTGCTCTCCCATTGGCTATCTCCCAACATCCCACCCCGCTGGCCTCCCGTTGGCTAGGAGGGATGACGCAGCTCTCTTCTATTGGCTATTATGAAGCTGCATCTCCAAAATATCCATCATGCTTTTTGTGTAAATTACAGAGTTACTGTTGTTTCGTGAGTTTTTCGAGTGTGCTCATTGCAACTTTCGTTTTTGGCTCAAGCTTCTAACCTTGCAGAAACATTTGTAAGATTATAACTCTGCTAAGAAGACATGGTCAACACATGTGCACACATGCGCACACACACACACACACACACACACACACAGTGAAAAGAAGTGGGCTTGTGGCATGCAGTTGAGTGATCTCACAAAGGAATATGGCCAAACCCATCTACCATCGGTACGATATTGAAGCAGAAGGAGACCTTAAAAGGTATGGTTTTATAATGTTTAAAGGGTTTAGGGGTAGTATTGGGAGCCTTGGAAGGAATCAAGCGTTTTACATGTAAAATGCGACTCAATTTATGAAAAATTCAGGTTACGAAACCACTTCCAGAATGGATTAATTTAGTAAATTGAAGTACCACTGTATTTATATAAAAGTGAAATATATATATATATATATATATATATATATATATATATATATATATATATATATATATATATTTTTTTTTTTTTTTTTTTTTTTGAAAATCGCCTCAGTCACATTGTCAGGTGAATCTATCAAATGAAATTCAGGAGTTTCCTGAGTAATCTTATAGCATAATTTTGAAGATAAAATAATTAAATTATCCATGCCTGAGATAATATACAGAGGGATTAGAAACATATGCTAACCTCCCATCAATCGGACCTAGCAGGCCAGTGAACTTTACTCTCAGCTCACATGACATGCTGGGACACACTTGGGTGAAAATATACACTTCAAATATGGCCAACATTGATTTATAATCTCACTTAAACTTGTGTTAGCAGAAGCTGTAGCTTTAATGCCAAACACCTTTTCTGTTCAAAACCGAATACAGACCGTGATACAGACTCTAAACTGGTCGAAAACCGCTGACACTCGAGCTGAATGTCATTGTTTACATCTATGCTTTGGACACACACCTCTCAACATGAGGCTACTGCCATGCCATCTTTAAAGCCCGAGTGCTAACTGCTAATGAGACAGAACGGCGAACTGCACTTTATCTAACTCACTAATCAAGAGATAAATCAGAGTTACTCATTTTGGTGCATGCCAAATAAATATCTATTTAATCTTGCTATTTCTTTTTCACACTCAAAACTTACTCAGTATAGAGCATTCAATCATAACACATCACCATGTTAGTTTCCCTGTCTGATGAAGTGGAAATTTTAGCGGGTTTTAATACAACACAATCATTCCAATGTTACAACATAAATCTGCTTACCCTTATGGTTCAGTTGTGATTATTGGAAGGAAAAAAGAAATATACTGCTTATTTGTGGGAATTTAGTACATGCACCGTGCTACTTAAAATGTCAGATGTATCATCACTGAACTTGGGTTTGAGATGAGAAATTTTATACAGGATACCAATCCCTCTGTACATTAATCTAATTTCACAATGATTAAAAATATATGATCACTCCATTTCTCTTCTGCTGGCTGAATAAAGCACCCTCATACATACAAAGAGTAACTTACTCAACAATGGGAACTCAGTCGGACTGAAAATCACAGTAAGGATTTTAAATATTTTGTGTTGAGGTGTTGGAATTTACAGACAGCAGAGCAATAGCTGCTCACATGTGCCGGGTGTATGGAAGGGTACAAGGTTAAGTGGAGAGGTTAGCACCTCTGATTTTAATTACACTGTGTTTAATTCCCTGTGCACCAGATCTCCATACATGCATTCTTTAATAACCTCCAGTCGATATCTAAAATGAAGTATTGATTAACCCGAGCGCCATATCCTTCCCATATACACCAAACAACAGTTTGACAGGATTGGAGTACGAGAAGCTACATCTCTACACATAAAGCTCTATTTTCATCAACGGCGTCATCCAAAATCAATTATATATGTCAAAAGCATTTTAAATGCAGGCATCTGTTTATCTGCACTGAATGCAATATTTGCAGATGCAAGCAACTGAGAGAGAGAGAGAGAGAGAGAGAGAGAGAGAGAGAGAGAGAGAGAGAGAGAGAGAGAGAGAGAGAGAGAGAGAGAGAGAGAGAGAGAGAGAGAGAGAGATAAGATCTGTGTTTCATCATGTCCAAATAAGCTGCTTTGATTTTAAAGAGTAAGGACGTGAAGGGGAGATGTGGGAGCTTGAATGTTCAGGCACAATTCCCTACAGCAGGCTTTAATGCAGTATGATGTAACAATACACAGGGACATACAGGTCCTTCTCAAAAAAATTAGCATATTGTGATAAAGTTCATTATTTTCTGTAATGTACTGATAAACATTAGACTTTCATATATTTTAGATTCATTACACACAACTGAAGTAGTTTAAGCCTTTAATTGTTTTAATATTGATAATTTTGGGAAAAAAGTCAAGAAAAACCAAAAATCTCTACCTCAAAAAATTAGCATATTTCATCCGAGCAATAAAAAAGTGATTTTAATACAAAAAAGTCAACCTTCAAATAATTATGTTCAGTTATGCAGTCAATACTTGCTCGGGAATCCTTTTGCAGAAATGACTGCTTCAATGTGGTGTGACTGAGGTGTTATGGAGGCCCAGGATACTTCGATAGCGGCCTTAAGCTCATCCACAGTGTTGGATCTGGTGTCTCTCAACTTTCTCTTCACAATATCCCACAGATTCTCTATGGGCTTCAGGTCAGGAGAGTTGGCAGGCCAATTGAGCACAGTAATACCATGGTCAGTAAACCATTTAGCAGTGGTTTTGGCACTGTGAGCAGGTGCCAGGTCATGCTGAAGAATGAAAATCTTCATCTCCATAAAGCTTTTCAGCAAATCTCCTGATAGCTAGCTGCATTGACCCTGCCCTTGGTAAAACACAGTGGACCAACACCAGCAGCTGACATGGCACCCCAGACCATCACTGACTGTGGGTACTTGACACTGGACTTCAGGCATTTTGGCATTTCCTTCTCCCCAGTCTTCCTCCAGACTCTGGCACCTTGATTCGGACCACTGATTCTTGACCTGGGCAATGCGGCACCTGTAGCCCAGTCCACTGCTTCCACAGGTCCCCCAAGGTCTGGAATCGGCCCTTCTCCACAATCTTCCTCAGGGTCCGGTCACCTCTTCTGGTTGTGCAGCATTTTCTGCCACACTTTTTCCTTCCCACAGACGTCCCACTGAGGTGCCTTGATACAGCACTCTGGGAACAGCCTATTCGCTCAGAGATTTCTTTCCGTGTCTTACCCTCTTGCTTGAGGGTGTCCATGATGGCCTTCTGGACAGCAGTCAGGTCGGCAGTCTTACCCATGATTGCGGTTTTGAGTAATGAACCAGGCTGGGAGTTTTTAAAAGCCTCAGGAATCTTTTGCAGGTGTTTAGAGTTAATTGGTTGATTCAGATGATTAGGTTAATAGCTCGTTGAGACTACCTTTTCATGACATGCTAATTTTTTGAGATAGGAATTTTGAGTTTTCATGAGCCGTATGCCAAAATCATCAGTATTAAAACAATAAAAGACCTGAAATATTTCAGTTGGTGTGCAATGAATCTAAAATATATGAAAGTTTAATTTTTATCAGTACGTTACGGAAAATAATGAACTTTATCACAATATGCTAATTTTTTGAGAAGGACCTGTATTATATAGACAGAAAACTCATTCACTCACTCACTCACTCACTCAATCACACATACGCGTACACACACACACACACACACAGTCCCTCTACCTCTGATAAAGCTACACGCACTCATGTGTGTCATTCAAATGAAATACAGAGGTATATTCAGGTTGTGATTGACAACCTGAATTGGGTGGATCGGCAAAAGGTGACTGTGAGCAACTTGTCACGCTTTCCAGAGAAATGGGAAACTACCTGACCCGTCAAACTCTCCCAATATCAGCCTTTATTAACCAATTCATCTCTCTCTCTCTCTCTCTCTCTCTCTCTCTCTCGCTCTCTCTCTCCATTTTTTGTTATTCCTCTTTTCCACATTCATTTCAGCATTCGGAACCAATCACATGCTCCACCCCAAAGGCTTTTGTTTACCTTGTGTGGGAAGGAAAAAAAAATGATGCTCAACTTAAAAGTGTACTGAATCCACACAGTTATATTGTGAATTATATTAGCTTTATTAGACAACCACTGTGGAATTATCCCCTGGTGGTTGCACGCTCTAAGGCGATGAAGAAGAAGTAGTAGTAGTAGTAGTAGTAGTCGTCGTACTGAATCCAGAGCACCAGCATGGTGGCAAAGTTAGTACATCCACCTCAAAGCAAAAAGGTTCTGCATTCAAGTTCCAGGCTTGGGTGCTTCTGTGTTAAGTTTGCATGCAGTCCGCTTTCATGGGTATCCTCAGGGAATTCCAGCTTCATCAGACGGTCCAAAAACTTGCGCGTTAATATTTTCTAAATTGTGCCTAGATGTGTGCAGATGAAGTTGAACAATTGTGGCGAGTTGGCTTTGCAATGGTCTAGTAACCTATTCTGGGTAAACACCATTTTCACCTAATGTTGGCTGAGATAGCTTCCCTGCGACCCGAGTAGGATTAAGTGGATTGGCAAAAGCATGAGTGAGGGAGAATCCCGAAGTATTTTTAAAGCTTTTAGCATTTTAAATATTTCCAGTTATCTTTTCCCAACGTCCCATATAAACCTTATTTTCTGCTTCCGTGTCATGTTCACAATATCCCTTAATCTCAAAGCCTTAATTGCACAAGATCTTATATACCAAAATCCTCCTAATCCAAACCCTATATAAACCATACATTAATTTGCTAACTATTTCACCAGAGTGTAAAGTCCATCAATACATCCTTCATTCATTCATCATTAAAGTCCAGGCTCCCAGGCTTCTGTTCCCATGGCTATATGTCTCCAAACCGCTATATCATTGACCATATCTACCAAGGAGGTTATGTCTTTCCTTGTTCATTTATGTGTTAAGAGTGTCATACAAAAATGTCTTAAATGTATGTTGATGGTTTTTTTGTTTTGTTTTGTTTTTTTTTTTTTTTAGAGGGGTGCAGTATGCCCCAGTAAGACTGTTTTAGAGTTTGGTGATAATCTGGATCAAATTCTAGATCCAGTAATTAAATAATAATATTCTTTAACATTGTGAGTTAGACTGGAGTGTTACTTCATGATGGATTTTTTTAGCTTGGCAGAGGTTTGCGCTCTCCATGTGCCCCTCTAGTTCTTAAAGAACTATATTTTTATGTCCTTATTACCTAATATTCCCATAACCATGTTTCTGAAGTTGTGTGAAATTGTGTGTTCTATTGTGCTATTAATGATGGTGTGATTATTAATAGTTGTGCACAAATTAAAAATAATCTGTGAGAGTAAATCATTAGAACAGTGAATCTTGTCCAAGTTCTTCTCAATAATCATGTTTCTCAGGAATGGTGATGCAACAATGAAAGGAGGAAATCAACTTAGTCTATTAGCTTTTTAACAAAACTGAGTTTGCTTGCTAGCAACACAAGACAAGGCTCCACTTCTGTTGCGACTCAGGTGATGTAAAGGAGATGATCTACGCCTCCTAGTCAGCTCAACAGTGTTGTAAAAAGAGCTGAAATGTAAATTTAGGGAACTTAGAACACACAATTCTTCCTAATGCATCCCCATGGTTATCTTGGAGACAGTGCAGGGTGAGAAATTACTGCAGAAGAAGCACAGGCTGGGTTCTGCGGAGAACTTTATCATTATTAATTATGCATGAAGGCAAGTCTCCAGAACAGTGACTTGTGATTGTTACTTTGATGTAGCACATTAATTCAGGAAGTAAATAAACCATGTGAATGGACAGTGTCATTTTGGTTTCCTTTGGGTAAAAATTCAAGAAGCTTTCAGGCGTGCATTCACAGCTAACCTTCCACAAATCTATAGAACTAAAATGGTAAAATTAATATGTATTTTTGATAATAGCTATTTTTTGCATGGAAAAAAAAGAAAAGGTTCACACTGCAACACACCCAAAACTGGGTTTTTGGGATTTCGTAAATAGGTAAAGGTAAATTCCGTTGGATATTTTTACACCCGAGCCATAGTGGCCCATCTGGCCGGTGCTTATCCCCGGTGTCTGTAGCGTGAAGTGACTAGGAGTTGAACTCCTCCTGGATGGGACACAAGTCCATCGCAGGTTACCTTCCCAGTATATTTTTACTGGTACCCATTTATACTGCTGGGTGAACAGAGGCACACTTGTGGTTAAGACCTTGCCCAGGGGTCTTAGCACAATGGGGTCTCAGTGGGATTTGAACACAAAACCTCCTGATCATGAGTGCAACACCCTAACCACTACGCCACCGGCCCCTATTTAGTCAATAAGTTCATCTTTATTTTTTATTTAATTTGCTACGTGAACAAAAGGGATCAATAGATAAAATAATTAGAACACTACCTATTAAAGAGACTGAACAAGCTGGTCAGGAGGGCCAGCTCTGTCCTAGGCTGCCCACTGGACTCTGTGGAGGAGGTGAGTGAGAGGAGGATGGTAGCAAAGCTCACATCCATCATGGTCAACAGCTCTCACCCACTGCACCAGACTGTAGAGGAGCTGAGTAGCTCCTTCAGTGGATGACTGAGACATCCTCAGTGCAGGAAGGAGCGCTACCGCAGGTCGTTCATTCCCACCGCTGTCAGACTGTACAACGCCACTTTGTAACTGTCTGTGAAAATACCGGTTATGTGCAATAAAAAACCCGTGCACTTTAATCAACCACATCTACCCCACTGACTGTGAACCATATCAACCCATCTACTCTGCACTCAGATACATTACACTTTAATATAGGCCAGTCTATAAAGCTGTTCCCTTCTTTTCTTTTATTGTTTATTAATTTATACTATTTATGTATCTATTTATTTATTTACTTATATAATATATATGTATGTGTGTATGTTTGTATATGTATCTATTTTTGCACCCCCTACTGATGGTACCTCAAGAGCCTGTAACAGTGAATTTCTCCATTGTGAGATTAATAAAGCTGTATCTTATCTTATCTTATCTTAAGCAAAACTTGCCAGTCAGTATAGCAGGCAGTTAACAAGTTTGCAAGTTAGCTCGCTGAGAACACGCATGGCAGTATGCAAAGAAATTATGGTATACACTGCGATTGCCTGGTGAGCTGTCCAAGGTGTACTCGACCTTCACACAGAGTTGGCTTAATTATGATTAAGTGGTTCAGAAGATAAATGAATGAATGAATGAATGAATGAATGAATGAAGTATGGCACAAAAACAATAAAATTACTCCAATTAGTTCAAAAACAATGATAGTCTGGATTTAGCTTTTCCATGATCCAACATGCAATGACAGCATTCAGAGACTGCAACAATCCATCAAGTCAAAAAACCCTAAACATATACAGCACCCCCTGCTAGGTGCGTTCTAACATTACACTTCCAAAAATAGGAAATAATTCTTAAAAATATTACTGGATCCAGAATTTGATCGGAATCATCTCCAAAATCAAATTGAGTTATTGTTGTCATAACCCCCAAATCTGTTATAACAATTACACAGTTTTTTTTTTTTTGTAATCATGATAACAGGTAATAATGGATCATATGACAATGCATGGATGGAAAATGAAAATTTATAAACAGCTGTGGACTAATATGGAACAGATGTTTTTTTTTTATTTTTATTTTTTAGACCTGACAGGTGTTTTCATAGAGCAAGCCTTTGATTTAGAACAGGTTTAATACAGATTCTCATATTACCTCCCATCCAAACAATCATACTGTGGGGCCAGTGGTGCAGTGATTAGGGTGCTGTGCTCATGATCGGGAGGTTGCGTGTTCAAATCCCAGTTAGACCCACCACTCTGTGCCTCTGTTCACACAGCAGTATAAATGGGTACCAATAGGAAAAAAAATACTGTGAAGGTAACCTGCGATGGACTAGCATCCCATCCAGGAGGAGTTGAATTCCTGGTTGCTTCACGATACAGAAACCAGGAATAAGCACCAGCCTGATGATCCACTAGGCTCGGGTGTAAAAAGCCCAACAGACTGAACAATCATACTCCATGATTCAGTGAATTACCCTGTTAGTGATGTGTTCAGATTTCCTTTTAAGGGAAAACATTTTTCAAAAAACAGACTCACATGTAGCGTAGATGTGGGTTCTGTGCGAAGGCTCGTGATTGGATTGTTCTGAGATTGCAGTTCATGATAGTTCTGAAACAGAAAAGAACATAAATATTTTAGTTTTTTCTCAACCAACCGCTGTGACATTTCTCACACTCTCGAACAGGGTTTTGGGTAAATGTCTGGAAAGGCTAAGCCATGATGGTATCCATGGAAACCAGGTTTCAGATGGTGAGGGTCTGTGGATTTCTCCAGCGTCAAACAACGTGCTGAGTACCTGCTGATTTATAGTCTCATTTGAGGAAAATCACAGGTCTGGGATGAAGTTATGACGGGGAGACGGGGCAGTTTGGTTATTTTCACCAACGCTGACATTAGCACTGTATGAGCTAATAATTATTAAGATGTCAATAGGAGAAGACTTTAAAAAATATGAAACCCAGCAACTCCGCAACTCTTCTCTTCCTCCTGAGGTATCATTATATCCAGGATGCTCATGGAAAAGTAAAGTTTCTGTCCTTTCGTCGTTGCTCACACCAGCATCTTAAATCAATTATGTATATTGGATCTGCTTTTAACACAGAGATCTGTGAGAGCTTTATCCATGCTGTCTATTCATCTCGCTCCTGTTTTCATAACAGAAATAAGAATGAGCAATCAGATTCATGAACTGATACTGATTTGGTTTGAGACACCTCAATAAAAGTAAAAATACTGAAAATAAGGAACTGTATGAATATAAAAAAATGCCTGATATCATTTACTGTTTGTGTTTATTCTTTATAGAACTGATATAGTGTTTCACTACAGCACCAAGATCTCCAATATAAACCTAAGCATATTCATTACATGTTTTCCTCCTGGTTCTTCGGTTTTCTCTGGCACTCAAAAAACATGTAAGTAAACAGATTTATTACCTCTATGTGCCACTGTTTTGCAGTCTGTTCGCAACCAACATTCTGTTTTTCTGTTTGTTACCAACATCCTTACCAAACACATGTACAGATTTTCAGCTTGGTGGGTATACTACAATCAGGTCAGAACAGGTTCACAGAGTTTTGGAGATGAAGTGCTTATAACCTTAAAATGAGTGGTGACAGGCATGCCATTACAAAGAAACCCTAATAGAAATCAATATAGGGATTTTTGCATGAGACAATGACCTTTGAGAGTGAAAGATAAAACTTCAGCTAGCTTGAAAAATCCTTGAAACCCAGAGAATTTTTGTTTTTTGGTCATCCCCATATACTATAGAACATATTCAATATTAGCACATGGGTGAATAAAACCAGAGCCCATATATGACCTCCCATTGATACTACATTAATTATGCTGCACACCAGAGACACACTACACGTTGACTGCACCTCTAGTCATATATATATTTTTTTTGTCCTGTAAAACTGTCCAAGATGGCATAGCGGTTAGCACATCTACCTCACAGCTTGCGTGGGTTTCCTTTGGGTAACAACTCCTACAGTTCAAAGACATACATGTTCAGCTAACCGGCTGTTCCAAATTGTCTGTAGGTCAGAGTGTGACTAATTGTATGTGTGTTGGCCCTGTGATGGATTGGGCGAGCAATTCAGAATGTATTCCACCATTGCACACAGTCTGTTAACATAGGCTCCAGCCTCCTCACAGCCCTATTAGGATTAAGCAGTTTGGCAAATGAATGAATAAACTTAAACTGTGCACATGGAGTTCTGTGATGAATTGCACCTATCTGAGGGGTTTGAGTTCCAGGCCGAGTTTGTGAATGGTTGTGTGTTGGCCGAGTGATGGACTGGCAAGCTGTTTAGGGTGTACACTGCCTTCACATTTTGCTGTCTGAGATAACCCTATCTGCATCCCTTAATCCCATTACAGGGATCCCTCCCTTTCCACAGTTAATTGGGACAGAGATTCCCACGTGACCACCGAATTCCTTGAAGTAGGATCACCACCACCACCCACCCGCCGACTGACATATACGTACATGCATATGTGTATATAATGTCAATAAATACTTATTCAATTCTATAAATGTTTAGAATAACAATTAAACTTTTAAAAATAATGCATAATATGTAAATAAAACAAATGCATACACATAGACGCGCACGCACTCAGACGCACACCTCACAACAATGTAACTAGTTTTGATGGGAGGTTTTGGGTTGTTTTTTTGTTTGTTGAGGGTTTTTTTGTGGCATTTTCTTTAACTACCCCCCCCATTCTTCCTTAGTTTCCTTATTTTTTAATTTGATGAATATTAAAACAAAAACAAAAAAAAAAAACACGATGCACTGAAGCTGCATGAATTGAAGTGGGAAGTAGCGAGGGATCCCTGTATCATAATAAATGCTGTTATGTGTGTTGTTTCTGTGGTAGACTGTCGAGCTGTTTAGGGTGTACCAAGCCTTTGCCCAGAATCATCTGAGAATAATCCAAGAAGCATTATGTGATTTAGAAAGTGATGGAATAAATTATTGAATGAATCTTAAAGTCTTACAATCAACAGTCAGATTGGACCAGTCTGAACTTGATGTCTTCATCTGTCATGTCGCTGCAGTGTGACATCCTAAGTAATGATTGTCAACAGCGATCAGTTTTGGAAATGTCATTCAAATTTTACTTGAATAACGGTATCCCAACTTTCCCCATCTGTCCACTCAATAACCAGCAGTTAGAGTCACCATCCTTCATTGGTGCTTTGCTTTTTCAACTTCATGATGATGATGATGATGATGATGATGATGATGATGATGATGATGATGATGATGGCAGTGCTATACGGAGACCCAAAATGGATAAGGTGAAAGTTGGGAGGAATTTATATTTGTGTCACCTGATAAACAGAATGCAGTTAAGGCTTCTTTTGTGGTTTGTCTGGATGAACTCTAATGGATCTATAAAAGAAAATGTTTCCCTATCAGAAAGATTGTTTTGGGTAGAAGGAATTAACTAACAAATGCATCATAAACCTGAAGAACCAAGCTTTCCATGGGACTAGTGCTTAAACCATCAGGTTTTTAATTGGAAGGTCATGGGTTTAAATCGTAACATAAGCAGAACTTTACTGTTGAGTCATTTTGGACAAAAGCATAAATCATATGAATTAAAAAAAAAATCCTTGATAAATCCAAAAGTCATGGCTTCATTTAAATAAAGCACAATTCATTTCAATAGATTTCATTATAAGGTGTCTATGGTCTGAGAAGACCACCATTTTAGACATTGATGCAAATGAGCAGCTCATAAACACTACAATAATAATAATAATAATAATAATAATAATAATAATAATAATAATAATAATAATAATAATAAAACTGATGCCATTGGCCTAAAGGATGGATTTTTGCTATTAATAATGTACAGACGTTCCCCGACTTACGTTCATTCATTTTGCGTTTTTTCGATTTTACATTTTCTTTTTCCAAAAAAAAAAAATTATGTCAAATTTTGAGTTTAGCGTGCTCTGTCGTAAGAGACGTACCTAAGTAGTACACTGACGTAATGACACAATGACGTAATGACACTGCGTCCAATTTTTACAAATGACCGACTGAATGTCCCCGGTTCAGTACGTGTTACCCTTGTGTTAGGACGTCGTCTCTGTGATCTTTGTGTTTACACTGTTTTGCGGACATTTGTTACCTTAAGCAAATATGGTTGGTCAGAAGTGTAAGCCTACAAGCATGGGTGCAAGTTTGACGGCATATGCCAGAATTTCCAGTTTCTCCAAGACTGAATTAACTATCTGCTCAGATCGGCGCAATCTACCATGCATACTCAGTTAAGCAAAGAGAGTTGTAAAATGAATGAACACCTGAATCCAGAAAAGAAAGAGAACTCTCCGCTCTGCTGGTGATTCACATTAGTGCAGGCTGAGTACTAAACAAGTATTCAATGGCGCCCGTGCTCACTTGAAAGACCAGAAATCCGGATAACCCGCGCTTTGTCTCAAGCACAAGCAAGTGAACTATTGTTGGTGTAGCGCCTCACATATTGTAAGCCTTGATTGGCTATTTTAAGCTTAATTTTAAGCTTAATGTAAAGTGACTCGGCTCAGCTTCATGTAAAGTGACCATCCGTTGACCATCGGAACCATTTACAAGCAGAAAGATCACATCATAGAGAATGTTAAAGGTTATATTTGATACTGTATTTGTTCACAAACGACAGACTGAACATGCCCCTCTTTCTTCCCAGTTCACTGCGTGTTACCCTTGTGTTAAGACGTCCTCTCTGTGATCTTTGTGTTTACACTGTTTTGTGGACTTTTGTAACCCTCAGCAAATATGGTTGGTCAGAAGCGTAAGCCTACTAGTGATAGTGGTAATCAGAAAAAGTGGCATGCCATCTTGTTAGAAACGAAGGCTATTATCAAGAAAATTCATGCTGGTGAAAAACCTGTGAATGTTGCATGTTTCTTCCAAATGGCTCCGTCGACCATCGGAACCATTTACAAGAAGAATGATCGCATCACAGAGAATGTTAAAGCTTATATTTGATACTGTATTTGATATTTGATGAGTGAATTTGATTAAAATCTATCTATTTGAAATTATTTTGCTTGAATTTAATTTATTTTAAGTTAATGTTGATATTATTTGATATATTTGATATTATTTTACAATGTTATGTTTATAATAATAATAATGGATTTAGGGGTGTTTTATGAGATACGGTAATGGTATTTATGGATGTATAGTGCAGTATGAGCGTCATACGTCACTGGAACATACAGTAACAACTTATGTTTTTTCTCACCTTACGTCGGCTGTCCGGAACCGAACTAACACGTAAGTTGGGGGGCGTCTGTAATGTGTTTTAAAAGCCATGTAGGTTTTATAAAAGCTGATTTATTATGAAAACCTCACATCAGATTATATCAAGAGTGACTTTTAAACTAATAGAAATGTATTACAAAATCATGTTCTGGGTTTTTTAGCCAACGCCAGCTCTATGTAGTTTCAGAGTTGGATATTGATTTTTTTTTTTTTTTTTTTTTTTTTTTTTTTTTTTTTTTACAAATAATTAGGCATTAAATGTAATATGAGATCAATGAAAAAGTATTAAAACTAAAAAACAAAAATAAAAACAAAAACAAAAAAAACAAAAAAACAGTAAAATACTGTGGTTTTTAAACTGGGTTTAGTAAATAGTCCAGTATTGACAAATGCTAATGAGATAATAATAATTGCTCATGAGAAACATGCTAATCAGTTCTGATGTAACTGCCTTAAGCTTTTAGAAATTGGCGAAGAGAGAACAGTGCATGTGTTAGCATGTCTACGAGAGACTGTGCAATGACAAGGTTCCCAAGAGGCATCCCCAGATGTTTTTTTTTTTTTTTTTTTTTTTTGGGATAATCTAACAGCTCAACAGCAGGACAAACAAGAAAAAGAGGAAAAGGAGAAGGAAGAGAAACGTGTAGCTGAGCTCAGACACTGGGCAATGGGAGACGTAATTAAATTTCCCTGCTGCTTCAGTGCTGTTTATTTGATCAGAGCAAAGTAGGCCTTGGAGAGAATCTTTTTGCTTGCAGGCCAACTTAAAAGGAAAATCCACGCTGTATAAGCTGAGCACTGGGAGATGAGAATGCCCAGCTGACCAGTGAGCGCCACCGCTAAGTACTAATCCATAAATCTGCCACTTCAAGTGCTATCTCTATTGCTGTGAGTGATGTTCCTTGAAGCCATGTCGACTGATTTTCACAGTGTCTGAGTTCAGGATGATGGCAAGATTAGCAATATGGCATTAAGAAGTGTTTCTGCTACTCACAGCCTCTGGATCCCAGTGTACAGAGCCATATCCACCTCTTGTACAGTCTGCAGGCCCAACCAGTTCTCAATGTGTCTGTAGGGATAAAAAAGAGAACATCACAGAGTGCTCAAGCTAATCACCTAGCACACATGAACTAGCAGACAATCATAATATTCAGAATATCCAATAATGTTTAATGCGTGTAACAGCACTTTTATGTAATTGTGAGGAAAATTAGAGTAATTATGAGACATTTCTGGAGCTATTACAACAACAAACCAGAACTATTGACTGGCATTTTTCGGTCTCCACACAGTAAGGCTACAGTGACCTTGACATTTGACCTTCAAAGTCTAATCAGCTTACATTTGAATCAAACTGCAAAGTTTAACAAAAACAAATGCCTCAAAGTTTTCATATGATATCATATGTGTTAAAAAATGGGCCATATTGATCTTTGACTTTTAAACTGTTAAAAATCTTTATTAATCTTTTCATGATATTTAAAAGATGTCATAAAATGACCACTGTCATCCTTTAAAATTGTACAATGAACCATAAACATGTACTTTTAGTTTTTATTTTCTATTGAGTTTCCTTGTAACATATAATAAAACTAGTATTTCCTTCAGCCTTGGTACAAATTGCTGAAGTGTCTTCACAAAATGTTGACTGTTTATAGCTGCTAGTCTCACACAGAACATTTATTTTAGCATTTTAAACATTCACTAACATGCCAAGCTATGCAGTTAAAGGAGGTGGGGTTTTCCAGTTCCAAATTCCAGATTTTTATGTCTTGCTTATTTATGATTCCTCTGAGGGTGCCAAGGGTTCTATTGACTCAGTGTTCATTTTCTTACAGAATCTCCCACTTCTGCTCACCAGAAATCGGATATGAAACTAAAAGTGTTGATTAACACTCTTTGCCCTGATAAAGATGGACCAAAGAGACAATTTCTGCTCTTTATGAAAAACACAAACAGTGAAGGCTAATCGTCAATCCTGCGATCTCATGGCAGCAGATGTGAAGAAATCCAGCTGCTGTCAGCTTTTGACAGAGTGTGAATTCATAACACACATGCTGATTAATGATTGTTTTCCTGCTGGAGTGATGTGTTTGAAACAACGTGAAAATCACTCTGAGGCCATCACTGGGGTGCATTGATAGAGCCATGGCTTTGAAGGAAAAGTGTTGCTAACCACCCCCTCCCCCCACCACCATGTCAAGGTTTTACAAATAAATTTTAAATATACTTTATAAATCTTCCCTTTAAATTTTAATAAAATAAACATTTGTTTGTTTTTCTTACTGCATGGAAAATACTTAGTCATTTTGCAAGCCATCACTATGTATATTTATTTATTTATTTTAATCTTTTTTAAAATAATGCATTTTTATAACTGCCAAATTAGTATCTTTGCTCAACACTAATAAATTACAAACCACCACACTTTTTATTCTAAAAATGCTGGACATTTTTTTTATTTAAAAATATATATTTTATTTCATACCACATTTTTAATTGCACAAAAAATCTTTAAAAAAAAAAGAAAAAGAACAATGGCACTAAAGAAGGGCTAAGTTACTTAAAAAACAGTCAGCTAAAAAAAAAAAAAAAAAAATCCATGAATCTATGAGGAAAATTACATTTTCTGCAACTATGAAGTTCTACATATTTGACAGAAAACTCAGAAAATCTGAAATATTTTTTTGAAATTAATGAGCAAGAAACTATGACTTTCTGAGACACCAATCATCAGCTTTACAACTGCATTATACGAAATAGTATGACCTCTACCAAGGTTTGTTTTATGCTCAGTTTGTGGGTTTGTTTCCAGGATTATACAAAAAATTGTGAAATGTCTACCAGAGATTTGGCTTTGAACAATAAAATCTTCTTTAAGTTTGGAGAAGCTCAGGATCAAATTTTGGTGACCTTTTAATATTTTCTCCATATGGGGGGCTGAGCTTGGTGGAAGTTTTAACACTCTGTGTGCTCTTTTTAAAAACATTTTATTCATTTATTTAATATTTGTTTGAAGAATAACAGTACATATTCTATAGCTCCAGGTAAAGCTGTGTATTCTGTGATCTGAAAATATTATGTTATGTATAGAAAAATATTATGAGCTAGTTTCCGAATAAATAAATTAAAATAATAGCCCCAATTTCAAAAATTCGAAGCTAGTTTGTAAGAATAATATATAAATTTAGGTGTCCGAGTTGTGTGGTTCCTTTAAGAAATAAAGAGTGAATAAATATAGAATTTAAATCTTCTCTGCATTTTCCAAATTCAGTCTTGAGTGCAAGAATATGAACATTGAGTTTTCTGTTTACTACCTGATTTCCAAAGTCACTTGTATGGCCTGTCGTTTTTACTTATCCATTCAACAAGTTCATGATCTGTGTTAATGCAAAGACCATGTTTGAGTTTTGCAACTAGTAGTGGAAGGCTTTAGTTTCATTTTATGTAATGTTAGAATAGCAAAACGTACCATCTCTGCATAACATAAAGTGTGAATATGTGCATTCTGGTCAGTTCTTCGAGTCATTCAAAGAAACCTTTTGTGTTTTTACACTAACTATGTAAGAGAAACATTGGGAGGAACTTCTTTATTTTTGTCCATCTTTGAGTTTGCTTGCACTGACAGGGTATGCACGGACGGACATGGGACAGCCATCAAATTCATGCTCCCTGCCTATGGGACTTCAGTCAGATCTGCTCCTACCCAAATCTTCCAGCTGTTTTTTTTTTTTTTAAATACAATGGCCTTAATGTCCTCTCACAAAAAAAAAAAAAAAAAACACAAAGGTTTGACATGTGTAATCTAAATATAATGTTTCTCCAATTTTTCATATACAGTGCATACATATATATTTTTTTCATGGTTCCTATATTTTTCTCACATGTATGTTTATGTTGAATCTAAAATGTATTTTTTTTATATACAAGATGGGCAAAAACACTGTCCTCTCACTTTACAGCTGACATCATTCCCACATTTAGTTCAGTTAATTTTCTGTCACCACTTAATCCTAATTAGGGTCGCGGGGAGGTTAGCGCCCATCCCAGCCGACTCCGGGCGAGGGCAGAGTACACCCTGGACAGCTCGCCAGGCTATCGCAGTGCGGAAACATGCTGACGGCTTTGCAGCTACTCATGACAAAAGTCAGCAATGTTTCTTTTACAGCCTCTCAACATAGACAGTGAGAGACATGGCCGGCCTTTGAAAACCCAGTTAACTGCACTGGGGGGACAGTGACAACCTTGTAGACAGTGGGACTCGAACCCCCTACCTTTGGATCAGCAATCCAGTGCCCAATACCACAGGCCACCACTGCCCTCATCCCCAAAATTACTTATAGTTTTTTTTTTTTCCCCCTACATATTCAGGCACACAATCACTGCTGTTGCATGCCACATTCCAATGTATTATTTGTGTGATTATTGTCTTTTTTATTTCCATTCTTCGTTAATTAGTTATTTCATGTGCAGAGACCCTTCATCTGAGTTGAAAGAAGAAGTGAGCATTTACCCACATGAGGGTTTTTCACAAAATATCAGAGCTGCGAGAATGAAACCCGACACTGCGTGTATAACATCAGCATAATTTCCAAAGTACAAAGCAAAACAAATTATAGAACGCAAAATGACAGGCTAATTAGATTCCTATTTCAACAGAATTTATTTCTTACAACTTTCCTCATTTTCCTTCACCTTTTACATCAAACCATCAGCCTTGGGGGAAGGAAAACAGTTCAGTGTAAATATAGACCTTAATAGCACACTTATTTTCAGACTCAAAGAAAGTTTATCATTTCTAATCTGATACTGTGTTGGAAAAAATGCAATTAAAAAATACAATAAGTGTTTTAAATATTTTGCATAATAATTACGTTTTATTTATGTCCATACTTCCTTAACAAATACATCAATACACCGTTTACAATAATAAACAAGATATGAAGTAAGATCTTGTTTAAAACAGATGCGAGTAAAAGGTTTATTTACTGCATATTAGCTTTTCACAAGTCAATATAAGTGAGGAATATTAGCAAAACACCAGCAGTGCCAAGGACAACACAGTGGATCCAAGTGCTTGGCCACAGCACAAGATCCACTCTGAAGTTCTTCCCAGGATTTAAGGCTAAATCTGACATTTTGGCAAATAACCACACTCTGCAAGTTTGACATGATGAATACATTGACATTCAAGATGTCTGCGTCCCGGATAGCAGAATGTAGCATCCACACCAGCTTTGGCAATAAAATCCCAGAGATAATTATGTTTTTTTTTTTTGTTTTTTTTGCATCAGAGCCAGCACGAGATGTTCGGCAACATGGGCAGATGGTTCTGTATGAGGTTTTATGATTCGGCCTAGAGGGACCTGAGGCTTCAGCTGCCGTCTAGCTAACGAAAGCTAAGCCTACTAAGCCTCTGCGCATCAGAGCACTCTCTGGCTGGATGTGAATTTAGAGCACAGTCGGGATGCTAATTCAGATATTCAGACGGCTAAGATATGAAGACTCTGGCTTTCTGACAGGAGAAAGAAGCAGCAGGCCGCCTCAAAGTAGAACCAAAATCAGCGAAAACTTCATGAGCCTGTTGTGGGGTGTGTCAGACATTTCCTGAACGACAAAATCATCCAGATCATCTTAAATTAGAAGAAAACTGAAAATAATGCTGCTCAAATGAACAGTGCTGTTGCTCATTCTACTTAACCTGATCTGCCAGGTTGTGTGAGAAAAAAAATCCAGTGGGATCTGATTAGCATTATTCAACATGCCTGAAGCAGTTAGCTTTCAATCATATTTAGCCACATTAGAGGATCCGTGTGAGATCCTGATGGACACTAGCATCCTCAAGCACTGAGCAGTTTTATTCTGGAAGCATCAGGAGCCAAAACGGTGATTAAGTTCAGATTGGCCACTAGGATGGGATGTGTCAGGTGCCAGCAATGACAAAAATTGATTTGGACAGACAGGAGCAAGTGCCAGAGTTTACAGAAGAAATTGTGATGAAACGAGCTACAAATTATGGAAATGTCTACAGAGAACGTTTTGCTGACATTCCTACAAACTGGGAAAATAAATTAAAACCAAGAAAAATATAAAACGTCCGAGGCGATCGTGGCCTTGTGGTAGGGTGCTGGATTAATGATCTGAAGGTCGAGGGTTCAAGACCCACTATCACTGGGTTGTCAGTGCTGCCCCCCAGCAGTTATTACTGTTGCCCTGCCCTGCAGTGGCCTGACAAGCTATACAAGGTCTACTCTACCCTTGCCCAGAGTCTGCTGAGATGGGCACTAAGTTTTCCCACAATAATTAGAATTAAGTGGTTCAGAGATTAAATGAATGAACATTAGCATGAAGAAGAAATTTTTAAAAGTATGTAATGAAAACTAATGATGAATTAGAAAATTGTCGACACACACTGATAGTGGTGTCCTGAACAAGTATCATATCTCGAACATTAGCTTGGTTCTCTTTACACCCAGAAGTCAAAGTATTTGCCTTTTCTCATCCTCTCCTCCCATGTGTTTTGACTAGATTTATGAATTCTCCAACTACCCACAATGCAATTACAAGCCGGTTAATGAGAGAGCATGTAATGACGGATAAGGCTGTTGGGGTCCCTAGAGTGCATGTTGGACACTGATGTAAAATCCTGCCCTTGTCGTTTTGCTATTGTGTAACACACCCATGACATTCTCCTCCTGTCTTCCTTTTGGGAGCGTTAAACAGCCGCCGGAGGAAGCAGTCTCGTAGAACACCAATCAGTTCAAGCCTGCTAAAAGGGATCCATCTTTTTGAGCCAAATCTTTCAAGTCATTGTCTCTTTGCCTCAAGCACTGAATAATTCTGAATATTAATTAATTTGCTGCAATACTTTCAACTCAATCGTCATCTGTCTTTTTGTCACTCAAACTCTTTAAAGTATCTAAACCAGTGTTTCCCAGCCTTTTTGAGCCAAGGCACACCTTTTACATTAGAAAAATCACGAGGCACACCACGGAACAAAAATGATACTGCCCTCTAGCAGAACAGCACTGTTACTACATGCTAAGTCTTCTTCTTTTCCTTTCAGCTGTTCCCTTCAGGGGACGCCACAGCAAATCATCTGCCTCCATCTCACCCTGTCCTCTGCATCTTCTTTTCTGACTCCAACAACCTTCATGTCTTCCTTCACCACATCCATAAATCTCTTCTTTGGTCTTCCTCGAGGCCTTCTGCCTGGTAGTTCCAACCTCAGCATCCTACTGCCAATTTACTCACTATCCCTCCTCTGTACATGTCCAAACCATCTCAATCTAGCCTCTCTGACTTTGTCTCCAAAACATCTTACATGGGCTGTCCCTCTGATATACTAATTTCTGATCCTATCCATTCTCTTTACTCCCAGAGAGAACCTCAACATTTTCATCTCCGCTACCTCCAGCTCTGCCTTCTGCCTTTTCCTCAGCGCCACTGTTTCGAAGCCATACAACATCGCTGGCCTCACCACCGTCTTGTACACTTTTCCCTTCATTCTTGCTGACACTCTCCTGTCGCACATCACACCGGACACTTTTCTCCAACCATTCCAGCCTGCCTGCACACGCTTCTTCACCTCTTTTCCACATTCTCCATTGCTCTGGATTGTTGAGCCTAAGTACTTAAAATCCTCCACCTTCGTTATCTCTGCTCCCTGTAACATCGCCGTTTCTCCTGGGTCCTTCTCATTCACACACATGTATTCTGATTTTCTGAGGCAAACCTTCATTCCTCTCCTTTCCAGGGCATACCGCCACCTCTCTAGATTTTCCTGCACTTGTTCTCTGCTCTCACTACAGATCACAATGTCATCTGCAAACATCATAGTCCATGGAGATTCTTGTCTCACCTCGTCTGTCAGCCTGTCCATCACCATAGCAAACAAGAAGGTCCCACCTCCACCTTGAATTCGTCGGTCACACCGACAGCACACCTCACCACTGTCTTACATCTCTCATACATGTCCTGCACCACTCGAACATACTTCTCTGCCACTCCAGACTTCCTCAGGCAATACCACAGTTCTTCTCTTAGCACCGTGTCATATGCTTTTTCCAGATCCACAAAGGCACAATGCAGTTCCCTCTGACCTTTTCTGTACTTCTCTATTAATATCCTCAAAGCAAACACTGCATCTGTAGTGCTCTTTCTTGGCATGAAACCAAACTGCTGTTCACAAATGCCGACCTCTGCCCTTAGTCTAGCTTCCACTATTCTTTCTCATAACGTCTTCGTAGGGCTCATCAACATTATTCCTCTGTAGTTGCCACAACTCTGCATGTCTCCCTTGTTCTTAAAAATGGGCACCAGCACACTTCTCCCCCACTCCTCCAGCATCTGCTCACTCTCGAGGACCTTGTTGAATGTTCTTGTTAGAAAATCTACTGCTACCTCTCCTGGACACTTCCATACCTCCACAGGTATATCATCAGGACCAACTGCCTTTTCATTCTTCATCCTCTTCAATACCCTCCTCACTTCACCCTTACTGATCTTTGCTACATCCTGCTCCTCAATGGTCACCTCTTCTACTCTTTTTTCTCTTTCATTTTCCTCATTCATCAGCTCTTCAAAGTACTCTTTCCATCTTCCCAGCACACTTCTGTCATCAGTCAATACATTTCCCTCTCTGTCCTTTATCAATTTAACTTACTATACATCCTTCCCATCTCTATTTCTCTGCTGTGCCAACCTGTATTGATCATTTTCTACCTCTTTACTGTCCAACCTATCATACAAGTCATCATACGCCCTCTATTTGGCCTTAGCCACTGCTACTTTCGCCTTACGCTGTGTCTCCCTGTACTCCTGTTTACTCTCTTCGGTCCTCTCAATGTCCCACTTCTTCTTAGCTAACCTCTTCCTTTGTACGCACTTCCTCATTCCACCACCAAGTCTCCTTATCTACTTTCCTTCCAGAGGACACATAAAGTATTCTCCTACCTGTGTCCCTGATCACATTTGCTGTGGTTGTCCAGTCATTTGGAAGCACTTCCTGGCCACCCAAAGCCTGTTTCAACTCCTCTTTGAAGACAACACGACTCTCTTCCTTTTCCTCTGCCTTTGCCTTCTTCACCTTCCTCACCATCAGCGTCATCCTGCATACCACCATCCTATGCTGTTTGGCAACACTCTCACCCACTACTACCTTGCAGTCACTGACTTCCTTCAAATGACAATTCTTTCACCTCTGGGGGGTATTCTGCATCACTTCATCTAACTCTCTCCAGAATCTCTCCTTCTCTTCTAGCTCACATCCTGCCTGTGGGGCATAAGCACCAACAACATTGAACATCACACCTTCAATTTCTAACTTGAGACTCATCACTCTGTCTGACACTCTTTTCACATCTAGAACATTCCTGACAAACCCCTCCTTCAAGATGACTCCTACTCCATTTCTCTTCTCATCCACACCATGAAAAAACAGCTTAAACCCTGCTCCTAAGCTTCTAGCCTTGGTACCTTTCCACCTGGTCTCCTGAAAACAGTATGTCCACCTTCCTCCTCTGCATCATGTCAGCCAGCTCTCTACCTTTTCCTGCCATAGTTCCAACATTCAAAGTCCCTACTTTCAGTTCTAGACTCATGTCTTTCCTCTTTTCTCTCTGCCTACGGATAAGCCTCCCACCTCCCCTTCGACCAACAGGCGGTCGTTGTTAACCCGGGCCTCGACCAATCCGGTCTGAAATTCTTTGTTGTGACTCGCATATTTTATTTGGCATTTGTTTTACGCCAAATGCCCTTCCTGACGCAACCCTCTGCATTTATCCAGGCTTGGGACCGGCATGAGGGAGAGACACTGGCTTGTGCCCATCACGTCTAAGGTTATATTTGAATTCAATCTTTCTGAAAAAATATTTCAGAAATCATCCTATCAATACATTCAGGTTATCCAAGCTTCTGAGAGGACTGAAGATTTGTGGAGATAAAATTCACACAAGTGACAACTGCAAACTATCAAATATGCTTCAGGTCAGGTCTGCATGTGCCAGGATACATCCAGTACAATTATTGTGTTGTCTTCTTTTGAGTAAAGTTAAAAGCAGGCAGGTCATTAAGACACAACCAATGGCATGATAAAGCGATCAGCATCCTGCCTCATGCTAGCTTTGGCACCCTCACAGCCGTATCGGGTACCATAGGATCGATATTCAGAGCCACTGGAACAGATCAAAGCAGTGAGTGAATGATTGATGGAACAGGTTTCCAGGAGTGCACTGAGCCTTTCCCCCTAGTGAATAATTGACCATGGGACTAATTGATGAAGTCATTGATTGGGGACTACAGTGGCTAAATGAGCACTAATGACTCTGACAGCTTTCAGGATTCAGATCATAGGCTCATGATTTTAAGTCTCCATGTGATATTTCTTATGTAAAGTTATTAGGTAATGGTCTGGTTTTGCATGTTGCATAAAAGTGTTACATTTCAACCATGGTATATGCTGCCATGAGCCATGAGGTGCGGTACTTAGAATTACACAACATCCACCAATCACAATACAGTCGTTTAACACATTCACCTAAAAATGATTAACAGATGCATCGAAGTTTTGATCTTTCTGATGTTATTATTATTATTATTATTATTATTATTATTATTATTATTATTATTATTATTATTATTATAACAATAATAAAGCAATCCTGTTTTCTCCATTTTTTAGCCGCAGTAATCCAGGATGCCGATGGGCAGCGGGTATTAAACAGGGTTCCAAGAGGGCAAATTCTTCATCAGATATGGGAGGTAGAACTGCACAATGGAATGGGTTCACCAGATCACAATAAACAAACTAGTTCAGACCTATGGCCCATGTGGAGTCAACAGTCCACTTTCTGGTACAGTTTTGCAAAACAAGAGAACAGAAACATATATCAACATGGGAATAACAAGAAAAGCTCTGCCCAGACACCAAACATGATCAAATTAGGATCAATCAAAGGTCTGGATTTTCAAGATGGCAACACTACTCACTATACCAGAATACAACTCTTTTGTAAAATATATGATGAAGAAAGGCTCTACAACCTTATGACTGTTTGTAGTATGGGTCTATTAGATCCTTTCCTCTAGCTTTTCTTTAGACAAACAAGCATCCGTCAGAGTTCAAAATCTATAAACAGGTGAAAGGAAATTTCTTAATTACTTAGAATAATTCCACACATAAGCAAGGGGGTGGATATAGATTTTTTTTTCTATGAAGTTTTTCTGCATTAGAAACATTAAGGTTTTCCACAGATGAGAAAATGGAAACAAGTTGCCATGTAAAAGATATATATTTTATGAAGTGTACATTATTGACAGTTTGTGAGTCAACTGGCATGGAATCCTGTTCCATTACTGTCTACAAAACAATTTGAGTTCTGAATCAACTTTATTTCTCCTCAAGGGGGCAAGTCAACCATAACAGGGCTTTTTCAAGCATGACTGTTAGAATAGTGTAGTGTAAAAAGTAGAGTACATCAAATTAGCATGACTTCAGCAGTAAGAGTGTAACAAAACACAAAGAAAATGCTAGAACAGTATTATACTGTACATAGAAACTAGCACGTAATAACGGTTTAGAGCGCCAAGTATTTACATATGCATTCAGATCACACCTGAAATGGTTTTGTTCTAAACAAATAATGGTTTAGACCTTTAAACATCAGTTCTTCTTGTGTTCTCAAAGAAATCCAAATAAATCTGTATGGTGTTTGATGTTGTTATATACAGGTGACATTTTCCTGAATTTATCGCCACATCACTCCCACTTCTCTAATCTCATGACCTCCACATAAGTTCTGATTGATCTAAATTCAGCGTTATCAGAAGGATTAATATCCTCATTATGGTTCTTGAGCAAAATTTAAAGTACGTGCATGCTGAGAAAGTGGATGTAACATTAACGTTACCTGGTTTATGAATATTTGAACAAGAAGTGGCAGAAGCAAAAATATACACAAAAGAATGTAATTCCCGAAAAGGCCAAGGGATGAACTGTGGTTGAATCAGTTAAAGTACATGTTACGCATCTGTTCATTTTGGCAGATTGATTTCATTCAAAGTACCTCAGGTTTGGGAACAGAATGGAGCATCTGGTAGTTCTGAGTCTTGGTCTGAAACCTTGTATAAGCTCCAGAGAGAGCGCTACCAAATGGCCTACCAAACCAAAGTTTCAAGAGATTCCAGGTCTGAATTCTGGTAATTCTGTTGCCGTCAATAACTCTACTGGTTTCTGACTAAGAGCTAGGATGGAATTCCTGTTCCTGTTTACTGCATGTTGTCATTGTTTTTTAACAGATGACTCATATGTGAGATCTTAACTTTATAAACCAATAACTAGCCAACAGTATCAGAAAGGTATCCAGCCAGCTCGGTCCAGTTTGCTTTGTGCTGCTGTGCTCTCAGATAAAATAACATATTTTAAGATAAACATTTGTTATAAAATAGAGAAGAAAAAACAAGTGGGGATATTCTAGGACTTAAATCAATGCAACTGTAATTATGCATGATTCTAAATTATTTTTAATCATTATATTATTTTACAACATGATAAAAGCATAATTTCAATAATAATAAATAATAATAGAATAACTAAACAAGTGCTTATATATAAACCTGTCATTTTTTGACACCTGCGTGTCATCCAGCAGATGTTTAATTAACTCCACTGTGGTCAGGACACTGTACACATTACTACACGCCGCTACACACTGCTACACACCCCATCACCTCCCGTCATGCAGTGAGCAAAACACAGTCCAAACCATACACCTCCCCTCCTCATCGTGATATCCTCAGCTTTCGCTTCACTCTGTTTAGTGAAGATACGGCACATGAAACGCTCAACATCCAAGTACATATTGGTTGGGGGTGCCAGAAGCTGTTACATTTTCATTTGCATCATATTATCACTACCCACATGTGCACTTTTCCTTCAGCTGCAACTCTCCAAACACTGTGTGGATATCTCGTTGGAGCATAACGTTCCGGATTCACGGCTCTCATGTCATAAACACTTTCTGCATTACACATTTCCCTGAATGGCATTTGGCAATGTACGGATTTAAACAGAAGCGCACTTTGTTCGCAATCACATAAAATAATTGACAATAATATGAAACAGAAACTGTTGTTTCTGAAGGCGAGGCTAATTATAAAATCAACATTTTAAAAGAGATGTATTCAGCATTAGAGCACTTAGGTCAACAATATAACTTTATGAATACAATAATGTTTAATATTTAATTAAATATTTGGTACAATTGTTCAATTTGAAAATTGTACATAGTACATTTTAAATTGACCTTAAAATAAGTCAGAGCTCTGTGTGGGTTTTTTGTAGCTACTCCAGCTTCCTCCCACTGTCCAAAGAAATGAATGTTTGGCACATTAGCTTTTTCAAAATTACCCCTCGGTGTGAGTTCACTGTGAATAGTTGTTGGTGTGTTCTGTGTTCACAATGAGATGGTCTGCCAAACTGTTTAGAGTGTACTAGGCCTTGGCCAAGTGTTGGCTGAGATAGGCTCAAGTGCCCCATGACCCTAGTAGAATTAAGTGGTTCTGCAATCGCATGAAAGGCGAGAGTATATTGTTACTTAGATAGCATTACAACTAGCACCTTTTCCACATCTTTTGTTTGTTTTACATGGTTTTGTGATGGTTATACATCACCAATTTATTAATATTATTTTATTATTACTGTTGCTATAAATATTTTTATGTGTTTATTATTTATATACAGTACCATTAAAAAGTTTGATGTCAATTTCCAAGGTTTTGACAAAAAAAGCGTTTTGTTTTTTTAATAACAAAGATAAAATTCATGAGAAAGACATTTAGACACTGTTCAAGTTAAAATTAACTAGCGTTGGTGTTTTTTAATGAAATGTGGAATGCTGTGTACAGATGGTAATTTCTAGCAACTATCATACTTGTGTCCCAGTGGTATATTGTGTCAGATAATCCAAGTTTGAGAGATTTCCTTTTGACTTTTTCCCTTTATCAGGGGTCACCGCAGCGAATGATTCGCACGTTTGATTTGGCATAGGTTTTACATTAAAATCATGATTGATGGTAGCTTGAGAAACTCTGATTGGTCCTGACAGGTTTACTAAATACAGTACAAGGATCCCTCACTTTCCACTGTTAATTGGGACCGAGATTCCCTGTGACCACCAAATTCCGCAAAGTAGGATCAACCCCACCCCACCCCCACCCACTGACTGACATATACGTACATGTATATGTGCATATAATATCAATAAATTCATATTCAATACTATAAATGCTTATAACAATTAAACGCTAACAAAAAATGCATAAGATTTAAATAAAATATAAATACACACACATACAAACGCGCACACATGCACACACACACACACACAGATGCGCACCTAGAAAAAATGTAAGTAGTTTTAATGGGAGGTTTTGGGTTGTTTTTTGTTTGTTTGCATAATTGGCCTTGTTTTTGTGGAATTTTCCTTAACTTTTTCCCCTATTCTTCCTTAATTTCCTTATTTTTTTAATTTGATGAATGAGAAATTTCCTTTTGACTTTTTCCCTTTTTCAGGGGTCACCACAGTGAATGATTCGAAAGTTTGATTCGGCATCGGTTTTCCCGTAGGATGCCTTTCCAGACACAACCCTTTAGCAAGGGACAGAAACACGCTGACGGCTTTACAGCCTACTCTTTACGAAAGTCAGCAATGATTCTTTTACATGGCTCACACGATAGACAGTGAGAGACATGGCCAGTCTTTGATAACCCAGTTGGCTGCACTGGGGATTTTAATTCGATGAATATATTTTTTTTAAAAATGCGATGCACGAATTTGTGTATGAATTGAAGCGCGAAGTAGCGAGGGATCACTGTTGTACATGAACAATGCCCATCTTAATTTTAGCAACAAAGAGATTTCTGAAGTGGCAAAGAAAAAACATATCTGAAACTGATCGATAAAAAAGAACACATTGCACAAAAAGACATTGTACAGAGGAAAACTGGGAAAGAGTGCGAAGTTTGAAAAGTTTTGGTCACAAAGAACAACACTTATAAGGTGCAGAGAAAAAACGAAAAGATGCTTGAAGAGTGCTTGTCATCATCTGTCAAACACGAGGAGAATGTGATGATTTGGGAGTGCATTGGTAATGGAAAAGTTGAAGAAGTTGTAAAATCTTGAACAGCAAAAGGCTATCACTCCATTTCAAAATGCCATCCCAGTGGACGATGCTTATTTGGAGCTGCTTTCCTTCAACAACAGAACAAGGAACTCTCCAAACTCTATAAGAACTTCTTAGATCACTAGAAGAAGCAATCAGCTGGTATTCTGTCAGTAACCGAGTAGCCAGCGCAGTCACCAGATCTCAACACTATTGAGATGTTGTGGAAGTAGTTTTACAGTGTGGCACTGAAGAAGTGCCCATTAAGCCAGTGTAACATGTGGGAGACATGGGGTAAAATTTCTTCATCTTACCTCAACAAACTGAGAGCATGAATGAAAAAGGTCTGCAAGGCTATAATAGCTGCAAATGGAGGATTTTAGACAAAAGCAAAAGTTTGAAGAACAAAATTATTCATTCATTCATTTTCTGTAACCGCTTAAACTTATTAGGGTTGTGGGGAGTTTGGCGCCCATCCCAGCCAACTCCAGGCGAGGGCAGAGCACACCCTGAACAGCTCGCCTGGCCATCACAGGGTAGAAACACGCTGACGGCTATGCAGCTGCACTTGTCGAAAGTCAACAATGGTTCTTTTACTTGCCTCACACCATAGAGCAGGGGTCACCAACCTTTTTGAAACTGAAAGCTACTTCTTGGGCACCAATTAATGCGAAGGGCTACCGGGTCGATACACACTTGTGACCTAAACAAATTTGCTCAATTTACCTTTAATTATATGTTATTATTAATAATTAATGATATTCATCTATGTCAGGGGTTGGGAACCTTTTTGACTAAAAGAGCCAAAAAAATAAATTAAAAATTAAATCCAATCCTCTGAGAGCCAAATATATTTTTTAATACAGATACCAACAATTTTAGAGTATAATACGACTCTGAATTTATTTTAAATTACATTGTCATAACGAAGTTATTTATTAACAAGAAAAGTACTTCTTACTATTAATGCAACTTCTGGTGCTGCATGGTTTTGCTGATGGCTTTGTAGTCTGGTTGATACGTGCTGTAGTTCAGGCTTCCATCTATTATGTGACAGCAGGTTGGTCTTGATGCTCTTCAGGTGTGAGAAGGACTGCTCGCGTGCGCATGTGGAGCCAAACATTGTCTAGAACTCACAATAGGACTCACACTGTAGTGTTAATGTGACAGGAAGCGCGTCCCAAAGCAATCAGCTGGTCTGCGGGTTGAAGTTTTTTCTGTCTGTCCAGTTGTGTTTTGCTTGCCAGCTCTGCTTGGCTTCTTCCACATGGGCTGATCAAAACGAGGGAACTTTACCTCTTTACCCAAAAACAACTCGTGCAGGCTCTTGCATATAATCCAATAAAATTAGAGTTTCAAGGTGTCGGTCCCGCCCACACACTGGAGTACAGAAAGGATTGGCTCTCCGCTGCACGCCACAGCGAAAAGTGGCACTGAAAATAGATGTATAGATTGAAATACGTGAGATTTATTTATGTTTTTGTTTTATTTGAGGGCTTTTTTCTGTATTTTTAATTTAACACCCCCATTTCACTGGAGCGCGGCAGACTCGCAGAAGCAAAACTGCAGTCATCCTCCTACGTGCCTCAGTCAGTCCGTCATCTTCCATGTCCTTCCGTACAATTATGAAGGTATTCCTCCTCTTCCGTCAGGCCAAAAATTTCCACGAACGTTCTTTTGAACATGTTCAAAAGCACGTTCACAGAAAAATTTTCCGAGAGTGTTCCCTTTGGTTCCGTGATCCTTCCTTTTATACCGTAAATGTTCCTTAACTTACCCGCGAGTCTTCCCTCCTCTTCCGTATGGTCAAAAGCAGTGAAGAGAACTGTTCTACACACCACACACCATCAGCACCATCATCACCATCAGCAGCAGCATCAGACCGAGCGCTTGCTTGCTTCTGTAAAATGGGCACTCCACTGCCATAGCACTGCCATAGCACTGCCATAGCAGGAGGCATCCTCATAAAGTTCTGAAAGGCTCTTGGATCTTCGTTACGCAGCTCATCTGGAATTCCGATCCCTCAAGGAATCAAATTAAAGTTGAGTTTGTCAAGCAGGGAATGCGCTTTGAATTCACGTCTTGTGGGCGTGGCACGCAGCACGCGCGCAACAGAGAGAGAGAGAGAGAGAGAGAGAGAGAGAGAGAGAGAGAGAGAGAGAGAGAGAGAAGGAATAACACTTTAGCTTTTATTTTAGTTTAGTCATAAAGCCCCAGCTTAGGTCTCCTCCCAATCCAGTCATGCACCCAGATGTTCCGTACCACCCCCTCCTCCTCCTCCTTATTCTTCTTCTCTTATATGTTGGGCCTGTATCAGTTGGTTCTGTTGGTGTTGGAGCATGAAGATGAGGACATCACGGCATTGAGGGTTCATGTTCACCCCTTGACATCGAGACTGCAAGTGCCGAGGTCTCAGAAAATGACGGTATTTTATATGCCGTGATACATAAGTGATACAGAAGTGATGAGGCAGTGATCAGTCGTATTTAGAACATGATCAAGACGTTGTTGAACGGGTTTAGGTAGTGCTATGTACGTGCTATGTACATGGAAAAAATCCATTTGTCAGTGATAAGCAGCTATTTCTCGTGATACCAATGTGTAACACCTGCCCAATGGCCGTGCTCTGGCCGTGACAGACCACTAAACTTTTGCGTCTTATCACGTCGCCCCAAGTTTTTATCACTGCCAGATTATTACGTGTGTTTCACGTCTTTAGCATGTCTTTACCACGTGGTTGTCCGCGGTCTAAAATTTTGAGCAGTTCAAAACTTTTTTCCACGTCCAGTGCCATTCAAATTTTTCCCCACGTCCTGCCACGTCTAAAAATCAACTGTAGCACGTCTTAAACTCGACATCAACATGAGCAACACCATCTGCTTCACGGGAAAACATTTTTGGACGGTTTTTGGCCGTGATTAAGCCGTAAAGCGCTGTGTGACCGGGGCTTAAGCTAATGTATATTGCAGGGCATATGCACATGCATAGACTCACACGCTGCAGTGTTTGGTATGTGATAGGAAGCGCGTTCCAAGTTTTGACAATCAGCTGGTTGCCAGCTCTGCTTGGCTTCATGCAAGTCTTTCCAAATCTTCATTCAGTGATTGTAGCCTACTCCTCATCTTTTTTTTTCCCCTTTTCGCCATCTTCTTGGTTGAAAGGGCTCACTCTGCACAAAAAAGCTGATCAAAAACGATGGAAATTTAACTCTTGACCCAAAAACAACTCGGGCAGGCTGTTGCATATCATCCAATAAAATTAGAATTTTCAATGTATTGGACCCTCCTGCACACTGCAGTACAGAAAGGATTGGCTCTCCGCTGCGTGCCACAGCGGCAAGTGGAGTGGAAATTAGATGTATGGATTAAAATGCGTGAGAATTATTTATCTGTTTTTGTTCTATTTGATGGCTTTTTCTGTATTTTTATTTAAATGACAGCAAAATTATTATTAGTTATTCTGTTAAGAAAGGCCATCTGATTTATCTGAGAGCCAGATGTAGTCATCAAAAGAGCCACATCACTTTTAATCACTGTGGTTTGGACTTGTGTGCATGGTGTTTAGTCTGGAAGGAATTATTGAGTTATATAGGAAATATATTGAGTTGCAAATAAAAGGAGCATAGAGACATTATTGATATTAATGTCCGTCCCCCCCCCCCCCCCCCCCAGTGCAGCTAACTGGGTTATCAAAGGCGGGCCATGTCTCTCACTGTCTATGGTGAGAGGCATGTAAAAGAACCATTGCTGACTTTCGTAAAGAGTAGCTGCAAAGTCGTCAGCGTGTTTCTGTCCCTTGCTAAAAAGGGTTGTGACAGGAAGGGCATCCGACGTAAAAACCTCTGCCAAAATCAAAACGTACGAATCAGATGATTCGCTGTGGCGACTCCCAGGAAAAGGGAAAAAGCCGAAAGGAAGACAGACAGTTAAATTTTACATTTATTGTGCATTATAAGCATATTGTAAAATATAAACATATAGTACTTTAATAAATATCTTGTAAATTACAAACATATAGTACATTCTCAAAATCTTGTAAATAATAAACATATCTTGCTTTAACAAATATCTTGTAAGCGATAAAAATATAGTAACATCTTGTAAATTATAAATTTATTGCAAATTACAAACATATATTAAATTTAAAATTTATTTACATTATTTACATATTATTAAGTTATAAACATGAATGAGAAAATGAGCTTCCTTGGTCAATCCGCGTGTGTGTAGGTGAAATCAGGAGCAAATCCTTTGATCTTTGCCGATTTTTCCGCATTGAAACGTGGTTACATCGGCTATTCCTCAGTCATTACTCATTCATTCCGTGTTGAATGTGAACGTTCCACCTGCATTCCGCCTGTTCCGCGATCATTCCATGTATCTTCCTTCTAAAAAGAAGTAGTGCCGTGGTCGTTCCTCGAGTGTTCCGTGCTTTCCGTGAACATTCCTTGAATTATCCAAAGGTCTTCCTTTGCTGTCCGCACTGGTTCCGAAGATAATCCGAGCACTTTTATGCATGTGTTCCATCATTGTACCGCAGTCTTTCAGTGTCTTTTCCGCACATTCCGTGATCGTTCCGAAGATGTTCCGAAGGTGCAATTTTCTGTAGGTTTTTGACCCATTTCAGTGTAAAAATGCCAAAGCTCTTCCGTAGAGTGCGTTCTGCACCTTTCCGCCATGATCCTTGCATTCTGTGCTCCAGTGAAATGGGGGTATAAAGGACAGCGAAATTATGTATTAGTTATTCTGTTTCGAAAGGTCACCTGATTTATCTGAGAGCCAGATGCAGTCATCAAAAGAGCCATGTCTAGCTCGCGAGTCATAGGTTCCCGACCCCTGTACAGGCTTGCGGGTGACTCATGTTGTCCTTGTGGGCGACCTGGTGCCCGCAGGCACCATGTTGATGACCCCTGCCATAGACAGTGAGAGACATGGGTGGCATTTGATAGCCCAGTTAGCTGCAACGAGCAGCCCATTGAGAATGGGGCTTGAACCCCATCCTTAGGATCAGTGATCCAGAACAAAATTATTTAAAGTAAAAATGAGCATGGTGGGGCAGTGGTGGCCTAGTGGTACAGGCACTGGATCGCTGAGCCGAAGGTTGGGATTTAAGCACCACTTTCCACAAGGTTGTCACTGCCCAACCCCCCCGTGAAGCTAACTGGGTTTTCAAAGGCCAGCCATGTCTCTCAGTGTCTATGATGTGAAGTTCATGTAAAAGAACCATTGCTGACTTTCAACAAGAGTAACTGCAAAGCTGTCAGCATGTTTCCGCCCTGCGATGGCCTGGTGAGCTGTCCAGGGTGTACTCTGCCCTCGCCTGGAGTCGGCTGGGATGGGCGCCAGCCTCTCCCCGACCCTAATTAGGATTAAGCGGTTACAGAAAATGATGACGATGATGATGATGATGATGATGATGATGATGATGAGCATTTTTAACTTTATTGATGTCTTCACTATATTTCACATTCATGCAAATCATCTGATGTAATTTTATGTTTTCTTGGAAAATTTCCTGGCGGCCCTAAACTTTGAATGCAAGTGTGTGCAGACACACACACACACTCCTAAGTTTAATAACTTCAGTTTTTCCATAAGCTGTGTTGAAAGTGGGAACAGGATGCAAATGTAAACAGGAACCTAAAGATGAAGGCTTTAGCTATATTGATGAACTGAGGAATGGTTGACTTTTTCCCAGTAAATCAGCATAAATATTAAAAATAATATTTTCTCCTACAGTTTCTTGCTGTTGTCATAAACCCCATAGCTACAAGTCACACAAGGCTTTTCTCAGTTACATGCGAACACTAGTACAAACATCTTGCATGTGTTAGTTGATCAGAGTGCAAGTATCTGAGTCGTAAAGCAAGTTCACACACGTTCACATCACTCTTTCTATACCACATCACAATGGAGCTGCGCCATAAATATGCATTAGCTGCAGATCTGCATACTGAGAGTACGTGAGTGTGTGTATGCGAGAGTAGGTGTGTGAGTAATTCAGTGAGCCGGAAAGGCTAGACGAATATGACAAGACAATATTAAAACGCTACGACCTTCAAGAAATTTCTGCAAATCAGCACAGGGTCACTGAAAAACACTGAAAATAAAAGACGTTCTGCCATGGCCTCTTTGTCCTCCCATCCTGCTTGTACAGAGCTGATGAACAGCTTCTGCATAAACCTAATTATTCTTTCACACCTTGAGGTGGTGTTTCAATAATTTAAAGGTTCCTGTGAGTAGCGGCATTCAGACATCCAAGGATAAGAAGAAACCTCAGCGTGAAAATTTCCCTTGCATCTTCTATAATTAATCTGTTTCCAGAGTGCCATTCTCTTCTCTCTCACACTCAATTATAACAATTCTTTCTCCATCAGGCAGTGTGGATGATACTTACAACCCTGAACCCACACAAACAAATCCCAACATTATAGGATTATAAATATTAGACTGATACGTTATCATTTATATAATAATGACTTGCTCACAGGGACTCATTTACATTGGATGAGGTAATAAATGTTGATATGAAGATTTTTGTGATAAGAGAGATGCTTATTTCATGATTATGGAAGGAGTCTCCAGGATCACTGGTAATTCTGATGATAATTTGAAATTTATGCGAATGTCTCATATAGACAGTTGATACAAGAGAAACATGGCTGGGATTACCATTGCCATCCCATTACCATTTCATTGGGTGTTGGGGGAGGTCTGTCGCAAAAAAATGGATGAAGGAAGTAAGTATTTGTCTGAGAGATATTAGCATTGGCAATGCATACAGTTTAAGTTGCCTTGTGAAATCTGGCATCGGTTTAAAGTCATGTTTTGTTTTGTTTTAGGTTTTTTTTTTTTTTTTTGTCAGTACTGTCAGTAGGTATGTACTAGTCCTGATTTTTTTAGACAGTATGGTGATAATGTTATGGATTTAAATAAAAGTTATTCCACCAGGCTATAAACCAAGTACCTGAGAAGCAAACCTAATTCTTGAATAGAAATACATAACCCCACCCCTTCTAAAATCTTAATAATACATCCCATAATCTTCTGTAATGTGTAACTTTATTCATATTGGACACAAAAAAAAACAGTTTTGTTTTGTTTTGTTTTTAACTTTTTTTTACATTTTTATTTTACATAGAACAAATCCTTAAACTCATCAGGGCAGAATGATCAGAGTTTTACCTTAAAGTCAGATTTATTTTTTAATTTAACATGGATTCCACTTCAAGGCCGAACCAGGCAAGCAAGCCCAATCTGACACTGTCACCGTTTCTACTGGCACTTCCTGGGCTTGATCACACCTAAACCTGGTCAAGCAAACTAGTGGAATGCAGGGCATTGGATATTTCTCTGAGCTTTTTTAGTTATTATTATTTTTAAAAATGAATATACTTTTTAATCTAAACAGCAGAAATTGTTTAATTGGCTAAAGGTAAACATTATTGCATAATGTTAGAAAAGAAAAGTTTGTTATGGTCTGTGCTGGCTGGCATTAACTCTTCTTTAATCATTGCAGGCACTGGCAAGGGGTGTGGCGGTTGCCGGTAGGCGAGTTCCAAGCAGAGCGCACCTGGTCCCTATCTGCAATCAGCAAGCAGCCAGCGCTTCCCTCCGATGTCAGAATATTGTTTTCCCCGTGATTCTGCTCCCAGCTTTCTCCTTGACCCCTAGTTCTTGCTTTGTGCTCGATCGGTCGCCTTGACTTAGTATTCCTGTAATTTACTAGCCCCAGTGTTTAATAAATTGTTTGAACCTTCTTTTGGTCTCCTGCATCTCTGTGTCCTACGCACACACCCCAGGCTTAACAAAGTTGACTGTGTGATTTGAGTGGGGAAACTGACAGGCTATATTGCAAGAATAGAAGCACAAACAGATTTTCCGACTCAATGACCCAGGACACAGTCTTCAGGTAATATTGAAACAGTGCTGGCACAATGGTGAGATGTGGCTAATGTCATTATGATTTAGACAGGAAATGGAAAAACTTTAAACATTAGAATTTTAGTTTTATCTGATTGGGGTAGAGAGGATAGAGAGAAGAATAAAGAGTGAGGACTGAGGGACTGAATATAGGGCTGTACAAAAATCAATGTGTTGCTTTTTATCTATAAAAAAAAATTGTATTTGTTAATGGATGGCGGTGGTGTAAGAGGAATAAAACACTTTAAGACCTTGCGTCATAGGAAAATAATCAAGTTCTTCAGCAGGATAACAACTTCAGATATTCCTCAGATCTGAATCTCCCTGAGCCCCATTATCACTCTGACCGCAGTGTGAGCACTACAACAGCTCGTTCACACTTCCCCAGTGTTACCCTAGCACTCTGATTTTTGCCTCAGCGATACTATATCAACCCCGCAAGCCCCTGGAGGCTTTGAGGGAATCTGCTGAGTCGGCAAATTCATCTAAAATCGGTAAAACAACCCAAATATCTTGAGGCAGTCATGCAAACACATATCCCCTTCTCTGTAACATAGCACATTTTTCTCACTTTGCAGAAAAAGGAAGTAAATGACATGCCAGCTCTGTTTACCGAATCCATCTGACTGGAACGTGGCCACTATTGAGCGTCTGTCATGCCACTTTTAGCAGCAATGGATAAAATCAAATGTTCTGCCTCTATATGTAGCACGCTGCAAATCCTCCCCCTTCCTCCTTATTTCCTCTGTTTTTTTTTTTTTTTTTTTTTTCAGCACCACAGTAAGGACTGTTACACACTGCAGCAGCTACTGGAGAAAGATGCAGTACCCTCATCAATTTTGGTACAACGAAGTCAAAATAGTTTTTTTGTTTCCTGATGTGAAATGTGTGCAAATGCATTCTGTGATGCGGATTCAAGAGCGTCTTTCACAAAGCGTGCTTCGAAAACATAACTTCAAAAGCTCAATTTGTACGGCATAATTTTCAGGAATTCTGTGCACAGCCTGGGCTAAAACCCGTAACCGATAAGAGCTTAGCACATGCATAAAAACTTAGCGGCTGTTTGCTATCGCATCCCAAGCTGTCTGTTTCTAATTCCGTTTCGAGTATTGAAACTATTTGATTTTAAAAAGATAAACTGTAAAGATAAAAAAATAAAGTTTTTGATGTCTCTCCTTCCTTAACCAGGATAAGTTCTTGCCTGTGCTACTTGCCCTTTTCCTCATACATCAGCTATCAGATTTCTATGATTGGTCAGTGACACCTGTCGCAGGGGAGAGTATGCCCCTTCCACTTAAAAATCATTCTGCACTCTTGGAAAAGCAAGTTCTTTTTGTCAGGTGTTTTCAGTTTTCCGCCACTCTTTTTTCTCATCAACGCATTTACCATTTTTTGCACTGTGTCCTCGTGCACTGCTGATCATATATTTCTCTCACATTTCAAACTGAAAAATGAAACCATCCCTGTGTCTGAGATGTCCAATATCACCACTTTTTGAAGTCATTTCTCATTAATATCCTTCAAGAAACACACACACACACACACACACACACACACACACACACACACACACACACACACACACACACACACACAGCTGACAGAACTGACAAACTGTAGCTCTAACAGCATCATTCATCAGCGCGCTCGGGAAAAAAAAAATTCTATTTACCATCCAGCATCGAGGGCACATTGTGTGGGTTATGTGTCTCAGGAACCCAAAAAGAGACAGAAAGACATATTGAGAGACACAGAGAGAGAAAAGAGAACAGAGAGAGAAGTTTCCAGTCGTCATGGAAATGTGTTTTTTTCTTTGTTGGCTTATTTGTTTGAATGTTAACGTGACCCAATAGATCTTTGCTAGTCAGCAAATGTGTGTGTGACAGTTATGAAAAGCTCTTTTGAGTGTGAAAGCAGTTCGGGAAAAGAAGTGATCATCAAGCACATCTTCAGAGCCACCACTCTGCTCCACCCCTCTTTGTCACCCCATTCCTCTTATCACACACAAATCCCTCTTTCAAGATGCGCATTAATTGATTCTTCTTAATCGGGTTAGTGTGTCTATCAAACATCAATGTACAGCTTCCATTTTAACTTTTACATATTTATTATATCCACAGCCACAAAGCAGGCACAGACCTCTGTGTGTGTGTGCAGTACTATTAAAATGATATGAAATAAAGGAATTTTGTACTAAAATGCAACTTACACATCCTCTAAAGGCGTACGCACAAGCAGCGATAAATGGCACGTGACCATGTACAGTCCATGGAAGTCAGTGAAATGAAACGATGAGAGACAAAAATTTCTCAAATGATGCAAAGTGCTATGGAATTAAATTGGGCTGCCTATCTCAGCCAACACTAGGCGAAAGTATGGGTATACCTTGAACAACTCGCCAAGCCACTGCAGGGCCAACACACAACCATTCACACGCACATTCACAAGTGTGGACAATTTGGAGTAGCCAGTCAGCCTAATGTACATGTCTTTGAATTCTGGGAGGAAACCGGAGTACCTGGAGGTAACCCACAGGAGAAATGTGTAAACATGGACTCAAACCCAGGACTTTTCCTACTGTGAGGTGCACCTACGAATCACTATGCCACTGTGCTGCCCATCATGTTGTTTTAATGTGACCAAAACGTTGCACACATCGATGCCCATAGTACAGCACCATCTAGCATGAGCCACGGACTGAACACATCCATACTGAGGTTTCCTTTTCAGTGAACCATGCAGATACTGAGAAAGGAAACCACAGTGCACATGTACAAGCTTCAAAAATTGATGTTACTATGACATCATCTGCCCTTTTTTAGACATTTATTAAAATGTTACTTGTAATATTTTAGATTTTTGGAAGTCTAAAATGACATTATCAACTGTTTTGCAATGTGGTAGCACATTACTAAAAGATAAATTGTTGTCTGGGCAGGAAGCCAGAGTGGTTACACCTTCAGCAGCAATATAATTTCCTTGGGTCTTCGTGGTGAAGTGATTCACTTGTCGCTCAGCACTTCCTGTATGCAATGCCCTTTTTCACTGATCACATCATGGTGTTGTGGAAGTTCGAACAGATACATCAATCAGCAGATTGCAATATATTTTAATTGTGATATCTCTTCATTCCTGACACAGCGTTTTTATCTGTGGAAATGAGTCCGTTCCTGTTGTCACTTATGCTAAACAGTCCTCTTAACAGTCCTTTCCCTGCCTACTGGCCTTTCTTCTATTCATTTTCAGGGATCCCTCGCTACTTCGCACTTCAGTCCATGCAGCTTCAGTGCATCGTGTTTTTTTTTGTTTGTTTGTTTGTTTGTTTTTTTTAATATCCATCGAATTACAAAAAGCAAATTAAGGAAGAATAGGGGAAAAAGTTAAGGAAAATTCTGCAAACAAGGCCAATTATGCAAAAAAACCAAACCAAAACAAAACAAAACAAACAAACAAACAAACAACCTGAAACCAGCACAAAACAAAAAACCACCCAAAACCTCCCATCAGAACTACCTATATGATACAGATCAGCTACATGAGGTGTGCATCTGTGTGCACTCGCGTCTGTATGTGTGTGTATTTATATTTTATTTACATCTTATGTATTATTTTATAATGTTTAATTGTTCTTATAAGCATTTATACATTGAATATGTATTTATTGATATTATATACACATATACATGTATGTATACATCAGTCGGGGTGGTGATCCTTCTTCGCGGAATTTGGTGGTCACCAGGGGATCTCAGTCCCAATTAACCGTGGAAAGTGAGGGATCCCTGTATTTCTATTTCTTCATTGCTTTTTCTTAATGTTAGTTTAAGTGTACCAAAATTGGTCATCTTTACAGCATAAATTGTGCATATGTAATATGTTTAAAGGGGAAATGAAGCACATCGCAATGTAACATTGTCTCGCTTCATTTGGTCCTCAATATCACATTTTTGCAGCTGATCAGTTGAAAACCGCTCTGATAATAATGTAAATCCAATTTGAAATTCGCGGTGTAAGACCATGTAAGCCACCATTGGTTCCTGGCCGTTTCATGTGACGTCACTAGGTTGGTGGTCGTGAAGTTGCGTAAATTTCACAATGGCGAGCAACACATCAATGAAAATAATAAAAATCCCTTAAGTACCGGTCATCATTGTATCGCAGTGGGTTGTACAAACAACTATTATAAATCTAAAGGCGTGCACTTTCACCAGCTGCCTTTAAGCAACAGTAAGCTATTGAAAGCCTGGCTCAGTACATTGAAACATGCTGACCCACCAGTAAATGAAAGCGCACGCATTTGCAGTGCCCATTTCAGGACAGAAGATTATGTACACACATACAAATTCGACGAAACTGGTCCCATGGTGTGGTCCAAAACCGAATCAGTTCTGACCGTATTTGACTTTTCTGCATACAATATTACAAGCACAGATAATACAGTAATACAGTATCGCCACGTAGGCGAAGGGCGGAAAATCGAGCTCTCCAGGCTGAACACACAGAGGTATGGAATATTAGACAACCATAGACAACAACATGACAATTATACATGATAACGTGACAATTCTGACTTGATCTGTAAACCTACCGACTATTTATGGGACGTTCAAGAGTTTCAGCTCGGACATCTCTCATGGAGACCATGGCCAGCTCTAAAATATCCCTTTCAAGGCACAGCATAGGAAACAGTCTGTGGTTTGTTATGCAGGTCAGCTCCCCATCAGCTCACAAGAGATGGTCAAGCGAGGCATCCTGTCAGCGAGGCATTTGTGGTAACAGTGTACAATTGTCACAAGTGCTCATAAAATTGCCGATCTGGTCATGTTCACCGGCATGTCCGTGATTACTGTCAATATCGTGATCATTGTCAATATCCCTATTATTGCTCTCGGCGTCAGGTTCAGCCGGGGTAAGTAAACTTATTTACTTGACAGATCGGAAGTTCAGATAAGCTGCGTTTTGTCTCAAAAGCTCCAGTGTCAGTTGCGACACTACATTCGGTGGAGCGCGTCACATATGCCTGTGGATTAGCAGGCATTTCCTCTACCCCATATCGCCTTCATCTTCCGAAAAATAATCGTCTTCTGCTGAAAAACTGTGTGTTGTTGGCGTGAGATTCCATGTTGTTTATATTATATAATATGCTGTGATATGCATGCACTATATTTCAAGTGGTACTTTGTACCAACCCAGTGACGTCACAGTAACTTTGTGTAGGTGGGCACTTAGCAATGGCGGCTTTCGGGTCGATAACTTATACGACAAGCACAAAACAAAACCGCTGTGTGTGCAATGGTTTATTTATGATATAACATTTAAGTCAATATACTATACTTAAGCTACAGCCAACGTATTTAGTTGGCGTTTCATTTCCCTTTTAAGCAACGCATAGCTTATTTTAACAAAAAAATGGTCAGCTTGTGCCTTGAATTAGTAGTGAGGGCTGAACTGCTGGTTATAGCAGTTTTTTTTCCAGAAGTGTGCGTTGGGCAGGGTTGACATCTCTCGTGGAGACAGTGAAACTTTCATTTTAGTGACTCTGACTACAGGAACGCAGCCAGAGATGTGAGTGATGGTAAATCCAAAATGACTTATGCAGCTAAACGTTTTACCAACTCGACTTTCCTGTCCTCAGTTGGTTTACAAACAAAAACAACTGTTTTCTGTGATTTATGCACTTTCTTGTTTGTGCAGCTCAGCACCAGCCAATAATATATGAGGCTACATGGGTCTGTGTGCACATCATTACCAGGTTATAACAGCCAATCAGGCGCACAACATGTCTATGAACATGCCTTGTGTCTTAGCAATTTAAAAACAGTCATGGACTGGTGTTGCTGGAAAGATTTGTGATTGTTTTAAATAGCTATAATGCAAATCCATCACAGGCATCCTTTAAAAATGTAAAATAAGTGCAAACTCCTCCATCCTGAAGATGTCTAAATCTTAAAGTTACAGCTTTACCTCCAACTGTTACAAAGCACTGACACTGCAGTCTCTTTCCACTGATACAAAGGATATGTATTTTCCTACAGAAATCTTCACCACATCAATAATGACTGAGTAGACACTATAGAATTGATAATGCAGTACAAAAATACTATGAACTGTACTTGGAGTAAACTCTGTATCACACGTTAACATAATTCAGTTTGTTTAAAAGTTACAGCCTGAAGTTCATCCACATGTACACATACACACACAGCGAGATAAGGAAGTTATGACGCCATCGCGCTGGGGTCTGTGTCTCTAACACCATGCGGCTGCAAAGCTCCTACAAAAACTGAAAAATAACAATGAATTATGGTTAAAAAAGAAAATGCATCTTTCACCGCCAATAACAGCAGCCTCCAAACTCAGAACTCCAAACTGCAAAGTGTCTGCTGGCACTGATAAACACTCCTGCAGGGAGAGATGTGAGAAATGCTCACAGGCCCAGCTCTGTTTATTAATACTGTGCATGTCGCAGGGTTTAAAGACACTGCTGGGTCACACAGACACACACACACACACACACACACACACACACACACACACACACACACACACACACACACACACACACACACACACACTCCCTCCCTGTCTTTCATTTGTTATGCAGAAAAGAAACAAAGAGAAAATAAGATAATATGTACAAGATCGACAAAAAACAGACAGGAGAGAGAGACAGACAGGAAAGAGAGAGAGAGAGAGAGAGAGAGAGAGAGAGAGAGAGAGAGAGAGAGAGAGAGAGAGTGAGTGAGAGTGAGAGAGAGAGAGCAGCTAAAAACAGAGTGAGAGCTGGATGTATGACAGACAGACAGAAACAGATGGAGAGATGGACGGATGGATGAACAATAACTAGAGAGATAGACAGATATTATGAATACAGAAACAAAGAAAGAAAGATGGCTAGACAGACACATGATAAAGTAGACAGACACGACAGACAGGAACAGAGAGCAGAAGAGAGCGAGAGAGAGAGAGAGAGAGAGTGAGAGAGAGAGAGAGCGAGAGAGAGAGAGAGCGAGAGAGAGAGAGAGAGAGAGCGAGAGAGAGAGGGAGAGAGAGAGAGAGAGAGAGAGAGCGCTAGAGAGAGAGAGAGATGGATGGACAGGTGGGTAATAAAAATATGCAGACAGAGAACAGATAAACAGAAACAGAGAAATGGAGAGGAATTGACTGACGACCAGTTATGAAATGAATAGACAGATACATTCTCATCATGCCAATCTTCATTAATTTCTTCTTTATTTCCTTTTCATAAAGTGTTAAGATCGAACTTTTCCATTCATTTATTTGTTTGCCAAATTGCTTAATCGTATCTTGGACACAGGGAGATTGGAGCCTATATTGTGTTTTCTGCTCTCTGAATCCTGTAATCTATCCTGATGTGCTACTACTGGTTGGAGTTCTCATCCAGTTTCACCCAAATGAGGATGGGTTTTCCTTTTGGTTCTGGCTCTTCTCAAGGTTTCTTCTTGAGGAAGTTTTTCCTTGCTATACCACCACATGCTTGCTCATTGGGGATGTGTAGGGTGAATCGAGAAATGTTTACATTCTTTACTGATGTAATTTTACTATGCAGGTTTCTTTGTGACAATGGCAATTGTAAAAAGCATAACACAAATAAAACTGAATTGAATTAAACTTGAATATCTTTGACTTTTGGATTACTAGCTTATAAAAGGAATGAGTAAATAAATACATCTCAAACTGCAGCCCAACCCTTTTTCCTGTTTTTCACATGCTAGAATTAACATTATGAATTTCAAATTCAAATTTTAAGAAGGGGGGCTGGAGGGTGTGTTCCAATTATTGTGGAATCACACTCCACAGCCTACCTGGGAAAGTCTATGCAGGGGTACTAGAGAGGAGGAACCCAGCGATAGTCGAACCTCAGATTCAGGAAGAACAATGTGGTTTTCATCCTGGCCGTAGCACTCTTGACCAACTCTATACACTCCACAGGATTTTGGAGGGGGCATGGGAGTTTTCCCAATCTGGACCCCGGGGTCAACCTAGAACACACCGGAGGGACTATGTCTCTCGGCTTGTCTGGGACCGCCCTGATGTCCCCCCGGGAGAGTTGGAGGAAGTGGCTGGGGAGAGGGACATCTGGACCTCTTTGCTTAGGTTGCTGCCCCTTCAACCAGACCCTGGACTTAGCGTAAGATGATGATGATGATGGTGATGTTGAATTTTAAATCTTAATGCTAATACAGGAATCCCTCGCTACTTCGCGCTTCAATTCATGCGGCCTCAGTGCATCATGTTTTTTTTTGTTTTTTTTTAATTTTCATCGAATTAAAAAATAGGGAAATTACAGAAGAATAAGGGAGAAAGTTAAGGAAAATGCTACAAAACAAGGACAATTATCCAAAAAAAAAAAAAAAAAAAAAACCCTAAACAAACAAAAAACTAAAAACAACCCAAAATCTCCCATCAAAACTAGTTACACTGTTGTGAGGTGCGTATCTGAGTGTGTGCATTCATATTTTATTCACATCTCATGTATTATTTTTAATGTTTAATTGTTATTATAAGCATTTATAGCATTGAATATGTTTTTATTGATATTACATACATATACTGTATACATGTATATATACATCAGTTGGGGGGGGGGGGGGGGGTCCTACTTTGCGGATTTCGATGGTCGCGAGGGAATCTCGGTCCCAATTAACCATGGAAAGTGAGGGATCCCTGTATTTCTTAACATTCATTAGAATTAGTATTTGACTACCCATGTAAATACCATGGATCAACACCACTGCAAGACGATACTGCAGTCAGATCATTGTTAGGATTCATTGGGGTTTTTTTGTTTTTTCACAGTCAGATTTTCCCAGACTACCAACCTGGATGTTTTAACAGCACTTGGCTTTGTGTGCGCTAAATCGACCTTTGCTACTTGTTGTTGTTTTATTTGCCTGCAGACAACAAACACAACATTACGGGTCAGCGCTTCTGTAGAACAGCTGGCGAGTGATTGAAGTCGCACTTCAGATAGCTGCTAGTCGTGATATCCGTGCTAATATAGTTATTTTCATCCCATTCCAAAAAAAAAAAAAAATCCCAGTTGGTTTAGTCACTTTCTGATACAGAGAGGAGCTGTTTTCAGTTTCTACGTTTAATGTTTTTAGATTAACACCAGTGCCAATTAGTGTTCTGGGTCACAGCGATCAGAGAGAAAAGGTAAAACCGCTCTCATTAGCTGAAGCATATGACATTGTTTAATTCTCATTAGCATCTGAGGGCCTAGCCTCAATGTGTAGTTGTAGATATTAAAGGAAGAGAAGAAGAAGTGAGAGCTGTAAATGAGATGTTTTCACAATGCACCAGTGGAAATGTGTTTACTGAGGCTGAGACGAGGGATTTTTTTCTTCAAAGCTCAACGAGTTTTATTCAACGTTCACAGAGCAGCTGGTTAAACAAGCAGTGTGAGGCACAACCCTCAGGATCACAACACCACACCGCCTTTGTGTGTGCCTCAGAGGCACTAAGAAATGAAAACGCACTGAATTATTTCACGTTGGTGAGCTACAGTGTGTGTGAGTGTATCCACACAAATGGGTGCATGTGTGTGTGTGTGTGTGTGTGTGTGTGTGTGTGTGTGTGTGTGTGTGTGTGTGTGACTGTGGCTCTGTTGGAAGTGGGAGTTAAAAATCCCTCTGACAGAAGACTCCGCCCAACGTTCCCAGGAACAGTACACACTTAGGCACCCTAGATCAGGAGGGTGGCTTTCCCCGCCATTGGAGCCAGTTCGCCACCAGGTGGTAATCGGTTGACAGCTCATCTCTTCCCATCTCTTCTCTTCCAAATTGTCCAATTCTCACCAGATTGTCCAAAACGAACAACTTCCGGCTACAAGTCTGGTGACTGGACTACAAAGTCAATCACTGAACTGTGGCCTAGGCCTGTTATGATGGTAAACCCCGAACCTGGTGGTGACACCCTATAGTGAAGGGGGTTGTCCAGTGGAAAAAAGAAAAAGGAGGCCTCTTGGGTCTTATTGGCCTGTGAGACTCCCGAGTCAGCAAACAGGTACCGCCAGGCCAAACATGCTGCAGCCTGAGCTGTTGCCAATCCAAATGCTCGGGCATGGGACGAGTTAAGTGAGGGCCTGAAAAATTATTATGGGCTGGCCTCAAAAAGGGTCTGGACCACCATCCAACATCTCAGGAGGGGGAAATTACAAATACAATTACAAATAGTGGGAGTGGGGAGCTGCTCACCTCTACTGGGGATGTTGTCAGAAGGTGGAATAAATACTTCAAGGACCTCCTCAATCCCACCATCATGCCCTCCGTGGAGGAGGAAGACTCTGGGGGTTTGGGAGGGGTCGATCCATGACTGGAGCTGAGGTCACTGAGGTAGTCAAAAAGCTCCTCGATGGTCGAGTTCGGGGGGGTGGATGAGATCCGCCCTGAATATCTCAGGGTTCTGGATGTCTTGGTTGACACGTTTTTGCAAAATCGCGTAGTCAGCGGAGGCCGTAGCTCTGGATTGGCAAATCGGGGTGGTCGTCCCCTTTTTGAAAAAGGGGACCTGAGGGTGTGTTCCAATCATCATGGAATTACATTCTTCAGGCTTCTCAGGAAAGTCTGTTCAGGGGTACTGGAAAGGAGGCTCTTACCAATAGTTGAGCATCGGATTCAGGAGGAACAATGTGGTTTTCATCCTGGCGCAGCACTCTCAAACAGCTCTATACGCTTTACAAGATCCTGGAGTGGGCATGAGAGTTTGCCCAATCTGTCCACATTTGTTTTGTGGATTTAGAGAAGGCTTTTGACCATGTCCCTTGGGCTATTTTGTAGGGCATGCTCCAGAAGAACAGTATACTGGACCCATTGCTACGGGTCATTCAGTCTCTATATAACCAGAGCCAGAGCTTGGTCCACATTGGTAACAACAGGTCAAATTCTTTTCTGGTGAGGGCTGGAGTCCACCAAGGCTGTCATATGTCACCGAATCTGTTCAGAATTTTATGGACAGAATTTCTAGGTGCAGCTGCAGCATTGATGGGTTCTGGTTTGGTGGCCATCGGACCTCGTCTCTGCTTTTTGCATATGACGTGCGAAGCGGTCAGCATGAGAATCAGACCTCCAAATCCGACGATATTGTTCTCAGCTGGAAAAGGTTGGAATGCACCCTCCAGATCTGGAATGGGGTCCTGCCCCAAGTGGTCTTTTACACAGGTCGGTGATTATCCACGGTTTCCGTAGTGTAAAGTGACCAGGAGTTCAACTCCTCCTGGATGGAACGCTAGTCCATTGCAGGTTACCTTCCCAATATATTTTTAGTGGTACCCATTTATACTGCTGGGTGAACAGAGGCACACTTGTGGTTGAGACCTTGCCCAGGGGTCTTAGCACAGTGAGGGTCTCAGTGGGATTTGAACACAACCTCCCGATCATGAGCGCAGCACCCTAACACCACCGGCCTCAAGTGGATGAGCTCAAGTATCTCAGGGTCCTGTTCACGGGTGAGGGAAGGATGGAGCGGGAGATCGACAGTCAGATCACTACAGCCTTGCAGCAAAGAGGAGCCTGTCCCAGTCTGTCGTGGTGTAGAGGGAGCTGAGCCGTAAAGCCAAGCTCTCAATTTACCAGTCCATCTATGTTCCAACCCTTGTCTATGATCACATGCTTTGGGTAGTGATCAAAAGAACAAGATTGTGGATACAAGCAGCTGAAATGAGCTTCCTTCGTAGGGAGGCAGGTCTCTACCTTAGAGATAGAGTGAGAAGCTCAGCCTTCTGAGAGGAGCTTGAGGTAGAACCGCTGGCTCGGGCATCTAGTTAGAATAACCTTCCGAACGCCTCCCTGGTGTGATGTTTTAGGCATGTCCAACCAGGACTAGACCCCAGGATCAACCTAGTACACAATGGAGGGATTACATCTCTCAGCTGAACTGGGTACACCTCAGTGGCCCCCAGAAGCTGGAGGCAGCGGCGGATTAGAGGAAAGTCTGGACCTCACTGTTTAGGCTAGTGTCCTCACTACTCAACCCTGGATTAAGCAGAGGATGATGATGATGATGATGATGATGATATGTGTGTGTGTGTGTGTGTGGGGGGGGGGGGGGGCACATATGGATGTTTAGCAGTATGAAATATTTCTACTGGCTCCTAACATGCCAGTGCTAGTGCTAGTGAATTCTAGTGATCTGTAGCAGTACTTTAAAGTTGAATTTCACCCTCAACTCTATGCCAAACTCCTCCCACTAAATCTTTAATAAAAAAAGAAGGGGGGGGCATATAGAAATACGATTAAGAGGGGAAGGGAAGGACAATGTTAATTTTAATTAGCATATTTTTGTAAAGAGGGAGGTTGGACGAGGTGGGGTCACCCACATCTAATAAGATATTCTTTAAGTACATTTTTATAAGTTGAGAAGATCCAAATGGTCATCTCTACATGAACATGAAGCCCTGTAAGGTCCATAACTATAGATTTTATTGCTGCAGGATAATGTTATTAGTGACATACTCTTAAACAACACATGACTGCAATGTTTTTAGTGTGAAGCTGTAATTTATGGCAGTTAAGTGTCAATATAGCAGTTAGATTTGTATGGGGTTTATATATTTGTTTCATTGTGTTTGAGGTTCATATCATTTATCAGGGTTGTCAGGTTGCTGCATTTCCAGCCATAGTATATCCAAAAAACATTAAATACCTGAACTACTGTAGACTGAAAAAAAAAAACAGGAAATTGAAAAGGAAGACATTTTGGGGTGTTGCCGTTATTTTCACATATAGACATTATCTACATCATAATCCCACTTTTCATCCACCAATGACTGTCATCTATATTACAACTGAAATGGTTCTGCTCATTATGAGCAAACATTAAGCGTCATTCACCAACCGCTCTTACCAAGAAATTAATCTTAACTCTCTCAGGCACTTTTCTGGTATTCACCAATATTATCTTAAATGAACTTTGTTCGTAGCTACACACATATCAGTGCCAAAGTGATTTTGCAAAATCACACGATTCTGATCTTATTCCACAATTTTCGAAGACAATTTAAAAAACTCAAAGAAATCTCACATTTATAGAACACAACATGCATACAATGCAGATGTTTCTTAGCAAATTTATGAAATAAAAGACATATTGATGAATGATGACCCAATTTCTTTACTTATTCTTTGTGAACATTAATCTGGATTATTTGCTTTAAAACACAATCTTTGTGGTCACATTTTTTTTAATTAACCCAATCTAGTAACCATTTCATTGACTGTCTTGTCCACTGCCCCTCCAACTGGCAAACTAATTCCTGTTCTCCCGATTAGCGCTTCCATTTGAAGAAGTGCCAATGTTTGTCCTCCAGGTGCAGCCACTGTGGAAATAACTGGTGCGGAGAACACGTTGTACATCTCATCAAAAAAAACAAACAAACAGGTAAACAAACAAACAAACAAAAAAAACCCCATCATTATATCTGTTACAAAAATACATTTTTACTTTAATGATCAATCATAACAAGATAATTATTACTTTATCACTATTTTAAACAGTTGGGATGGATGACGTTAAGGCTAAAGTTTATGAGATATCAGTTATAAACAATGGTGATTTGTAGTAAAAAAAAAAAAAAAAAAAAAAAAAAAACCCTCTGTACTACTGCCACTTTGATTAAAGCTTGCACTTTATTTTTAATTATGCTAAAAATATTATTTTTATTTGAGGTCTAAAGGGCCTCGAATGCCAGAGCCACTGAAGGCCAAATGTTAATGGACTCTCTCTCTCTCTCTCTCTCTCTCTCTCTCTCTCTCTCTCTCTCTCTCTCTCTCCCCCTCACATATTTTCTTTTGTATATACTCTTAAAATCTCAAGGCTCATGAAAGTGGAAATAGGATCATTAAGCATTCCCACCTCCAGCCATCTAAAACTTAATCAACACATGCAGTTTACACACACACACACACACACACACACACACACACACACACACACACACACACACTTGAGTTCCGTTATTCTGAATAACAGCATCTAAACTCAGGAGGGACGTAGTGTCACGGGAAGGAAATTAAAAGTAAATGAAAGTATTTTCCAGACCTCGATTAGATATGATTGCAAAGTTGGTGAAGCAGGAAAAGGGGTTGTTTATTTATTTATTTATTTCGATTAACTCAACTTCAGAGCTTCAAAGCTTCTGATGTGTTTACAAAAATCATCTGAGAAGTTGCTCAGTCATTAACTGAACCAATCATAGTTAACACAGACACCCTAACACCAAGAACAGAAAGGAAATGTGCAGCTTCCAATTAATTTGGGGAGAAATTATATTCTATAATGTAGAGTCCTAACATGTGTATTTAAAAGATTTTAAATTATTTCTGGTCACAAACAACACCATCAACACCACTACCAACAACAGCAACACCATCACACACCATCAGCACTACCAACACCACCAACACCAACAGTACCAGCATCATCTCCACCAACACCATCACCATCCTCACCAACACCATCACTGCCAACACCATCACCAACCCCACAATCAACAAAATCCTATCAACCCCGCATTCATCACTATCACCACCAACATCCCCACAACACCATCACCACTACAATCACCACCAACCACACAGTTAGCCCATCCCCAACACGACTATCTCCAAAACTATCGCAATCATAACAAACCCTACAATGAACACCATCACTACCAACACCTTTACAATCACCACAACACTATTACCATCAAAACCACCACGACAACAATGTCACTACCTGCATCATTATCACCAACACTACATTCCACACCACCATTACCACAATCAATACCATTACCACACCAAGACGAACAAGCTTGCATTCCAATAAGAGCAATTCTACTCCAACTCTTCTCAGTGAATCCATTCAAAATAAACATAACAGACAAAACAAAAACAGAATAAACAACTACTTATTTTGGTTCAATGTGATGCTTGACCTAATTAATAAACACTGATAACCAGACAATAAGATGGGATTTTCTTGAAACATCCATTTTCTTAACCTTTTAATCCTAATTCGGGTTGTGGGGTCAGAGACATGACTGGCCTTTGATAACCCAGTTAGCTGCACTGTGGGGAGGCAGCGACAATCTGTTGATAGTGGGGCTTGAACCACCAACCTTGGGATCAGTAATATGGCACCTTACCACCGGGTCACCACTGCCCCAATGTGAACAGTGTAAAAATATAAGTACAAATATTTTGCTATACTTCATTTTTATTTATTTAATAATTTTTGTTTCCTGTGAACTCAGGAATGTCAAAGACTCATTTAAACAGTCGGGAATAGCAACAAATAATTTCGAAAGGTTTGAGCAATGCAAAGCCGCTGAGATGTCCTTGTACATGGAAATAGATCTCCAAAGTTGTCTAAACTGTTAATACTTTGCGGATTTCATTTCATTGCTGTTTGAACACAGAAACTTTGAGCTGGTACCATTTAAAAACTATTGAAGATCTCTTAACTGCTGCACAGTGGTGTAGTGGTTCGCATATATGCCTCAGTGCAAGGTCTATGGTTGAAGTGATGTTTCTGTGTAAAGTCTGCATGTTCTCCCAATGCTTGCAGAGGTTTTTGCAAGGTACTGCAGTTTCCTCTCACAGTCCAAGGTCATGTATATTAATGCTAACTGGCTGTTCCAGATTCACCCTAAGCATGAGTGTGCATGAGGGTATGATGGCCCTGCAATGTAATGGCGAGCTGTTCATGTTGTCCTCCACCTTTGGATGGATAGGTTCCATCCTCCCTGTGATCCAAATGGGAATTAAACAGTTTGGCAAATGAATGAATGAAAAGTGATTTATATCGGCCATTGTGACATGCTAATTTAGCTATCAAGCTATCAGTTACTTCATAAGTGCAGACATTTCCCATGTTGGTAATACAGCAAGTTAGAAAATACTCATGTGATCAGTGTTCTGACAGTACAGCTGAGTGATGTCAAGTATTCATTCATTCACTTTCTGAGACATAGATTGGGTTGCGGGAAGGCTGACGCCTACCTCAGGCGACTGTGGGTGCACAGGTGGGGTACACCCTGAACAGCTTGCCAGACCATTGCAGGGCCAACACGCATACAAATATTCACACCCACTCCCACACCAGGGAGGAATTTGAAACTGCCATTTAGCGTATTGAGTATGGAGGAAACCAGAGCACTCAGAGGAAACCCACGCAAATGCAGTGAAAACATGCTAACTGCACACAGAAAAGCTCCAGACCAGGAATCAAACCTGGGACCTTCTTGCTGTAAGGTCAAACTTTCACCATTCCACCTGATGTCAAGTATTTCTTTCATTTTCTGATCAACAAGTTAACAGACTTGGCCATGAGGGAGAGAACCAAATATGAATGGTAAACGAGGGTGCATGAAAAACCCTGAAGTGGCATGGCATCTAACAAGCAGCTCAAATTCTGGTGAGTTTCTGCTTCTATGTTACTGTGAGGATAAACAACCTTCTCATGATAGAAAGCTAAAAAGATTGAGAGAGGGGGGTCAGAAAGAGAGAATGTGTGTGTGTGTGTGTGTGTGTGTGTGTGTGTGTGTGTGTGTGTGTGTGTGTGCACGTACATATGAGTGGTGGGTGGAAGTCAATAACTCATGACAGACCTGCTATCAGCAGGAAATGAAGAGGGACTACATCAACTAGCATATAAATATAAATATACAGTTGTTGCAAGTGTGTGAATCTCTACAGTGCAGAGACAGAGAGTGAAGTGTCATCAAACTATCGATCACTCCTCTGGACTAACGAGGAAAACAGCACTGTGGAGGCTTGCATCTGATTGGCAGCTTGCTCTCTCTCTCTCTCTCTCTCTCTCTCTTTCTCTCTTTCTCTCACACACACACACCACACACCACACACACACACACACACACACACACACACACACACACACACAGTCATCTATGATTAAATCTATATTTAAACTAAAAAATAAAAGCAACAGAAACATTAACTTCAGTTTCAAGATTAAATAGTAACAGCCATGCTTTCTTAATTACATGCAAATTAGTTATGATCAAATAAAAATATAATGTTAAAAATGATTGGCTGTTTTGTCAAGGGTGTGTCTTCTCTCATCCACCAAGCTTTTATAATGTGAATATGAATAAAACCATAATGGGATAAAACGTAGTTGTAATAGTATCATTCAGATTCAGGTCAGAGTAGATGATAGCACTGATTATTTTTCTTTCACAGCATTTCTGTGTCCAATTAGTGTTACGACTGTAATGCCAGTAGCTACAGGAAGCCAGTGGAAACAATGTAGCGGTTCTGCGGTATAGAAAAAAATTCGAAGGTTATAAATAAGCCGTGCAGCTCCATTCGATATCAGTTGCAGTGGTCGAGTAACGCTCAAAGGCAAACCTGCCAGGAGTGAGTTGCAGTGGTCTAGTCTTGAGATGACAAGGGATTAAACAAATATATGAGTGGTCTCAGTGGAAATTAATACTGTAGATCAATCTTTTGGATGTTAAAGAGGAGAAATGAACATGTTCGAGAAAGTTTAGTGAAATGAGAAAAGGAACAGCGATAGCAGCTTCTAGTACTAACTAAAGGGGAAATCACCAAGATGTCCAGGGGATTGGAAGATCTTGATATGGGGATGACAATAGAAATGCATATCCATATTTAATATCACCAAACACACACACACACACACACACACACACACACACACACACACACACACACACACACACACACACACCTACAAGTGCAGACACAAGGCTCCCCCCTTCTTTCTCTCAGACTCACAAAGTGTACTGAATTGAGTGCATAAACTCAATCTATGGCGTTACTCCAACATGGCACACACACACACACACACACACACACACACACACACACACACCTACAAGTGCAGACACAAGGCTCCCCCCTTCTTTCTCTCAGACTCACAAAGTGTACTGAATTGAGTGCATAAACTCAATCTATGGCGTTACTGCAACATGGCACCCACACACACACACACACACACACACACACACACACACACACACAATTCTCTGTTCTGTGCGGTTTATGCTAACACATAAATTGCATCTTTTACTGTGTCTTTATTTAAATTAGATCTTGGGACAACCCCATCGCTACCGCTGATGATGATGGTATGATATGAAGGGGGTTTTCGCTAGCACTGTTTATTTCAAACAAAATTCGGCCATGTCTGAACAGAGGCAGCAACCAATTCAGAAAAACACAAATAATATCTGATCTTCGGTGCAATGAAATTTAAATGGAGTGCACCACTACAAAAATATTTATGCGCTATCTCCAACTCAGTTTTATCAAAATACACCCTGCTAAACATCAAATAAAATATTTTAAATAAAACTATACAATAGAAAACAATTTAAATAAAATAAAATAGCTGTAATAAAAATTCTTTAGATGTCTGTCATAAAGCCATTTAAAAGGGTGTGACCAAATATTGTAATAAGTTCAAGAGATTGACAGCCTGTCTGCCTGCAACATCACCCAAAAAAACAAAACCCTTTACATCTCCCTGTACACATTCCATTTCTCTTTACACATCTTTCACATTACATGTCGCTGCAAATTCAGTTTACATTCATCTGAGCTCACACATCCATTCGCCTTCACAGCACCTTCACACTACATACACACCAGCCACAATCATTTACAATTCCAACACCCTGTGAAGTCTTTCTCACATCTCCTTAACATTGTACACTCGCTTTACATTTTACAAATCACTTTACACTTGGCACACCTTTCAAAAATTCTGTCTGACTTTACATACCAGATAATTTACAAGTCAATATACTCGACATCACTCACTCAAAT
>CM045733.1:40392500-40460000 GCA_024760905.1 Plotosus lineatus
CATGCACAATAAAGAAATTTTATAATTAAAAGTCAGAATATGCCAAATAGTCAAAGAAATTTCAACTGAAATGAAGTGATCACTTTCTGTGCTGCAACACTTTTTTACAATGTATATAACCTGTATAACCAGGAAGAACCTAACAAAAATATATATTTACATGCAGACTTAAACAGGAAATATTTATTAATCACAGTGCTTCATACTGATGAAACAAGATACTACAAATCTTGATCTCAGATATGTGCAATTGAGAAAAGTTCCTATTTTCAATGTACAACTAAATCATGGGCCAAAAAAATTGAGCATAGTCTCCCCTTACATTGCCCTAACCTGGGCACTCCAGGAGGCATGTGCCCAGTTTTACCCCCCCCCCTCCACTCCACATACACACACACACACACACACACACACACACTTCCCTCAATCGTCATTAAACTTGCCCTCATGGCTACGTTATTGGAATCGTGGTACACAATATTAGCTAATGGTACAGTCTGACATTAAAAATTAGACTTGGTATAAATACCTGATTTGTCTGAATGGTCTTTTTGTTTTTCAAGTGATTAGACTCATCAGCATGATTTTCAGTCCCTTCTTCCCGCTGGACCCATACTTTATCGTCTTGGAACGAGAATCACAAAAATAACTCCAGAGATGTCTGGTTTTCTCAGCCATATCCCCCATTTGTCACCGTTTTTGTTACACTCGTTTAGCCATTCCCACTGCCATATATTTCTAGATGTCCTTTCCAATTCTTTTGTATTGTAGCCTTCCGATAAAAACTTCATATTGACAGTATTTCTAGTGGTTCTTGCTAGCAACTATGCAGTATTTTAGGCAGCATGTGCATGCGAGGCTCACAGAAACAACAGGTTTTATAATAGCTGCATTTTCATAGGATGGGCAGTTACGATGAGCCAATCAAAAGCATCGTTATAACTTGGCTCGAAGAATGAGGAATACTAGGAAAGACTGTTGCTGTATTTGATTGGGCTTTTTCGTGCTTGACAGAAAAGTACGCATCCGAATGGAAAAAATGCTTGCCGAACTTGACGGAAATGCCCAATCTATGTAATCCCTATGTGCTATGTAATCTTGTGATTCAACACGCGGTTATAGCCACAGGGCAGAATGCATGATAGATTGCGCCAATCCAAGCAGATGAACACCTCTAACTAACCCCCCCCCCAGAAAAATTTAACGGAGCTATACGAATTAGAACTTGGGAAGACTGCACTGCACACTTGAAAGGTCCGGATAAGTTGCGCTTCGTCTCAGAAGCTCTGTTTGTCACCTGCAACAAATGCCTCACATTCAAAGGGGAAGGACTTAAGAAGTGCGCTTTAATTGAGGTGAGCATGCGGTTTGTGTTTATAGAGAGTAAATGGGATTACTTAATTCAAGTATAAACTGCATTCAGTCTGAGCAGCTCAGCCACGCCCCTCAGCTGGAGCGGGAGGAAGTAAATACACACAAACATTCTAAACATTAACTTAGGCCCTGTACTGGAATAATAACTGAAAAAGACTTTATGACTACAGCTTTACAACAGTTCAGATTATTATTCCTCTTCGGGCACTTCAGACGAAACTGTCGTTTCTTCAGGAGAAAGTCTTATTTCTTCAGAAGAGACCGCGCTTAGCCGGGGTTTGAGTGGCATCATAGAGCTTAACTGGATAATATATTATACATACAAAATGAAAACCTGTACATCCTGCCAAAAATTGCTATAAGCACACTCAAAAAACTCGCGAAACAACAGTAACTCTGTCCTTAACGCATGTTAGAACTCTGTGACAAACAATGGGTCAAAGGCACACGAAAAGCATAATGGTAATTATGGAGATGCAGCTCCATAATAGCCAATGAGAAGGAGCTGCATCTCCGTGAGGAACAATGGGTCGAAGGCACAAGAAAAGCATCATGGGTATTATGGAGATGCAGCTCCATAATAGCCAATGAGAAGGAGCTGCATCTCCGTGAGGAACAATGGGTCGAAGGCACAAGAAAAGCATCATGGGTATTATGGAGATTCAGCTCCATAATAGCCAATGGGAGGGAGCTGCAGCTCCGTAACGAACAATGGGTCGAAGGCACATGAAAAGCATCATGGGTATTATGGAGATACAGCTCCCTCCTGGCCAATGGGAGGCCAGCGGGGCAGGGTGTTGGGAGATAGCCAATGGGAAAGCAACTCGCACATTGTTTGAATTTTTGAGATGGCGCGTTTCGTAACGTGAAATTTTTTCGTATCCAGAGATGGAAATTGTAGGTAAATGTGTTTCGTAACTTGAATTTTTCGTTTGTTGGGTCTTTCGTAAGGTGAGGTACCACTGTATATAAACATCAGTTTGCCAAGTTTGGGACTTTTTTAATCTGAATCAATTGATACTAGTAAGCTAAGATCAGAATTTTTTATGAAAATGTAAAAATTTATATACATTCATCTAATTGCAGACACGGGAAGGTGTCAATTGTCTATCAGTGTTAATTGTTTATGTCTCTTATATGCACATCACTCTGAGAACGAATTGTTTTCACAATACCAAGCCTCAAGGCATCACCTCTAGGTGTCGCCAAAGAACCATCAGCGCGAGAAGCATGCCTACACCAGCCATGAAGTTTGCATGAGGCACCATGCATTTCACTGTCATTTCATTTTTGATACCCCTGAACTTTGCAGTGGGAAAGGATGTATACCATGTTTTTGTGCCTACGTACCCTTTGTACATCAGGCTGCTCAGGACAGTTGCTCAGTGGTCCACTGTTCTTTTTTGAGATGAAAGTAAATTTTATGTTTCTTTTACAAATAAAGGACCCGAAGTGTGGAGGAAAAGGCGAGAGGCAGAGAAAGGTCCTTGAGTTCCAAAATTTTCACAGTCAGTGATGGTTAGGGAGCCATGTCATTTGCTGGTGTTGGTCCACTGTGCTTTCTCAGGTTCAAGGTCAGCACAGCCATCTACCAAAAAGTTTTAGATCACATTATACTTCACTCTGCAGACCAGTTTTATGGAGATGCTGATTTAATTTTCCATCAAGATTTGGTACCTGCACACACTGCCATAAGTACCACATTCCTGTTTTAAGGGCCATGATTGATTGGCCAGGAAACTCACCTGACCAAAACCTAATGGAGAATTTGTGATACAAGACACTAGACCCAACAATCTAGAAGAGCTGAAGGCCACTATGAAAGCAAACAGGGTTCCATAACACCTCAGCAGTGCTACACACTGATTGCATGCCTTGACACATCATTGCAGTAATTTAAGTAAAGGGAGCACCAAACAGGTTTTGAGTGCTACACATGTTCAGAGATTTAAGTAATTCAACATTTCTGTGTTAAGACAAATTTAAAAATACCTTTTAAGTAATATTCTGAAATCCTGGATTTTGGATTTTGTCAGCTCAATTATAATCATCAAAATTTATAGAAATAAACACTTGAAATATATCAGTCTGTGTGTAATGAATCTACTAGTATATAATGTAAAGTTTCATGTTTTGAACTGAATTATCTATTATTTTGATTACTGAAATATATAAAATTTTGGATGGTGTTCCAATTTATTGAGATGCACTGGTATATTTATTAGTTTGCCGAATTCCATTGTGACAGTGGGCAAAGATAGGGGACACAACCTAAGCAGCTCACCAGTGCCAACACACTCACACACACACACACACACACACACACACACACACACACACACACACACACACACAACTATTCACACTCACACCAACTGGGAATTTGGAACAGCCAAGTAGCCTTAGCTGTGCTTTAACTCTGGGAGGAAACCGGTCCAGAGTACATGGAGGGAACACACAAAAGCACTTGTGGTACCCTGGACCTTTCTTGCTGTAAGGTGGACATACTGCAACACCACAGTGCCAAATATATAAATATCAGATAATGCAGCCACAGAGAAAAGTGAAGGTTTTACACATCTTACTTTTAGCACCAGCTCTAGATTGCTTGTGTTCTAAGTACGCTTGCCAAGGTCTGTGTACCTCTGTACGTTTTCTCTTTTGGCATATTGATATGTATTTGTGTGAATGTTAGAAAGAATTAGAGCGAGATAGAGAGACACTGGATTGTATTATTTGACGCCTCTGATGCAGGTCTAACGGAGACCCGTCTCTCCTCTCCAATAATCAGGCATGTTTTGTGTCTGTTGCTACTAAGGGTCTGTGGAAGCGATGAGGTGTGAGAAGGGTAGTTTTGCAGGCAGTTTCTGTTTCTATCTCTGGCTGCAGTCTGAAAAAAATACAGGCAGGACAAGCCTACTGGCCTCGCATCAAAAACTAACTCCCTGTCACTCTCTAGCTCTCTTTCTTTCTGTCTTGCAGGTAAAAGGGCCAGCGATCCTGTTCTCTCTCTCTCTCTCTCTCTCTCTCTCTCTCTCTCTCTCTCTCTCTCTCTCTCTCTCTCTCTCTTATACTCTGTCTGTTTATTCTGTCATTCATTTTCCATTTCTCTCATTCTCACTATCACTAGTTTTTTTTCTTGGAGTGTAGCCTCCTTTTTTCTCTTTATGAATTCTTTTGGAATAAAACCGTATAGCCCTATCGTTCTTTCTTTTTCCTTTCTTTCTTTCTTTCTGACTTCTTTTCTCACATTGCATCTATCTCTCTCCCTTTCTCTCACTGTTATTTCTTATTTTATTTCAAATGGCGCTCAATCCTCACTCTTCTGGAGCTGAGCTATCAAAAGGAGAACCTCTCTTTCTTGTTTTATACATGGGACTCTCTCTCTCTCTCTCTCTCTCTCTCTCTCTCTCTCTCTCTCTCTCTCTTTTTTTTCCTCTCTCCTTTGTTGAAATATCTGTTTCATCTTCCCATTGTCTCTCCCGCATTCTCTTCACAACCAAAAAAGCTTTGAGATGCTCAGGCAAGAGTTAAGCCTCAGCTTGACCTGCATCATCATGTTCAAACACACACACACACAAACACACACACACACACACACACACACACACACACACACACACACACACACACACACACACACACACACACACACACACGTGGCTTCTGAAGGTTTGTGTGTGATATGTCAAGATGTATGTGTGTAGTACTGTTTGTGCAAATGTGTGTGTGTGTGTGTGTGTGTGTGTGTGTGTGTGTGTGTGTGTGTGTTATCTAGAGATGTGGGTGGTATCTGATACCAAGAAGCCAGCAGCACATGCTTTAAGTTCATTGGATTGAAGATTGGTGATCCCGATCCACACCCAGTCATCAAGCCGTAATAATGTACTCATTCAAGTCTTTGCTCATTTTTCATTATTTCAAAACATCAGCTTTGAGAACTGACAATTCACTTGCTGGCTTACGTACCCCACCCATCAACAGACACCACTGTAAGAGGACACTCAATGGTATTTACTTCACCTGCCAGTAATTTTGTTATTATGGCTGAGTATATTTCTTCGATAATACTAGAGCTATTTCAATGAAATAAACATTAAAGTGCAAGTCAAGTAAAGTACAAGATCACCATGACATCACTGTCTTTCTCCTTAATTTTCACCTCTCTAATTATATTGTATTTTATTGTGTACAATACACAGAAGTAAATGTAAACATGGCTTATAATTTTAAACCAATCTCACTCTATTTCTCACCCTACTCTCAAGCCTTAATTTAATTATTTATTTATTTACTTATTTATTTATTTATTTATTAAGAAAGTCTTTTAAATCAAAATCCAATTACCCGTGTGAAACATCCTGTCGGGTGGCAGAGTTGTAATTATTTAGGGAACAGTTCTCGTGCTGAGTTCTCTAAGATTCCAAAGCAATTAGGAATTAATTAAAGCAAGATATCCCACTGCACCTATGGCGTGAGGACACAAGCTGAAAATCCATGCTTTCTCTTCATCACGCAGATGTTAAACCGTAATTACAGCAAATTAAGCTCTAATCACTGAACGGTTCAGTTTGAACCCAAGACCACAGAAGGTGAGGATGGCCAAGAACCAGTGAACATCGATTAAATCCCCCACAGAACCGATAGGGAGCGTTAAATTCTGCATGCATGGGTGCAGAAGACGAGACAAAACAATTTACCTTGAATTAAAAAAAAACTATTTTTTCGGTTTGTTACTGTCACAAGCTAATTCTTGTCTTGACTTATTCATTTGGCCAGCACAGGGGTGTAGGATTAAGCAGTTCGGCAAATGAGTGAGTAAGGTAAGTGAGTACAGTAGGCCCTTGACTATTTGCAGTTTTGGACTCACGGTTTGCATATTCGCAGAATGCCGAACAACCCTCACGTGATTCAAATTCAGCCAATGGCTGTTCTCCTTCCTGCTGATTGGTTGAGATGATGTAACACCCCTTTATCCTAATTCACACACAAGTTGTCAATGAGCCTTTTTTTAGTGTGTTTTAATTACCAGTTAAGTTCTATGATGCCACTCAAACGTCGGCTAGGCGCCAGAAAAAGGTAATGACGTTGGATGCCTCCTCTGAAGAAATAAGACTTTCTCCGGAAGAAATGACAGTTTATCTTAAGCTCAGCCACAGTGTTGGGTCTGGTGTCTCTCAACTTTCTCTTCACAATATCCCACAGATTCTCTATGGGGTTCAGGTCAGGAGAGTTGGCAGGCCAATTTAGCACAGTAATACCATGGTCAGTAAACCATTTACCAGTGGTTTTGGCACTGTGAGCAGGTGCTAGGTCGTGCTGAAAAATGAAATCTTCATCTCCATAAAGCTTTTCAGCAGATGGAAGCATGAAGTGCTCCAAAATCTCCTGATATCTAGCTGCATTGACCCTGCCCTTGATAAAACACAGTGGACCAACATCAGCAACTGACATGGCACACCAGACAATCACTGACTGTGGGTATTTGGCACCGGACTTCAGGCATTTTGGCATTTCCTTCTCCCCAGACTCTGGCACCTTGATTTCCGAATGACATGCAAAATTTGCTTTCATCCGAAAAAAGTACTTTCTTCTGCCGCCATTTCTGGTTCAAAAGTGGCTTGACCTGGGGAATGCGGCACCTGTAGCCCATTTCCTGCACACACCTGTGCACAGTGGCTCTGGATGTCTCTACTCCAGACTAAGTCCACTGCTTCCACAGGTCCCCCAAGGTCTGGAATCGGCCCTTCTCCACAATCTTCCTCAGGGTCCGGTCACCTCTTCTAGTTGTGCAGCATTTTCTGCCACACTTTTTCTTTCCCACAGACGTCCCACTGAGGTGCCTTGATACAGCACTCTGGGAACAGCCTATTCGCTCAGAGATTTCTTTCTGTGTCTTACCCTCTTGCTTGAGGGTGTCCATGATGGCCTTCTGGACAGGCTGTAAGTTTTTAAAAGCCTCAGGAATCTTTTGCAGGTGTTTAGAGTTAATTGGTTGATTCAGATGATTAGATTAATAGCTCGTTTAGAGTACCTTTTCATAATATGCTAATTTTTTGAGATAGGAATTTTGGGTTTTCATGAGCTGTATGCCAAAAGCATCAGTATTAAACAATAAAAGACCTGAAATATTTCAGTTGGTGTGCAATTAATCTAAAATATATGAAAGTTTCATTTTTATCAGTACATTACAGAAAATAATGAATTTTATCACAATATGCTAATTTTTTGAGAAGGACCAATCATGGTTCAATATATGGTATATTAATAATACCATATATTGAACCATGATTGGATAAGCTAAATAGAAAAGAGAAATAATAATATTCAGTGATACCACTTCAGTACTTGCATGGTTTCTTTACTGATGGGAAGAGAGAAGGTCAAGTCGAAAAGAAAAGGGGAGGAGAACATTTAAAAGGCTCAGAGATGCAGACAGATGCAAACTCTGCTCTGTTTTGTGCTTCGTTTTTATTGTTTTTAAGAAAAAAAAAATCATCTTCAATGCATGTCTGTGGAAATAAGAGTAATTTTCTTTCTGAAGTGCTGCTGCATGAAAACAGTTTAGGAAGAGAAACAGTATGACTCTCTGCTTTTTAAAGAAAAGATCAGACGTGTGGAATAACATCATATTGTGCTACGTGACTAACATAGAAGCTGTGTGTGTGTGTGTGTGTGTGTGTGTGTGTGTGTGTGTGTGTGTGTGTGTGTGTGTGTGTGTGTGTGTGTGTGTGTGTGTGTGTAAAAAGGAATAAAAATAAGACAGAATATTCAGACTCCTACAGAAAATGAGTCAGCTTCAAGGAATATTATCGTGATTCATCTATCAGCTCCAAGGTACATGACACACACACACACACACACACACACACACACACACACCATTCAAAGCCCACACAGGGCTTGGCTCACATTGTTCTGCGTGACCAGATCTCACTCAGACAGAAAAACGAACCGCAATAGTGATGTGGCAGTGACAAGACACCTGTTAGCCAGCTTGAAACATTTTATAATGAAAGAAAAAGCAGTTGAGAACCATCTTTAGCTCGGTGTGAAATTGAGGTGCAACAATGTGATTGAGCAGAACCCGTTTTCAAGGAAATACACCAAGGCAGTGATTTATTCATTTATTTATTTATTTTGTAAATTATGGTCACAGTGCTACAGATTTTCACCCACAACTAAGTTTCAGTGACTTACTAAACATAAAGAATAAAAAAGTCCTTTCATGATCTTTCAGACATCCTGTAATAGAAGCCTGTCGAACTTTACAACAAATGAAAAACTCATCAATATCTAATAAAAACTTAAAGCCTATTTAAGGTTAAAATATTAAAAAGAAACCACGCCTCCACAAACAAACAAAGCAAATCATCTGATTCGCACGTTTGATTTGGAATAGGTTTTTACGTCGGACGCCCTTCCTGACACAACCCTTGAGCAAGGGGCAGAAACATGCTGACAGCTTTGCAGCTACTCTTTTCGAAAGTCAGCAATGATTCTTTTATATGCCTCTCACCATAGACATGGCCTGCCTATGATAATCCAGTTAGCTGCACTGGGGGTGGAGGTGGGGGTGGGGCAGTGACAACCTTGTGGAGAGTAGGACTCAAACCTCCAACCTTAGGATCAGTGATCTTGCACCCTTTACCGCCAGGCCACCACTGCCCTAAACAAAAAAAACAAACAGACAAACAAACAAACAAACAATGGGTGTTGTAATAGAATGTCAGTCCACCCAGAAGCGGGCATGCAAACATCAAACAAACAAGACAAGGTAATGTTTGCAACAAAGAAATAACAACAAAGAAATTAAACATAAACCATAGTTGGGCAATTGGATGGCACAATGTTTAGCACATCCACCTCACAAGAAGTTGGAAGCCCCTTTCTCCTGCTGATGAGGATTTTTTATTTTAATTTTTTGATATACTGTATTAATCACATAAGGGAAATTATTTCCTCTACATTTAACCCATCCGAAGTGAACACACACACACACACACACACACACACACACACACACACACACACACACACACACACACACACCTCTTTTGCTTTTGTTGCAGATGGTCTGTTTGGCTTTAAGATATTTTTCAGTGTTTCACACCAAGGATGTTTGTCTCTGACAGCTTCATTCGCGGCTGATTCTGCCAATAATTTTAAGTGTAATGCCTTTTGCAGAATCTGCATATCAGGAAGATGCCATAATGTTCTCTGTTGCTGTTTTCCTTTCGTCACATACGTTTCTCCACCAGGTGTTTGGTCTCAGTGCTCTCAAGTTCATTGACCCCTTCAATCACAGCTGTCCTCCACAACATTTTGTCCTCTGCTGTTTCTTGCTATTTGTTGATGTTTAGCTCACATTTTGATAGACTGAGCTTGCATGCATCTTTATACCTCAGCTTTGGTGTTCCTCGCTGTCTTTTGCCAGTTCACCGTAGAGCAGTTGTTTTGGAATTTGACTGTCTTCTATTCTTCTCACATGAACTAACCATCTCAGCCTTCTTCTGCAGATGATGGGTGTCATACTCTGGGGATCTGCCATGCTTGGCTCTTTAATGTAGGAGATCATATTATTCCAAGTTATGTCTAGGATCTTACGAAGGCATCTGAGATGGAAAGTGTCGAGTCGTTTTTCCTGTTTACTTTAGAGGGTCCATGTTTCAAACCAATAGAGCAGTGAGCTATGAACACATGCCTCATAGATTTTTATCTTTGTCTCCCTGGGTAAGATCAACTGTTTTCTTATCACTGATTACTAATTTGAAGGCCTTGCATGCTGTTGATAGTTGGTCATAGTTTGTAAGGTAGAGACTATGGGCGACCAGTGATGCATCATCAGCGAAAAAGGAGATCTCTAATTGTACTTGTTAGTCTTAGTCTTGGCTCTGAGTTGTGAAAGACTGAAGTGACCCATCTGTTCTCCAAAGCAGAAAGACATCCCCAGGTGACTCTCGAAATACATACTGCAGCAATACATCAAAATAAATTGTGACGCAGTGTTCAGACACTGCAGTGGTTGTTATGTCAGGTCGTCGTGACACCTGCCATAGTGGTTGTGATGTCAGGTTGTGACACCCACGGCTACCAAGATGGCGGCCTACTATGAAGTACACGCTCACTGTTATGCCGGAGAGACTGTACATAGCAGATGAGAGCTCTGTGCACCACTAAGCCTTTTATTTGACGGATCCCATCAAACCCTACATAACCGACACACTATGAGCCATTGCTAACCCCCATGTACCTACCTGAATAAACTGCTACATTGACAGAGTTTGCCTCAGTTGCATTACTCCAACTATCCACCCACCAGTCCGGCACATAAATTGTGGACTCATCCGGGATCCGATCACCTTGATTTGAGAACCATATCTGTACAAGACGGTGATGAGGCCAGCGATGTTGTATGGTTTAGAAAAAGTGGCCCTGGGGAAAAGACAGGAGACAGAGCTGGAGGTAGCGGAGATGCAAATGTTGAGGTTCTCTTTGGGAGTAACGAGGATGGATAGGATCAGGAATGAGTACATCAGAGGGACAACACATGTTAGCGGTTTTGGAGACAAAGTCAGAGAGGCTAGATTGAGATGGTTTGGACATTTACAGAGGGGGGATAGTGAGTATATTGGTAGTAGGATGCTGAGGTTGGAACTACCAGGCAGAAGGCTGAGAGGAAGACCAAAGAGAAGATTTATGGATGTGGTAAAGGAGGACATGAAGGCAGTTGGAGTAAGAGTAGAAGATGCAGAGGATATGGTGAGATGGAGGCAGATGGTTTGCTGTGGCGACCCCTGAAGGGAAAAGCCGAAAGGAAGAGAAGAAGAAGAAGATCTGCCTGAAGTTTTCAGTGCCAATTAACGCTGACCCAAGAGCAGCCGAACAACTTGACCGAGTCACTGAGTGTGTGCACCGAGCCATTGAACTTGGCACAATGTATGACGTCATCTGCAATTTCTTGAAGAGCCCCTTCCGAGAGACCCTCGAGACTCTTGAGTCGAAATCGCTAAAGAACCCATGGGGTACCTACAAAGAGATCCGACGAGGAGAAAGCTGTTAGGGAAGCAAGCGCAGAACCTCGACAACTCCCAGTGCAGCTCAGAGGAGGAAGACAAAACAGGAGAAGATACATCAACACAAAGCAATAGTGGTCCCCAAGGGACCCCAAAGATGGCAGGGTATAGTGAGAGAAAACTTTGACTCAGGGAAATGGAGGCCGAAACCCATCGAATGGAAGCCAAACTCCATCAACTTGATACTGAAAAAGGCCAGACTGAAGCTGAAAATGAGAGGCGCCGTTCAGAAATACAGACAATGAGAACTGAGCAAGGTCTGTATCAAGCAAAAATGCAATCTATGAAATATGGCCCATGGCTGAGAATCAACCTCAGGGAAGATAGAGCCCAACTACCTGAATTTAACAAGACGCCATGAATCAATTCTTTATAGAATTCGAAAATATAGCCGCCAACTATAACTGACCCCATGACGAATGGCCGTCCCTAATACGAAGCGTGTTAAAAGGGAAAAGCCAAGTGCTTGACTCACTTTCAGCTAAAGAGAGGATGGACTAAAGACTGCTCAAAACCGCCATCCTTGACATCTATAACTGGTGCCAGAGGCCCACCGCCAGAGGTTCAGGAACCACCTCAAAGTAGACAGTGACACTTATGCACAATTCCACCATGAGAAAAGTGCACTCCTTGAAGTGCAATGCAGATCTAACGGAGTTGACACTTTTGAGGAACTCAAAAAACTTTTTCTGCTCGAAGAGCTCAGAAGACATTCTCGACGATCTCTGTGCCTACCTGAGCCAGAATACTATTGATACGCTCAGAGATGCCCTTGCCGACAGCTATATCCTCAGACAGAAAAGGGTGTTCACCAAAAGAACTGATGATTATGATACACCAATGTCCACCTCGAACTCAAGTCTGCCAATATTGCAAAAATATGGTCATGCAATGTCTGATTGTTACACATGAAAGAAGAAAAAACAGTCCATCGTGCTCAACTCCCCGAAGAGGTCTGATGGCACTGATACACAGATGGCTCCTGCATGATTCGAATTTAGGAAGGAATATGCTCCTTATGTGTCCAAGGGCACAGTGTCACTTGTTGACAGCGCCAAGTATGTGCCTATTAGCATCTTACATGACACTAGGGCGGCTTAGTCTATGTTATTAGAGAGTGTTCTGCCTCTGGACTCAAGCTCAGCCCTGGTGAATGCTCAATTTTACAAAGGGTGGTTGAATCACAGCCCCCTTACAGAACATCGACCTAAAGTCAGAATCAGTATCAGGGCCCCGTAGTGATCGCCGTTACGCTTACATCTAGGAGTAGAAGGCAAAGGCATTTCACTTCTCTTAAGTAATGATTTGGCGAGCGTTAATATTGCCAGAAGGCCGACACTAGGCCCAAGGCTGATAAACAAATGGCATCATCAAAGTATGACAATCTCAGAGAAGATAGGCAGGAAGTGCTCCCTTGTTGCCCATTGACGTGAGCCCTGGCAAAGAAACTGGCGGAGTTGCCAAGCGCAAACTCTGAAGATGACATTATTGATTTATCACAGGTATTTGCAGACCCCAATGAGTACCAGGACAAGTTAGACAAGATATTACCTACATGCAAAACAGATATGTCTTTGTTGAGATAGAAACTAATACAGAAACAGAAAAATGATCCAGAGTATCCGTAATGCTGTCCTCCCAGAAGAGGACCTGGCTAAAGCCCCCATTTGCTATTTCCTAAGGCATAGAGTCCTAATTAGGAAGGGTAGACCTTCAGATGTTCCAGCATCTGAAGACTGGGCTACTCACTATCAGATCGTAATCCCAACTTCATATATTCCTGAGATCTTACAAACTGCACAAAGCTCAAACAATACATATCGTATTTTTGCCAGACCTGTCGCATATGCCAAATTGTCGGGAAACGAAACCAGAAGCACCTCTAAGGCCCGTACCAGCATTCAAAGAACCATTTAGTAAGGTCATCATCGACTATGACGGACCCTTGCCCAAAACCATGTCCTGTAAACAGTACCTACTGACCATTATGTGCGCATCCACACAGTTTTCGTAGGCAATCCCCCTGAGAAATATCCAAACCCATAATATTGCAAAAGCCTTGATCAACTTCTTCACACTGTTTGGTCTACCATAGGAAATCCAATCTAACCAAGGATCAAACGTCACTTCAGGCATCTTCTAGACTTTGACCTATGAACTCAGAATTAAACAAATAACATCCTGTGCATATCATCCAGAACCCAAGGACCCCTGGAAAGGTTCTGCCAAACCCTGAAAAACATGATCACAAAATGCTGCCTAGAGTTGGTGCTATGACACATCCCTGTTTGACGACAATGTTGATGTCAAAGTTCTCTGATGTCGAACCATCAAATTCGATAGTGGCCTTCATGCCCTTGGAGAATCTGGCGATTAGTTGAGCAGTATTGGAGAATGGCCATTTTCTCTAGCACCATGTACAGTCCAGAATTACTAACTGTGCCTAATGCTTTTGTTAGGTCGACATAAGATACATGTAGGGGTAGTTGTTGTTCCTGGCATTTCTTCTGTAAGTGGTGAAGTGAGAAAATCATGACCATTGTTGAGTGATTGGATCTGAAACAACACTGGCTTTCTGGTAGTACTCTCTGATAATTTCTGCAGTTGCTTCAGGATGATCTTTGCAAAAGCCTTTCCAGTGATTCTCAAACGTGTACTACCCCTGTAGTTATTACAGTCTTCCTTGTCGCCTTTGTTTTTATGTAGGGTAGTTATCTCAGCATCGTTCATGTCCTCTGGATTCTCTAGCTCCAGCCAACAAGTTAGGAGTAGCTTGTGTAGATGAGGAAGGAGGAAGTCTTTCTTTTCTTTGAGTATTTCTGCTGGTATGTTGTCATTTCCTCGTGCCATCCCACTTGCAAGTTCTTCAAGTATTGAAGCAAATTCTTGCTCAGCTGGTGGTTCATCTAATTGTTTCAGTACAAGGAGTTGAGGTATTTCATCTTCAAGGTGTCCGTCCACAGACTTTGGCTGCGAATTCAAGTAATGCTCACCCCAATGTTCCATTTGTTGTTTCTTGTCTGTTATTTGATCACCTGATGAGGATTTGAGAGGCACGACTTTGCTTGCTGTTGGTCCAATAGCAACTCTGCTCTTCTTATAAATTGTCCTGATGTTACTCATGTCACTTGCTTGTTGTATCTCTGAACACAAACTTTCCCAGTATTTGTTAAAAGATTTTCTGGTTTCTTGCTGAAGTTCTGATTTAGCAGCACGCAACCATTGTTTTGTGCTTTCTGTTGAGATGTTGTTCTGTTCCACAATACCTTGGTGGTGTTAGTGTTAATCTTGGGTTTCCTTGGTTTCTCAATTCTAGATGTTTTCTTTCCTTTGCCTTTGTTATGATCAGTAAGTGGTCCATGTTATAGTCAGTACTGTAGTAGGATCTTGATTGATTTACTGTGTTGGTGCCCTTTCTCCTGACAATGAAATTGATCAGGTGCCAGTGGCCTGATCTTGGATGTCACCATGAAACCTTGAGTTGGTTCTTGCCGTTATAGAATGTATTTATGATGCACAAGGTGTTGTTCGTACAGAATTCTAGCAGTCTCTGGCCATTTTTGTTCATCGTACCAAGTCCAAACTGTCCAATACAGTTTGGCCACGATTGGTGATCAGCACATGTTTTTTCGTTAGTTTCCCAAGATAAATAGTTGGTCAGCCTTTGAAATTATTTTAATCAGGTTTTGCAGCTCATTGTAGAATTGATCTTCTCAGTTTCTGTTGTTAGAGTATGGGCATAAGCACCAATGACATGAGCTTCACCAGCTTTTGTTACTATTTCCATGATGATGATTCATTCAGAGATGCCTCTGGGTGTACTAATCTTGTTTATTCGTCTCTTGTGAACAGCAAAGCCAACTCCATGTACCTTCCTTTAATTACCTCCAAGTCCTTTCCAAAGAAAGTATAATTTCCTTCCCTGATTGATCCAGAGTCTTCAAGCCTGCTTCTTGAAGAGCAGCAATGTCGACCAGCAGCCTTGTCAACTCCTTGTCTATGATTGCAGTCTTTCTCAGATGTTTTGTAATGTCCAGGTTTGTGGTGTCCATTCTGGTGGTCATTGTCCTGGCATTCCAAGTGCCCAGTTGTAGTGGGGCAGATTTCTGCAATTTGCGATTGCCTGGTGGAAGGTTTTATGTCTTTTTGGCATTTAACCTATCTCCATCTACTTCCATAGGAGCAGGTAGACATGGCGGATCAGCACCTTACTGACTATAGGCTGCCCAGTTTAAAACAGGCGGTGGCTGATCAGTGCGACTAAATAGTCACTCCCATCATTGGAGGTGTCCCTTGGCGACATCTCTTCTCACCAAATAGGGATGTCTTATAACCCAGAAACTGTCACCTCCCATGCTGTTTTGCATGCCTGTTAGATCAAGAATTAAGTGTCCTCTCCATGAACATCTGACATAGCTGAATGCCTGGGCTCCATATTTATGGAGAACGTGTCTTACCCAATTTGCACAGTCCTATTCGTCTTAGGTAATTTGATCCAAAGGAAAGACAAAATAATACGTTTGGAATTAACAAAGCTGCAGGGGCTGCCAGAACATGGTTTGGTGCAATCCTCCCCATCATCTGCCTTTGGGGCCCTCACTCTGGATTTTCTGTCTGGGTTTACTCTCGTAGCCTTTGCTTCTCCCGATGCAATCCCAAGGCAGTGGTTTGGTGCTATTTTCACATAGCTGGTGATTAAGAATCCTATACATAATAATATTAGTGACCCCGCCTCGATTCACACCTGAAGGAAGCCAAATCTACGACTGATTAAACACCACAGAACCATTGAAGAATCCTATTCTTAAAAATATTAGCAAAAAAAAAAAGTCCAACTGAGGCAAGTAGAGATATAAAAGTCAAAAAATCCTACCTTACCAGAAGAGAATTCCAGGATAGAACTTAAAGTACACCTTGTTTCACACACACACACACACACACACACACACACACACACACACACACACACACACACACACACACACACACACACACACACACACACACACACACATAAACAGTGATCACACATTCAGAGCAGTGGACTATTACACATGCTGGGGGTGCCTGGAAAGCAATTGGGGGTTAGGTGCCTTGCTCAAGGGTACTTCAGCTATTTATATGGAGAAAGAGAAGGTGCTGCTCATTCCCCACCGCCGGTGGTTCTTCACGTCTGGTTCCTCTCAAGGTTTCTTCACGTCAACTGAGGGAGTTTTTCCTTGTCACTGTCGCCACGAGCAATGCTCATTAGGGATGCGTAGGGGTTGTAGAAATTGTTTAGACTCATATTCTTTGTAAACACCGACTTTTACTGTGTAAAAATGCTTTGCAACAATGTCACTTGTAAAAAGTGCAATACAAATAAAAGTGAATTGAGTATTAAATAATTGTTTTGAGTGACAGAACTGGTGTGTGCGTGTTGTTACAGGAAGGGCATCCGACGTAAAAACCTCTGACAAATCAAACGTGCAAATCAGATGATTTGCTGTGGCGACTTCCGAGTAAAAGGGAAAAAGCCGAAAGGAAGCCAGACAGTATATATATATATATATATATATATATATATATATATATATATATATATATATATATATATATATATATATCTTTATATACTTAGGTATATACTCAGTAGGCCCTCGATATTTGTGGGGGTTTGACTCCGGCCCCTCCCGCGAATTAAGATAATCCGCGAGTTCTGTACCTGAAAGTAAAACCCCATGTGTCATATTACATGCGCGAATGAGCAGTCAGAAGTAAAATACTGTGTATCTATTACATGCGCTAAAATATGCTTCTTAAACACATTCTATTGACAATCTTACTCATTAATACCTTATTCATGTAGTAAAATGTAGTACTGCTTAAGAAAAACTTTTCAATTTTTACTTTTATATTTATTGATGATAAAATATAAACATTATACAGCATACAGACGCTCCCTGACTTACGTTTTTAATTGGTTCCGGACGGCTGAACGTAAGTTGAAAGTGAACGTAAGTTGTTACAGTGACGTATGATGCATGACGTGTGACGTATTACGCTCATACTGTACTATACATCCATAAATACCATTATCGTATCTCATAAAACACTCCTAAATCAATTATTATAAACATAGCATTGTAAAATAATATCAAATATATCAATTTTAATCAAATGCACTTATCAAATATCAAATCTTCTTTTCCTTTCGGCTTTTCCCTTCAGGGGTCGCCACAGCGAATCATCTGCCTCCATCTCACCCTATCCTTTGCATCTTCTTCTCTTACACCAATCATCAAATATCAAATACCGTATCAAATATAACCTTTAACATTTTCTATGATGCGATCTTTCTGCTTGTAAATGGCTCTAATGGTCGACGGATGGTCACATGACATGAAGCTTAGCTGACTCACTTTACATGAAACTTTAAACAGCCAATCAACGCTTGCAATATGTGAGGCGCTCAATACCGAAAGTAGTGCACTTGCTGAAAGTAGTTTACTTGCTTGAAACAAAGCGCAGTATATATATGGACTTCCGGTCTTTTAAGTGCGCAAGGGCACCGTTGAACTCGTTTAGTACTCAGCCTGCACTGATGTGAATCACTGATGTGAATCAACAGAGCAGAGAGTTCTCTTTCTTGGGTTTTCATTCATTTTACAACTCTCTTTGCATAACTGAGCATGCATGGTAGATTGTGCTGATCTGAGCAGATAGTTAATTCATCTCTGTGTATGAGACTTGCACCCATGATAGTAGGCTTACGCTTCTGAAAAACTATATTTGCTTCGGGTTACAAAAGTCCGCAAAACAGTGTAAACACAAAGATCACAGAGACTATATTTTAACACAAGAGTAACACGCTATTTTATATATATATATATATATATATATATATATATATATATATATATACACAAAAATAAAAGGACAGGACAAAGACTTTCTATTGAAACTCCATTTATCACTACAGATCTGTTTCGAGGGGTGGTGAAACCATCCTCTCTCTTCAGGTGATTATAAAAGAATTCTTCTATAATCACCTGAAGAGAGAGGATGGTTTCACCACCCCTCGAAACAGATCTGTAGTGATAAAAGGAGTTTCAATAGAAAGTCTTTGTCCTGTCACTTTATTTTTGTTATTTGCTCTACCAAAAGTATTGAGCACTCTCCTACGGAAGGATCTACTCAGAAAATCCTCTCTCTCTCTCTCTCTCTCTCTCTCTCTCTCTCTCTCTCTCTATATATATATATACTTATATATATATATATATATATATATATATATATATATATATATATATATATAAAACTGAACTGGGAACAAGGAGGGGCTCGTTTGTAAACAATGGATGCGTTATTACATCATTGCGTCATTACGTCAGCGTACCATGTAGGTACGTCTAAACTCAAAATTTGACTTTTTTTTTCAACAACAACAAAAAAAAACATAAAATTGAAAAAACGTAAAACGGATGAATGTAAGTCGGGGAGCATCTGTATATTGTTGTAAAGCACTAGTATTAAATCATTTTCAATTATTATTCCAGTACAGTACCTAAGTTAATTCTTAGAATGTTCGTGTGTTAGATTTTATGTTCTTTAGCATGTTTCACAAACAATACCAAAAGGATAAACTTTAATATGCTTCATCTCCTTTTACATTGAACTTGGAGTGACGTCTTGGAGTGACGTCTCCAAGATAGCGCTGCCTAGAGGGCGATGTCGCAGAGTTCTCAGAGTCAAATTGTTTCTTTGTTCAATTAATTTGTTTTATTTGTTGTTTTTGTTTGTTCATGTTTTGCACTATGCTCGTCTATGACCGGTTGACTCTACTACAGCTATGAGCAACTTCAGCTTCGGGCAACTAAGCACGCAACAACTCCTATCGTGAGCTAATATGCTATGGTAGCTCAATGCTAGCTGCACCCCGGCTAACAATAAGCCGGTAACTGTGGTTTTCAGCCATATCAAAACATTGTTTTTAATAAAACATGTGCATTCCCAATGTTACATAGCTCCCCTCCAAAGCATGAATGATGTCTTACGTCGGTCCCTTGTGGGTATTAATTTTAAATATCCATGCACTTACGTTACAGTACATTATATAGTACATGAACATGAACAAATTAGAAAAAAAATGTCTTAGTTGAAGGATTTATGAGATGCCTGGGGTTTAACCTTTAAAGGTAACTCAAGGTCAAAAGTGATTTTCTCAGTCAAAAGTCCATATATAATACCCTATCAGTGTTCCAGACCAAGGTGTTGATCAACACGTACAGCTACATAAGGGGCACCAGGTTGGAACAGGTGCAGCAGTTTACTTACTTGGGTGCGATTCACACTGACGATGGATGCTCTGCCAAGGAAGTCAAGTCCTGGATAGCAAAAGCTACTGCTGCTCCTGGTAGGCAGGTCAATCTGACATAACCGCAACATATTGCAAAAACCCAAAATGCAACTGTTGTGCTCTCTGCTAATAACAGTTCTACTCTATGGATCAGAGTCATGGACACTGAATGCAGAGCTTATCAAACACATATCAGCCTTCGAAATGAACTTCTACTATCGAGTTCTAAACATTCACTGGTCTTCACACACAACAAACATTTGAGTGTGGGAAGTCATGCAAGAGCTCATCGGTCCACATGACAGCTTCATCACCTTAGCAAAACGCAGAAAATTTACTTGGTTTGGCCAGATCATGAGAGCCAATGCTACACTGGCCAACTCAATCATCCAAGGAACAGTCTCTTGTCAGCGAAAGACCTAAGCAATGGTGGCTAGACGATATCAAGGAAGGATCTGGTCTCAGCTTCCCCCAACTGTTACATCTAACTAGAGACAGGTCGGCATGGTCTCCATGCATTCGAACCATGTTGCACCAACGGCCACAGTGCTAAGGCAATGATAATGATGATGATAATGATGATGATGATGATGATGATGATGATGATGATGATGATGATGATGATGGTGATGAATGTTCCATAATAATGGCATGCCTTTCAGCACTCGTTTCAAAGTTATAAGTGGTCAAAAGTCTATAACCTTTATTTTGACCCTTTCAGGTCATTCAAGGTCAAAAGTAATGTTTTCATTTGAAAGCATCTCTTGTTTCCTATCTACCTTTCATTGAATCTATGGGTCTATAGGGCTTTGTTTCTCAAATTTAAGCAATTTAAATTTTAACATGGGAAATTTCTTGTGACGTTCAACTTTGATTTTGACATTCCAAAATCAAATCATCTCAAACTCAGCTTGCATAATGTGTCCATGTTTGGTGAAAATCTGTGCACAGGTGTGGTTAGGATTTTGTTCACATACAAAGTGAAAAAATACAACCCAACAGTCAAATGTTGGGAACAAGAATACCTCCATTCCTGGGGAGGTAGAAAACAAACCATCAAAAAATAATAGGAGTTCACTTACAAAATGCAAATCTCTTTAGTCTGAGAACTTGGCTTTGATTGACATTCAATTCTAACGAGCTTGCACACACACCCACACACACACACGCACGCACACACGCACACACACACACATAGGTTTATGTAACCATGAGACTGAGTAGACTGACACATTCCTCTAGGGATGACAGAGATAAATTGAAGGTAAAGGTAGGAGGTGAAACACGCACATAAAATGCTTACACACACACACACACACACACACACACACACACACACACACACACACACACACACATACACACACACACACACACACACACACATACACACACACACATACACACACACACACACACAAAGAAAAGAAAAGAGTACATGGACAGGAATAAAATGGTGTTTATAAAACATTTTAAGATAATAATAAGTAAATTAAAAAATCAGTAAAATCAGCGATTTTGCATTTGTTTGTTTTTTTTTTCAAAAAAAAGTCAAATTTTGAGTTTAGACGTACCTACGTAGTACGCTGACGCAATGACGCTGCATCCATTGTTTACAAACTACAGACTGAACATGTCCCTCCTTCCCAGTTCAGTTATATGTATATCGTTTTATTTATATATAAATCTCAGCTATATAGCGCGTTACCCTTGTGTTAAGACGTCGTCTCTGTGATCTTTGTGTTTACACTGTTTTGCAGACTTTTGTAACCCTAAGAAAATATGGTTGGTCAGAAGTGTAAGCCTACTAGCATGGGTGCAAGTCTCACACACAGAGATGAATTAACTATCTGCTTAGGTCAGCACAATCTACCATGCATACTCAGTTCAGCAAAGGGAGTTGTAAAATGAATGAAAACACAAATTACAGAACAATTACAGATATTTATTATCTTTTAGCAGATTCCTAAGAGTGTATAATTATTTTTATATTAATATTCATTAGGATTTGTACTTGTTCTTTGTATGCATCTCTTGAATAAAGTTTACTTACTTACACAAAAGAAAGAACTCTCCCCTTTGCTAGGATTCACATCAGTGCAGGCTGTGTTCTAAACGAGTTCAACGGAACCCTTATGCACTCGAAAGACCGGAAGTCTGTATAACCCACAGCAAGTACACTACTTTTGGTATTGAGCGCTTCACATATTGTAAGCGTTGATTGACTGTTTTAAGCTTCATGTAAAGTGCCTCGGTATAAATAAGTGACTTATTTGAAATTATTGTTGATATTATTTGATATATTTGATATTCTTTTACAATGTTATGTTAATAATAATTGATTTATGGGTGTTTTATGAGATAAGGTAATGGTATTTATGAATGTATAGTACAGTATGAGCGTCATACGTCACACGCCATACGTCACTGTAACAACTTACGTTCACTTTCAACTAACGTTTGGCCGTCCGGAACCAATTACAAACGTAAGTCGGGGAGCGTCTGTATATATATATTTTTTTATATACAGACTGTATATGGCTCTCAGAGGATTAGATTTTAAAATATGTCCTTTTTTTTTGCTCTCTTAGTAAAAAGGGTTCCCGACACCTCTTTTACAATATGCTTATAATGCACAATAAATTTAAAATTTAACATATGTTAATATGTTTAATAGAAATAATGTCTTTATGCTCCTTTTATTTGCAACTCAATAAATCCTTCCAGACTAAAAACCATGCACACAAGTCCAAACCACAGTGATTAAAAGTGATGTGGTTCTTTTGATGACTGCATCTGGCTCTCAGATAAATCAGATGGCCTTTCTTAACAGAATAACTAATAATAATTCCGCTGTCATTTCAATAAAAATACAGAAAAAGCCATCAAATAGAACAAAAACAGATAAATAATTCTCACGCATTTTAATCCATACATCTAATTGTACACGCAGTGGAGAGCCAATCCTTTCTGTACTGCAATTACGGGAGGGTCTGATACCTTGAAAACTCTAATTTTATTGGATGATATGCAACAGCCTGCCCGAGTTGTTTGTGGGTAAAGAGGTAAATTTCCCTCGTTTTTGATCAGCTCATTTGTGCAGAGCGAACCCTTTCAACCAAGAAAATGGTGAAAATGAGGAAAAAGATGAGGAGTAGGCTACAATCACTGAATGAAGATTTGGAAAGACTTGCATGAAGCCAAGCAGAACTGGCAACCAGCTGATTGTCAAAACTTGGAACGCGCTTCCTATCACATACCAAACACTGCAGCGTGTGAGTCTATGCATGCGCATATGCCCTGCAATATACAATAGCTTAGTCTATTTGATGGCCAGGTAAAATAAATAAATAAAAAAGCCCCAGTGCTTCATTTCAAGGCGTTAACTTGAGATCTGGTGAAGATTTCTGTTCTTCTCCCTTCAGATTGGTGTGTGGTGTGTTTCAGAGCATCATCCGGGCTTTATTCTGATTCCCCAATTCCTCTGATCGAGTCCGTGCTGGATGAAAGCATGTACTTGAGCACGTGTTTAAGACGCACTGATCTCTGAACCCCGTTTTGTATTTGATCATTTATTATAAGGCAGCGCGTGCTGCGCTCTCTACTCCGTCCTCGCTCACGTAATCATCGGCATGATGATGATCAGACTCGATCGAAGTCTCAAGTAAACCACAATCAGCAGTGGATCAGTGAATCAGAAGAATGTGAAATACTCATGGTGTGCCATAGATGGACTTCGATCGGGTCTGCACGATCATTCTCCTCATGCCGATGATCACATATGCGCAGATGGAGTAGAGAGCGCCGCACCCACAGCCAAAGTGAGGGGCAAAGCACCCGGCAAGCGCTCGGTCTGATGCTGCTTCTGATGGTGCTGATGGTGCTGATGGTGTGTGGTGTGTAGAGCAGCTTTCTTCACTGCTTTTGACCATACGGAAGAGAAGGGAAGACTTGCAAATAAGTTAAGGAACACTTGCCATATAAAAGGAAAGATCACGGAACCAATGGGAACACTCTCGAAAAAATTTTCGGACTGACTGAGGCACGTTAGAGGATGACTACGGTTTTGCTTTCGCGAGTCTTCCACACTCCAGTGAAATGGGGGTATAACCCAAAACACTTTCTTTGCTGTTTATTTGTAATTTGTTTTATTCAATTTGCTTCATTAATGCTTTGACTTCCAAACTTAGTTCTGCAAACAAAATACGATGAGACCAGATGCCCGAGCCACCTAAACTGGCCTCTCTCAATGCGGAGGAGCAGCGGATCTACTCCGAGCTCTCCACGGATGGTAGAGCTTCTCACCTTATCTCTAAGGGAGAACCCCGCCACACGGCGAAGGAAGCTCATTTCAGCCACTTGTATCCGTGATCTTGTTATTTCGCTTATTACCCAAAGCTCGTGACCATAGATGAGGGTTGGAACATAGATCGACTGGTAAATTGAGAGCTTCGCCTTGCGGCTCAGCTCCTTCTTCACCACGATGGACCGGTACAGGCACCGCTTAACAGCAGAGGCTGCAGCGATCCGTCTGTCGATCTCTTGCTCCATCCTTCCCTCACTCGTGAACAAGACCCCAAGATACTTAAACTTGTCCACTTGGGGCAGGACCTCATTCCCGACCCGGAGGGTGCATTCCACCCTTGTCTGACTGAGAACCATGGCCTCAGACTTGGAGGTACTGATTCTCATCCTGGCTGCTTCGCACTCGGCTGCAAATCGCTCCAATGAGAGCTGGAGGTCCCGACTTGATGAAGCCAAAAGGACAACATCATCCGCAAAAAGCAGAGATGAGATCCGATGGCCACCAAACCAAAACCCCTCAACCCCTCGACTGCGCCTAGAAATTCTGTCCATGAAAATTATGAACAGAATCGGTGACAAAGGACAGCCTTGGCGGATTCCAACTCCCACCGGAAACGAATTCGACCTGTTGTTACCAATACGGACCAAACTCTGGCTCCGATGATACAGCGACCGAATGGCTTGTAGCAACAAATCTGGAACACCGTACTCTCGGAGCACGCCCCACAAGATCGTTCGAGGGACACGGTCGAAAGCATTCTCCAAATCCACAAAGCACATGTGGACAGATTGGGCAAACTCCCATGCCTCCTCCAGAATCCTGTGGAGCATATAGAGTTGGTCAAGAGTGCTACGGCCAGGACGAAAACCACACTGTTCCTCCTGAATCTGAGGTTCGACTATCGGTCGGATCCTCCTCTCTAGTACCCCTGCATAGACTTTCCCAGGTAGGTTGAGGAGTGTAATTCCACGATAATTGGAACACACCCTCCGGTCCCCCTTCTTAAAATTCGGGACCACCACCCCAGTTTGCCAATCCAGAGGTACAGCCCCCGATGGCCACGCGATGTTGCAGAGACGTGTTAACCAAGACAGTCCTACAGCATCCAGAACCCTGAGATATTCCGGGTGGATCTCGTCCAACCCCGGAGCTCGACCACCGAGGAGCTTTTTGACATCCTCAGTGACCTCCACTCCAGTGATGGGCGGACCCCCACCCAAACCCTCAGGGTCTTCCTCTTCCACGGAGGGCGTGTTGGTGGGATTGAAGAGGTCCTCAAAGTATTCCCTCCACCTATCGAAACAGTGTTTGTAGAGAACTGCTTCCCCCTCCTAAGGTGTGAAATGGCGGTCCAGAACCTTTTTGAGGCCAACCGATAATCACTCTCCAGGCCCTCACCGAACTCCTCCCACGCCCGAGATTTTGCATCTGCGACAGCCTCGGCTGCAGCACGTGTGGCCTGCCGATACCTGTTTGCTGCCTCAGGAGTCCCACAGGCTAATAAAACCCGATAGGCCTCCTTCTTCCGCTGTACGGCCCCCTTCACCGCAGGCGTCCACCACCAGGTTCGGGGATTACTGCCACGACAAGCACCGATGACCTTACAGCCACAGCTATGGGCTGCCGCCTCAGCAATGGAGGCACGAAATATGGCCCATTCGGATTCATGTCCCCCACCTCCTCCGGAACGTGGTTGTAGCTCTGTGGGAGGTGGGAGTTAAAGGCCTCTCGGACAGGGGACTCCGCCAAACGTTCCCAACAGACCCTGATTACACGCTTGGGCCTGCCAGGTCTGGAAGGCAGCCTCCCCCACCACCGAAGCCAACTCACCACCAGGTAGTGATCGGTAGGCAGCTCAGCTCCTCTCTTCACCCGAAAGTCCAGAACATATGGTCGTAAGTCCGATGACACGACTACAAATTCAATCATCGAATTGCGACCTAGGGTGTCCTGGTGCCAAGTACACTTATGGGCACACTTTGACAAGCACAGAAGTCTAACAACGAAACACCATTCAGGTTCAGACTGGAGAGGCCGTACCTACCGATCACACCCTTCCAGGTCACACTATCGTTGCCCACATGGGCATTGAAGTCTCCCAAGACAACGAATGAGTCTCCCGCGGGAGTGTTCTCCAACACCCCCCCTAAAGACTCCAAAAAGGGTGGGTACTCCGAACTGTCATTTGGTGCATAAGCACAAATAACAGTCAGGATCCGTCCCCCCACCCGAAGACGGAGTGAAGCTACCCTTTCGTCAACTGGGGAGAACCCCAATATTTGGGCACCGAGATGGGGGGCAACAAGAATACCCACACCGGCTCGCCCGCCTCTCCCCATGAGCAACTCCAGAATGGAATAAGGTCCATCCTCTCTCGAGATGGATGGTTCCAGAGCCCAAGCTATGCGTTGAGGTGAGCCCGACTATATCTAGTCGGTATCTCTCCACCTCACGCACCAGATCAGGCTCCTTCCCCGCCAGAGAGGTGACATTCCATGTCCCGAGGATCAGAGTAAGTAGCCGAGGATCGGTCCGACAGAACCCATGCCTTCGGCTGCCACCCAACTCACACTGCACCCGACCCCTAAAACTCCTCCCTTGGGTGGTGGGTCCATGGGAGGGCGGACCCATGTCTCCTTTTCGTGCTAAGCCCGGCCAGGCTCCATGGGCAGAAGCCCGACCACCAGGCGCTCGCCTTCGAGCTCCTCCCCCGGGCCTGGCTCCAGAAGGGAACCCCGGTGACCCGCGTCCGGTCAAGGGAGACTGCTTCCTGTGCTCTCTCTCTCTCTCTCTCTCTCTCTCAGATGTCACGTGTCATAGGGGTTTTTTGAATCGCACTTCGTCTGGACCTTCACCCCGGACCTGTTTGCCTTGTGTGACCCTACCAGGGGCATTTGCCCCCGACAACATAGCTCCTAGGATCATTAGGTCACGCAAACCCCCCCACCACGATAAGTTGGCGATTCAGGGAGGGGTTTGTTGGGGATTTTAAGGTAATCTTTTTGAAAAAGTAATCCTGACATAAACAGAGAAGACATCAGTGTGGTACCATTTTTGGTATAACAATCACTATCCGAGTTACAACGTACGCAAGTTACACCCAGCCATACTTACGACCACGTCTAGCAGATGCCTATTATCAGTTTACTGTATATGTCTGGCAGCGCAGTACATAAGATAGTTGTGGCAGCACAGCATCCCAGCATCTCACACTCACAGCACTCTAACACTACTGTTATGGTCTGTGCTGGCGGAACTAACTCTTCCTGAATCATTGCAGGTGCTGGCGAGGGGCGTGGTGGTTGCCAGTTGGCAAGTCCGAGCTTAGCGCACCTGGTCCCAATCTGCAATCAGCAAAGCAGCCAGCTATAAATGGGCGCGGCGCGCTTCCCTCCGATGTCAGAAGTTTGGTTTCCCCGTGACTCTACTCCTTGGCTTTCTCTCTGACCCCTGGTTCTTGCTTCGTGCTCGACCAGTTCACTTAGTATTCCAGTGATTGACAGTTCTTAGTGTTACATAAATCGTTGGAACCTTCTTTTGGTCCCCTGCATCTCTGGGTCCTACGCATACACTCCAGGCATAACAACTACACTCATTCAAGTCCCCACAAGGTTGTCACTGTCCCCCCAGTGCAGCTAACTGGGTTATCAAAGGCGGGCCATGTCTCTCACTGTCTATGGTGCATGTAAAAGAACCATTGCTGACTTTCATAAAGAGTAGGCAGCAAAGCCGTCAGCGTGTTTCTGCCCCTTGCTAAAATGGTTGTGACAGGAGGACATCCGACGTAAAAACCCATGCCAAATCAAATGTGCGAATCAGATGATTCGATGTGGTGACTCTCGAGACCGGGAAAAAGCCGAAAAGAAAAGAAGAAGAAAAAGAATAATAAGAAGAATTCACTCATTCATTTTCTGAGACGCATAATCCTAATTAGGATCAAATGGTTCAGAAAATGGATGAATTAATGGTTTCAATTCAATTCAATTTTGTTTGTATTGTGGTTTTTCCAACTGACATTGTTGAAAAGAAGATTTACACAGTAAAAGTTCATTTGGTAAAAAAAAAATCCTTTCACTGTCACATCACAATTACTTGTGTTCAGGACTTATAAGAGAAGTTTAAACAGGCTTTTAAATATGCTCACTAACCAATCAGGATGTGCAGATTGAAACGTTACAGTTGGTTTTGAAAAGCTAATAAAAAAAGAGCAGTTCTTTTTGTTCTTCAGGTTGTACATCAGTACCTAACAATGAATTTCTGTTTGGCTCAACAAAAGAGGTGTGATCTCAGTATGCTTGTCTAAATAAAATCTCAATGACAAGACTTGTACAAACAACTTTGACTGGAACAACCCTACTATAGCCAAGATGTCACTGTGGCAAACTGTAAGAATCTCAAAAAACTCAAAATCCTCAGGCGAAATTCAAATGTAAAACTGGAGAGAGCCAGTTGGAAAGCATAGCGCCAACTGGTGTGATGGTGGAGGACCACAGTTAGGATCAAACCCACAGTACTGAGGACCTTCATCCAACTGCCCCAAACCAGAGTAGTATAAGGAGATCAACTGATGAATAAAGAAAGAACCAAAGAAAAAAAGAGTTCGCCAGCCTCGCAGAAGAGAGAGAGAGAGATTTCTAGCATAAGCAAATAAGAGAAGCAGTGGAAATAAGAGAGAAGGACTGAAGCAGCTGAGACAATACCTAAGGAGGAGACAGAGAACTCAGGCTAGCAGAAAGAATAAGTAAAAATAGACATGATAAAATAGGAACAAGACAGCCTTTATCAAGTACTCATATGGCTTCGCAGCAAGTGTACTTGAAGGAAGGAAGAAGATCAGAGAAACTTCAAAAACCAGGGGTAGAAGTGAAAGCATATTTGAAGGCTACACACTCAGACAAAATGAGACATGAAGCACTGGGTAGAAACAGCAGAATAGAGCCAGTGGAACAAATAGAGAAGTAAGAGGTTGTCAGAAAGGCAAGAACATGTTCAGCATCAGAACCAGGTGGAATCATGCATAAGGTACAAAAAGCTAATAAAAGTCATGGATGAAGGGTCAGATACCACCATGTTGGCAAATGGCTGAAGGATGCTTTGGATCAGAGGAGGAGGAATCGACAGAAATCAGGCAGTTCAGAATCATCTCTCTTCTCAATGTAAAAGGGAAAATCTTCTTTGCTGTGCTTGCAAGACAAGTGATCTCCTACATGGTTGAAAACAAGTACATTGACACAGCTGTACAGAAAGGTGGAATTCCTGGGTTCCAAGGGTGTGTAGAATACACAATTGTAATTTCCAATCTCATGAAGGAAGCAAGAGCAACAAAAGGGGACATGACAGTCGTTCGGTTAGATTTGGCAAATGCTTATGGAACAGTGCCACACAAACTTATTGAAAAAGCACTGGAGCACTTTCATATTCCTCAAAAGGTCAGTAGGATCATAGCAAGCTATCTGGAAGGGATACATGTAAGATTCACTGAGCAGAACTATGTAACATCTCGGCAACAAGTAGGTAAAGCCATAGAAACAGGCTGCACCATCTCAGTGGTTTTCTTTGTGATGGCACTGAACTTGCTCATAGAAGCGGGGAAAAGAGGGTCAAAAACCAGGACAAACTTCAGACAACCACCAAGCAGAGGGTTCATGGACAATTTACCATCACAACCACATCGCATGTCCAGGCGAAATGGGTGCTTCAGGCATTGGAAGAGACTGCCACATAGGCAAGGATGAAGCTCAAACCTGCCAAGTCAAGGTGTATGGTGATTAAAAAAGGCAAAATCACTGAAATGTTTACCTTGAAGTTCCAAGCTGAACAGATCCCATCTATCATAGAGAAACTAATCAAGTGCCGAGGGAAATGGTATGACGTCAGTCTGAAAGAGGTTAAGAGCAACAAACGTCTGGAGCAACAAACAGTAGAAGGACTGGTGCATATTGACAAGTCAGGGATGCCAGGGAAGTTTAAAGCATGGATTTTCCAACATGTGCTTCTACCCAGAATAATGGGGCCATTTATGCTGTAGGACATTACCTTGTCAACAATCGAGAGCCCGTCTTAAACCCTCAGTCTTAAAAACCGTCTTAAAATGCTCAGGCGTCCTGCATGTGGGCGGAGCCCGCATTCAGAGGAGCGCATGTGTATTGAGTGTGTGTGTGTGTGTGTGTGTGTGTGTGTGTGTGTGTGTGTGTGTGAGAGAGAGAGAGAGAGAGAGAGAGAGAGACAGTGTTTTGTGTGTGTGTGTGTGTGTGTGTGTGTGTGTGTGTGTGTGTGTGTGTGTGTGTTAATAAAAAATGTATAATAATGGTTTAATTCATAAATATGTTTAAAAAATGGTTTATTATATTAATAAAATGTTTAAATGGTTTAATAAATTATTTTCTTTTACTTTTAACACATATTTCATACAAAATCGGTGTACTTTTATCACTTTTAAAGGATTTATGGGGTAGTCTTGGTGGCCTTGGAACAAATCAGGCATTTTATATGTAAAATGTGCCTCTACTTACGAAAACTTTACATTACGAAAAAGGCGCTGGAACGGATTAATTTCGTAAGTAGGGGAAAACTGTACACATCTTTCCAATTGCAGTTCTTGCTGAGATCTGTATATGAAATACTCCCTGCACAAACAAACTTATGCAACTGGGGAATGATAGAACACCCATAATGCTATCTGTGCCAGAAGCCAGCTAACCAAGAGCACACTCTTTCATAATACCATGTTGTGCTTAGCCAGGGAAGATAAGAGTGGAGACAAGACCAGGTGTTGAGAGCTTTGGCCCACACATTGGAGACTGAAGGAAAGACAGAACACAAACACAACCAGCCAGTTTTCATCAACTTTGTTAGAACTGCAGAACATGCTCCAGCCAAAGGCCAGGTAAGAAGTGGTCTCCTGAGCATGGCCAAGGATTGGCAACTAAAGGTTGACCTCGGAAACAAGCTTGTATTTCCACCAATAGTAGAGACAACCCTGCGACCAGATGTTCTATTCTCATAGAGTACAAGGAAACTACTCCTCATTGAGCTAAAAGTATCATGGGAGACCAGATGCCAGAAAATACATGAGCGGAAGCTTGTAAAGTATGATGAGCTGTTGGAAAACTGGACACTAAGACCGGCAACCATGGAATTTCTTACTCGAAGTAGGAGTACGTGGTATCTCAGCTGTGTCCTGCTGGAAAACGATGGCAGCCCTAGAAGTGAAAGGTAGAGATAGAAGAAGTGCAATAAACACCATGGCTCAAGCAGCAGAGATAGCATCCAGTTGGCTCTGGCTCCGAAAAAATTACAGTAGCTGGAAACTTGACTATCAAGAGTAGATGATTGATCACCTTCTGCTGTCCCACCATCCCGGGGACATTCCAGGTTAAGTGATGAAACATCTGTAGATGGATGGATCCGGCTGATGACTCGAGAGCTTAGCAGCAGTAACACCTTAACTGTTTATAATAACTAACTGAGGTGTAGATATTCATTCATTAATTTTCTGAACCACTTAATCCTAATTAGGTTCATAATGGATGCTGGTGCCCATCTCAGCCGACTCTGGACAAGGATACCATGGCAGAAACATGCTGATGGCTATGCAGGCTATTCTTGACAAAAGTCAGTAATGGTTCTTTTACATGAACCTCTCACCACCGACAGCGAGAGACATGGTCGACCTTTGATAACCCAGTTATCTGCACTGGGGGACAGCAGTGACAACTTATTTATAGTGGGACTTGAACTCCTGACCTTGGGATCAGTAATCCAGCACCTTACCACCTGGTCACCACTCTCCCTAGGTGTAGATATGTCACAGTGTTAGAGAGTAAGGTGTAGCTTCTCTGCCTTTGACTTATTGAAATAGCTGTGGCTTTTTTGTCTTGGTCTTCGTGAACAAAGTGTGCCTTCTGTGCCTTAGACTTGATGGAAGAGGTGGGTCTTTAGTGCCTTAGACTTATTGAGGTGTGGCTTTTGTGTGTTAATTTATATGAAAACGGTATGACTTCTGAGCCACAGTTTTAGTGAAGGAGGTATGACCTAACACCTCAGATTTCGTCAAAAAGGTGTGGTTTCTGTAGCTCACTCTTGGCGAATGAGGCGTGGTTACTGTGTGTAAAGTTGCTTTCTATTTGTACAATTTGCTACCATGCATGGAACATTACATTTGAAATAATGTTCTGATGCACATTTTCCCTCTGTTATCCTTCATGTTTGAGCTAGCTGTGTACAGAATGATATTTTTGCTAAATGTACACGTGTATTCATAAAAAATCATGGAAAGAACATCTTAATGAGTTTATTTGTCTGAAACCTGGAAGTGTACAAGGTGAATGTGGGGAAATATTTTATTAAATACTGAATTTTTATGAATAATATACTATAAGCTGTTGTACATGAGATTTCTAGACTACTTTTTTTGACCTTCACTAAAGGACTTTGAGTCTGAGTTTGTTCTAGTCTACTTGATTTCTGAGCGGATAAACCGAAGTCGTGTCTATTGGAAATGATAAAGCTCTCTTCTGTGAGTGTACACGATGCTGAACTTTGCAAGGAAGGATAAGCGATAAGCCTTTTAATCTCTCAAGGTCGACGTCAAGCTTCGGCAGCAAAATATGTGAACTGTGTTAGTCAGCATGTAGAAATCACAGCACAGACACATTTTTATAAAGGAATGATTTAATATGAAATATGTGGAAAGAATCGAATTGTCATTTTCTTCGATATTTTTAACATTTCATGCATTTTCATATATGAGACTCAAATCAACCTTCTTCGTAAAATCACATTAGAATTAGTGGACAAAGAGAAAATAAAAATAAGTTGAATCTATGCTTTTATTCAGAGGCGACAGGAAGTTCACCAGGTACTACTCTCAGAGTTTTCCTCTACAAATGAAGAACAGAAGGGAGGAATGTGAGCATGAACACAGATCAAAATGTCTTTCGTGCACATTATTAGCCTGATGTGAATCAAAGGGGAATTGATTGATTTGTTATTTAATTTTGGTGAACATAATCAAAGGAATTAAAGAAAAACTGATGAGGGATAGGGGCTTACAATATACTCAAAAATGCTTTCATGCATTGGCCATAATTAGGATGATCTAAAAATATAAATGGGTCTACTAAATAAGTGTACATCTGAATTCAAAAAGAACTGAAGAACACAGAGTCTGTGTTAGATAAATAATACATAAATAATGAGTTCAAAACATTTTCTGGATCAAACCCCAAGTCTACAGTGGTGCTTTAAAGTCTGTGCACTGTTTAAGACTGTTATATATTTCTCAATATGAACTAAAACATCATCATATTTTCACACAAGTACTAAATGTATATCAAGAGAACCCAGTTAAATAAATGAGACAAAAATATACTTGGTCATTTATGTATTGAGGAAAATGATACAATATTACAAATCTGTGACTGGAAAATGTTCATGAAAAGCTAGGAACTTCTAGGTAATTTGCTGGTGAAATTAGACTCATTTTCTTTTAGGTGTTTTCAATTAGTGAGATTATAATTAGAAGTGAGGGGGATCTATTTTGATTTAAAGACCATGGATCTATGAAAGTGAAAACACATGTTTGTGAGAGTGTATCGTGGTACAAACAAAGATTTCTGAGGACCTCAGAAAAGGGGTTACTGATGCTCATCTGGGTGGAAACAGTTACAAAACCATCTGTAAAGAATTTGGACTCCACTAATTCACAGTAAGACAGATTGTGTGCAAATGGGGGAAGAAAAAAAAAATCTAAGACCAATGTTATGCACCCCAGGAGTGGTTGACCAACTAAGATCACTCCAAGAGCAAGACATGTAATAGCCCACAAGTTCACAAAGGACCTCAGGGTAACTCCTAAGCAACTGAAGGCCTCTCTTGCATTAGCTAATGTTGATAACCATGAGTCCACAATCAGGAGAACATTAAATAACAATGGTGTGCATGGCAGGGTTGCACGTAGAAAGCCTCTGCTTTCCAAAAAGAATATTAATGCTCGTCTGCAGTTTGCTAAAGATCAAATAGACAAACTAAAAAGGTACTGAAAAAATGACTTGTGGACAGATGAGAGATTTAAATGATAAGTGTGTTATGTTTGGAAAAAGGAATCACTGATTAGTGATTTCCAGCGTAAGAACCTTATGCCATCTATGAAACATGATGGTGGTATTCTCATTATTTTTAAATTTTCTGTGTTTGTTGGGGGACTTTGAGTTTGGCTGCTTTGCCCTAACTCTGTCTCTTTCCAGCTCTGCAGGCTCTGGCAGAGGGGTGTGGCTGACATAAGCGAGTGGATTGCAGCACACACACCTGATCACACTCGCCAATCTACCATGTTATAAGGACAAGCAGCGTGCTCATCTCGGTGCCAGAAGATTTCCTCGCTTCCCATCTCTGTTTCCCGGTGTTCTCTCTGGCTCCTGGTTCCAGCTCCATGCTCGACCAGTTACCCACGTCTTAGTTCCCAGTGCTTATTGTTTATTGCGTTTCTCTTCGTCTCTAAGAGTCACTATGCTTGCATCCTGCTTGAGTACTTCCCCTTTAAGTAATAAATCAGCTCTGTGTGATCCAACACTGTCTCCTGCATTTCTGGGTCCAGCTGAAAGTTCATTACGTTACAGATTTGGACCTATTTTTCTGTTAAAATCACAGGAAGGCTTGCATTCATTAATCTTCTTCTTCTTTTCCTTTTGGCTGTTCCCTTCAGGGGTCGCCACAGCAAATGATCTGCCTCCATCTCTCCCTATCCTCTGCATCTTCTACTCTTACTCCAACGACCTTCATGTCCGCCTTCACCACATCCATAAATCTTCCCTTTGGTCTTCCTCTGGGCCTTTTGCCTGGTAGTTCCAACCTCAGCATCCTACTACCAATATACTCACTATCCCTCATCTGTACATGTCCAAACCATCTCAATCTAGCCTCTCTGACTTTGTCTCCAAAACATCTAACATGTGCTGTCCCTCTGATGTACTCATTTCTGATCCTATCCATCCTTGTTACTCCCAAAGAGAACCTCAACATTTTCATCTCGGCTACCTCCAACTCTGACTCCTGTCTTTTCCCCAGGGCCACTGTCTCTAAACCATACAACATCGCTGGCCTCATCACCGTCTTGTACATTTTTCCCTTCATTCTTGCCGATACTCTCCTATCACACATCACACCGGATTCATTAATGAAACAATGAATTCTGAATGATAGCAGTAAATACTAAAGGAACTTGTAAGGACATCTGTCCATTAACTGAATATCAAGAGAAAGCAGATCATGCAGCAAGACAACAGTTCTAAGCAAGTAATTTTACCAAAGACGGTTACATAAGAATAAAGTTATTGTTTTGGAATGGACAAGTTAAGGTGTAGACTTTAATTCAATGAGGATGTTGTGGAAGAACCTGAAGCAAGCAGTTCATGTGAGGAAACTCATCAACATACGAGAGGTGACGCTATTCTGTGTGGAAGAATCGACTACAATTCCTCCAGGATGTGCAAGACTGAACAACAATTACCAGAAATGTTTAGTTGCCATTATTGCTACAGAAGAGGGCCAAAGATACTGAAATCAAAGGTTCATATACAGTACTTTTGCCACCTTAGATATGTAATGTTCTATTTTATTCCTCAATAAATAAATGACAAAGTAACATGTTTTTTTTGTTTGTTTTGTTTGTAACTGGGTTATTTTGAACTACATTTAGAACTGTAAAATAATCCAATGAGGTTTTATTTCATATCTAGTCAGAAATGCATAAAATTCTTACAGGTTAACGAACTTTCAAGCACCACTGTATTTTCTTTAACCTCCAGAATAGTGCTTCTGTACTAGAGCATTGTTTCTTCAGTATCTTGAAAACAGACGGTCCTCGCTTTACATTTATTTGCCTTACTTTTTTTCAATTTTACGTTCAAACTAAAAAAAATGTTTGTAAAAAAAAAAATTTTTTGTAAGTCAAATTTTGAGTTTAACGCGCTCTCCGTAGTACGAGACATTCAAATGCTCTTTTACGCATGATGCTGTGGCTATTGTTTACATGGCGCTGTGTTCATTGTTTACAAATGACAGACTGAACGCACCATGCTTCTTCCCAGTTCACTGTGTGTTACCCTTCTGTTAAGACATCGTCTCTGTGGTCTTTGTGTTTACACTGTTTTGCGTATTTGTAACCCTAAGCAAATATGGTTGGTTAGAAGCGTAAGCCTCCCAGTGATAGTGGTAATCAGAATCAGTGATAATAAGTCAATTTGATTAAAATTTATTTGAAATTATTTTAATTGAATTTAATTCATTTGAAATTAATGTTGATATTATTTTACAATGTTATGTTTATAATAATTGATTTATGAAATACGGTAACAGTATTTTTATATGTATAGTACAGTATGAACGGTCATACGTTACTGGCACGTACGGTAACAACTTACTTTTTTTTTCACCTTATGTTCGACCATTCGGAAACGTAAGTTGAAGAGCGTTTGTACCTAGTATATTAGTTCAGTATCTTGAGAAAATCCCCAGTGCAGATAACTAGGCTATCAAAGGCTGGCCATGTCTCTCCCTGTCATGTAAAAAAGCCATTGCTGACTTTCGTTAAGAGTAGCTACATAGCCGTCAGCATGTTTTCGCCCTGCGATGGCCTGACGAGCTGTCCAGGATGTACTCTGCTCTCGCCCAGAGTTGGCTGGGATGGGCGCCAGCTTTCCTGTGACCCTAATTAGGATTAGGCAGTAACAGAAAATGAATGAATGAATGAATCTTGACAAAAAAAATCATAACTAAAAAAACCAATACATAGAAATATTTGATTCACTTACGGCAGGTAAGTTCAATCACTATTTTACATAGAAATATAATGAAATTAGATTGTTGTCTCACATTAATGATTTATTGGAAAGAACTTGTGAAACCAATCAATAAATTAAGAATAACAATTCAATTATGACACAAGTGATGGCACACTATAAAAACAGAAAACCTTAGCAAAGCAAGATTCACTGCCTTAGTGGATGATTTAGTGGACTTTGTGATTATATTGTTGAAGTATTCAGCTTCTGAAAGCTTTGCTTACTTTATCTTCTTATCTTTTTGTCTTCTCTATGTAATTTGTGTCATAATTGATGTCTTAAACTTGATTAATGAAGATGCCTGTTCAATGTTTGCAAGAGTTCAAAAAGTTATTTGGCCGTTTTTTATATAGATAATTTCTTAAAACTGGGTTCAAGGCATTTTTCATCAAAACACTGTAGAATTTATGGCATTTAGCAGACACTCTTATTCAGAGAAACTTATTATTATTATTTTTAAAACAGCTGAGCAAGGGATAGGGTTTGCCTAAGTGCCCAGCCACAGTGGCACTGGGGATTTAACCCCTGAGCTTTGGATAAGTAACCCATTGCCTTATCCACTGATGACAATAATTACCATCCATGTTAGATTAAAAAAAAAGAAACCAAGCTAGTTATATCAAAATTGGATATCACCTGTTGTCTCTGCCCTCTGGGAGGAGATTCAGGTCCATCCAATCCAAACCAATAGATTTAAAAAAAACATTTCTACATTTATAAATTATAAATTAAATATACTTCTAAAATGTACATTTTATGTTTATATTCTGTTGTACTTCCTGGTGTACCTTATGTGTTCTACATATCCTGTTGTACATTTTCTGATATATTCTGTGACACATCTTTATATACATAAACATTTAATGCTGTACAGATCTGGTTGTATCAATTTGAACATAACTTGGACATTGTATCTACTGTTAATATTGTACACTGCTGTTCATACTCTGTATATACCGTATTCAACATGATAAGCGCCCAGGGCACTTAAAAAATTGGAGTGGGTGGGTGCTTATTAAAATATTACCAGCGGAGTGGAACTATAAGTGCTTATCACCATCAAGGTGGAAAACATAATTAATAACAGAACAATAAAATAGTTTTACTGGCATTTGTGTTATTCATTTTTCGGTATCAACCAAACTACTTACATGAAAGCTGAAAATAAACAGAAAACGACATAAATTAAAAAAGAGAATTTTACTTCCCTTACTTTTTCCTCCTGGTGCTGTTCCTTTAAACATTTCCTTTAAATGTTTTCCCAAGTAAAATGAGCCACTTGAATGTCAACTTTAGCACATGGCAAGTTGAACCAATCAACATGAACATGAACATGCTTAATTTATGAAGTTAGTGAACAGAGAATCGGGTGGAAAATACTCGTCATCACTTTTTGATAGCTCCATATCCGGCTCATCGCTCCATTCATTCAGAGCATCCCATAGTTTTGCCGTTACAGTTTCTAATGGTTCATTGGTTGTTGGACATTTACCAAGAGAACACAGCAAAATATTTTCCTGTTTTTTAATGCATGGTGGAACAATCAAATGTGTTGTTACTGATGAACATTATAGACATTCCCCAGTGGCAGGGGGTCTTGAAATACTGTGTAAACTCACTTTTACAGGCAGTGAATGCCTCATTTTACGGTTACAGAGACTGATCGAATAAAATTGGTAAGTTTGATCTATGATTTTGCTCCCAGTACACATGAGTGGTTATAATACATAAGATCAAAAACAGTGGGGGGGGGCACTTATTGGAGCAGGATGCTTATTATGTCGAATACGGTACTTGGTTATTTATATTTCCATTTTGTAAGATGATAATTTGTGTTTCATTGCACTCTTGTAATAACGCTAAAGTTATAAAGTTATAAAGAAACCCGGAGAAAATATATTTCAGTAAATATTTGTACCTTTTCCATACTTCACTATCTGAGCATCAGATCAAAATCCATAAGAATGTCAAAACTATCAAATCGGAGACCAACAAAACAGAAAGAATCACAGACACATGGCAGGCATGTACGAAGATTGTGATAGTGTTCATGCTGTTCTTGGTGTCCTGCTGGCAAAAAAGTGTTGTCTAATCTAACCACAATAATTTTCACCATGCTATTCTCCACACTGTTTCTCCACACGACATGAACACAGGTACAAATTTCAAAATGGCTTCCAGACACTTTCTCTCTCTCAAACACACACACACACACACACACACACACACACACATGCACACGCAGACACACAGAAGTGCTTAAAGATTTGATGTTGGCATGAAGGTCATAGTGTCTGTTTAATCATAATACTCAGATATACTATTTACAGCAGTGCAATGTTATGCTCATGTCTTTTGGGGCATGGCCTGTCCAGTAAGTCCAGTTAGAAATGATAGTCAGTGTATACGGGTAACTTCTGACACTAACTAGTTCAATATAAAAGTGTTCGACAGTGTGAAAATTTCTTATTAGCAAAACAAGCTATTTGTATGCATTTCTGTTCATCTCATTTTCTGTAACCACTTAATCCTAATTAGGGTTGCAAGGGCAGAGTTCACCCTGGACAGCTCACCAGGTCATTGCAGGACGGAAACATGCTGATGGCTTTGCAGTTACTCATGTCAAAAGTCAGCAATGGTTCTTTTACATGCCTCACACCATAGACAGTGAGAGACATGGCCGGCCTTTGATAACCCAGTTAGCTGTACTGCGGGGGGGCTTGAACCCCCAACCTTAGGATCAGTGATCTAGCACCTTTACCACTAGGTCACCACTGCCCTATCTGTATACATTTTTTTTTTCATATTTGTATAATATGTACAGTAAGTCATACAGCAGGTAATAGGATCAGATAAAGTGTGCTTTGATGTTTTCTTTCACACTCCCACCCCAATTCCAAACAGTAAGTGAAGGTAGGATACGTGTGTGAGTGAAACGGTGAAGAAAGATTGGTTTGCATGCACCGTGGCATTCAGAACCAATACCTCATTAAAGAGTTTCTCTATCCCTTCGTCCTTCATGTTTGTTTCTTACACATCACTGCAAACACTTTCAACAACTTTTTAAAGCTCCTCTGTGACCACAAGCACATGAATGCTAAACGTTCCTCAACAAAGATGCATTTATATGGGGTTATGTAAAAATAAAATGGATTATGAAAGCAAGAGAACAACCCATTATGATAGAAAACAACATGTTCAAAATCTGCTTGATTGTCACAGATGAAATCCAGTAACATGTCCCAACACCTATGAAAGCATTCAGAAATACTATTTTCAATAAAGCAGGTAATTATGAATCCAGATATTGTTTGATTACCAGTAAGCAGCAATCAGGCAAAATAAATAATAATAATAATAAAAAAATAGGAGTGTAAGCATCAGGGTCTGAATTTTATTAAAGGGTTCTTTAGTGCGAATCTGACAGACACAGTTTCTCCCATTTATTCGGAGGAACATGGCATCCTGATTGCTTTTAGAGCTACTACTGATTCAAAAGAGGCTTGAAGGTCTCTGTCAGGATGAAATTCTTCACTCTAATAGACTTTGGGATTGAGCAGTAATTTCAAAAGTTTTTCTTTCCTTCTAGTCACATAATGCTGTTTTTTCTCCGAAGGAGAATGTGAAATGCACAATAATGTGATTTTATAGAGGTCCTGCATACACACACACACACACACACACACACACACACACACACTAACACAACACACACACACACACACACACACACACACACACACACACACACACACACACACACACACATCATTGTAGATGTTAATACAAATTGAAAAAAATTACAAAATTACGATAAAAAAAAAACCCTGGAATTTACAAATAGAAAACATCTTAAAACACCAACTAGTGGTTAAATTGTCCTGCTGATATCGAGTTAATCTTTTAGTATTTCTTGACATCTTGAAGTTGAAAAACATTAACGTCCTCCATTGTGAAATTGCAATAATTTTCAAATATATGCGAATCATGAACCATATGTCATCCTTCATAACATATCAAGGCCACAAAATATCACCGTTACCGCCACGACAGGCACTAATGACTTTCTGGCCTCAACTATGAGCTGCTGCTTCAGCAATGGAGGCACGAAACACGGCCCATTCAAATTCCATGTCACACACCCCTCCTTGGGGCCTAATTGTAGCTCTGCCGGAAGTGGAAGTTAAAGGCCCCTTCGACAGGACACTCCAGCCAAAGTTCCCAGGATACCATAGCTACATGCTTGGGCCTGCCCAATCTGGAGGGCAGCTTCCCCTGCCATCAGATCCATTTCACCACCAAGTGGTGATCAGTTGCCTCACGCTAGGACTGCACGATGCAGGGGCATGGCCCCCGGGTGGCAGATTGGGGATTGCACACGTGGATCAACGCAGTCTAAGGGACAACACTAATCAAGAAAGTCAGGGAGGAGCGGGCATTGCATCAGGGAGGCAACGGCATCATGACGACGATGGGTTAAAGCCTCCAGGAAACCCAACGTCCAACGAGGTCCCTTGCAAGTCCCAAAACTAACCTCAACATTGGACACTGGAATGTAAGGACAATGTACAGAGGAGGAGTAGCAGAAGAGATTGCAAGAGAGATGGAGGGATACCACCTAGACATACTCGGAATCAGTGAAAGCAGATGGACAGCAGCAGGCAGGACAAAGTTAGTGACAGGACAAACAATAATCTACAGTGGAGATGAGGTGTTGCATGAAGGAGGAGTTGCCATTATGATTAGCCAGGAAGCTGCAAAATTGCTCTTGGAGTGGATGCCCATCAATAAGAGAATCATAACAGCTATATTTTACACCAGATACAGAAGAATCACCATCATTCAAGTCTGTGCCCCCAAAAATGAGAAGGAAAATCAGAAGAAGGAACAATTCTATCAGGAGCTCCAGGACAAGGACACAGTGGATGGTTGCAATAAAAATGACATCATTATCGTCATGGGAGACCTTAATGCCAAAGTTGGCAAGGATATCACTGGCTACGAGAGAACAATGGGAGTGCATGGTCTAGGAATATAAAATGACAATGGAGAGAGACTGTGTGAGTTTAGCCAGATGAACAAGATTGTTATCACAGGAACGTTATTTCCCCACAAAAACATCCACAAAACAACATGGATTTCAGCTGATGGGAGAGTGAGAAACCAAATTGACCACCTTTTGATTAATGGACAGTGGAGGTCGTCTGTACTGGATTCTCGGGTGCAGAGAGGAGCTGATGCCAACAGCGACCACTACCCAGTGAAGACCAGCATCAAGCTACGTCTCAAATCACACAGGAACAAAAGCAAGGCCAAGCCGAAACTCAATGTGGATAGACAAAAAGACGAGGAAGCAAAGAAGAAGATCTGCGAGGCAGTAAGGAGTAAGCTGGAACAGATGAAGATGGAGAGTGAAGACATAGAGGAGATATGGGAGCAGCAGAGAAGCACATATGTCAGCACTGCAGAAGAAATACTTGGATTCAAGAAAGGGAAGTGCAAACTATGGATCAGCAATACCACCTGGAAGTTGATAGATGAGAGGAAAGGCATTAAGCCTAAGATAGATAGCACCCGCTCAGAAAGGATTAGGAACAGGATGAAGGAAGAATACAGGGAGAAGAACAGAGATGTGAAGAGGAGTGTAAGGGAGATCAAGAGAAAATGGGTGTCAGAGAAAGCAAAGAGAGCACAGGCAGCAGCTGAAAATGGGCAGCAGAAGGAATTGTACAACATAGTGAAGCAATTGGCAGGAAAAAGCACCAGACAGGCTACAGCGGTGAAGGACAAGAGAACTGATAAAAAACAAAGAGGCCAGGTTAGAAAGATGGAAGGAGCATTTCCAGGAAGTGTTCAATAGAGATGCACCAAAGGAACCACCTCAGGAAGAGGAAGAGGAAGAGTAGAGAAGAAATTGATACATCTACAGAAGTGCCAACTTTACAGGAAAGCAAAACAGCACAGAAAGCCCTCAACAATGGGAAAGTCCTAGGAGCAGACCAAATTACAGCAGAGATGCTCAAAGCAGATATCGAGCAAACCAGTATGGACTTGAAAAGAATATTTGACCTGATTTGGGAAAAGGAAGCAATTCCTACAGCATGGACAAAAGGGCTCATTTACAAGATTCCAATGAAAGGAAATCTTCAGGAATACAGTAACTGGAGGGGGTTACATTGTCACCGATGGCAAGCAAGGTGATCAGCAGGATACTGGTCAACAGATTACAAGAAGGTGTTGACTCATTACTTCAGAAAGAACAAGCGGGCTTCAGAAAAGGCAGAGGAACTGTGGAGCAGATATTCAGCATCAGAAATATTCTGGAACAAGTCAACGAATGGAATGCTACCCTCTACATCCACTTCATTGATTTTGAGAAGGCCTTCGATTCCATACATAGGGATATCCTGTGGATCATTATGCGCCAGTATGGAATCCCCACAAAGCTGATACAGATGGTCAGATCTCTTTACGAGGACTTCCAGTGTTCGGTCATTGTTGGCAACAAAACAACAGATCGGTTCCCAGTGATGACCAGAGTGAAACAGGGATGCTGCATGTCAGGATTCCTCGTCCTCCTGGTCATTGACTGGGTCATGCAAAAAACAGCCCAAGGTCAAAGAACAGGACTCAGGTGGGACTTCACCACCTTGTTAAAGGACCTTGATTTTTCAGACGATCTTGTTTTCTTGTCATTTGTCATGAACCATCTACAACAGAAGACAGCCAAGCTGGAAGACAATGCTGCTAAAGTTGGGCTGAAGATGAATGACAGGAAGTGCAAAGTCATGAAAGTCAACAGCAGGAGTGAAGAAAAATTGAAGGTTAGAGATAGAGAAGTAGAGGAGGTGGAGAGTTTCACGTATCTAAGAGCTAATGTGGACAAGGATGGTGGAAGCTCAGCAGACATCAGAAAGAGAATGGCCCCGGCGAACGCCTAATTCAAATGAATCTCGAGAATCTGGAAAGCCAGAGATATCGGCAGAAGTACATAAACTTCACTCTTTAAGAGCCTAGTATTGTCAGTGCTACTGTATGGATGTGAGACCTGGAAGCTTATAAAAGGAGAAGGAAAACTAGACACTTTCCAGAGCAAGTGTCTCAGAAGGATCTTCAAGATCAGATGGCAACAGCACATCTCCAACCAGACAATCCTTGAGATGGCAAGAGCAGAGAAGATCAGTGAGGGGGTGAGAAGACAGAGATGGAACTGGATTGGTCATGTCCTGAGAAAGGACCCGTGGGCTGACTGTACGTACTGTGGCCCTAGAGTGGGCACCAGAAAAACGAAGTAAGAGAGGCTACCCAGAAACAACTTGGCGAAAAATGATTGAGATGGAGAGAACCATTGCTGGGTGGACCTCGTGGAACTTGGCACACCATGCAGCTGCAAATCGGCCCCAATGGAGGAGTGCTGTCCAAGCCTTATGTGCCTCCTGGCACTGAGAGAATTAAGGTTAAGGTAAGGTGATCAGTTGACAGCTCAACTCCTCTCTTCACCAGAGTTGTCCAGAACATACAGCCTCAAGTCCGGTGGCACGACTACAAATTTGATCATCAAACTGTGGTCCAGGGTATCCTGGTGCCAAGTGCACTTATGGACACCCTTATGTTTGAACATGGTGTTTGTAATGAACAAACTGTGATGAGCACAGAAGTCCAACAAATAAACCCCATTTGGGATCAGACTGGAGAGGCAATACCTACAGATCACTCCCTTTCAGGTCACACTATCTGATGAGCACAGAAGTCCAACAACAAAACACTATTTGGGATCAGACTGGAGAGGCCGTACTAATCAATCACACCCTTCCAGGTCACACTATCATTGCCCACATGGGCATTGAAGTCTCCCAAGACAATCAGTGAGTCCCCCGGGAAGCGACACCCTGTAAAGTCTCCAAGAAGGGTAGGTACTCTGAACTGACATTTGCTGCATAAGCACAAATAGTCAGAACCCGTCCCCCCCACCTGAGGACAGCTACCCTTTCATCAACCGGGGAGAACCCTTAAGTGTGGGCACCAAGACGGGGGCAATAAGGATTCCCACACAGGCTCGCCGTCTCTCCCTATGAGCAACTCCAGAATGGAATAAGGTTCAGCCCCTTTCAAGATGGGTGGTTTCAGAGCCCATGCTATATGTTGAAATAGCGTAGGCCTCCGTCAGTCCCGAAGGACTATGGCTGCGCTCTGGCCAGTATCCCAACTGGTGATACTCCCCAGTGCACAGAGCCTGGGTAGGGAGTGATGAGGGACAGGCTGTTACCCAAGCAGCAAGTCCCCCCCTGTCTCGGCGCCACTGGAAGGATCCAATGGAAAGGCAAGTGCCGATACGACTGGGTTCCAGTGCCGCTGCAGGAGAGAAACTACAGTCAATTTAGAACGGCCAATTAACCTACAGTGCACGTCTTTGGATTGCGGGGGAAACTGGAGCACCCGGAGGAAACCCACACAAGCACGGGGAGAACGTGCAAACTCCACACAGAAACGCCCAGGTATGTTGAAATAAGTCCGACTATATCTACTCAGTATCTCTCTACCTTATGCACCAGCTCAGGCTCCTTCCCTGCCAGAGAAGTGGCATTCCATGTCCCAAGAGTCAGAGTCAGGAGTCGAGGATTGGTCTGGAAGAACCCATGCCTTGGGTTCCACCTAACTCATACTGCACCTGACCCCTACAGCCCCTCCCACAGGTGGTGGATTCATGGGAAGTGGACCATGTCTCCTTTTCAGGCTGGTCCCAGGCAGGCTTCATGGGCAGAAGCCCGAACACCAGGTGCTTGCCTTCGAACCCTTTCCCCAAGCCTGGCTCCAGGCGGACATGGTGACCCTTGTCTCTGCAACGGAAACTGTGTCCGTGTGTTTTTCTACATAGAGCTCTTTTGAACCGTGCTTCGTCTGGCCCTTCATCTAGGACATGCGAGCATAATGCCCCCGACAACATAGCTACTAGAATCATTAGAATACGCAAACCCCTCCACCCCAATAAGGGGGCGATTCAAGGAGGAGTGGCATTAACCCCCAAACCCGGTAGTGAGCACCTGCGGTGAAGGGGCCGTCCAGCTGAAAGAGAAGGCCTATTGAGTTTTATTGGCCTGTGGGTCTTCTAAGGCAGCAGACAGGTACCGTCAGGCCAAACTTGCTGCAGTCCGAGCTGCTGCCAGTGCAAAAATCGCGAGTGTGGAAGGAGTTCGGTGAGGGCCTGCAAAGCAATAAGTTGGCCTAAAAAAGGTTCTGGATCACCATTCAATGCCTCAGGAGGGGGAAGCAGTTCTCTACAAATACTGTTTACAATGCCATCACTAGATCTGAGGTTGCTGAGTTAGTCAAAAAGCTCCTCCTTGGTTGTTCTCCAGTGGCGGATAAGGTCTGCATTGAATATCTCAGGACTCTGGATGCTGTAGGACTTTTGCGGTTGACACATCTCTGCATCATCACATGGTCATTTGGGGATATACCTCTGGATTGGCAAACCGGGGTGGTAGTCCCCTTTTTAAAAAACCCCAACCTTAGGATAGGTAATCCAGCACCTTACCCTTCACCTGAGTTTGCTGTGGCCCAGGTAGGATTAAAGTCAGTTCATTTTCTGTAACCGCTTAATCCTAATTTGGGTCGCGGGGAGGCTGGCGCCTATCCCAGCTGACTCCAGGCGAGGGCAGAGTACACCCTGTACAGCTCGCCAGGCCATCGCAGGAAGGAAAAACTCTGACGGCTTTGCAGCCTATTCTTGTCGAAAGTCAGCAATGGTTCTTTTACATGCCTCACACCATCGACAGTGAAAGACATGACCAGCCTTTGATAACCCAGTGAGCTGCACTGTGGGGACAGTGACAACCTTGTGGAGAGTTGGACTCGAACACCCAACCTTTGGATCAACAATACAGCACCCTATACCACTAGGCCACCACTGCCCGTGGATTAAATTGGTTTGGAAACTAAGTGAGTGATTTTTTTATAATTTCGGAAAAGCACATTGGGCTGCTTCTATGTATGAAAGGTGCTGCATAATTGAGTTATTATTATGAGTACTGTAACAGTAGTAGTAGTAGTAGTAGTAGTAGTAGTAGTAGTAGTAGTAGCATTATTATTATTATTATTATTATTATTATTATTATTATTATTAATATCACTACATTTAAAAAACGAGAGGCAGCAGAGAGGGATCGGGTGATCCTGGCACATCAGACTTGTGAGGCTCATCATCAGCTCAGGGCCCTCACCCTCTCTACATGCAGCCCAGACAGAGACTGGGACTTATCCCAGGAAGCACTGTCTAGTCGAACCCACCAAGTACTTTCTGGTGAATATGAAGACTCCCCAATACTGCAGCCTTCTGCATTGCCCAAATAGTCAGAGGAGCTGTGTTCCCGGTAGCAAACCCAGGCACTCTCTTGATCTGTGTCAGTTGATCAGGAGGTACCAAACCAAGGGCGTCGAGAACAATGGGGAGTCGGACGACTGTGTAATGTGGATACAAGTGAGACATTCCAAAGGCGAGGTTCATGTATTTAGCATACTTTTCCTGAATCTTGCCAATCACATTGCTGTCAAAAGAAACAGAAAATTCAATGATACTGATAATTTAATTGGCTTTATCAAAAAGGACAAGATCAGGTTTATTGGCTTCAATCTTCCTCAGGCTGTAAATGGGTAGACCTCTGAGTCAAAACCACAAGCACGACGAAGACGGTAGTAAAATGAACGTGCAATGCAATCATGCCTTTTCAAGTAAAAAGTTTGTGCCAAAGCAGGACAACCACTGATAAGGTATTGAACAGTCTCACTAAATTAGATATATGGAATTTGAAACTGACATGTTCCTCTATAATATTACATTGGTGATTGCATGTATGCAAGTGACTGGTCCTGAGCGGCAAAAAGAAAGCCCTCAGTTTCACTTTTGAGACCAGCCGACTTTATCCAGGCAAAGGAGTCAGTAGGATTATTGTTCTGTTGAACGCACTGCACATAAACACAATGCAGTGGCTTTGCATAAAGTTGCTCTTTAAAATGTCGACTCTGAGCTGATTTTATAAATAACTTCACCTGGTTGACACACATTGATGTCCCGTCCAGGAGTACCTCGCCATCAACATAATCAAGAGCAAAGTTGAGACCCTGAGCAACAGCACTTGCACATTTCAAATAACTGTGGAACGCCTTGCTTTCATCATGAGTCTTGACACATTTTACAAGAAGAACATCCAATAGATAAATGTGTGCAAAAGTATACAACAACAAACGATCATGAGCAGCTTCCACATTGATCAAACCTCGCGCTCCGGAATTGATTGACATATATAAACAATTCTTTTTACCTTGTGTTTTATTCATTTCACATCACAACTATTGCATTTATTTTATTTTCAAATCACAATGCACATACGTATCTGTTTATCATTAAACATACTTATCTGTTTATACATTTATCATGTATGTTGTCAGTTATGTTTTATATATTATATATAATATACGTATGTGATCCCTGAATCTAGATACTTTTAATCTTTGTAACTAGATTTATTTTTAATATCTGTAGCCAGCTACTTATTTGGTAGTAAAATCGCACAAAGTGTTAGCAAGTTTAATCTGAGGTTCAGCAGTATGACGATGCCTAAGCCCAGTGCTTCTCAATTATTTTCTGTGGTGCCCCCTCTAGGAAGAAAAACACCCCCACCGAGCAAGGAAAATAGTATTACAGTTTTTGTCTATAAAATTGTTATTGGTACACCTCTGCATAACATTGTATCTTTATTAACATTAAAAACAAAAAAGGAAGAAATATAGTTCAACTTACAATAAAAACAAACTTCATTAACATTGATTTTTTAATCTGTAATAGAAAAAGATTTAAAGTGCACCAATATGTTTGAAATGAAAAAAAAAATACATCCTTATTTAAACTTATTCAACTCATTCATGTCTTAATGTCTCCGACTCTCTCCACCTTTCTTTTTGTTCCTGTTAGAAAATTTTCCATGTGGTTTCTTGAGGGGTTGTTTACCGCACTTCATATCTTAGTGTGACAATGAGAGCGTCATTGCTACCTAGTGGAGAGGAGGTGCAATTACACCTAATTCTCGTACACTATTCCAGAAAAGCATGTTCCCCAAGGTTATATGCACCTCCCCCGGCATCACCCCCACCCCCCACCCCACCGGCATCATAACGTGCAGTCCAATGGGGGGCGTGCCCCACTATTTGAGAAACACTGCTTTAGACTGTACTTTAAATTTTAGCTTTGGTTACAGTGTTTATTCCTTTATATATATATATATATATATATATATATATATATATATATATATATATATATATATATATATATATATATATATATATATATATATACACTGTATTTAACCAGATTTAGGATACTGTCCACTTGTTATGTGGAGCGTCATTTCCTACTTTAATACAGCACAGAATAGAATGTACCAGCATGTTGTTAATTAATTCCAGTATTTTTAGACACAGTAAATCCTCGCCCATTCGCAGTTCACCATTTGCGGCCCTGCATACTGGCGGATTTTGCTTTCAAAGGCTTTTTTCATAATGTTTTTAAATTAGCGGTAGCCTTGGCAATATTACTGGTATGTGATTCAAATTTAGCCAATCGCTGAGAGCTTTTGTTTCTCTCTTCTGTTGACTGGTTGCAGATGATGTGTACACCTCTTTCCAACGTGATTGCTTGATTGCTTTTTCAGTGTGTTTTAAATGATTATTTAAGCTCTATGATGCCACTAAAACTTCCTGTATCTTCTCTACCTTCTGGTAAGGAACCTAAGTGCTTTATTTATTACAAAATTAAAAACGTGTTTACTTTATCATTACTACAGTTTACTACATTATTACTGTATTAATGAGTAAGACTGTCTAAAGAATATATGTGAGGCGCTCCACCGAATGTAGGCACTTGTCGCAAGTGATGTATTGTGCCTGTGAGACAAAGCACGGCTTATTCGGAGTTTCGATCTTTCAAGTGAGCAAATGCGCTTTGAATACTTGTTTAGTAGTGAACCTTCACTTGCTCACTTGAAAGATTGGAAGTCTAGATAAGCTGTGCTTTGTGTCACAAGCTCCATAAGTCACTTGCGACAAGCGCCTACATTCGGTAGAGCGTCTCACACACACACACACACACACACACACACACACACACACACACACACACACACATATATATATATATATATATATATATATATATATATATATATATATATATAGAGAGAGGATTTTCTGAGTAGATCCTTCCGTAGGAGAGTGCTCAATACTTTTTGGTAGAGCAAATAACAAAAGGACAGGACAAAGACTTTCTATTGAAACTCCATTTATCACTACAGATCTGTTTCGAGGGGTGGTGAAACCATCCTCTCTCTTCAGGTGATTATAGAAGAATCTATAATTCTATAATATTCTATAATATTCTATAATCACCTGAAGAGAGAGGATGGTTTCACCACCCCTCGAAACAGATCTGTAGTGATAAATGGAGTTTCAATAGAAAGTCTTTGTCCTGTCCTTTGTTTTATATATATATATATATATATATATATATATATATATATATATATATATATATATATATATATATATATATATAAGAAGCACATTTTAGTGCATGTTATATCATACAAACGGTTTTAAAACTGCATCAATACTTTGCGGATTTTTGGGATTTGCGGGTAGGGGAGGAACGTGACCCGAATACTGAGGGCTTACCGTATTCCCCTTGAAGGCTTGTGATCTGTATGCATCTTTTTTTTTCTTTTGGTTTTGGCTTCCATGACAAATCAGTAGCAACTTCTGGTAGTGACAAAAATAGAGGTTTAAACAATTCACTATCAGTCACTGACCCCTCAGTTTCCATTCATTTCGCATCAAAACACTATCATGCTTAATGCTTTACCTGTGTGTGGCTCAGTGTTTCAAGTCCCCATGGAAAAACTATGGGATTTTTGCTTGAATGCATCCCGATATAAAATGTAGCCACAGTTTATTTTTCACTGCTCTTTGTTTTATGGCTCTACACTGTGGAGACTAAATTGTGATGCCTCTAAAGATTTATGAAAGTAGGGAAGACTCATTGCTGGAATTTTACATGTTGATAAACTTTTAAGTAGTTATTGCATGGTTTGGAATGTTTTCAATCATTGTCCCATTGTAGAACAGTGGCTCCAGTCAAGTGCTGTCCACAGAGTATGGCATGGCATTACAAAATGGAGTGATAGCTTCCCTTGTTCAAGATTGTATTTAACCTTTACAACTCTCTCACTTTATCATCACAAAAGCACCCCAATCCATCACATTTCCACCAACATTTTTTTAGAGATGGTGTCAAGCACTGCTCAAGCATCTTTACATTTGTTCTGTACCTTATAAGTTTTCTTCTTTGTGACCCAAAAATCTCAAACTCTGATTCATATATCTATAGCTGTATGCTTTGCTTACCATTTTTAACGTTTTTCTATCACTGACCAGATGTTTTTTTCTTTGCAACTCTGTAAAGAAGGCTGGCATCCAAGAGTCACCTCATCATTGTTGAAGTTGAGACTGGTATTTTGAACAGCCAATTAACCTACTGTGCATGTTTTCGGACTGTGGGACGATAACAATACTGTAAAAGAGTTTTCTTATGAACAATTAAAACTTGGAATACCTGACACAATGTGCCAGTGGAACACAAGAATGAAAGTTGCTGAAACTGGCCCTGTGTTTACGTATATAGACATTCCATTAAAAATCTTGCAGTTTCACCAATATACAACATATATAGTGTTTAGGCTGTCTTTCTGATTAATCATTTTTTAATTAATAATGCGGTTTCTTTAAATACAAGGAAGTTTCTAAATGGCCACAAAATTTTGGGACAAAAGTACTTTAAACTGCCCCTCCCTGAATCGCCACCTTATCGTGGTGGAGGGCTTTGCATGACCTAATGATCCTAGGAGCTATGTTGTTGGGGGCATAATGCCCCTGGTAGGGTCACCCAAGGCAAACACCTCCTGGGTGAAGGTCCAGACGAAGTGTGATTCAGAAGACCCTTATGACATCAAAGAGACATCAAAGGAAGCAGTCTCCCTTGCCCGGACATGGGTCACCGGGGTTCCCTCCTGGAGCCAGGCCCGGGGGAGGGGCTCGAAGGTGAGCGCCTGGTGGTCGGGCTTCTGCCCATGGAGCCTGGCCGAGCCTAGCCCGAAAAGGAGACATGGGTCTGCCCTACCATGGATCCACCACCCGTGGGAGGAGTTTTAGGGGTCGGGTGCAGTGTGAGTTGGGTGGCAGCCAAAGGCATGGGTTCTGTCGGACCGATCCTTGGCTCCTTACTCTGACCCTCGGGACATGGAATGTCACCTCTCTTTCGGGGAAGGAGCCTGATCTGGTGCGTGAGGTGGAGAGATACTGACTAGATATATGGAGAGGCGGCGAGCCGGTGTGGGTATTCTTGTTGCCCCTTGTCTCGGTGCCCAAATGTTGGGGTTCTCCCCAATTGAAGAAAGGGTACCTTCCCTCCGTCTTCAGGTGGGGGGATGTGTCCTGACTATTATTTGTGCTTATGCACCAAATGATAGTTCAGAGTACCCACCCTTTTTGGAGTCCTTGGGGGGGGGGGGGGGGTGTTGGAGAACGCTCCCTCGGGAGACTCACTCGTTGTCTTGGGAGACTTCAATGCCCATGTGGGCAACGATAGTGTGACCTGGAAGGATGTGATCGGAAGGTACGGCCTCTCCATCTGAACCTGAATGGTGTTTCGTTGTTGGACTTCTGTGTTCATCACAGTTTGTCTATCACGAACACCATGTTCAAACATAAGTGTGCCTATAAGTGTACTTGGCACCAGGACACCCTAGGTCGCAATTTGATGATTGACTTCATAGTCATGTCATCGGACTTGCGGCCATATGTTCTGGACACTCAGGTGAAGAGAGGCGCTGAGCTGTCTACCGATCACCACTCGGTGGTGAATTGGCTTCGGTGGTGGGGGAGGCTGCCTTCCAGACCTGGCAGTCCCAAGCGTGTAATCAGGGTCTGCTGGGAACGTTTGGCGGACTCCCCTGTCCGAGAAGCCTTTAACTCCCACCTCTGGCAGAGCTACAACCACGTCCTGGAGGAGGCTACGGACATGGAATCCGAATGGGCCATGTTTCGTACCTCCATTGCTGAGGCGGCAGTCCATATCTGTGGCCGTAAGGTCATCGGTGCTTGTCGTGGCGGTAACCCCTGAACCCGGTGGTGGACACCTGCGGTGAAAGGGGATGTCCAGCTGAAGATGGAGGCCTATTGGGTTTTATTAGCCTGTGGGACTCCCGAGGCAGCAAACAGGTACCGGCAGGCCAAAGCAGTTCTCCACAAACACTGTTTACAGTGGAGGTGGGAAGCTGCTTTCCTCGACTGGGGCTGTCGTCGAGAGGTGGAGGGAATACTTTGAGGACCTCCTCAATCCCACCAACATGCCCTCTGTGGAAGAGGAAGACCCTGGCGGTTTGGGTGGGGGTCCACGCATCACTGCAGTGGAGGTCACTGAGGTTGTCAAAAAACTCCTAGGTGGTTGAGCTCCAGGGTTGGACGAGATCCACCCGGAATATCTCAGTGCTCTGGATGCTGTAGGACTGTTTTGGTTGACATGTCTCTGCAACATCGCGTGGTCATTGGGGGCTGTACCTCTGGATTGGCAAACTGGGGTGGTGGTACCGATTTTTAAGAAGGGGGACCGGAGGGGTGTTCCAATTATCGGGTAATCACACTCCTCAGCCTACCTAGGAAAGTCTATGCAGGGGTACTAGAGAGGAGTATCCGACCGATAGTCAAACCTCGGATTCAGGAAGAACAATGTGGTTCTCGTCCTGGCCGTAGCACTCTCGACCAACTCTATACGCTCCACAGGATTGTGGAGGGGGCATGAGGTTTGCCCAATCTGTCCACATGTGCTTTGTGGATTTGGAGAAGGCTTTTGACCGTGTCCCTCGAACAATCTTGTGTGCTCCTAGAGTACGGCGTTCTGGACCCGTTGATACGGGCCATTTGGTCGCTGTATCACCGGAGCCAGAGTTTGGTCCGTATTGGCAATAGCAGGTCGAATTCATTTCTGGTGGGAGTTGGAGTCCGCCAAGGCTGTCCTTTGTCACCAATTCTGTTCATAATTTTTATGGACAGAATTTCTAGGCGCAGTCGAGGCGTTGAGGGGTTCTGGTTTGGTGGCAATCGGATCTGCTTTTTGTGGATGATGTTGTCCTTCTGGCTTCATTAAGTCAGGACCTCCAGCTCTCATTGGAGCGATTCGCAGCCGAGTGCGAAGCAGCCGGGATGAGGATCAGTACCGCCAAGTCAGAGACCATGGTTCTCAGTTGGACAAGGGTGGAATGCACCCTCCGGGTCAGGAATGAGGTCCTGCCTGAAGTGGAGGAGTTTAAGTATCTTGGGGTCTTGTTCACGAGTGAGAGAAGGATGGAGAGGGAGATCGACAGATGGATCGCTGCAGTCTCTGCTGTTAAATGGTGAAGAAGGAGCTGAGCCGCAAGGCGAAGCTCTCAATTTACCAGTTTATCTACGTTCCAACCCTCGCCTATGGTCACGAGCTTTGGGTAGTGACCAAAAGAACAAGGTCGCGGATACAAGCGGCTAAAATGAGCTTCCTTCGTCGGGTGGCGGGGTTCTCCCTTAGTGATAAGGTAAGAAGCTCTACCATCCGTGGACGGCTCGGAGTAGATCTGCTGCTCCTCCGCATTGAGAGGGGCCAGTTAAGGTGGCTCGGGCATCTGGTCAGAATGCCTCCCGGACGCCTCCCTGGTGTGGTGTTTCAGGCATGTCCAACTGGGGAGAGACCCCGGGGTCGACCTAGAACACGCTGGAAGGACTATGTCTCTTGGCTTGTCTGGGACCAGAGTTGGAGGAAGTGGCTGGGGAGAGGGACGTCTGGACCTCTTTGCTTAGGTTGCTGCCCCCGTAACCCGACCCTGGACTTAGCGGAAGAAGATGATGATGATACTTTAAACTGTACATACATGCATACATACATACACACACACACACACACACACACACACACACACACACACACACATATATATATATATATATATATATATATATATATATATATATATATATATATATATATATATATATATATATATATATACACATACACAGTGATCCCTTGCTACTTCGTGCTTTAGTTTCTGTGGCTTCGGTGCATCACGGGTTTTTAAAAAATATTCATTAAAAAAAAAATAAGGAAATGAAGGAAAATTGGGTAAGAGTTAAGGAAAATACCACAAAACCAGGAAAAACCCAAACAAACAAACAAACAAAAAAACCTAGTTACATTTTTATGTGAGGCGCGCATCTGAGTGTGTGTGTGTGTGTATTTATATTTTATTTACATCTTATGCATTATTTTTGAATGTTTAATTGTTATTATAAGCATTTATAGCATTGAATATGTATTTATTTATATTATATGCACATTGGTAGTAGGTATACATATTGATAGTAGGATGCTGAAGTTGGGACTACCAGGCAGAAGGCCTAGAGGAAGACTAAAGAGAAGTTTTATGGATGTGGTGAAGTAAGACATGAAGGTAGTTGGTGTAACAGAAGAAATGCAGAGGACAGGGTGAGATGGAGGCAGATGATTCACTGTGGCGATGCGTGAAGGAAACATCCGAAAGAAAAAGAAGTTATACATATACATGTACATATACATCAGTCAGGGGGATTCGCAGAAATCGGCGGTCGCCGGGGTTCCCCATTAACCGTGGAAAGTGAGGCTCCCAGTACACGCACACACACACACACACACACACACACACATACACACACACACACACACACACACACACAGACGTATGCACTGCCCTCCATAATTATTGGCACCCCTGGTTAAGATGTGTTCTTAGCTTCTAATAAATTCATTTTTAGGCTACGTAGCCATCAGCGTGTTTCTGCCCTGTGATGGCCTGGCGAGCTGTCCAAGGTGTACTCTGTCCTCACCTGGGGTTGACTGGATGGGGCCAGCCTCCCTACGATCCAAATTGGATTAAGCGGTTACAGGAAATGAACGAATAAATGAATAAATTATTTTTTCCCAATAATACAGAACCACAATGAAAAAGAGAAAAGAGAAAAAAAAGAGAAAAATCTAAACTTTAATTCAAGTATATTTATTTGCTGGGGGAAAATCCCACATAAGAAATAATTATTTTATCACAAATCATGTGTTCCACAATTATTAGCAACCCTGATGTTAATCCTTTGGGCAGTGGTGGCCCAGTGGTAAGGTGTCAGATTGTAGATCCCAAGGTTGGAGGTTCAAGCCCCACTGTCAATGGTTGTCAATGCTGCCTCCCCACCCACCCAGTACAACAAACTGGGGTATCAAAGGATCTCACTGTCTGTGGTGAGAGGCATATAAAAGAACCATTGCTCACTTTCATCAAGAGTAGGCTGCATAGCTGTCAGAGTGTTTCTGCCCTTCGATGGCCTGACGAGCTGTCCAAGGTGTACACTGCCCTTGCCCAGAGTCGGCAGAGATGGTGCCATCCTCCCCGTAACCCTAATTAGGATTAAACAGTTCAGAAAATGACTAAATGGTATTACTTTATATAACCCCTTTTGCCAATAAAAGAGCACCTAATCTTCTCCTGCAATGTTTCACAAGACGGTTGAATAAGAGTAATCTTGGACCATTCCTCGCTGCACAATCTCTTTAAACCATCCAATGACCTGGGTCCTCTCATCTACGCTCCCCTCTTTAGATCACGCCACAGATTTACAATTAAGTTGAGGTCTGGAGACTGAAATGGCCATGGGAGGGGTTTGATTCTCTGTCTGGTGAACTATTTCTATATAGATTTGGTCAGATGTTTAGGGTCATTATCTTGTTGAAAGACCCTGTGACGACCAATGTTCAGCTTCCTGGCAGAGGCCACCAGGTTTTGATTTAAAATATCCTCGTATTTTGAAGCATTCATGATGCCATGCACCATAACAAGGTTCATATGGTCTCTGGAAGAGAAACAGGCCCACAGCATCACCGATCATCCCCCATATTTCACAGTGGGCATGAGATGCTTTTCTGCATACTCATCTTTTGTGTTCCACCGGACCCACTTGGGGTATTTGTTGCTTTTTCTCATCTGACCAAAGCAAACGGTCCAAGTTAAAGTCCCAGTACTGCTTAGCAAACTCCATATGTTTGCATTTATGATTTGTGAGTCATGCAGCTTGTTGGCATGTATATAGCACCTTGCTGGTGGTTTTGGAGCCTTTGTGATCCAGGCTTGTTTACCACTGTCCAAGTTGTTTTAAACTTCTTAATGATTCCTCTGACAGTAGATATGGGCCGATGCAGGCGAGGGATAATTTTCTTGCAGTCTTTGCCTGACTTGTGAAGGTCGACACATATCTGCCTTAATTGAATGGTGTGTTCCTTTGTCTTTCCCATGTTGAATAGTAGATAAGAGAAATGGCCTCTGTGTCACGTCATATTTATACCTCTGTGAAACAGGGAGTGATAATTTACTAATTAAATGTTCCTAGACTACTCTGATCAACTTTGTAAACTACTGTAGAAATGACAGAAATAAATGTAACTGAAGTATTTTTGTCATTTCTACAGGAGTTACAAAGTTGACAGAGTAGCTAGCAACATTTTTCCCCTATTTTTTTATATAATAAAATTATATATTTTTCCTAAAAGAATTATTTATTACTCAGGGATTTTTCCCCTTAACTCATTTGCTACTGCAATCTTGCTGTGAGCACTAGCCTTCAAACCCAGCAGAAAATACGTTTTAGCTTCAAAATGTCGACTTTGGGATTTTCATATTTCCAAATACGTGGAACATTAAACTTTCACGTGAAAGTGTTTTTTCACCGTGACGAGTGTTATAAATGCGATATATTCGACATTATTGAAAGTGAGTTAGTTTTTGTTGATTACAAACCAAGAAATGCCCCAGACAGCTGAGATCGTTTTATTTTCAAGTTCTAATCCATGTAAAGTGAACTACTGTGCATGATTTGAAAGGTCTAATTGTAAATTTTAATAGCATACAGTCAAAATCCTTTCTGTAAAAACATACGTGTCCGCCATTTTGTTAGGACCGCAAAAAAGCTGTTGTCAATGACACTTTAATATTCATTATTTCCAGTTTATATCGCTGTGGAAGCACCAAGTAAGTAGTTATAACACTGTCAAAATCTTTATATTGGTTGTTTGGATTTGATATTTGAAGTACATTTATTATTAGAAGATGAACAAGCGATGCAATCAGACCGTGTATACTTAACCACTTCAGTGGTTCCTGGGGTTTGAAAGCTTGGTTTTCATCGCGGGGATGTGGGAGTAATAAAATCGCACCACTACAGTGGTTTGCGGTAGTGAATGGGTTAAAATTCACTTGAGGTGAAGGTTACATTTTTGTACAATTTTCAGTAAGAGAGTAGCTTCTGCAATAAAAAAAAAGTAATACATTTTAAGGCTTTTAACACATCCTAAAAATGGGTGTCAATAATTATGTGTGTGTGTGTGTGTGTGTATATGTGTATATATGTATATATATATATATATATATATATATATATATATATATATATATATATATATAAAAGGACAGGACAAAGACTTTCTATTGAAACTCCATTTATCACTACAGATCTGTTTCGAGGGGTGGTGAAACCATCCTCTCTCTTCAGGTGATTATAGAAGAATTCTAACTATAGAAGATTCTTCTGTAATCACCTGAAGAGAGAGGATGGTTTCACCACCCCTCGAAACAGATCTGTAGTGATAAATGGAGTTTCAATAGAAAGTCTTTGTCCTGTCCTTTTGTTATTTGCTCTACCAAAAAGTATTGAGCACTCTCCTACGGAAGGATCTACTCAGAAAATCCTCCTATATATATATATATATATATATAGGAGAAATATCTGGCTTCGTGTATTTTCTCCAGTTACCTTGTTCTACCCAAGGGTTTGTTACTGCATTCTAATAGCAAAAGACAATAAATGATCAGAAAGATGCTGCACTGTTCTTTATTCCAGTCATGCACCATGGACTCCCATTAGCAAAGTGCAGAAGCACATCACTAACACCAATACATTACACATATAGAAAATAAAAACAATTAGCCTAATGGAGATTTTCAAGAACAAGTGGGAGAAGCCAGGTAATCAGTTAGACTGGAAAAATACATTTAGAAGACAAATATCAGAATGGAAGCAATAAAAGCAGACAGAAAAAGTAATTAATCTTATCTTTAAAGTGAAATCTTTCTTTCTCTTTCTCTCCTGTATGTGATAATGTGTAAGGTCTACTGATTTGCATCTCGAATCCAACAGAATTCCTGAATGGCATTGTTCATTGTTTCACAGGAGAAGTTACATGAATAAAGTTTTAATAAACTCTCTCTCTCTCTCTCTCTCTCTCTCTCTCTCTCTCTCTCTCCATATATATATATATATATATATATATATATATATATATATATATATATATATATACATATATTATTTTTAGGTTTTTCATTTATTTTCATATATTCATTCCAACTGTTTCATCAATGTATTATAAATAATTTCTCCTCATAAGGAACCATATAAATCAGTCTCTTCTGTGTTCAAATGTTTACAGAAACTATTCTGAAACTACTAATTTTTTCCCATTCATATTTCCACAAAAGATTTGCTTCATTTTCCTTATAAATATACATTTATATGTTATACATATGTTTGCACTCATTGATAAATGCTAATTAGTGTCAAATCACCAATACGATTCGGTACATTCAGAGACACCAAAAAGGGCTCACAACTGAAAGCTACAAATGACAAAATGTTGAGTGAAAAAAATGAAAGGTCACATGCTCAGCTTTGCATGAATTAATAACACAGTTCAAATAATGCAGGGGGCAGCCACTGCAACGCATCAGCTAACACAGACACATTAATTCCTACTATTCTAAGCTGCCATATCTTGAAATGACCAAACAGATAGTTTGTATAGTTTGTATATAGCTAACCGGGCAGTGGTGGTCTGGTAGTATAGTGCTGGATTGCTGATCCAAAGGTTGGGGGTTCGAGTCCCACTCTCCACAAGGTTGTCACTGTCCCCCCCAGTGCAGCAAACTGGGTTATCAAAAGCTGACTATGTCTCTCACTGTCTGTGGTGTGAAGTATGTAAAAGAATTACTGCTGACTTCCTACACGAGTAGGCTGCAAATCCGTCAGCGTGCTTCCGCCCTGCGATGGCCTGGCGAGCTGTCCAGGGTGTACTCTGCCCTTGCCCGGAGTTGGCTGGGCTGGGCACCAGCCTTCCCATGACCCTAGTTAGGATTAAGCATTTACAGAAAATGAACTGAACTGTATATAGCTAACCAATTGTGTAATTTTGTATGAATGTTCTCTCTTGAAATATATAGATAAACAAAGAACATGTTGGAAAATTGAAGTTATGGTTTTAACATTGACTGTGTTAGAAAGCACTTGCCCTTTAAAAAAACCCGTACAGTCGGCCCCCTACTTACGAAATTAATCCGTTCTCGGGCCCTTTTCATAACGCAGGGATTTTGTCAGTATGGGGTCACATTTTACATGTTAAACGCCTAATTCGTTCCAAGGCTCCAGTCTTTGGACTGGATAAACCCCACCAACCCTTTAAAAATTATAAAGGGCCACCAATTTTGTATGAAATACGTGTTAAAAGTAAAAGAAAATTATTTATTAAACCATTTAAACATTTTATTAACATATTAAACCATTTTATTAACATATTTAATTAGACTATTATTAAACATTTTTTATTAACAAACACACACACACACACACACACACACACACACACACAAACACACACCTCTCTCTCTCTCTCTCTCTCTCTCTCTCTCTCTCTCTCGCTGCAGGCCACATCCACAAGACGTGGAATTCGAAGCGCATCCCCTGCTTGACAGTTGGAAGGTCTAAACTCAACTTTAACTTGATTCCTTGAGGGATCGGAATTCCAAATGAGCTCAAATGCACCCAAATTTATTGAAATAAACATTTACTGAATTAAACAAGTTAAAAAACTAAACTAAAAATAAAGAGTTAAGCTTCCTTCTGTCTCTTGAAAGATCAGAGGTCCTCACTATATTTCTGCTTTAAGGTCTCCTTCTGGTTCTGCATCATCCCTCCTAGCCAATAGGAGGCCAGTGGGGCGGGATGTTGAGAGACAGCCAATGAGAGAACAACTCGCGCATTGTGTGGAATTTTGATTGGCGAGTTTGAATTTTGAAATTATTTTTGTAAGAGGGGGTTGTTTTCGTATCCAGTGGACGTAAACTTAGGAAAATGATCATAACCTGGGGATTTCGTCTTCGTAAGTAGGGGCGGACTGTATATTGTCAGTAGAAATTCTGTTGTTCACTATAGTCTCAGTGAATGAGCTTGTTGCTATGGAAATTCATCAGTTCATTTTAACGGCTTAATCCTAATTAGGGTCAAGGGGAGGCTGGCGCCCATCCCAACCGACTCCGGGTGAGTGCAGAGTACACCCTGGACAGCTCGACAGGCCATCGTAGGGCGGAAACATGCTGACGGCTTTGCAGCCTACTCCTGTCGAAAGTCAGCAACGGTTCTTTAACAGCCTCACACCATAGACAGTGAGAGACATAGTTGGCCTTTGATAACCCAGTTAGCTGCACTGTGGGGACAGCGAGAACCTGTGGTGAGTGGGGCTTGAACCCTCACCCTTAGGATCAGTGCACCTTTATCACTAGGCCACCACTGCCTTGCTATGGAAATTATATTGTATATTGTAACAACAAGTAGAGTATAAACATTAGTCGAGTATAAACACGCACTACTCTCAGAGCTGTTGCTATAGAACATTAATCAACATCTTCTGACCAGTCAGGATGCTGTAATGTAAAAATGCAGTCATTCATACTCTTCAATAGAACCGTTGAGTTTCTCATTCCTCTTCTGATTAAGTTCACAGGGAGGCTGGCACTCATCTCAGCTGAAACTGGGTGAGGGCAGGGTACATCCCGGACATCTTGCCAGGCCATCGCAGGACCAACGCTCACAGAACCATTCATACTCACACCTACAGGTGATTTACAACAGCCAATTAATCTACTGTGCATGTTTTTGGTCTGGTGGGAGGAAACCGGAGTACCAGGAAGAAACCCATGAAGACACAGCATGCGAACTCCAGACTGAAATGCCCGAGCTGGGAATTGAACCCAGGACCTTCTTGCTGTGAGGCAGGCGTGCTAACCACTATGCCACTGTGCTGCCTCGCTAAGTTTTTCAGCTACATTTTTTAAGTACTGTATTGTTTTTCCCTGGTAACTCATGTTTGGTTATTGGATGCTGGGGTTTTTTTTTTGTTTGTTTTGTTTGCCATCTGAACCCTTGCATCCTGCAACTTTAAGGAATTGCAATTCATAAACTCAGCGCTTCCTCACACCCGGAGGTTAGAGATGTGTGTTTAGTATTTGGTGGTGTGGGTGAGAAAGATGGAGTGATTAAAGATGGAGACAGACGAGGGAATCACTGATGTTTGGTTTTATATTTGCAAGCCTGCTCACTTTAATGATCACAGGCAGATTAAAATATTGCCCTATTAGGGAATACAATTTGATATTGAATAAGGATGCAGAGAGAAAGAAAGGGGGGGGGGAAGAACACATTCTCTTATTTCAAAACTCTGCTAGTCTTTTTTTTTCTCATTCTGCTGCCAAACCTAATTTATTATACATCCAAGATTTTAAAAACCTGCATCATTTATTATGTTTATTTTTTTTTTTTTATCAGCACTTCAACTATAAAGCAGAGACTTTGTTCTTGTCCCAGATACCCAGAAAAAAAAAAAAAATCGACAATGCATACAATGCATTGAATTCTCTAACAACATCAACACCCTATATACTACATCACACACCCACACACAGAAAAAGAGGGAGGTAGTGGAGAGAGAGAGAGAGAGAGACAGATGGATAGATGGTCAAAGTCTATGGATGGATGGATGGATGGATGGATAGATAGATAGATAGATAGATAGATGAGAAGTGGAGTTCTGATTGCTCATATGGTGTTTTTATAACAGCAATTCTGAAAATGACAAAGAAAATGACAAAGCATTGAAACTTGAACAAGGCAAAGCATTGACTCAAAAATAAAAATCAGCCATGAATTTCTAACACATTTTATTTGTGTTTAACAAGCAAAACTCAAGAAAAGTTCAAACGATCAAAACTGTGGTAGCTAAGTTGTAAACGTGTACATTAGTGGAGCACAGCCACTGCAGCACATTGCTCCCAGATAAATACCCACTGACTCTGCCTCCTTTTATTTGTCCATCACCATGTAATACAAAGCAATAAAATGTACATTTCATATAATTAAAGTAAAATAAACATCAATCTGTGCAGAAAATCACAGTTTTAACTGAGTTAATTGATAAACAAGGCCCCGAATAAATTTTACCACAAAATTGCAAGAAAAACTGAACTGGGTTCTTTAAAAGTTGCATTTCTTGTGTAAGTTTTCTGATAATGACTTACAAACCGGATTCCAAAAAAGTTGGGACACTGTACAAATTGTGAATAAAAACTGAACGCAATTATGTGGCTCGAGGTGCCAAATTTCAATATTTTATTCTGAATAGAACATAGATGGCAGGGTCAAAAGTTTAAACTGAGAAAATGTATCATTTTAAGGGAAAAATATGTTGATTTTAAATTTCACGGTGTCAACAAATCTCAAAAAAGTTTGGACAGGTAGCAATGAGAAGCTGGAAAAGTCAATTGCACTTATAATGAACAGCTGCAAGGCCAATTACAGCTAATGAGTTCTATCGGCAACATGACTGAGTATAAAAAGAGCTTCTCAGAGTGACAGTGTCTCTCAGAAGTGAAGATGGCTAGACGATCACCAATTCCCCCAATGTTGCGCAGAAAGATAGTGGAGCAATATCAGAAAGGTGCTTCCCAGCCAAAAATTGCAAATAGTTTGAAGTTATCATCATCTACAGTGTACAACATCATGCAAAGACTCAGAGAAGCTGGAACAGTCTCTGTGCGTAAGGGTCAAGGCCGAAAAACCATACTGGATGCCCATGATCTTTGGGTACTTAAATGGCACTGCACCACAAATATGAATGCTACTGTAAGGGAAATCACAAAATGGGCTCAGCAATACTTCCAAAAACCATTGTCGATGAACACAATAAACCATGCCATCTGCCGTTGCCAGCTGAAACTCTACAGTACAAAGAAGAAGCCATTTCTAAACCGGACCCAGAAGCACATGCATTTTCCCTGTGCCAGGGATCATTTAAAATGGAGTGTGGTAAAGTGAAAAACTGTTCTGTGGTCAGACGTATCACGATTCGAAGTTCTTTATAGAAAACTGGGACGCCAGTCATCTGGACTAGAGAGGACAAGGACAACCCAAGTTTTTATCAGCGCTCACTTCAGAATCCTGCATATGTGATGGTATGGGGTTGCATGAGTTCGTGTGGCATGGGCAGCTTGCACATCTGGAAAGGCACCATCAATGCAGAAAGGTATACAGTATTCAGGTTCTAGAACAGTGGTTCTTAACCTTGTTGGCGGTACTGAACCCCACCAGTTTCATATGCTTATTCACCGAACCCTCCTTTATTGAAAAATATAATATGATTTCAAAATTCAAGACACAGGTATATGTTTTTACTGGGGTACCAAAATTAACTGTGCATTCACATCACTGTGTTCAAAGATCAAAACCAATACAATGCATGAACTCCCCCATCACAACTACTGTACTTACATTTTTATATGAGGTGCGCATCTGAGTGCGTGCACGTGCAGCTATGTGTGGACGCGCGCACGCGTCTGTATATGTGTGTATTTGTTTTATTTACATCTTATGCATTATTTTTGAATATACAAGTACGTATACGTCAGTCAGCGGGGGTTGATCCTACTTTGCAAGTCATGCAGATAGGACGCTGACGAGCATCACGTTCCGTTATATATGTGAATCCGTGTTGTACATATTCGTTCGACCACTTTCTTTTTTGCTCAACATAGTATGGATTAAAACATTAAGAAAGAAATCACCCGACGTACCATCATAACCGTCACAAGTCGACTACTGAGCGCACAAAATTTCCTGCAGCACAGATTGGCCAAGGAATGCAGCGTAATCACCTGCAGCCAGTGATGGTCAAGCGGGGCGTGTCATTATGAATATGAGTCGGGTGTGTGTCTTGACCTCCACCGAACCCCTGGGACTGACTCACCGAACCCCTAGGTTTCGATCGAACCCAGGTTAAAAAACACTGTTCTAGAACAACATATGCTCCCATCTAGACGTCGACTCTTTCAGAGAAGACCTTGCATTTTTCAACATGATAATGCCAGACCACATGCAGCATTAATTACAACATCATGGCTGAGTAGGAAAGGGATCCGGATATTGAAATAGCTTGCCTGCAGTCCAGATCTTTCACCTATAGAGAACACTTGGCGCATCATAAAGAGGAAGGTGCAACAAAGAAGGCCCAAGACAGTTGAACAGTTAGAGACCTGTATTAGACAAGAATGGGACAGCATTCCTATTTCTAAACTTGAGATACTTGACTCCTCGGTCCCCAAACGTTTGAAGACTGTTTTAAGAAGAGGGGACGCCTCACAGTTGTAAAAATGGCCTTGTCCCAGTTTTTTTGAGATTTGTTGACACACTGAAATTTAAAATCAATATAATAAATTAATCAATGATAAATTTTCTCAATTTACACTTTCGACACTGTCATCTATTTTCTATTCAGAATAAAATATTGAAACTTGGCACTTCCACATCATTGCATTCAGTTTTTATTCAGAATTTGTATAGTGTCCCAACTTTCTTGAAATCCGGTTTGCACAAATAGACTGTGAGAGGTGTGAAGGTGTCCAGTAAAACAGAAAACAACGTCTCCACAATTCTTGAGGTGCCCACCTCCTGAAATTCCTGTGTGATGCAAAGAAAACGCAAACCTTCTGGAGCACCCCTCTAGTCTGACCTCTTCAATTACACCAGCATTCACACTCACATTTACACCTAGGGGCAGGTCCGAGTAGCCAGTTTGCCTAATCTGCATGTTGTTGGACAGCAGGAGGAGACATGAGTGCCCAGAGGAGCCCCACATAAGATTTTTATTTCTGAATATCACATGTACTAGTACTCAGTATTTTTTGAAGTTGACACTTTCCAATTGTGAAATAAGCAGAATCCCCTTCTACTCTCACAGTCAAATTCATAAATCCCAGCCTAAAATATGTACATATGACTCATTAAAACAGCATATATTTCAAAGATACATAAGTGAAAAAAAAGGTTAAAAATAACCAAATTATTATTTCCATACATGTAGGAATCATTCAATACAGTTTTTATATGTCAAGTTTTCAAGATGATGTATAAATCTTCCAAATTGGCCATCAAACTTGGTGTCATTGTTGATACATGATTGGAGGCGATTTTCTGAAGGGTGCCATGGCATCATGAGTCATGGAAGGATCAACAGTAGCTATACCCTGCTGAATAACAACCTTAAGGGCTTCAAACATTTGGGGTCAATGATTACACACTCATGATTTATGGCAGCCCAACAGAAAAATTTCCTAAGGCGTGGTCAGTGACTCGGGCCGGTCACCCAGCATCACTGCACAACAGATCACCTGATCCAAAAACAGTTCCTTCAGCACTTCCAGTAATCATTGAGTTGTGTGTGCCAGGGCTTCATTTTGCTGAAACCACACATCGGGTTTTTCAAACTTGTGGATTTAAAAAGGTTTGGAGCATATCAATGCAACAGTCGGAAGTTACGTTAACAGTTACACGACTCTCTTCAAAGAAATTAAAGCTATATTGAATACAGTTCCGTGCGTGGAAATAATAATTTGATTATCTTTACCCTTTTTAATTTACTACTGACATATGGGAGCTTAAAATAATTATAATAATGCTCGCTAAATTAAAATATATTAAATCTAGTCAATGCTGCCCCCAGCGGGTTTAGAGAAATTATAAATAAACCATGGACAATAAAAACAAATGAAATTCATATCCGTTGAATTGGTCGATATATCTGAATTGAGAGTTAGTGGGGCAAAGAGACAACAATAACAGTAACAAAGACAGTTCTGAGGATAATGTTTCCCTTTTCTACCAAGTCAAAAACCACACAACTATTTCACACACACACACACACACACACACACACACACACACACACACACACACACACACACTCTTTATATCAAATTGAGTACCAACACTCATTTTAATATATCATCGTTTTTTTTCAGTATTCAAACTAAACTCAACAAATGTGAGTGTGATCCAACATCGCTCCACAAGCATTCCCATTAACACTCATTTACACTATAATAAACTCTTCAATTAACATTACCATTGGCACAAACTGTAACACTAACAATACAAGTAACACCAACATTACCACTAACACTATGAACAGGAACACTAACACTACCAGTAACACTAAATGTAACACTCTCATTACCATTAACACTATCATTTGACACT
>CM045733.1:40462500-40557500 GCA_024760905.1 Plotosus lineatus
GGCCTCTGTCAGTCCCGAAGGACTATGGCTGCGCTCTGGCCAGTATCCCGACTGGTGATACTCCCCAGTGCACAGAGCCTGGGTAGGGAGTAATGAGGGACAGGCTGTTACCCAAGCAGCAAGTCCCCCCCTGTCTCGGCGCCACCGGAAGGATCCAATGGAAAGGCAAGTGGCGATACGACTGGGTTCCAGTGCCGCTGCAGGAGAGAAACTACGGTCAATTTAGAACGGCCAGTTATCCTACAGTGCACGTCTTTGGATTGCGGGGGAACCCGGAGCACCCGGAGGAAACCCGCACAAGCACGGGGAGAACATGCAAACTCCACACAGAAACGCCCAGGCCGGGAATCGAAACCGGGCCTTCTTGCTGTGAGGCAGACGTGCTAACCACTACGCCACCGTGCCGCCACACACACACACACACACACACACACACACACACACACACATATATATATATATATATATATATATGTGTGTGTGTGTGTGTGTGTGTGTGTGTGTGTGTGTAATTTTCCTTTAATTTCTATTTATCAAGAATCATTCTTACTTTGTATGGAGCAACTCTGTGCACACAATTTCTTCTGGGTTCAATAAAGTATTGTCATTATCACTACAGTTTTTTGGATCCCACCTCCAATATTCTAATTCAGTCGTATCCAATTACTACCCATCAGTCTTCCCTATCACACCACCACCAGCGATCAGTGAGGGGGCGAAAGCGTACACACGCAGGTCCTCCGTGACATGCGATGCGAGACCCCCCCGCATCTTTTCGAACTGCCGCGCATGCGCATTTGGGGGTGGGTCTACTAACACTGAGGGAAAGTGCTATCTGCTCCTTCATATCAATGAGCTCACAGATGCCCATAATTAACATTAACACTCCCACTAACACTACCATTAACATCAACCTCGAGACAATACGAACAGTACCAATAGCACAAGGATCAGGAAATGTTGGGAAATGTGAGAGCTGGAAATCATGCTCTGCTGTCTCCCTCACACACACACACACACACACACACACACACACACACACACACACACACACACACACACACACACGCACACACACAGAGTACATGATACATACATACAAATACAAACAGAAGAGATACATGCGCATAAAACTAATCCTTTGTTTTATTATAACTGATTGATTGATTGATTGATTGATTTGTTTGTTTGTTTGTTTCTGGCGTCACTTAGCAGGGGGAAAATTCTCTGACTCCTGCCTTGAATACAAATCAGCCCTAATAAAGACCGCCCCCCGAGTTGTTTCTCTGCCAAGAAATTACATTACACGTAATTTTTACATTAATGTTACATTATATTACAGTGTGCTGTGCGTGTATATTTCCGTGGATGAATATCATCTTGTAATTTTTTAATGCTCAAAATCTGATGAAATCCTGAATGGAATAAATTCACATGCTTCACGGAGAGCAGGTTGGATTTGGCCAATTAAAGTATAATCACAGATTTTATTTTTTTTTTGAGAAAATTATTTATTAAATAATATATGATAAAAGAAAATACATTGATAAGACACTATCTTCTTTTGGCCTCGTACAAGGGTTGGGATTTTTTTGAAACAGATACTCTCTTAATAAAACATCCAGCATCAATATTTTAGGCAAAAAAAAAAAAAAAAAGTCGTGCGGAGCCTCCCACGCTCAGAGCGCTCACCCGGCCGTGCACGAGCGAGTTTATTAACCACACACACGCACACGCACACACGCACACGCACACACGCACGCACTTTCTGAGACTTTGAACATTATTATGTGTTGAAACCACGCGCGCACTTACATGGAGGTGATGTTCTGGAAGAGCTCGGAGATGCTCGCGCTGCTCTGCGTGCCATTCCCGCCTGCGTCCATCCCCGTCTCGTGCAGGGCGAGCAACGGGAAAAAGCTGCCTTGGTGCGATCTATTGCAGTAAATCTCCGTGCTGGAGCAGCTGCAGGTCGGCGGGCACTCCAGCACTGAGCTCACACACACCCGCAACACACCGAGGAACAGGAAGAGCCTCCAGGAGCAGCGCAGCAGCGGCGGCGGCGGTCGCGTCTCCATCCCTGGTGTCTCCTCCTGCCACGCTGTTGCATGCATGCACTCCGAGGCTCCGTTCTCCTTCTCTCGTTCCTTCCTCGGTTTCTTTTCCAAATGCACGCGCAAACACTCACATGTACACACGCACACATACACTCACTGCACTCGCGCACAAAAGCACGGATACACACGCACGCACGCGCACGCACGCGCACGCAGACTGAGAGGTCCCGCTATCCGCACGCTGGGATAACAGGGATGCGGTGCTCACGGTGTTCCACTTCTCCGAAAAAAAAGAGGAAGAGGAGAAAACAAGGGGAAATATCCACACGCGTGCGCGCGCGCACGCACGCACGCACGCACACACACACACACACACACACACACACACACAATTATACACAAGCGCACCACTCCGTTAGTGTAGGATGGGCTGAAAAATCGATATCCTCCCGGTTTGGTACTCCTCCTCCTCCTCCACCCTCGGCACGGTTTGCATCGTAGATGCTCTTTCAGAGCGCCGCGTGCGCCTCCACTCAGTCCTATCACTGCACCGGGCTCGGTATAGCACACACACACACACACACACAGAGAGAGAGAGAGAGAGAAAGAGAGAGACGCACACACACACACACACACACACACACACACACACAGAGAGAGAGAGAGAGAGAGAGAGAGAGAGAGAGAGAGAGAGAGACGCGCACACACACACACACACACACACACACACACACACACACACACACACACAGAGAGAGAGAGAGAGAGAGAGAGAGACGCGCGCGCACACACACACACACACACACACAGAGAGAGAGAGAGAGAGAGACGCGCACGCACACATGCGCGCACACACACACACACACACACACACGGCTCATGATCTGAGCATCAAGTCCCACCTACTGGGCAGATTGAAAATTGGCGCACCTGCAAAATCTCTCTCTCTCTCTCTCTCTCTCTCTCTCTCTCTCGCACACTCACGCACACACACACACACACACACACACACACACATACACACACACACACACACACACACACACACTCTGTCCGTCTTTTTAAAATACCTTTACAGCATTCTAGCAGTAATTAAATAAAATATGTGTACATATACAGACTGTGTTGTTGTGATTTTCGATTTTCATCAAAACTCATCTTCATCTCCTTCCGCTTAATCCAGGGTCGGATCCCGGATCCAGCAGCCCAGACCCTCTCCCCAGCCACTTCCTCCAGCTCTTCCGGGGGCACCGATGCGTTCCCAGACCAGCCAAGACACAAAGGCCCTCGTGCGTGTTTTTTTTTTTTTTTTTTTAACAGGTTCATTGTGTAAACAAACAAACAAAAATAAACCAAACTTTTACGGTGTCTTCTGTTTTTGTCACATGCAATTTGACCAAATTTCAAGTCGAGTCCATCTCAGCCCACTATCGCTGTGTGGATGGGAATAGCCGACCTTCTCCCTGAGAAGCGCTTGGAGAAGCTTCATACTTTCAAGAATACAGTTCACGGCTCGCATGACTCTCCATCTGTCTGGACGTGGACGTCACATGATCTGTCTCTGGATGTTGACCATGGGTGCCACAAACCAGAAAAATTCAGTTTAAAATATTTAAACTTTCAAAATGTGAAATATTTTGCTAAATCTACACAGTTATACAGTGTCCTGTATTTTAATTAAATTTTAAATCATTTCCCCTTAAATAAATGACGTTTGTTTTGTTTTTTTATTAATAAATAAGCACACCCTCACAGAGATAAAAATACTGATCACAGAATCTTTCCATCTGTATCAAAGATTATTTTGGTTAACAAACATTGTCTTCAAATGTTTCTATAGTTTATGGATATTTTTTTTAAATATCCAAACAATCCTTCATTCTGAATGAAAACAAATTTAACCCAAGATGTTAAAGTTTTCATAAATCTATGCAGTTTTGAAATCTTGAATCTTTCTGACCACTTCCAGGCAATACTGTAAACTGAAAGGGACTTCCAATCCTCGTCAAACTATTATTTTGGAGTGTGTCTAGAAGAATTTTACAGCGAACTACATTAAGACTTGATGGATTTATTAGCATTTCAAATTCCCATAAGCTCAAGATGCCTCCTTCATAAACTTCAACATTTAGTTTGGATATTCATTCATTCATCCACAATATTCAGTAAGTTCCACAGACATAACACCACTGTGAGCAGCCACACTGAACGTTTAGATTAAATCTGTTCCAACAGAAACTTAATAAAAATAACAAAATAAACAAAAATTCTAAAGTCTGAAAGCAAAATTTTCACCAGAAATGTTTCTAGGGCATTTTCAGTTCTCTTTCTGAAGTCTATATTTTGTACTCATTGACTTTCCCTAGAATCAGTGCAACAGTTTAGACCTGTAGCACTGTAGAACAATTCGAAACATAGAATTATGATTCATCCATTCATTTACTAAATCATTTCAGTGTATCAGGGTAGTAGGGGAATGTTCCATTCAGGTCCTTTCTCCATCATCAGATTCTTACAGCATCAACACCAATAGATCTCTGTATATAAACTAATCAAGTTCATTCTCACTCATTCATTTGCCCTTTGCTTAATTGTGGTAGGGTTGCAGAAAGCCGGGCACCTATCTCCACCAGCAGTTGCAGAAGGCTGTAGGGGTAGATATTGCCTATTTTTATTTTTTTTTTTGTATTGTGACATACCTATTCTGATTTCTAACATGTGTTCTAATATGTATTGCGATGTATGTTGTATGTAGTTGTAAAAAAATAAGTGAGTATATTATGAGGCTGCCAGACCATAGGCCAAAGCATGCCAGACCATAGGCCAGGCTGAGCACAGGGGGACGGTGTAGGAGGGTGTTCCCCATCCTACAGGATATTTTAAAAAATTTCAGTGCTGTAGATGCTATTTGGTGAACATTTGCAACATGTAATATGAAATATATAGTATAGAAACTGTATATAAACTTTATCCTACTGTATACATGTTGTTGTTGCCATGTGTCTGAGAGCAACAGTTTTGTAGACTGAGGCCAAACTAAAACTAAAAAAAAAAATGTAAAGAAACAGGAGATAATTTTAAATACTAACAGCTTTTAATTACATTATACACCAAGATTCAAGATATTATATTATTGTAAAATAACAGAAGTGTAGCTTTACAGCACCACATCATGCATACACAGTCCATGCAGAACTTGAACTTTTCAAGTCTGCACTGAACTGGCTGTACAAATGTACAAATAACTGCTGATGTACTATAAACTTATCACATACACAATTTAATATTCATCAAAATAACACTAAATAATAAAACTATAATTAAAATTATGAACATTTGTATTTAATAAATGTAATATTTAATACTCTATTGACATTCAGAAAATGCAAAACTACTAAGCCTTAAAATAAAAATTCGAAGTATCAGAAAAAATCTACCTATTAAAATGTAATGTTTTAAACTTTGGCACAAACATTAGCACTGAAATAGAACTGCATATTGAGCAAGAAAAGACATTTAAGCATATCAAATACACATAGACAATAGAATAGTGTAAGTGCATCTAGTGGTTTTATTAGCATATTTTGAAGTCTTAATTATTAATGCATGTATATTAAATTTTTAAGGCGGGATTAATGGTGGATCATTATTCGCACATGCGCATAACTATCAGGCAGGACTAGACCTCATCAAACCTGTGACCCTATGTGCAGTAGATTGATATACAGTAGTGTATTTATATATAACAATATTAACATAAATGTATATATATATATATATATATATATATATATATATATATATATATATATATATATATATATATATATATATATATAAATGCTATCGTAGCGATGCCCATAGGCCTGCTGGGCACATGCCGTATGTATAACACTTGCAGTGACACTGACGGCTCAGGAAAGTCCGTCAAACTGTAGGACTTTACAATAATAACATGCAATATTGTTTATCATATAAATCACATTATCATTATGCTGCAGAGAAGTGGAATGTAATTTACTGGATTTTGGACCGATTTGGAGCATGTTGAGTCTCGGGCGGAGTCTGCAAGTTGTGTGACGTCATTTTTTTCAGAGATATTATTGCCGTGTTTAGCAACAACAACAAAAATATGCATGGTTAATGTGCCTTGTTGGAGATCAGGTTCATGGGACTGCTTCCCTCTTTCTGCTCATTTTAAAATAAATGTTTAAGCGAAAATCTAGATGTAGTAGGTAAGTAAATTTCTGAGCAATTAGCAACACAAACCATGGTTTTGTTTTTAGCGGGAATTTCCATATCCTGTATAGAAACAAATTCTATTGGCTGAAGGCCTTCGTGACAATCCACACTGCCCAATCACGGCATGGCTCTTATTATACCTGGCTCTCCACACACTGAATGACTGTAGATAAGAGGACGGAAACCCACTGTGTATCAGGATTACACGCCGGAACCTCTGCGTCACCATTTTTTTTTTCAACGAAAGTATTACTCAATTAGCTCAATTAGCAAATAGTTCAATTAGCGGAGTATCGCAATACGTATCATTTGCATGTTAGAATTGGTTTAAACCGATAAACCGGTTTTATTGCACAGCCCTAGAAGGCCGGGTTCACCCTGAATAGCTCACCATTGTACAAATCTTACACATATAGGAGATTTGGGACTATGAGATTCTAATGTGCATGTCTCTGGACTGCTGGAGGAAACCAGAGTACCCAGATGAAACCCACAAGAAAAAGAACAGGATTCAAACCCAGGACATTCTTTTTGTGGGGCAGACATGCTAACCTTTACTCCATCGTGCCGCCCATAAATTAATTACTATATTTATGATGGTGACGATTGTGCTATTACGCAAAAAATAAAAAATTGTAAAATTAAAATGTTATACACAATGTCATCATCAGCTTCCAATTTGTATTTTAGACCTTTTACTGTTACATCCATCATATTCCTTTCCTGCAAATTATACATGAAAAATAATTATAATTAAAATTGAATACCTAATAAAAGGTGTGCGCAGTCAACAAAGCGCAACATCTGGTGAAAAATCATAAGTTAATCATTCTATAAGCAGCTCAGTTTTACATCCAGTGCTAATTTCGTACAGTGTCCATGTTCTGTCATTTCACTCGAACCTGAAGCTGTTGTGATCCATCACAGTTTAATCATAATAAGTTCCCAGGACAAAAACAAAACTCCAGAAATGTAATTATATTAAACAAAAAATCTGTGTAAAAAAAATTCCACTGAGTTTATTCTAAGTCATGAACTGGCTGCTTGTGGATGCGAACACTCCTTCAAACAAGGCTTTTATTAAAGGATTTTGGACACCAAACAGTGAACAATAGTCATCAAAAATTACAAAACAAAAGTATCACCACATTTCATACATATATTTGCATATATTCATTAATTATTTAAGCTGTTCAATCGTATTTTGGGTCGCGGGGAGGATGGCGGCTATCTCAGCTGGCTGTGGGCAAGGGCATGGGTACACCCTGGACAGCTCATCAGGCTATCGCAGGGCACAGTTTATACAGTTCTTCCTTTTTTTAAATGAACACAGAGACAATCAAATGTGATTGGTTCAAATAATTCCACACAGGCCTAAAAACAGACATATTCTAAATAAATTTTAATTGATGAAATATAGTTAACAATTAAGGTTTATTAGCACCTTTGAGCTTTAGCAGGTTTATAAGTTCTTTCTTTTCATTCAAGTTGATGTTAAGAATAAAAAACAGTTTTCAAACAAATAAATGAATATAAAAGTATAAAAGAAACAACTGATTCTCCACGTATTTTGACTTCTGCCTTTTTTGTGGAATTACAGAAAATCATGTCATACAGTTTATCTGTTTACAGTCACATTTAAAGTTATGGAATGCTCACAAGTGACCCAGATGTCACTTACATTATAGCAGCTATAAACAGGAATTTTATTCCCTTTTCAATTCATTATTGACAAAAATAAAATGAAGCTTCTATCAGTGCAAAACTAAGCAGCTCTCTCTCTAGTAGGATAAAGAGGTTTTGGTTGTTTTTGTTGTTATTGTTATCCGTGCTAAGTCACTTTGTGTGAAATATGAAAACTAAACAGAACTGAAGAATGTAGATAATTAGATTTTTCTACATTCACATCATCTCCTGATAAGAAGATGTTAAGAGAAGAGCAGTGAAAAGACATTAAATGATAATTCCACCCGGTTAATGAGTTTGTAAATCTGGAGATGAGCCAATGCTCGACAAGTTCCAGTCGATTCCAAGCTGAAAGGATCACGGGGTCGAATGGTTCTCAACCCTCTGGCACTGTCAGTGCCTCGTCCCTTTCATTATGATATAAGATGAATCAGACAGCACACTCTGACCTCTGAACTTCGGAGTGCATTAACGGAGAAGTGGGACATTCGATGACCATGCGCACGAGCATAGACACACACACACACACACACACACACACACACACACACACACACAAACAAACACACACACAAACACACACACACACACACACACACACACACACACACACACACACACACACACACACACACACACTACCATCTGTACACACCCAGAGAACAGCGCACTTGTATAGCACAGCTCTAAAACTGCCTGTAAAATTAACAAACCGATATGAAACCTAAATACCACAGAAATGTGACTCGGCATTGCTCATTAATGAATTATGTAATGTTTATTTCTCATAATCTCATAATCTCCAGATGTGTTCAATAAATATTTTTACTTCAGTTGGAAAATATTTTAACTATATTTTAATTGAATTTTTTGTTCCTTCTGTAATTAATTTCTTGTCTCTATACAACAATCATTGTTTTTTTCTTTTTTCACATTTTATTTTAATGAATTATTGGATCATTTTTTTCTTCAGATTTATTTGTTCCTCCTGCCTCCTCTTTCCTCTTTTTCTCTCCTCTATTGCATCTTACTATCCCTTCTTTCTCTGTTCATATTTTTATTAAAATGATCAGTGTTCATTTTCATTGTTTTATGCATTGCTTATCTATCTATCTATCTATCTATCAATTTTTTTTTTCTTGATGAATACCCCCCCCCCCCACACACACACACACACACACAGGTGTGTGTTTTAATTGTGCTGTGAGACCTGTCAATAGTATGTCACTAGTGTCTGTTTATTTATTTATTTATTTATTTTTGCACAGATGATCTTTCCACAAAGCCTGAGTTTTTGGCAACCACCCTGAACAACCAGCACCATCTGTCATGTTCACTTCTACACGCAGAGAGAGAGAGAGAGAGAGAGAGAGAGAGAGAGAGAGAGAGAGAGAGAGAGAGAGAGAGATGATAAGACAGAACGCAAAGAGCCACCAACATGGATGAATGAAAAACCAGGACTGATGGACACAGGCCATGCCTCATTTACTGAATCTGACAAACACACAGGCTATGCCTCCTTCAATAAAATTGACAGTGTTGCAGTCTGTACCTTCCTCACCACTACTGACAGGTACACAGACAACACCTCCTTCATGCACAATAATGAATACACAGACATCACCTGCTTCACTAAAAAATAATAAGTACACAGACCAAATCCCCTTCATTAGGAATAACAAGCACACAAACCATACCTGCTTCATTAAGTATAAAAATTACACAGGCCACACATTCTTCTTTAAGAATAATAAGTACACAGAACGCACCTCCTTCATTAAAAATAACAAGTGCCTAGACCTCCTTCACTAAGAATAACAATTACACAGACCATAATTCCTTCATTAAGAATAACAAGTGCACAGGCCACACCTCCTTCACTAAGAATAACAAGGACACAGGCCACACCTCCTTCACTAAGTCTGACAAATATACAAGCCATGACTCCTTCATTAATTTATCAAAAATAAAATGAACCAACACATAAACAACTGTAAGTAATTTTGCATTATCACCGTGAGGGATGTGATCACACAAATGTCTAAGCTGACCTAGAACATACACCTGGAAATTTTATATTCTGATTCATTTCATTCATTAACTCTCTCTTTGCATCAAATCCAGTCTGTCGCTCTCCACACCAGTCCAGACTTTCTCTCTCCACCCTCTTAACATTTCTCTCTTTTGACTCGACTCTTTTAGCTGTTTGTTTTTTTTTTAATGTTTTTATTTTTCAGAAGCAGTTGGCATGACACTTAGCTCTCATGACTGTATTCAATGTATTCTCTCACCAGGATCTAATCACTGACAAGGATAGAGATCCTGTCAGTGAATAAGTGGAAAGCAGCATTAATAAATAAATAAAAGAATAAAACTCTGACTTTTACAGGTTAATGTCTCCTTCATTGCTTATCAGTCTTAAGAATGCAGCATCTGTCAGTAATGTATTTTTTACAGTGACACAAAGCACAGAGTTCTCATTCAGGCCTGCATTCAAAAAACAGACCATTCTAAGAGGAAAAATGCCTTAATAAAGGCATAGTTCTATTTTCAGCCATGAGATTCACGTTTTCTGACATATCCATAAAAAAAAAATATTTTACATTTGCTTTAACTTAATTAATGTTGCTTAAAGGGTACCTGTAGTGAAAGTGCTCATATACCTAATTTGATGTATTGTGTTTAGCTAGTGACAATACACCTATAAGGCGTTTATTATATTCTCTCACAAATCAGCTTTAAGCGTTTTAAGGGCTTCACTAACGTCAAGATTCAGAGCACAGGATTTTTAAAATGGCGCATTTGCCGTGACGTCATATCGTTGTCAAAGCCTCGACCAGAACTACGAGATTGCAATGTAAACGTAACGCTATATACCTGACATAGACAACACAAGCTCAAGGAAACTTGGGAAAAACAGACATTATAGTAGTTTTTTTTTTTTAAAACCATGGACGAAGACAATTTCGTAGAAGAATTAGAAGGTTATTTATATGAACCATTGAAGAAAGACTATCCACATTTAGTGAAATCGGACGAGGAAAGTGATGACTCGGAGGACGATATTGGAGAGTTGGCAGAAGCTCTTACACGGGAAAATCGTAGCAAACAACCAGCAAATATTTGGTGCTCTTGTGGAAAATGCGTGCGTCAAAAAACCGATCAGGAGTGCTATTGTTGTAAAGAACATGGGCACAGACTAAACTGACATTCTGCAATTGGCTATACGACTGACAACGATGTTACGTCACAATGACCTTTAACCCACTTTAACCCACTTTAATGTGGACTTATAAATAAACTACCGACATCACGTGATGTTTAAAAGTTAATAATAAAGTATAGTAGATATTTTTGAATGCTGTAAAATTTGGGTACAGGTACCCTTTAAGGTGTGTAATATGATCCAAAGTAAGAGTTTTGCTTATATGTAGCTAAACTTAGATATTACAGGCAGCAGAAAGTGACAAATGCCAGATGGCTAAAATGAGCAAAACTAGTTGTGTTCTACAGTCAACACTTATAAGATAAGAGTTGGACTAGATAAGTTCATGTGAAAGGATTTAGAATGGTTTCTCAAAGGTTTCACTTACATCAAGATGGACAGCAGTCGATAACAAAACATAAACCATACAATATTGGCTCACACTTGCACAGAATAAAAACACACTAAGTCAGGTACGCAGATAAACGTCTATCTAGCAAAACAACACAGAACATTATCGGGAACATGAAACAAGAATGTATTAAATAGATAATTACACAAATAAGACAGATCATTCATGGGAATGAAAACTCAGTGTAAACCTTTTCTGCTTTCACTTCTCACCATAGAACATACAGGGGAGATTTATTTATTTATTTATTCCAGGGCTGAAGCTGATTCAACCATTATAGAAGCTGTGCTAATCTTATAACCCCAACCTGAGACACCTATCTATTGGGATCGCTGTGTTTCATTAGTACACTGTATACCCATGTGCTAATGTTACATGTTCATTGAACAGATACAAAACATTTTCATTCATTCATTCATTCATTCATTCATTCATTCAGTGATTCATTCATTTACCAAACCATTAAATATTAATTAGTGTTGCTGGGGAGGCTGACTCAGCCGACCCTGGGTGAGAGCAGAGTACATGCTGGATTGCTTATCGCAGAGCAAAGACATGATGACAGCTATGCAACCTACTCTTGATGAAAGTCAGCCATGGCTCTCTTACATGCCTCTCAGCACAGACAGTGAGAGACATGGCCAGCCTTTGATAACCCAGATGGCTGCACTGGGGGGGGGGGGGGGGGACACAGCAATGATAAAACAGTGAGACTGGGGCTTGAACCCCCCAACCTTGGGATCAGTAACCCATCATACTACCAGCAGGCCACCACTGTCCAGCACATATTTTGAGATGTCATATTTGCGGAAGTAACTCATTTTCATTGCTAACATTACAGAATTGGCTAAAATACCATAATTGACTTGATAAGTGCCCAGGGCACTTAAAAAATTTGAGTGGGTGAGCGCTGATTAAAAAGTTACCATCGGAATGGAACAAGTGCTTATTACCACCAAGGTGGAAAACATGAATAATAACAGAACACTTCTTCTTCTTTTCCTTTTGGTTGTTCCCTTCAGGGGTCGCCACAGCGAATTATCTGCCTCCACCTCACCCTATCCTGTGCGTCTTCTTCTCTTACACCAACTGCCTTCATGTCCTCCTTCACCACATCCATGAATCATCTCTTTGGTCTTCCTCTGGGCCTTCTGCCTGGTAGTTCCAACCTCAGCATCCTACGACCAATATACTCACTATCCCTCCTCTGTACATGTGCAAACCATCTCAATCTCGCCTCTCTGACTTTGTCTTCAAAACATCTTACATGTGCTGTCCCTCTGATGTGCTCATTCGTGACTCCCAAAGAGAACCTCAACATTTTCATCTCTGCTACCTCCAGCTCTGCCTCCTGTCTTTTTCCCAGGGCCACTGTTTCTAAACCATACAACATCGCTGGCCTCAACACCGTCTTGTACACTTTTCCTTCATTCTTGCCAATACCTTCCTATCACACATCACACCGGACACTTTTCTCCAACCATTCCAACCAGCCTGCACACGCTTCTGCACCTCTTTTCCACACTCTCCATTGCTCTGGATTGTTGAGCCTAAATATTTAAAATCCTCCACATTCCTTATCTCTGCTCTCTGTAACCTCACCGTTCCTCTTGGGTCCTTGTCACTCACACACATGTATTCTGTCTTACTGAGGCTAGCCTTCATTCCCCTCCTTTCCAGGGCATACCTCCAACTCTCTAGATTTTCCTGCACTTGTTCTCTGCTCTCACTACAGATCACAAGGTCATCTGCAAATATTATAGTCCATGGGGAATCTTGTCTAGCCTCGTTTGTCAGCCTGTCCATCACCATAGTAAACAAGAAGGGGCTCAGAGCTGACCCTTGATGCAGTCCTACCTCCACCTTGAACTCTTCTGTCACACCGACAACACACCTCACCACTGTCTTACATCTCTCATACATGTCCTGCACCACTCTAACATACTTCTCTGCCACTCCAGACTTCCTCATGCAATACCATAGTTCCTCTCTCAGCACCCTGTCATATGCTTTTTCTAGATCCACAAAGGCACAATGCAGTTCCCTCTGACCTTCTCTGTACTTCTCTATTAACATCCTCAAGGCAAACACTGCATCTGTGATGCTCTTTCTTGGCATGAAACCAAACTGTTGTTCACAAATGCTGCCCTCTGCCCTTAGTCTTGCTTCCACTATTCTTTCCCATAACTTCATCGTATGGCTCATCTACTTTATCCCTCTGTAGTTGCCACAACTCTGTACATCTCCCTTTTTCTTAAAAATGGGCACCATCACACTTCTCCTCCATTCCTCTGGCGTCCTCTCTCTCTCTAAGACCTTGTTGAATGTTCTTGTCAGAAAATCTACTGTTACCTCTCCTAGACACTGCCATAGCTCCACCGGTATGACATCAGGTTCAACTGCCTTAACATTCTTCATCCTCTTCAATGCCCTCCTCATTTCACCCTTAATAATATTTGCTACTTCCTGGTCCTCAACGGTCACCTCTTCTACTATTTTTCTCTCTCTCATTTTCTTCATTCATCAGCTCTTCAAAGTACTCTTTCCATCTTCCCAACACACTTCTGCCATCAGTCAATACATTTCCCACTGTGTCCTCAATCACTCTAACTTGCTGCACGACCTTCCCATCTCTATTTCTCCGCTGTGCCAACCTGTATAAAGCATTTTCTCCATCTTTACTTTCCAACCTAGCATACAAGTCATCATATGCCCTCTGTTTGGCCTTTGACACCGCTACCTTTGCCTTATGCTGTTTCTTCCTGTACTCCTTTTTACTCTCTTCGGTCCCCTCTATGTCCCACTTCTTCTTAGCTAACCTCTTCCTTTGTACACACTCCTGCACGTCCTCATTCCACCACCAAGTCTCCTTATCTACTCTCCTTCCAGATGACACACCAAGTATTCTCCTACCTGTCTCTCTGATCACATTAGCTGTGGTTGTCCAGTCATCTGAAAGCACTTAATGACCACCCAAAGCCTGTTTCAACTTACCTTCAAATTACATCACCTACACAAGATGTAGTCTACCTGTATGCTCCTATCTCAGTTTTTATAAGTCACCCTATGCTCCTCTCTCTTCTGGAAGAAAGTATTCAACACAGCTATTTCCATCCTTTTTGCAAAATCTATCAACATCTCTCCCTCTGCGTTCCTGTCCTGGATACCAAACCTGCCCATCACTTCCTCGTCCCCTCTGTTTCCTGCAACGACATGTCCATTGAAATCTGCCCCAATGACCACTCTTTCACCTCTGGGGGTACTCTGCATCACTTCATCTAACTCACTCCAGAATATCTCCTTCTCTTCTAGCTTACATCCTGCCTGTGGGGCATAAGCACTAACAACATTGAACATCACACCTTCAATTTCTAACTTGAGAATCATCACTCTGTCTGACACTCTTTTCACTTCTAGAACATTCCTGACCATCCCCTCCTTCAAGATGACTCCTACTCCATTTCTCTTCTCATCCATACCATGAAAAAACAGCTTAAACCCTGCTTCTAAGCTTCTAGCCTTGCTATCTTTCCACCTGGTCTCCTGAACACACAGTATGTCCACCTTCCTCCCCTGCATTATGTCATCCAGCTCTTTAACTTTTGCTGTCATAGTTCCAACATTCAAAGTCCCTACTTTCAGTCCAAGACTCACGCCTTTCCTCTTCTCTCCCTGCCTATGGACACACCTCCCACCTCTCCTTCTTCGACTTCTTTGACGTCTTCAACAAGCACTGATGGTGGTCGTTGTTAACGCGGGCCTTGACCAATCCAGTATGAATTTCTTTGTTTTGACTCGCATATTTTTTTTGGCAAAAGTTTTATGCCGGATGCCGTTCTTGACACAACCCTCTGCATTTATCTGAGCTTGGGTCCGGTGTGAGGGTGGACACTGGCTTGTGCCCCCCTCATGGCTGCATTGAATAATAACAGAACACTAAAAGAGTTTTACTAGTATTTGTGTTATTCATTTTGTAGTATTCACCAATCTACGCACATGAAAGCTGTAAATAAAGAGAAAATCGCATGAATTAAAAAAATACCCCTTAATTTTCCCTCCTGGTGCTGTTCCTTTAAACATTTTCCCAGAAGTAAAATCGAGCCAATCAACACGAATGTCAACTTTAGCACATGGCACGTTGAACCAATCAACACGAACATAAACAAAAGCACATGGCCAGGAACATGCTTAAATTTATGAAGTTAGTGAGCAGGAGAATCTGGTGAAAAATACTCGTCATCACGTTCTGATAGGTCCATAGTTACAGAGACTGATCGAATAAAATTGGTAAGTTTGATCTACGATTTTACTCCCAAAACACATTGGCGGTTATCAGATGTAAGATCAAAAACTCTGGGGGGGTTGCTTATTGGAGCATGGCACTTATTACATCGCATACGGTAAGCTACCCTGCCAAGAATTTTCAGAAATTATTCCTGAGATTTTTTTTAAAGAGTGGCTGACTTGTATATTAATTAATCAAGAAACTAAGATCTATGTTCTCTTTCCCCATGTTCTGTTGTTTGTTAGTGGTGTAAAAAATCATGCTATGGCACAGAGCTGTGAACTACAGGGTTGCTGTGTGATACTTTGAAGCCCCACAGACAAAGCAGGAAGGACACATGAAGAGTGAAGGTGAATGTAAGAGAGAAAAAAGAAAAATAAGAAAGAAAGAATATACAAAAGCAGAACTATAGAGTTAGAGGTGAAAATTTTCCTAAAAACGAACATAAATAATTATTTATTCATTTATTTTCTAAACTGCTTAATCCTAATTAGTTTTAGAGGAGGCTGGTGCCCATCTCAGCTGACTCTCCATGTGGGCAGGAGTACACTCTGGAGAGCTCACCAGGCCATTGCAGTTACTACAATTACTAATGCTGAATAATAATTACTACATTAATAAATAATAGTAACTATTAATTTTGTTTGTAATTTTTCATCCATAAACTGTTAATTTTCTGTAACCGCTTAATCCTAATTCGGGTCGCGGGGAGGTTGGCGCCCATCCCAGCCGACTCCAGGCGAGGGCAGAGTACACCCTGGACAGCTTGCCTGGCCATCGCAGGGCAGAAACACAGCTGATGGCTATGCAGCCTACTCTTGTCAAAAGACAGCAATGGTTCTTTTATATGAACCTCTCACCACAGACAGTGAGAGACATTTTTTTGGCTTTTGATAACCCAATTGGCTGAACTGGGGATATAGTGACAACCTGTGGTGAGTGGGGCTTGAACCCCCAACCTTAGGATCAGTGATCCAGCGCCCTATACCATTCGGCCACCACTGCCCGGTTGTAAATTTTATTAATAATTAAATTTGTGTAAATAAAGGGCAGTGGTGACCCGGTGCTAGAGTGCCGGCTTATCGATTCGATGGTTGTTAGTTCAAGCCCCATTGTCACTGAATTGTCACTATTGTCCTCCAGTGCAACTAATTGGATTTGGATTGCTGTCAAAAACCGTGTTTTTGACCTGCACTGGACTGGTGAGCTGTCCAGGGTGTACTCTGTCTTTGCCTAGATTTTGCTGAGACAGGCACCAGCCTCCCCATAACCCTAATTAGGATTAAGTGGTTCAGAAAATGAATGAATGAATGCATTCATAAAATATTTGTCTGTTCTTTTGTTTAATTTTAAAAATCCCCAAACTTCTTAGGTGCTCTCAACATGTTTAATTCTGGACATGAGACCTTTCCTGTCTCATCCAAATAGTGTACAAACATCACCAGCCACAGAAAATATATAATCAGTGGCTGGTTATTTTGATACAATACAAAAAATAATTTCTTAAATTTTTTAATTTACAGTCGTGTTCAAAATAATAGCAGTCAGACATCACTAACCTGATCAATTTTGGTAGAAATAACATTTCTACATGACAAATAATTTATGAGAAGATGCAGTAGAGTAATGGAATCTAACAGACATGCTTACTGTTCACTGCTCACTCTGTGTAATTGAATCATTAATTGAAAGAGGCGTGTTCAAAATAATAACAGTGTAGGGTTCAATTAGTGGCATCATTCATTATTTGAAAAACAGATGCCAATTATTGCCCTTATTTAAGAAAGGAAGGCAGCAAATATTGCACATGCTGGTTATGAAACATTCTGAAATTCTGAGGAAAATGGGTCGTTCCAGACATTGTTTCACAAGAACAATACCTTGATTAAAAAGTTGATTGGAGAGGAGAACATATAAAGAAATGCAGAAAATGATGGGCTGCTCAGCTAAAATAATCGCAAATGCTTTAGAATGGCAACCAAAACCTGAGAGACGTGGAAGAAAGTGAAAAACTCATTTGAATGGATGGTAGGAGAGCACAAACAGTAAGGACTCATCCAACAATCAGCTTCAGGAAGACCAAAGAAGGTCGAAAGTTACTTGTGAGTCCTGTTACAATTAAAAGACACCTATGTGAAGCCGAGCTATCTGCTAGAAGCCCTGCAAAGTCTGACTGTTGAAAAAAACCCTATATGCTTGGAGGTAACAAACCAAAAAGCACATTGACTCGCCTAAAAAGAAATATCGCAACATTTTGTGGACGGATGAAAGTAAGATTGGTCTTTTGGGGTCTAGTGGCCCCCTAGATCAGGGGTCCCCAACCTTTTTATCTCCGCCGGTCAACGCTTGACAATTTTACCACGCTGGGGGGTGATGTTTTATTCTTATAGGGGGCATCACGGAAAATAATTGAGAAGCACTGTACAAGGCATTCTCGGCGCATGGAGGAATACACGCGGAAGAATACAAGGGTAATCGGCCCGGAAAAGCCATTTCCCCAGCAGAGCTTGTAAATCAAAATTTTGCTTGTTGCATGGGGCAGATTCTTGGTGGGATTGAAGCCCGTAGCATGGAAAATTTGTTATAAAAGACATTAGTAAGTCAAGGTACCACTGTATTTAATTCTGCTTAAGCATTCTGTTATTTTGTTCTTTTTTGTTAATTTTCCTCTCATTTTTTTGGAGGAAGCAGAATGTACAGTTGAATGAAAAGAGACAGAACAGCACACTGCTTTTGCATCTTTCCATTCACTGAGACAGAAAGAAGAGCTGCCAAATAGACAATTCACCATGAGTCAGGATTGGTTAGAAATGGATTAATCATGACTTAAAGGACAAAAATAGAGAGAGAGAGAGAGAGAGAGAGAGAGAGAGAGAGAGAGAGAGAGAGAGTCTGATTCATCATTCAGCTCCACTGAAAATTTAATTAAGAAAAAGAAACTAAGCATATTTGAAACCAGTAGAATAAAAACAGCTGGTGATTCAGAGTGTTCCTGGTGTGGTGTTTTTATTAATGTGAAGATAGTTATGTTTGTAGAAGTGTGTGTCATATATTTTAGAAATATGTAAGTCTTGTATTTAGTTTGTATTAGTGAGAATATTATGGTGACATGTGACAGCACATACTTAAATATGAGATTAAAAATTGTGTGCAAGTCCCGCCCCATCACTGTTACCATTTTACTGGTAAAGATGTTTGCAAAATAGTCAAATGAACTTGAACAGATGTGCACTTTGGGTGCTTTGCTCGATTGTTTATTGAAGAATAAAACATACAATGGATGACATTAACTCCTTTCAATCCAATATCATCCCTGCTCAGTGTTAAGACTTTTATAGAAAACTTCACTAGACTTCATCATTTTATTATCTAATTCATTCATTCATTCATTTACTAAACCCTTCATCGTAATTATAGTCACAAGACCAATCAGAGTATTGAATCCAAAGTCTGATACCTGATTTATTATTATTATTATTATTATTATTATTATTATTATTATTATTATTATTATTAATAATAATAATAATAATGATAATAATCATAATAATAATAATAACAACAACAATAATAATAATAATAATAATAATAATAATAATAATAATAATAATAATAATAATAATAATTTTTAATAAGTAAACAGATTTTTATACAGAAATATACCATTTAATACCTGCCACCGTACACCATGTTCCACTTGGATAATCCCAGAGTAAAGAGGCTTTTGGTTCTCTGTGCACGCTGTCTCCATCCTTTTAACTGCAGTGCAGATTAACACTTAAAAGAAGGGTGCTCAACAGAGCCTCTTTTACTCAGAACAAAGAAAAGACCAGTAGGCATGATGAATCCCATCTTTAAAGAGTTTTTTGAAGAAATGATTTAAAATAGAATTTTGAATAATATGTTTTGCAGGAACTCTTCAGATCTGTTTCTTTCCTTGAACATAAAACCAGAGAATTAATGCCTAAGATTTAGCCTCCAAACTGATAAATGACACTTCGAAAACTTTCCAAATTAATCAAAGTTTAACTGCATTACATATAATACAGCATGTTAGTGCTTATTAATATTATAAAATATGTTATTTAACAGCGGCATGGTAGCATAGTGGTTAGCATGTCTGCCTCACAGCAAGAACACCTGGGTTCCTTTCCCAGCTTGGGCATCTTTGTGTGGAGTTTGTATGCTCTCCCCTTGCTTGTGTGGGTTTTGTCCGGGTACTCCAGTTTCCTCCTAAAGTCCAAAACTATGGATGGTAAATGGTATGCTAATTGGCTGTTTCAAATGCCCCCCAGGTCAGAATGTGAATGGTTGTGTTTGTGTTGGCCCTCTAATGGCCTGGGGAGCTGTCCAGGGTGTACCCCACCCTCACCCAGAGTCATCTGAGATGGGTGCCAACCTCCCTGCGACCCTAATTGGGATTAAGTGCTTCAGAAAATGAATGAATGAATGTTATTTAACTGCACTTAAAAGAATGGGTGATGAAGATCATATTCATGTTATTAAAAATTGGAGGTCAATAAATAAGTACAGTGTTATAATGGTAGTGGGGTACTGATGTACAGATCCAAAAGTCAGGAGTTCAAGCCCCACCATCACCGAATTGTCCTCCCAGTGCAGATAACTAGGCTGGCCATGTCTCTCACTCTCTGTGGTGAGAGTGATTTAAAAGAACCATTGCTGTTGTTTGTAAAGAGGAGGAAATTGGGTTGCTATCAGCATGTTTCTGCCCTGCAATAGCCTGGTGAGCTGTCCAGAGTGTACACTGCCTTCACCCAGTGCTGGCTGAAATGGGTGCCAGCCTCTCCCCTACCCTAGTTAGTTTTGAACACTTCAGAAAATGAATGAATGAAAATGAATGAAAGTGAATAAGGTATTTTTATCTGAAGTATTCTAATTACTCATGAATAAAAAGAATGGAAGAACTAAACTTTGCCTTTTTTAAAAGGATTAATCAGTGAATAGTTTTCAAATAAATAAACATACAGTGGAACCTTGGTACTCGAACGCTTTAGAGGTTGAACAAATCTGAATTCGACCAAAAAATTCTGGATTTTTTTTTTTCCTGGAAGTCAAACGCTAAAAAGCGTGAGGAAAAAACAAGAAAAAACGAGACCGAGAGGGAGGGGAAATGCATGCTTTCTGGAAGTCCAGAAGTTGTTGAGCTGTATCACCCTGATAAAGATAAAGCTAGCAGCGCTGTGAACACCTTTAACATCATAACGTCATTAAGGTCATGAGCCACTTCCGTAAGGTTTTGAAAAGAAAGTAGAAACAAGCCAAGTTAGAAATTTTCTTCAAGAAAAGAAAGGGACATCCTGAAGAAGAGTCATTCACACCAAAGCGAGTAGAAAGAGAAAAAAACACCTTTGGCTGATTTAGCTGAAGCTGCTATGGAAGGGGATCCGCTTCCTCTCTCCCTCTCCAACATTTACGTATGCCAACTGCTCACCACCACAAAGGTAAAAATTATTATCTTATTGGTCTTATGCTTTAACTGTACTGTGGTTTTTATTTTAGTGTACTGTATTAAATTTTTCACTTAATTTACAGACCTATGGTACAAGTTACAGTACTATTAACTTCTGTTCAAAAGACGATGGAACGGATTAAGACCATTTACATTATTTGTAATGTTAAAAAAGGATTCGGAATTCGACCAAATCGGAATTTGACCAGCCGTCTGGAACAAATTGTGGTTATAAGTAAATTATAAGTAGCATAAGTACGAGTTATAAGTAAATATGTGTGTGTGTTGTGTGTGTGTGTGTGTGTGTGTGTGTGTGTGTTTGTGTGTGTGTGTAAATTGAGTTTAAGCACTAAATTCATAATGCTGAGTCTGAGAGAGAGAGAGAGAGAGAGAGAGAGAGAGAGAGAGAGAGAGATGAGTGAAAAAAGCACGAGTGTTTTCCTTCATTTCATTTCTTTTTAAAAACTATTACATCATGATTATCTACTCCCCCCCCCCCCCTTCCTCCTCTCCTCCTCCGCCTTCTCCATGCTAATGTACCCCCATTACCTAATCATCAGTCACTACTCTGACACCCTCCGGCACACTCCACCAGCACTGTACTCACGTCCACCCACACAGCAGCCGCCGCTGGAAAAAACTGACACAAACCAGTTCACTGCAGAGACACATGTCTACAAATGCAGCTAACAGGTAGATATCAGTTCAGCACACACACACACACACACACACACACACACAGAAACGCATACACACACACACACACACACACACACACACACACACACACACACACACACACACAGAAACGCATACACACACACAAACACACACACACACACACAAACACACACACACACACACACACACACACACACACACACTGCACTTGAATTTTATCATAAGTATTGTTCTATCAGCAATCTTTGTCTTTTTGTGCTTTAAGCCAGTAGTGTAAACATCTTAAAGTGACATTTCACCATTACACTGAACATTTTTGAAGTGCCAACACTGGAAACTCCTTTTTGTAATGCTACTTAAACAACTTCTCTTTAAACCAAAAACAGGTCACCATGTCAATAATTGATGTTATAGAAACAATAACACATTACAGCAAGCATGAATATAACTAAACACACTGCAATTGCTTAGTGACCAATCAGAATTCAGGATTCCACAGTACAGTAGCATAAAAGCTGCAGATTGTACTTTACTTCATTTCCAGCTGCCATGATCCTAGCAGTAAGCTCATATATTAATGGGCTACATGACTATCACGAGTGAAATGGACTGTGCTAATCGTCTTTGTGTTGGGGGAAAATAGCAGGCACATTAGGTACTGTTTATGCTAGCTGGATGTTTCTTTAGACGGCTTCACTGCTTGTATTTTTAGCCGCTGCCTTTAGTAACAGTGGGCAGGTTTCAGGAGGAGGACGCTAAGTGTAGTGTTGCTTGGTGAGAGGGAAATGACAACAGTGTGTGGGTGGTTCTGCATGTCACCCCTCTCTCCCCATGATCTAAGCCCTACACACACACACACACACACACACACACACACACACACACACACACACACACACAGGACAGATGGATGATTTTGCTGTTTGTGTCCTCTTGCTGCGCTGATGTCTCGCTGGCATGACTCTGCCAGGAAGCAGAGTAAGAGAAACATTCCTCACACAGACAGGAGCAAGTATAGAGATGGCACTGGAGCTGATAGCTGATGCAAAGCACTTTTTTAATATTTAAAGAAAGAAGGGGAAGGGGATCTGGCACCTTCTGAGACTGCCACCCTCTGTGGAGTTGAACTCGTCTCAGAGCAATTCATCTTCGAAAAAAATTGGAAAACAACAAAAAGAAGCTATTCCTGGCAATATGGTGCATGAAAGACAGCTGAGAAATAATAGAGAAAGAGCAAAAAAGAAACCCAGATGCTCATCTTTATACGGACACAAATCAATAAAGATAATTCAGTCACGTTTTTATTTGTTTTGTAAATCAAAATCATGATTGCAAGCTAGCATGGTTTCTTTGTGGTTAGTTTATCCACCATACAGCAAGAAGGTCCTGGATTTGAGTCCCAGTGTATTTGTGTGGGTTTTGCGAGTTTTCCCAGTGATTGCTCCCTGTATGGGTTTCATCCAGGCACTCCAGTTTCCTCTCACAGTTCAAAATCATACACATTAGGTTTCATATTGCCCCTTGGTGTGACTGGGACTGTGAATGGTAGTACTGTATGTATATTGACCTTGCAAAAGACTGGTGAGCTGTTTAGGGTGTACGTCCACCTTCACCCAGTGTCGAATGAAATAGGCTCCAGCCTCCTGCGTCCCTAAAAGGATTAAATAATTTATTCAAGTGAGTGACTGAGTGAGGGATCAGAAGGCTAACTGTACACTTTTCAGTCTTCATAGTTTTTCAGGCTGCATCTTCTGAATGTTTATAACATCCTGATATGAAACACAAAAATAAACACTGTATAGGGATGCTGCAGAAATATCTACAAAGTCCTACCCACAGGATTTGTTTGACAGTTCTACCTCATTTTAATACAGTAAAGTGCGATCTGCATCTGAATTTGAATTATTTCCCAAAATACACTTCCTCACCTGGGAAAATGAATATATAATTTCAAATTTCATCTTTGTTCAGCACTTGGATTGGAATTGATTATGGAATATACTCCCATCCTATTTGAGCTCATTCATTCATTTTCTGTAACCAATAATCCTAATTAGGGTCGCGGGGAGGCTGGCACTCATACCAGCCAATTCCGGGCGGGGGCAGAGTAAACCCTGGACAGCTCGCCAGGCCATCGCAGATCTTTGATCTCTGTGTTTCTTAAAAAGGTCATTTTTGTTTAAGAACAAACCAGAAAACATTTTTTACACAGCCTCAGCATATCAAGCTTCTAGAGATAGATAGACAGACAGACAGACACACACAGAGAGAGAGAGAGAGAGAGAGAGAGAGAGAGAGAGAGAGAGAGAGTCTTTTCCAGGAAAACTGAATGAAGAAAAAGAAAGAAAAAACTCCAAATTACATAAAATAGACAAATAAATATATATATAGACAGATAAATAGATAAATAATTGAATATAATTACAGTACACAGAACACATGTATCCCAAAAACAAATTTTAAATTACGAAATCGAAAAAGTTTTAATGTTTAAAAAAGATTTTTTTTTTTATTGGCAAAACATACATATGCAAGATGTGATAGAGTATTGTTATGTTAAACAAATATTTTTAATAAGGGGTTTAAAAAATTAATGAGTTAAATTTTCATTGATTCGAATAAACATACATGATAAACCACAAAAGCTTTGTAAAGAATGCCCTGTTGCATTGAACACCTCATATTGCTCAATATAACATAAAATGTTTTATTTTCATCTTTAAATTTCATAATGGAAATTGCACTAGCAAATAATATCCTTTTGTTAATAATTAATTAAAGTATTAAAACTCAGCCCAAAACAATATAGCTCAAAATTATTGTTAAAATGTTTACAAGCTTGAGGAAGAAATTTTCCACATTATTCTTTAGCATTTACACAATTTGACATCACGGGGCAGTGGTGATCTAGTGGTATAGGGCGCTGGCTCGCTGATCCAAAGGTTGGGGGTTCAAGTCCCACTCTGCACAAGGTTGTCACTGTCCCCCCCCAGTGGAGCTAACTGGGTTATCAAAGGCCGGCCATGTCTCTCACTGTCTATGGTGTGAGGCATGTAAAAGAACCATTGCTGACTTTCGACAAGAGTAGGCGGCAAAGCCGTCAGCGTGTTTCCGCCCTGCGATGGCCTGGCGAGCTGTCCAGGGTGTACTCTGCCCTTGCCCGAAGTTGGCTGGGATGGGCACCAGCCTCCCCGCAACCCAAATTTGGATTAAGCAGGTACAGAAAATGAACTGAACTGAACAATTTGACATTTTAGATTTACAGTGGTACCTCATTTTACGAAATTAATCCGTTCCAGCAACTTTTTTGTATTCTGCATTTTTCGTAAGTTTAATCGCATTTTACATGTAAAACGTGTGATTTGTTCCAATGCTCCCAATACCACCCCATAAACCCTTTAAAAATTATAAAAGTACACCAATTTTGTATGAAATATGTGTTAAAAGTAAAATAATATTATTTACTTTTTTTTAAAACTCTCGAACCACCCATGTGACGCTTAAAAGTTCAGGGGTTGCTGGGCTGAAAAACCCTCACCCCCACCCTCCTTCACGAGGTCTTTAAATATGGCGGTTGCTTTTTCCGAAATAATCGCCTCCATCATTGTATCTCCGCTTTTAAGGCCTCCTTCTGCTTCAATATCATCCTGATTGTAGAGGGGTTTCGGCCAAATTCTTTTGCAATTTCACTCAACCGAATCTCACTTTCATATTTTTTTATCATTTCCTGTTTTACTTTTATTGATAACGGAGCCCGCTTCTTCTTTTCAGTCTCACTGGGAATCACTCTCATTATTAATAACAAAAAATAACGCTTCAATGAAAACACTCAAAAAAACTCACAAAACTCACAAACCAACAGTACAACTCTCCTTCACGCGTGTGTCAAACAATGGGTCAAAGGCACACAAAAGGCATTATGGGTACAGTACTGTATTATGGAGATTCAGCTCCCTCCTAGCCAATGGGAGGCCAGCGGGGCGGGGTGTTGGGAGACAACCAATGGGAAAGCAACTCGCACATTGCTTGAATGTTTGAATGGCGCATTTGAATTTTTAAGATGGCGCTCTCGTAACATGAACTTGTTTCGTATACAGAGACAAAAATTTTAGGAAAATGCATTTCATAACCTGAATTTTTAGTTTGGTGAGACTTTTGTAAAATGAGATACCATTGTAGTGTGTCTTCCTTTCGGCTTTTTCCCTTTTACTCGGGAGTCGCCACAGCGAATCATTTTGATTCGCACGTTTAATTTGGCAGAGATTTTTACGTCGGATGCCCTTCCTGTCACAACCCTTTTAGCAAGGGACAGAAACACACTGACGACTTTGCAGCTACTCTTTGCGAATGTCAGCAATGGTTCTTTTACATGCCTCTCACCATAGACAGTGAGAGACATGGCCCGCCTTTGATAACCCAGTTAGCCGCACTGGGGGGACTGGGGGGACAGTGACAACCTTGTGGAGAGTGGGATACCATTGTAGTATATATGGTAATTTCAGTGTAATATTATTTATTTATTTATTTAGTTGGTTAGTTAGTTAGTTAGTTAGTTAGTTAGTTAGTTAGTTAGTAATGCTAAAGGACATGTGAATAAAATTATATTATCCAGAAAGTCATCTACTGGACCACATGCATGCATAAAATACACAAGATACTCATTACATACCATTAGAGTCTATAGAACAGATTACATACCAATAAAGATCATTAGAACAGAGCATAACTGCAGTACACACTCACACACACACACCGACACACACACACACACACACACACACACACACACACACACACACACACACACACACACACACTCACAAAGACAGAAAATCATCTGAAACTGACAAAGTAAAATCTAAAGACTAGCTGGACATTGGGGGCATTATAAACTATCAATGATTAATTTTTGATTTGTTATTGTTGATATTTTTCTGGTAGGGAATAAAGTGATGGAAAATGTGATAGTGTTTAATATCATTACAGATCTTTCATCACATAAGATCATCTGTTCTGGGAACACAAAGAGTAGGACCTGAGATTTCCCCATAAAGAAGGAGTCTTCAGTGTCAGAGGTCCAGTGTCAGAGGTCAAGCTGTAACGTCACCATTTTAATGACACCTTCAAGACAAAGGAGTTTAAGCTTTGAGGTTCCTCGTGATATTCTTTCTGAAAGAGAGAAGCTGGTGAGGAAGGAGTACTTATAACAGAAGTGAGAACATGAGTCAGCTTTTTCGTAAACATTGAAACATTAAATTAAAGCAAAACGTGAAGAGATTTCTTTCAAAGATTACGACTTTTGCATAGTAAACGGATTATTAGATTGAGTGAAAGTTATCAGCATGAGATGCGTTTCTTACAACTTACAGTGAATCCAAACTTTTGGCAGTTTCTTGGATGTAATTCAAACTATATCAAGACAACCAAACTGTGTCTCTGTAGCTCTGCCTGGATGAGCCGGAACGCTACAGCAGCACAAAACATGGTAATTAAAAAGCTAAAAATAATCATTTCTTTGAGAGTTTCCCTAATTAGATGGAAAGTTTGATGGGGATGCGAGGATAATGGTACAGCATTCCTGAATGAGAGATACAGATGGCTGTAGGGGAGGAATGTGTGGGCGGACTGAACAACGACTTGGGAAGGAAATGCATTCCAAAAATCACCCACAGCGCAGCATCATGCATCATTATTCAATAAATCTTCACGGGAATCAGGGTCACTGATGTACAGACAAGAATCATCCATTAAAAATATAGGCATGCAACAAATAAATTTCTTTTCCAAATTATGAGATTCCGCGCTCTGAGCATCAAAGTTCACAGGTTTCAACACGGAGAAGAACAGAACAGGACATCGGGGAAGTAGGGATTGAAGGAAAGACAGGAAGGAAAATAGAAAGCTAAGCATGGCAAAAGAAACAAAAAAGAATGAAAGAAGAATAAATGAAGGATCAAAATAAAGAAAAAATTGAAAGATAAGAAATACAAACATGAATGAAGAGGGGTGCATGTGTGTGTGTGTGTGTGTGTGTGTGTGTGTGTGTGTGTGTGTGTGTGTAAAATATACACAGTGGAGCCAATAAGTATTGGGCAATGTAAAAATGTGCAAGTTCACCTATTTAAAAAGATCAGAGAGGTTTGTAATTTTAATCATAGGTACACATCAAGCTTGAGAGACAGAATGTAAAAAAAATCCAGGAAATCACATTGTATGATTTTTAAACAATTTATTTGTGAAAATGGGAGGCCAATAAGTATTGGGTAGCTAGAAAACAAACATTATTTCGGCCCCCACCCGTTAACAGTATGAATGACACCTGTTTGAACTGATTAGATGCATAAGAGACACCTGCACACACCTTCAAACTGTCAGACTGCAGTCTTCACCATGACCAAGACCACAGAGCTTCCCAAAGACACCAGATATAAAATTGTACAACTGCACAAAGCTGGGATGAGTCAAACTGCAATTGGTAAACAACTTTGTGAGAAAAGATCAACAGTTGGAAACGTTATTCGAAAATGGAAGAAGTATAACATCACTGATAACCTCCCTAGGAGTGGCGCTCCATGCAAGATCTCACCTCGTGAGGTTCAAAGGATCCTGAGAACAGTGAGTAATCAGCCCAGAACTACACGGCAGAAACTGGTCAATGATTTGAAGAAGGCAGGAACCACCGTCACAAAGATGATAATAACTAACACACTACATCGTCATGAGATGAAATCCTGCATTGCCCGAAAGGTTCCCCTAATAAACAAAAAACATGTAAAGGCCCATCTGAAATATGCTAAAGACCATCTGGACGATCCAGAGGAGGATTGGGAGAATGTGATGTGGTCAGATGAGACCAAAATTGACCTTTTTGGTTTAAACAGCACTCGCCGTGTTTGGAGGAAGAAGAATGCTGAGTTGCAACCCAAGAACACCATACCTACTGTGAAGCATGGGGGTGGACACATCATGCTTTGGGGATGCTTTTCTGCAAAAGGGACAGGAAGACTGCACTCAATGGCAACATAAATGGGGCCATGTATTGTGACATTTTGGGGAAAAACCTCCTTCCCTTGGTCAGAGCATTAAAGATGAAACATGGCTGGGTCTTCCAGCATGATAACGATCCAAACCACACAGCCAAGAAAACCAAGGAGTGGCTCCGTAAAAAGCATATCAAGGTTCTGGAGTGGCCCAGCCAGTCTCCAGACCTCAACCCAATCGAAAACCTGTGGAGGGAGTTAAAACTTCGAGTTGTCAAGCGACAGCCCTCAAACATCACAGCTCTAGAGAAGATCTGTGCAGAGGAGTGGGACAAAATACCAACTAAAGTGTGTGTAGACCTGGTCAAGAACTACAGGAACCGTTTGACCTCTGTCATTGCCAGCCAAGGCTACATTATAAAGTATTAAAAGTAACTTTTGCTGGCTGCCCAATAGTTATTGGCCTCCCATTTTCACACATAAATTGTTACATGTATATAAAACTGATAAACTCATGGTATTTAATTGTGCATGAATTTGTGTATCAGCTTCTGGAATATTCTGTACGATATTCTCACTGTTACCTACAGAAGGTTCAATTTTCATCACATCAACCATAGATGTGTTTCAGCACTCATTTTTAGGCTTACTTATAAGACAGACACGGAAAAGTTGTCTCACTCTTATGCAGTTCTTCAGGAATGTAATTGGCAGAGAAAGCATTTTTACCGGAAAACGTGCTGCAGATGGAGAGGCCGAGTGTCATTGGCCTTTGGTTCAGAGGAAAACAGATTACGTAATTATGGATCTCGCTGTGACGTGACATGTTCTCTCATCTTTTTATACCTCGCCACAGTCCCAGTTCTTTTTTATATGAAATTCCCAGATTTCTTTTTAAAGCAAGATCAAGCACTCAGACGAATATTGATGGAAATCAAAACCTTGCTTGAAGAAGCTCATGATGGAGAGAATGAAGCGACCTGAAAAACGATTAGAGAAACTGAACCAAGCCCTTCCAGTACATGGATCAGGGTTTCTGCTCCTCCGGTATCCTATGCACTCAGAAAGGTCTTGACTTTCTCGACCTCACAATCTGCCCAACACACTCCAGTTTCAGCATGCACCCGTCATCACAGAACACCATTGTGTTCCTGACTCGCTGTATCAGCACATACAGTGATTCATATATTTATTTACAAAAAACAAAAAACAAAAAAACAGTGTCTTCAGAATCATCAATTAAATTATAGACTACAGTGTATTGCTTTTAGAAAAGAGTGGAAATACAAATAAAATGAGGGAAAAGAATCCTTAAAATAAATTCCTACATCCAGAATTCCTTTTCCAAAACCTCACCTTTAGTGGAAATTTATTATTATTATTTTTAAAAATTCTGTTGTTGGAGGTAACGAATTATGCAAAAAATAATAAAAAGAGATAAATATATATATATATATTCTTTAGCATAGTGAGAGTGCAGATTTTTTTTGTTTTTATTTTTCATTTTGGGTCACATGAGGATTGTTCGATTTGGTTTTGGTGTGTGCTGTACGATTACTCTTGCTTTTCAAAAAAAAATATTTTATTGCTTCTGCCTGATAGTATACTTCAATAACAGTGGTTTGTTAGCTAATAAACAGACCACTAAAACACACACACACACACACACACACACACACACACACCTATATTCATCATTTTCTGTAACCGCTTCATCCTAATTAGGGTCGCGGGGAGGCTGGTGCCCATCCCAGCTGACTCCGGGCGAGGGCAGAATACACCCTGGACAGCTCGCCAGGCCATCGCAGGGTGGAAACACGCTGACGGCTTTGCAGCCTACTCTTGTCGAAAGTCAGCAATGGTTCTTTTACATGCCTCACACCATAGACAGTGACAGACATGGCCGTCCCTTTGATAACCCAATTAGCTGCACTGGGGGGGGGGGGGGGGCAGTGACAACCCTGTGGAGAGTGGGACTCGAACCCCCAACCTTTGGATCAGCGATCCAGCACACTATACCACTAGACCACCACTACCCACACCTATATTTAGTTTCAATATTTTTGTATTATTATAATTATATACAAGCGAACCTCGGTTTTCAAATGCTTTAGACATTGATCAAATCGCTATTCTAACAACAAATTCAGAATTTTTTTGTCCCAGAGTCAAACAAAATTCGGAAGTCGAATGCAAAACAAACGTGAGACGCCAAGGAGATATACTGAAGGAGGTAGAAAAATTATGGTTTATATACATAAACGAGCCGCAGTTAGCCGGAGATAGTGTAAGCGAGGATGTTATTTGTTGCAAAATGCGAGAAGTGCATGAGGATTTGGTGAAAAAAGACCCCAGCACGAATCCTGAAGGGTTCAACTTTAAGGGAAGTCGAGGTTGGCTCGACAATTTCAAGTGGGATTCACAACGTGGTTCGTCACGGGGAAGCAGCAAGTTCTGATAAAGATGGTGCTGAGAAGTTCAAGGAAGGTGTGTTTGCCCTGTTGTTTTACATTTAACATACAATTTGATATATAAATGACATTATGAAATAACATTATGTTTAGAAAAGGTACTTTTCTAGTGTCTTGGAACGGATTAAGACTATTTACATTATTTGAAATGGGAAATAGATTCAGAATTCGAACAAATCATCTAATCGCTGATATCAGATAGAGAGTTATAAGCGTCAGAAGCTATTGTGAGAGCAATTGGACAATTCTTTATTGCATTCATTTCCTGAATCACATAATCCTAATTAGGGTCACGGGAGGCTGGCGCCCATCTCAGCCAACTCTGCACAAGCACAGGGAGAACATGCAAACTCCACACAGAAACACCCGAGCTGGGATTTGAACTGAGGACCTTCTTACTCTGAGGCAGACGTGCTGCCACTATTCTTCATAAACATAATTTATGAAAGAAAATATAGATGAATAATAAACACTGTGTGTAGCATTTTGTATTTTTACATTTTTGACCTGAATAAGAGAGAAAAGTGTGGACCTTTTCCCAGCACGTCCCTCATTGTGCCTGAAGCATCAACAGCCATAAAAGCTGGAACGCAGAGAGTAAAATTGTCAATTTATCTGGTTAGTGTTTCCTTTTCCTAAACCAAATGTGCCCTATTCAATTAGCTCGCTGTACACTGCATCCAAATGGAGCCCAAACTGGGAGAAGATGTCCATTAAAGACGAGCTGCGTCCTGCTCCTGCCCTGCAGACCACCTCCTTCTCTGTTTAATATATAACCATAAAACAAGCCCCGAGCAATTATCTATTTCATACAGAATCATCTCAGGCCACAACAAAAAGCCACATCCGCCCCTTAAGAACTGGCCCGGTGCAGTGGAGCCGCACTGAAACACGGCTCTCTCACGCTAATGGAGCAGAGTGTGGTATGATCTAATATCTCACTCATCTACTCACTTCTTTAATGCCTACTTTTTGGTGTTCTTGGGGTTGGGGCGGAGGACACGTCCCCTCTCTCTGTCCCCATCTCTGCATCATCTATCACTTCATCATCCATCTTGCCTTCATCTATCTCTTCATCATCCATCTCTCCATTATTTCTTTCTTTCTTCCATCTCTACATATCTCAATAGTTTATCCTTTCATTATCCATCTCCCCTTATATCCATCTCTCCATAATCTTTCTCTTCATTTTCATCTCTCGTATTTGCTTATCTCCATAATTAATCTCTCTATAATCTCTCCATCATTTATCACCTTATCATTAATTTCTTCACCTCTTCTCTCTTCAACATACAACTCTATGATTTAACTTCCTCATCTATCTCTCGATTCTTTTTTCCATCACTCCATCATCTTTTTTTGTCTCTCTCATCCAACTCTTTAACATCCGTATCTCCATAATCCTTTTCTTTCACATCCATCTTTCATCTCATCTCATCACCCTTTCCACCATTCTCCATTCCTTTTCTCAGCTCATGTTTCTTGTTTTTCTGTAACTCACTCTCATCCTTCTCTCTTTTCTCTCTATCTCATCACAGTTTCCTTATACTTTCTCGTCACTCATGACTCACATCCCTCTATCTTTTCCCACTCTTTGTATCTCATCACATCACATATCTCATCTTTTTGGTCTCCCCCTTTTCCCCTGTTCTGGTTTGTCATAATCACCCATATCGTTCATCCCTTGTTGTCATCCTCCTCTCTCTTGTATCACCTCTGTCTCTTCTCTGTCTCTCATTCCCTTCTTGGTTACATCCCTATCTTGTTCTCTCTCTCTCTCTCTCTCTCTCTCTCTCTCTCTCTCTCTCTCTCTCTCTCTCTCTCTCTCGCTCTATGTTTTTGTTTGCTTATTTTTAATTTATTTATTAATATAAGTCATTGGGGTTATATTGTTGGTATTTCTATCATGTCTGAAAAAACTAAAGTAAACCCTTCCAAGAAAGTGAGAATAAATCACTGATGTTTAGTCTCATACTTTTCATTATTTCTTGATAGTTTCTTTGTTTCTGATCCTGCAGACTGCGCCGACTAATATCAGGAACATATGATTAGTATATAATGTCATTCATGATCACATAATTCAACAAAAGGATCTTAACTTGGAACACGTCAGCATACACACTAGAATGATATCAGCAGGAAGCAGGACACCAAGGAACAGCCTGAATTCTCAAGATTAAAGCAAATTAGTCTTACTGTATATGGAGAAAATAAAACTCTGAGTGGAGTGAATAAGCAGAGTCACTGATACCACTCCAAAGTTTATTTTTTCTTTAACAGAAAATAAATTGTGTATTTTATTTATTAATGAACGAGATATGATACCTTTGATCTGCTTAATGCTCCAGGAAAGGAGTTTGTTCCTGTTCTCAAGTATGTTATTGTTAGCATCTTTATACTCCAGTCTCCCTCTCCAGTCTATTTTTTTCTTTCTCTAAATTAATAAAACAAATAATATATAATGCAGAATCAAGCACAGAATTTACTGTAGGGTTTTAAAAAAATATTTATTGATCTATTTATTTTTGTAAATAAGACCTGCCAGGCTAATTGTCCTGGAGCCACGGATCACCAAAAAAAAAAAAAAAAAAAAAAAAATTAAGACATTCAATGCCATCACCATCATCATCATCATCATCGTCATCATCATCATCACCATCATCATCATCATCGTCATCATCATCATCATCATCGTTGTCATCACTTAATCTGGAAACAGATCATGAGGGCAGCAGCCTACGCAATGAGGTCCAGTCGTCCCTCCCCTCAGCCACCTTCTCCAGCTTTTCTGGGTGTACAATGAGGTGTTCCTAGACCAGTCGAGAGACATAATCTCTCCAGAGGTCTGGGTCGACTCTCGGGTCTTTTCTTGCTTGGACATGCCTGAAACACCACACCAGCGAGGCGTTTGAGACGCATTCTAGGCAGATACCCGAGCTACCTCAACTGGCTCCTCTCAATGTAGAGAGGCAGTGGTTTGACTCTAAGCTCTTCCTGGATGGCTGAGCTTCTCACCTTAACTCTAATGGAGAGCCCAGCAAATTAAAGTCATTTAAGCCACATGTATCTTGTTCTTTCGGTCACTACTCAAAGCTTATGACCATTTCTTTTACAACAAATCATGTGTGACACAATTATTAGCACCCCTGATGTTAATACCTTATGCAACCACCTTTTCCAAATAAAACAACAGCTAATCTTCTCCTATAATATTTCACAGCAAGGGAGACTACAGTAAGATGGCTTATTGACCATTTCTCTTTGTACAATCTCTCTAAATCATCCAGCAACCTAGGGTCCTCTCCTCTGCACTCTTCTCTTCAGCTCATTCCACGGGTTTTCAATGGGGTTGAATTCTGGGGACTGAGATGGCCATAGGAGGAGTTTGATTCTGTGTCTCTGTGTCTGGTGAACCATTTCTGTGTAGATTTGGCCACATATGTAACATCATTATCTTGCTGAAAAACCTCGTGATGACCCATCTTCAGCTTTTGAGCAGAGGCCACTAGATTTTGATTTAAAATGTCCTGCTATTAAAAAGTGTTCGTGATGCCATGCACCCTAACAAGTTTCGCATGTCTTCTGGATGAGAAACAGCCCTACAGCATCACTGATCCTCCCCCAAGCGTCACAGTAATTTATAATATAGAATCAAAATAATTTAGAACCACAGTGTGGAAAAAAGAAGAAAAAACAATGTTTAATTCAAGTGCATTTATTCAGGATTATTATGAATACTAATTGTGTTTTGTTTGGAGTGTTTCTTGCCAAAAAGCTCTATCTTGATCTCATTTGACCAAAGCCAACAGTCCCAGTTGGTGCTCCAGCACCGCTTAGCGAGCTTCAGATGTTTGCATTTATGATTGTGAGTGAGAAAAGGTTTTTTCTGTGCCTGCCTTGCAAACAGCCTGTTGGCATGTGTAGCATATGATGGTTGTTTTGGAGAATTTGTGATGACAGGGTCTTTCTCATGTTGAAGAATGGATAAGAGAATGGGTCACACATATCCTCTGGGTCACTTCATATTTATACCTCAAGGAAACAGGAAGTGATTAATTACTCATTAAATATCCCTATATACTCTAATCAACTTCGCAAGCTTGTGTCGAAATACTTCAGCTACATTTATTTTAAAGGAATTGTTATGGATGCCAATAATTGTGGAACAGTCGCTTTTATGAAAAATATTTTTTCCTAGTCAAGGATTTCCCCCTTAAAATTCACTTTAGTTGAAGGTTAAATATTTCTTTCATTTTCAGTGTGAGAGTAGCTTCTGCAATAAAAATTGAATTTATTTTAAACCTTTTAACACATTTTAATCAGGGGTGCCAATAATTATGGATCATAGTGTAGATCAACTGGTAAATTGAGAGCTTTGTCTTCACGCTCAGCTCAGTCTTCACCATGATGAACCGGTACAAGCTCCACTTTACAGCGAAAGCCTATCAAATTCCTGCCCCATCCTTCCCTCACCCGTGAACAAGACTCTGAGATACTGTACTTGAATTATTCCACTTGGGAAAGGACCTCATTCCAGAACCGGAGGTTGCATTCCACCCTTTTCTGCCAAAAACACGCAATGAAGTATTATATAAATCTTATCATAAAAAAATTAATTATTTCAGCTTTGGTTCCATATTTACTGTGTGTGCTACACACTAGAATATCGTCATGCAGCTAATAAAGCTTTGTTAAAGTCTTTCTGTCTGTTCGACTGTAATGAATACAAAGGTTTAAAGGGGATATCATCAGACCTTGGTGTGCTGGTGTAAAACTGAGCAAAGAGAATCAATTCAGATTCTGATTCCGCCTCAGCAAGCAGACACACAAGTGTGAAGGCACCTCAGGCCAGAGTGTGTCTGAGGAAGACTGAAAACCTTGAAGCTCTGAGCTCAATTTGAACTTTTATAATGTGTTCTTCATTTTGAAAAGGCTTTAGTGCAGAAGTAGGCAAAAGTCGAGTTGTATTTTGCATCATGATGTAATTTTATTCAAACAATGTCACAATTCCAGACAGAATGCAATGCCGTTTTTCTTTTCTTTCTCTATAACATGACTCTGCTATAGGGTGTGTGTCTGTGTGTTTGAAGGGGGGTGTCACTATATATGGTGAGCTATAAGTAAAGGTATCGTCCTTTAGGCTTTTTACACCCGGGCCATAGTCGCTCATCAGGCCGGTGCTTATCCCCGGTTTCCATCGGGTGAAGCGACCAGGAGTTCAACTCCTCTTGGATGGGACACTAGTCCATCACAGGTTACCTTCCCAGTATATTTTTACTGGTACCCATTTATACTCCTGGGTGAACAGAGGGACACTTGTGGTGGAGACTTTGCCCAGGGATCTTAGCACACTGAGGGTCTCAGTGGGATTTGAACACAACCTCCCGATCATGAGCACAGCACCCTACCCACTATGCCACCGGCCCCACAATGGTAAGTTATAGAGTGGATATATAATAATTTTAATCTTAATCTCACATCTCTATTATTATTCCAACTCTCATTATTTTTTCCTTCCTCAAAAGTTTTTCTCAACAGGTCCATCTCAAAAAATAAGTATATTGTGATGAAGTTCATTATTTTCTGTAATGTACTTAGTAAGGACGCAGCATTAAAGTGAACTTAAACTGCACGTTTTGCATTGCATTTTAACTGGACCCCCTTCTGCGCTCAATGAAATTTTCGGGATGCAGTGTGGTCTTTCAATTCAATTCAATTCAGTTTTATTTGTATAAGATAAGATAAGATAAGATAAGATACAGCTTTATTAATCTCACAATGGAGAAATTCACTGTTACAGGCTCTTTAGGTACCATCAGTAGGGGGTGCAAAAATAGATACATACACAAACATACACAAATATACATATATATTATATAAGTAAATAAATAAATAGATACATAAATAGTATAAATTAATAAACAATAAAAGAAAAGAAGGGAACAGCTTTGTAGACTGGCTTATATTCAAGTGTACATGTATCTGAGGGCAGAGTAGATGGGTTGATATGGTTCACAGTCAGTGGGGTAGATGTGGTTGATTAAAGTGCACGGGGTTTTTATTGCACATAACCGGTATTTTCACAGACAGTTACAAAGTGGCGTTGTACAGTCTGACAGCGGTGGGAATGAACGACCTGCGGTAGCGCTCCTTCCTGCATTGAGGATGTCTCGGTCGTCCACTGAAGGAGCTACTCAGCTCCTCTACAGTCTGGTGCAGTGGGTGAGAGCTGTTGACCAGGATGGATGTGAGCTTTGCTACCATCCTCCTCTCACTCACCTCCTCCACAGAGTCCAGTGGGCAGCCGAGGACAGAGCTGGCCCTCCTGACCAGCTTGTTCAGTCTCTCTCTGTCCCGCTCTGTGCTGCCTGGGGCCCAGCAGATGGCAGCGTAGAGGATTGCAGAGGCTACCACAGAGTCATAAAAAGTCCTGAGCAGAGGTCTGCATACTCCGAAGGACCTAAGTCTCCTCAGAAGGTGGAGGCGACTCTGGCCCTTCTTGTACAGGGCGTTAGTGTTGTGGGACCCGTCCAGTTTATTGTTAAGGTGAACACCCAGGTATTTGAAACTGTCCACTGTCTCAATGTCCTGTCCCTGGACGTTCACTAGTGAGTGTGTGTGTGTGTTCGAGTGCTCTATATATATATATATATATATATATATATATATATATATATATATATATATATATATAGTATAGCACTTTTTACAATTGACAGTGGCGCAAAACAGCTTTACAAAGTAAATGTTGGGAGTTTCCCAAGTATAAAAATGTTTGAACATTTTTTACAATCTCTACACATCCCTAATGAGCAAGCCAAATGTGGTTGGATAAACAATGGCATGGATAAACTACTTCAATTGATGCAAAGAAGAAACCTTAATAGGAACCAGGCCAAAAATTGAAGCCCATCCTCATTTTGGTAAAATTATATGGATACAAACCATATATAAGGAATTCAGTAGAGTCCAATATGTAATCTGATTGGTTATATAACAACTGTGAGTCCTAAAAAATTGTGAGAAAAGAGTTTATAACACCAGCAGTGAAAAGTCATCTTCACAGTCTGAGTACACAGCAAAGTCCAGAAATATTCATCAGCAGGAGGGAGGGTATTCCAAGATGAGAACTCCAGGCAGCATTAGCACAACAGCACAGACCACGGGACTCAAAAAGCAGAAGGCTCAAGATCATCAGTATCCCAGAAGCAGCATGTGTACTTCAACAAAAACACCACACACACACACACACACACACACACACACACACACACACACACACACACACACACACACACACACACACACACACACACACACAGAGAGAGAGAGAGAGAGAGAGAGAGAGAGAGAGAGAGAGAGAGAGAGAGATTTTTAGGTAAACTCATAATAATGGAATGGAAATAGGAGAATTTATTATAGCTGAGTGCAAGCAGGGACTCCGGCATGACTGGCTATTGCAGCATAACGAAAAGAGAGAGAGAGAACCAGAAAGACGGCAGACATGAAGGAACCCTGTGATGCTTGGCAATCAGCCACCCCACTGTCAAACAGACCTGGGTGAGCATGTAGCGTGGGGGAGCGACTGCATCCCAACATCACAGTTTACTAGAACTCTCTATGCCTGAGACCCCCAGATCTGCTCCTTTATCTAATAAAAGACTCTTAACAAAATGCTTGACGAAACAAGTTTTCAATCTAGTCTTATAAACAGAGAGTGATCTGTTCATGATCTTTGTCTGAGTATGATGGTGGACACAGAATTAAAAAGTTCGTTCAACTTATAATATATAAATTTATTACAAATTTTATACGAAGACATAATACACGGATGACCTTTCGTGTGATTTTTTTTTTTCCTGATGAAATTGCTCTTGTTGTTTGGTTATTCAGAGGTTCTAGATGAATTATAGGACGCTATGTTTGACATCTTCCCATATTCTCTGTGTAACTTTCTACTATTAATCCATACTGAGTACAGAGACTTCTTTGGTCATCTAATAATAGCTTGGAAGTATCTTTTAAAAGCATTCAAATCCAGTCCTGGGTGAAGCCGTGCATCAAGGCAGCTCAAAAGTCACACATAAAAAAAGCTGTGAATACACAACGCCTAATAAAAGAAGCACAAGTGCCAGTGGATGTGTGTAGTAGTTCTTTACCAGAGACTTCTGAGATTTTCATGTAGATCAGAAAATAGTTTAGAAAAGGTTTAATGTCTAGTGTGATAACAAAATAAGATATTTAATAATTTGATTCTTTAAAATATTAATTTCCACCAAGACTGATGAATAATTGACATTTATAGTATTTGAATGACAACAAGGGAAACGGGGCTTTACTAATAAACACCATATACCCTGGATATTTGGATGAATTGCACAGGACTTGAATTGCACAGGGTGCATTGCACAGGACTTAGTATAGTGCCTAGTGCTATAGAGCAGCTGTAGTGTAGTTGCTTAGACTTCTCGCTTCCAGCTTCATCTGCAACTGCCATCTAGCTCATTGAGTGAAAAGAAGGCCAAGCACGCAGGTCCTTACTGATGGTACAAAGCTTCTGCTAAGTCAAGACGCTCACATTGCCTCCTTGCAGCACATCCTGGTAACTGGGCACTTTACGGCCCCGGGCTAAATATGTGAGGGATCTTGGAGCAGATTGAGCCCCAAAGGTGCAGTATGCAAGCCCACCGGCATGTGGACATGCCCTGGTACTTCCTAGTCAACCATCTCCTGCCTTGCAGAAAAAGCCCTTGAGGTAAAGGCTAAGAGAAGAACAACTCTGACTTACAACCCCCAGCTATGGGCAAATAGCACCATTGCCTTATGGTCATCACGGGAGTGACAAAGGCTAAGGGAGACACCCCCGGCAGAAAATTCGGAGTGGAGCCCCGAAGGCGGTTGCTCCTCGCGTGGCATCTCCCGGCAACTCCTGTAGCCAAGTTGATACCAACTGTATTGGCTAGATCCTTCTGTTGGACACTACCAGCTAGGCCGAGAAGGGGGATCTGTCGACTGGGCATTTCAGTTCCTCCACAACTTCGCCCCGGCCCTGTGTCCTGGAAAGGTCACTCCAGTCCCGACTTCTGTGGTAGCTCAACACAGGGAGATGCAGTTACTGGTTAAAAGCCCATGGCTAATTGGCATAAGCTTGGGCACCTAGGGCTATCTCCCTATGGTGGGAGGGATCATCAAGTCCCACTGGCCAGGTACCGCATGTTTTTAGCCGGGCAGCCACCAGCCAGTAAGGTCCGCTTACTTCAATGGGTGCTTGAAGTGTAGGCCAAAAGCCGAAGCACGCACTGTAAACACTGCACCAGGCAATAACAAGAAACCAAAGCAGCCATTGCTGAGTCTGGCAACCTGGAATGTCAGAACAATGTGTCCTGGCCTCTCTGACAACCTCCAGAAAATCAATGGCACCAGGAAAACTGCCATCATCTACCGCGAGCTGAGGAGACTCAACATTGACATTGCAGCAGTACAAGAGACTCGACTCCCGGGCAGTGGCAGCCTAAGGAGAAGGACTATACATTCTTTTGGTAGGGACAGGAGCCTGACGAGTATCGCCTATATGATCATGGGTTCGCTGTGCAAAACTTCTTTGAAACCCGCTGTCCTCAGGCACTCTGCGAGTCCTCTCTCTCCATCTCACAACCTCCTCTGGACCAGTTACCATCATTAGTGCCTATGCTCCAACGCTTTGCTCTCCAGTTGACATGAAGGATGCATTCTACGATGTGCTTGAAGCCAAGATCCAGCAGATCCCTGCCAAGGAGCACCTGTTTCTGCTCGGCGACTTTAACGCACGGATAGGGGCAGATCACGACTCCTGGCCCCACTGCATTGGTTGCTTTGGCATTGGGAAGCTCAATGAGAATGGCCAATGCCTTCTTCAGCTCTGCTCGTTTAATGACCCCTGTATGACCAGCACATTCTTCTCCACCAAATCTTGACACCAAGTGTCCTGGAGACACCCAAGGTCTTGCCACTGGCATCAGCTGGACTTTGTCATCACCAGGAGATCCCTACTGAACCAAGTACTGGTCACATGCAGTTTCCACTGCACTGACTGTGACATCGACCATTCCCTGGTCGCCACCAAGGTAAGGTGCCTCAAATGTGTCAACCGCTCCAAGCAGAAACCCCAGTTTATTTCGGAACGATATTGAAGCAGAAGGATGCATTAAAAGCGGAGTCCGCATTCGGTAAAACACGCCACTCCACAAAGCACACCAGAGAGAGACAGTGGTGTGTGTGTGTGTGTGTGTGTGTGTGTGTGTGTGTGTGTGTGTGTGTGTGTGTGTGTGTGTGTGTGTGTGTGTGTGTGTGTGTGTGTGTATGTGTGTGTGTGTGTGTGCATGTACATTAATAAAAAATGTTGAATAATGGTGTAATTAATAAATATGTTAATAAAGGGGTTTATGAATGTTAAAAAAATGTTTAATTGGCTGAATAAATAATTTTCTTTGACTTTTAACACATATTTAATTCATATTTCATACAAAATTGGTGTACTTTTTCATTTTTAAAGGGTTTATGTGGTAGTCTTTGGAGCCTTGGAACAAAACACGCATTTTACATGTAAAATGTGCCTCTACTTACGAAAACTCCAGGTTCCAAAAAAAACTTTGAAATGGATTTTCATAAGTAGAGGGCTGACTGTATATAGATATGTGTGTGTGTGTGTGTGTGTGTGTGTGTGTGTGTGTGTGTGTGTGTGTGTGTGTGTGTATTGAGTGAATTTCCCCAAAACAGCAAAATGGAGCAACCAGCTTCTATGAGTAGAATATGGTTGCAGAGAGCTTTCTAATTAATACATACCGTATTTGATGTGATAAGCGCCCAGGGCGCTTAAAAAAATTGTGGTGGGTGGGCGCTTATTAAAATGTTACCAGTGGAGTAGAACGGTTAGTGCTTATTACCATAGAGGTGGAAAACATGAATAATAACAGAAAAATAAAAGAGTTTTACAGGATTTTGTGTGAGGGGCGGTTCAACATTTTCAACATTTTCCCAAGTGTACAGAGAGTACTCTTTTTTTGACACCCTACAAAAGTGTACAAATAAATGTTGATGATCTCTCGGCAGGATTTTTTAAATAAGATATTAAACAAAACAATGGTCAAAAATATTTTATAAAATAAATCAGTGTATTTCCTTGATCAATATCCCAATATCCCGCTCCCCGACTTACGTTCATCCATTTTACGTAGGGTTTTTTTTTTCGATTTTACGTTTTTTTTTTTTTTTTAAGTCAAATTTTGAGTTTAGAAGTACCTACGTAGTACGCTGACGTAATGATGCAATGACATGCTGCGTCCATTGTTTACAAACGACAGACTAAATGTGCCCCTCCTTCTTCCCAGTTCAGTTATATCTTCTTCTTTTCCTTTCGGCTGTTCCCTTCAGGGGTCGCCACAGTGAATCATCTGCCTCCATCTCACCCTATCCTCTGCATCTTCTTCTCTTACACCAACTGCCTTCATGTCCTCCTTCACCATGTCCATGAATCGTCTTTTTGGTCTTCCTCTAGGCCTTCTGCCTGGTAGTTCCAAGCTCAGCATCCTACTACCAATATACTCACTATCCCTCCTCTGTACATGTCCAAACTATCTCAATCTAGCCTCTCTGACTTTGTCTCCAAAACGTCATATATGTGCTGTCCCTCTGATGTGCTCATTCCTGATCCTATCCATCCTTGTTACTCCCAAAGAGAACCTCAACATTTTCATCTCTGCTACCTCCAGCTCTGCCTCCTGTCTTTTCCCCAGGGCCACGGTTTCTAAACCATACAGCATCGCTGGCCTCAACACCGTCTTGTACACTTTTCCTTTCATTCTTGCTGATATCTTCCTATCACACATCACACTGGATACTTTTCTCTAACCATTCCAACCTGTCTGCACACGCTTCTTCACCTCTTTTCCACACTCTCCATTGCTCTGGATTGTTGAGCCTAAGTACTTAAAATCCTCCACCTTTCTTATCTCTACTCCTTGTAACCTCACCGTTCCTGTTGGGTCCTTGTCATTCATACACATGTAGTCTGTCTTACTGAGGCTAACCTTCATGCCCCTCCGTTCCAGGGCATACCTCCAACTCTCTAGATTTTCCTGCACTTGTTCTCTGCTCTCACTACAGATCACAATGTCATCTGCAAACATCATAGTCCATGGGGAATCTTGTCTAACCTCTGATGATAAAAGATCATTCATCAAAGATCAAAGATCATGATAAAAGTCATTTGTCAGCCTGTCCATCAGCATAGCAAACAAGAAGGGAAAGCTCAGAGCTGACACTTGATGCAGTCCTACCTCCACCTTGAACTCTTCTGTCACACTGACAGCACACCTCACCACTGTCTTACGTCTCTTATACATGTCCTGCACCAGTCTAACATACTTCTCTGCCACTCCAGACTTTCGCATGCAATACCATAGTTCCTCTCTCGGCACCCTGTCATATGCTTTCTCCAGATCCACAAAGGCACAATGCAGCTCCTTCTGCCCTTCTCTGTACTTCTCTATTAACATCCTCAAAGCAAGCACTGCATCTGTGGTGCCCTTTCTTGGCGTGAAACCAAACTGTTGTTCACAAATGCTGACCTCTGTCCTTGGTCCACCTTCCACTATTCTTTCCCATAACTTCATTGTATGGCTCATCAACTTTATCCCTCTGTAGTTGCCACGACTCTGCACATCTCCCTTGTTTGTAAAAATGGGCACTAGCACACTTCTCCTCCATTTCTCCGGCATCTGCTCACTCTCTAATACCTTGTTGAATGTTTTTGCCAGAAGATCTACTGCTACCTCTCCTAGACACTTCCATAGCTCCACCGGTATGTCATCTACCCTTTTGTTCTCTCTCATTTTCCTCATTCATCAGCTCTTCAAAGTACTCTTTCCATCTTCCCAGCACACTTCTGTCATTAGTCAATACATTTCCCACTCTGTCCTTAATCACTCTAACTTGCTGCACGTCCTTCCCATTTCTATTTCTGTTCTGTCAACCTATATAAATTATTTCCTCCCTCCTTACTGTCCAACCTATCATACAAGTCATCATACACCCTCTGTTTGGCCTTTGACTCCCCTACTTTCGCCTTACACTGTGTTTCCCTGTACTCCTGTTTACTCTCTTCGGTCCTGTCTCTGTCCCACTTCTTCTTAGCTAACCTCTTCCTTTGTACACACTCCTGCACTTCCTCATTCAACCACCAAGTCTCCTTATCTACTTTCCTTCCAGAGGACACACCAAGTAATCTCCTACCTGTCTCCCTGATCACAATTGCTGTGGTTGTCCAGTCATCTGGAAGCACTTCCTGACCACACAAAGCCTGTTTCAACTCCTCCTTGAAGACAGCATGACACTCTTCATTTTTCACCTTCCTCCACTTTGTCTTCTGCTCTGTCTTTGCATTCTTCACCTTGCTCACCATCAGCGTCATCCTGCACACCACCATCCTATGCTGTTTGGCAACACTCTCACCCACTACTGCTTTTCAGTCACTGACTTCCTTCAAATGACATTGCCCACACAAAATGTCATCTACTTGTGTGCTCCTACCTCCACTTTTATAAGTTACCCTATGCTCCTGTCTCTTCTGGAAGAAAGTATTCACCACAGCCATTTCCATCTTTCCATCTATCAACATCTGTCCTTCTGTGTTCCTGTCCTGGATACCAAACCTGCCCATCACTTCCTCGTCCCCTCTGTTGCCTGCACCAACATGTCCATTGAAGTCTGCACCAATGACCACTCTTTCACCTCTGGGGGTACTCTGCATCACTTCATCTAACTCACTCCAGAATCTCTCCTTGTCTTCTAGCTTACATCCTGCCTGTGGGGCATAAGTACTAACAACATTGAACATCACACCTTCAATTTCTAACTTGAGACTCATCACTCTGTCTGACACTCTTCACTTCCAAAACATTCCTGACAAACTCTTCCTTCAAGATGACTCCAACTCTATTTCTCTTTCCATCCACACCATGATAAAACAGCTTAAACCCTGCTCCTAAGCCTCTAGCCTTGCTACCTTTCCACCTGGTCTCCTGAACACACAGTATGTCCACTCTCCTCCTCTGCATCATGTCAGCCAGCTCTCTACCTTTTCCTGGCATAGTTCTAACATTCAAAGTCCCTACTCTCAATCTTAAACTCATGCTATTCCTCTTCTCTCTCCACCTACGGACACACCTCACACCTCTCCTTCTTCAACCAACAGTAGTCCAATTACCACCAGCACCCTTATGGTTAACAGCACTGATGGCGGTCGTTGTTAACTCGAGCCTCAACCGATCCAGTATGAAATTCATTTTGATCATTCGCATAACAATGTTGGCACAAGTTTTACCCCGGATTCCCTTTCTGTTGCAACCCTCTTCATTTATCCGGGCTTGGGACCGGTGTGAGGATGAACACTTGCTTGTGCCCCACCTCCTGGCTGCATTAAACAGAAAACAGCCTCATTAAAAAAAAAAGACAATTTAATTTGCCCTCTGGTTCTTTTTCTTTAAATAACCCCCAATCTAAAATCAAGCCAATCAACATGAATGTCAACTTTAGCACATGGCACCTTGAACCAATCAACACAAAGGTCAACTTTAGCACATGGCAAGTTGAAAACCACATGGCCAGGAACTTCTTTAAATGTATGAAGTCAGTGAGCAGGAGAATCGGGTGAAAAATACTCATCATCACTTTCTTATAAATCCATATCTGGCTCATCGCTCCATTCATTCAGAGCGTCCCATAGCTTTGCTGTAGCTGTTTCTAATGGTTCATCTTGTTGGATATTTACCAAGAGAACACAGCAAAATATTTTCCTGTTTTTTAAAGCATGGCAGAACGATCAAATTTGTTGTTACTGATGAACATTATTGACATTCCCCAGTGGCAGAGGATCTTGAAATACCGTGTAAACTTACTTTTACAGGCAGTGAAAGCCTCATTTTACCGTTACAGAGACTGATCGAATAAAATTGGTAAGTTTGATCGACCATTTTGCTCACAGTACATATGGGCGGTTATTATAAGTGAGATAAAAAAAAAAAAAACATGGGGGGGGGGGGGGGCTTACTGGAGCAGGGCGCTTATTCCCTAGATTACGGTAATATCATTTTGACCAAGAATGGAGCAAGCAGGTCTCATCATGAGGTAAGCATTCTGGTAGGTACAAGCTCTCTGCACTTCAAATGTTATTTGGACTTGTGAGGTGTTTTACTGGATAAACCAAAAAAATTAAAAATTCACCAGTGTATTCTTCTTATTTTTCTTATTAGGATTTTTATCATTCTTACTATTATGAGAGCTGAATGAAAAATAAATTCAACATGAAAAGATTAGAATTAAATCTCATAAAGGTCACAAGTCATTTTCTTCTTTATAAAAGAGTCATCTAAAGTGAGACCTCAAAAGTTTGTGCAATTTTTTCTGCTCTCAGAGTGACTTCTTAAAGTATGCCATATTTTTTTAAATAAATCCTTACTGAGAAAAACAAGCCACTTGCTCCTGATTAATGCTTGGAGTGTGAACATAAGTCGATCTCTACTCATTTTCTGTCATAATCTACAAACAAGCCCTGTGTATTATTTACATACAATATCCAAACACTCTCCATTGATCTTGAGTAATCAACTCGTGAACATGAACTTCACAAAAGTCTATTTGTACACACATTTACTGATGGATGGCATCCTCATCTTTATAGTAATGTAGTATCACTCTGTGTTACTGTTCTCCTCCCCCACCACCACCACACACACAAATGATTTCCCACCTCATTTTAAGTGCACATTTCCTGCCAGATTGGTCAGCATGTTTATCATTTAGCAGTCTCAGATTTTTAGTGCCCCCCCCATCATACTGGACTTCGGAGAACTTGATACATCACACACTGAGCTTGCAAGCACTAAATGGAACTCTGCATTAAACACACACACACACACACACACACACACACACACACACACACACAGAGTTTGTCATGTTTGAGTTTGAATTTAATGGTGTTTTGATTTCTACTGACTCTGAAAGCTGCAAATCAGCTTCTTGTTTGAAAGCCGGAGGTGATTAATAGGGAAGCGAGAAGCAATGAGCTTGTCTTCACGCTCTCAGCGTAAATCAGGGGTAATCAGCACACTCACTTCTTTCTACAATTAACACACACAAACACTCAGATGATTTCAGGCAGCCTGGAAAAAATCCCAGTAATGTTCATAGACAAATTGTAGAAATACAACATGAACAACCATTCCGGAGCACAGCAGAGTAGGAAACTTTGAAGAATATGTTCCACTAAGTGAACATTTCCAGGAAGTCAAGTTGACATCATTATTTATTATTTTTTTTAAATCATGCATTTTCTAAATCGCTTAGTCCTAATTAGTGTTTTTGGGAAGCTGGCTTCCATATCAGCCGACTCTGGGCAAGGGCAGAGTACACCCTACATATCTCTCCAAGCCATCGCAGGGCAGAACCACACTGACAGCTCTGTATCCTATTCTTGATGAAAGTCAGCAATGGTTCTTTTAAATGAACCTCTCACCATAGACAGTGAGAGACATGGCCATCCTTTGATAACCCAGTCAGCTGCACTGGGGGGACAGCAGTAACAACCGTTGACAGTGGGGCTTGAACTCTCAACCTTAGGATCAGTAATCCAGCACCTTTCCACAGGGCCACCACTGCACTGAAAAATGAGGGTGTCTGAATAGAACAACAAGTCATCTGATCTTTGAGGGGTTTGAAAAGGCTAAGTACATGAGTGGGACAGGCAACACTTTCTTTGGGTAGGACAGATGGGCGTGCTATTCTGTCAGATAGAAGGGTGTGCCTCTTAGTGAAAGAAAGAGAGTGTCTAAGTCAAATCTATGGGTGTTACTGAGTCAGCCAAATAAGGCATGTTTGAATAAAGCACATAGATGTATATTTGAATAAAAAAGATGGGGATGAGTTTTTAAATAAAGAGAGACGGTCGTACCTTTAAGTGAGACAGATGGCAAAACATGAGTAAATGTCTAGAAATGTGTCAAAAAAGGGCATTTTTATGAGTTGGATAAGAGGGTCTCTAAATGTGTCAGATGATCATGTCTCTGAGTGTGAGATATAAGAATTAGTTTTTTTCCCCCCACAATTTTCTCACTAATTTAGTCATACCCGACTCTCACCCATCAGGTATCGCCTTCTCTATCACACAAGCACCACCAACCAGGGAGGGGCGAAAGCATGCACACGCCACAGCTGTGACATGCAATGCTAGCTACTAGTCACTTTACGAATTGTGGCGCTAGATGTATTTGGGGATGGTCTAACACACTCAGAGGGAAAGTACTATCCACCCCTCATATAAATGAGTTCTCAGATGCCCATGATTTGCTGGCGATTGCTGTGAGTGACAACGAAGTGAGCATGTGCCGTCCCTCCCTCCCTCCTGTGAGAGCTCGGCTAATTAACTCCGATGGACTCCTGGCTATGGATGGCTGTAGCATTAACCCGGATTCGAACTTGCATTAATAAGCATCACTCCGAGTGGGACGGATAATCATGTTTCTTAGTGAGACAAAATGAGGGAGTCTTTGAGTGGGACACATGAGTGTGTTTCTGAGTTGGACAGATGGACGTGTTTCTGTATGGGATAAATAGGCATGTTTGAGGGTGGCAGAAGGGCATTTTCCTTCATGGTATGTCACTGAGTAGAACAGAGGAGCATGTCTCTATGTAGAGAAAAAGAAGGACATGTCTCTGAGTGAGTCAGAGGGATGTGTCTCTGAATGGGACATATGGGCAGCTTTCTGAGTGGGACAGACAGGCAGGTTTTCGATAATGTACCATATAATTGTTGATTTTGGAGTTATATTATTCTGATTATTATTTTTATTTGATTAAATCTGTTGCCTGCTATTTCATCTCCTGTGTCTCCCTGCCAGTGTTTAATTCCTTGGCAGGTCATTAATGCCTTATGACTATCTGTGTGTGTGTGTGTGTGTGTGTGTGTGTGTGTGTGTGTGTGTGTGTGTGTGTGTAAGGGGGGGTTTGAAACTCGAGTGTTTTGGACAGATTGTGGGGTTGCGTTAGACACAACCTTTCACCTTCATGCTCCATCACTGAAGTTGCAGAAATTAAATCTTCATTATCTGGATCTGTGCAGTTCGCTACTTTTCTCTATTCGGACATGGAATTATTTTGCAATTAATAAAAGTTAACTTAAGAGGGGAAAAAAAAAAAGAATACCATACTAGCTGTCTGAAATGAAATTGATGTGAATTATTCTTGTATCGGAAAATGTATTAAAGTGTAATTCTAAAACATATAATTTACATTAATCAACTAATTATTAATTTATTCAGAATATAATTAATAAGATGTGCATCGTGCTAGTCAGAACACTTTATATAGAAATGCATAATAAATGATAAATATATTATTCTTTCTGAAAAAAAAAATCATGACTTATTACATTTACCGAAAAAGAATTCAAGGTTAATATAGGCAGTGTATACCACAGGGAGCAGTGAGATAGTGGTTGACACGTCTGCCTTACAGCAAGAAGGTCCATAAAGCACAGGATATTAGGCATGGCAATAATGAGCTGCTCTTCCATGCTGATTTTGAGTGGATTAGTTAAACTTGTGTTCAGTTTTTTGCCATGGAAAGGTTTTGCCAGTCAATGGTATCTTTAACCTGATTGGTTATCCTTTTATTTGCCTCGCCCACTTTGGATTGCTTGAGAAAAGTTCACCTCTCAACACTCACTTTGCATGAATCCTCGTCGCTCGACAATTCATACCTCAATGCGATTTTACAGTGTTTTCTAAAGGGATGAATGAGAGAAAAGAGAATTTTGAATTTTAATTATAAAAAGTTCCTGTACTGGGTCAGTGGGGTATTTTTTTTTACTGATTCTTAAACTATAAAACAATATCTTTTTATTGATTGGTACACAAATTAAAAACAAAGTGGGCAGTGGTGGTCTAGTGGTATAGGGCGCTGGATCGCTGATCCAAAGGTTGGGGGTTCAAGTCCCACTCTCCACAAGGTTGTCACTGTCCCCCCCAGTGCAGCTAACTGGGTTATCAAAGGCGGGCCATGTCTCTCACTGTCTATGGTGAGAGGCATGTAAAAGAACCATTGCTGACTTTCGTAAAGAGTAGGCTGCAAAGTCGTCAGCGTGTTTCTGTCCCTTGCTAAAAAAAGGGTTGTGACAGGAAGGGCATCCGACGTAAAAACCTCTGCCAAATCAAATGTGCGAATCAGATGATTCGCTGTGGCGACTCCCGAGTAAAAGGGAAAAAAGCCGAAAGGAAGACAGACAGACAGACACAAATTAAAAACAAAAGTGAGCACACAGAGACAAAACAAATGTTGAAAAATTGAATTAATTAGTATTTATTTTAAGCATTTTTAAAAAAAGACATGGAATCAGAAAAAACAAATCTCCTGAAACACGAAACAGTACTGTACTAAAAAAATACAATATGAAACAATAGAAAGTGCAAAAGTCAATACACAGTGCACAGTTAGAAACTTAGGAATAAATTATCTTTATTCTGTGTATAAAAACATATTTATTCTCCAAAATAGTCAGAAACATTTCATGCCACATGTAGCCCTCTGAACATGCTGCCTTGCAAAGATCAAATGCAGTGATTGCCTTTATTTAGATATGGCAGTTGCTGCATTTTACGTTTGCAGGGCATAGCAACAGTGTTTATTCTTCCCTGTCTTGGCATCTGGTTCTATCTTCTTTTCCATACAGCAAACATTACTACATCAGAAAGAAACTTTAGAAAGACCTAAACACGTTTTACATTTCTCTGCTGTATTATTCAGCCCACAGATAAACAATGGAAGAGAGAAAACTTCACCTAAACCTGAGAACCACCTGTCTAAGATTTGGAACAGGTTCTGTAAATGACTTCAGTGTGCAGATAGATGAAAAAGCACTGACAGTGGGATTGAGGTGCACCGTGTCTGCTTGTGGTTATAGACCATGTAATATACTCCACTGTAGGTCAGCTGTCAACCAGATACTTGAACAAGAATTTCCAGAATCCTTTAGAGGAAGATTTGGTGCCAAAGTATTCCAGCTACCTTGTTGCTGGGAGTCCTCTCAGATAGTTTGCACTTCACACCAATGACGTGCGTTCTGGCTGACAGCTGGTGAGGCACTGACTCTTTTAGAGTCAGATTTATAAACACAAATGAACTCAAAAGGGTATATTATTCATCATTTGATTGACAACAGACATCAAATCAATACCAAAGAGGGAACCTCAATACCAAAGAGGGAACAACTGTCCACACAATTAGTATGGTGTTTTATCCGTAGTGTAATGCATCTCATATCATGTTTCCTTCTATTTTAGTACCTTTAGTAGTTTTTAAAATTAATGAAATTCTTTTCAGATAATGTTCATTCATATTATGAACCGCTTAATCATAATTCGGGTCATGGGGAGGCTGGTGACCATCTCAGCTGACTCTGGGCAAGGGCAGGGTAAACCCTGGACAGCTCTTCATGAGATTAAGCCGTGGCCTAAATGTGTTATATTCTATACATTATGCAGATTATGAAATGGCAGAGCATATAATCTGAGTGCTTGACAGCATTTCATCTGTGATATATATAGATTGACAGCACCACACTATTTGCATCTCACACAAGCACAGTTTGAGAGAGACACAATTCACTGAGCAGCAGAGCAATGCACCGTCGGAGATGTAAGGTTTACCCTTTTTTACAGTTGTCGGAATGTCAAAATTTATCAGGAATTTCCACTGGTAAACGATGGATAAAGTTATGTAATGCTAATTGCTAGCAGAAATGTGTAAAATGACTCTCTCTCTCTCTCTCTCTCTCTCTCTCTCTCTCTCTCTCTCTCTCTCTCTCTCTAATGCAATATCGTGTTTCATTGCTCATTAATTCATTCATTTTCTAAGCCGCTTAATACTAATTATGGTCATGGGGTGGCTGGCACCATCTCAACCGACTCTGGGAGAGGGCAGGGTACACCCTGGACAGTTTGCCAGGCCATCACAGGGTTACAATGTAAGTTGGAATAACTAATTAGTTGTGTATCTTTTTGGACTGTGGGAGGAAGCCTATGCAAGCATGCTTCTCCATACAGAAACGTCTGAGCTGGGAATCGAACCAAGACCTTGCTGTCAGGCAGACATGCTAACCACTACATCACCATGCTATATTGTGTTTTTGAATATTATTGTTAGTTTGTATAACTGCAATATTATAGTGGTGGTATTAAGAGGTGGATTAAGTCCGTTATGTCCCTCTGAAGGCCCAGGTACCAGATGCATAGCCCATTGCTGGTGTACACATACTTGTCAACTCTCAACCATCAAGCGTGAGACTCATGCATTTCATCTCCTCATCAATCTCTCACGCAAGATGTCTAAAATCTCATGCATTAATACAATTATTTCCCAATTTTATTCCGTGTGTTGTTGCAAGGTTGCTGCACAGGACACATGCCATCTATATGAGTAGATTTGTTAACATGGTTAGTTAGTTTCAGTGTGTAAACTAATTGTGTAGTTGAAAGTTTGCTGCATATGATACATGCCATCTATGAGCAAAGACAACAAAGACCCTGGACCCCTGCTTCTCATTCTTTATTAATCTTATGGGTTGACAGCTATGTGTACAGTAACCACTGAGAAGCCTGTAGATGTAAAGTCATAATTCTTGACCTGATGTTTCCAAGGCCATGTCCAACTTCTTAGTGGAAGATACAAATACACTGTTTTTGACCCAGTGCTGGACTGGCCAGACAAAAGCTCACCAGTTCATTCTGTATTTCTTGTAAAAGACCTACGAAAGGTTGTAGTACACAAAGTATTTGCCAGAGCATTGAGGTAGCCAGGTGGCCACCAAATTTTTTCCTTTGTCGGCCTACAAAGGTAGCACCGACTTCCACAATTTGGTGTGCATTAAATGCATAATAAACTGCATTATTTTTTATCTCTATTATATGCTTTAAATTATGCACTTGACCCTTTTCTTTTTTTGGAACTCATTTGTTCCAAGAAAAACACCCAAAATCATTAGCCCCAATTTACCTCATTTCAGGGTTCCAAGTACACTGGGAAGTCCCATTGCTTGTGTCTGAACCAATAGGGCCCAGTTCATTTTGGACAGAGATATTTTCTGATTATTAAAACTTAGATAAAAATATGATGTAATGCAGCCATAAGGCGGGGGGGGCACTAACCAGTGTCTCTCCCCCTTATGCAGGTCCCAAGCCCAGAGAAATGCAGAGGGTTGTGTCAGGAAGGGCATCCGACATAAAACCAATGCCAAACTTTTATGATGCAAATCAGAAGTTTTACCCCCATACCGGATCGGTCGAGGCCCGGGTTAACAATGACTGCCATCAGGGATGTTAATTAACAGGGTGCTGATGGAAATTGGACTACTGTTGGTCGAAGACGTTGAAGAAGGAGAGGCGGGAGGCGTGACCATAGGCAGAGAGAGAAGAGGAAAGGCATTAGTCTAGGACTGAGAGTAGGGACTTTGAATGTTGGAACTATGCAAAGAAAAGGTAGAGAGCTGGCTGACATGATGCAGAGGAGGAAGGTGTGTTCTCCTGTGTGTTCAGGAGACCAGGTGAAAAGGTAGCAAAGCTAAAAGCTTAGGAGCAGGGTTTAAGCTGTTTTATTATGGTGTGGATGGGAGGAGAAATGGAGTAGGAGTCATCTTGAAGGAGGAGTTTGTCAGGAATGTTCTAGAAGTGAAAAGAGTGTCAGACAGATTGATGGGTCTCAAGTTAGAAATTGAACAGAGTGATGAGTCTCAAGTTAGAAATTGAAGGTGTGGTGCTCAATGTTGTTAGTGCTTATACGCCACAGGCAGGATGTGAGCTAAAAGAGAAGGAGAGATTCTGGAGTGAGTTAGATGAAGTGATGCAGAGTACCTCCAGAGGTGAAAGAGTGGTCATTGGTGCAGACTTCAATGGACATGTTGGTGCAGGAAACAGAGGGGACGAGGAAGTGATGGGCAGGTTTGGTATCCAGGACAGGAACACAGAAGAACAGATGTTGATTGATTTTGCAAAAAGAATGGAAAAGGCTGTGGTGAATACTTTCTTCCAGAAGAGACATGAGCATAGGGTGACTTCTAAAAGCAGAGGTAGGAGCACACAGATAGACTACATCTTGTGTAGATGATGCAGTTTGAAGGACTGCAAAGTAGTAGTGGGTGAGAGTGTTGCCAAACAGCAGAGGATGGTAGTATGCAGAATGACGCTGATGGTGAGGAAGGTGAAGAAGGCAAAGGCAGAGCAGAATACAAATTGGTGGAAGGTGAAAAAGGACGAGTGTTGTGTGGTCTTCAAGGAGGAGTTGAAACAGGCTTTGGGTGGCCAGGAAGTGCTTCCAAATGACTGGACAACCACAGCAAATGTGATCAGGGACACAGGTAGGCGAGTACTTGGTGTGTCCTCTGGAAGGAAAGTATATAAGGAGACTTGGTGGTGGAATGAGGAAGTGCAGGAGTGTGTACAAAGGAAGAGGTTAGCTAAGAAGAAGTGGGACATTGAGAGGACTGAAGAGAGTAAACAGGAGTACAGGGAGACACAGCGTAAGGCAAAAGTAGCAGTGGCTAAGGCCAAAAAAATGGCGTATGATGACTTGTATGATGGGTTGGACAGTAAGGAGGGAGAAAATTATCTATACAGGTTGGCACAGCAAAGAGATAGAGATGGGAAGGATGTGCAGCAAGTTAGATTGATAAAGGGCAGAGAGTGAAATGTATTGACTGCTGACCGAAGTGTGCTGGGAAGATGGAAAGAGTACTTTGAAGAGCTGATGAATGAGGAAAATGAGAGAGAAAAAATAGTAGAAGAGGTGACCCTTGAGGAGCAGGATGTAGCAAAGATCAGTAAGGGTGAAGTGAGGAGGGCACTGAAGAGGATGAAGAATGGAAAAGCAGTTGGTCCTGATGATATACCTGTGGAGGTATGGAAGTGTCTAGGAGAGGTAGCAGTAGATTTTCTGACAAGAACATTCAACAAGGTCATAGAGAGAGCAGATACCGGAGGAGTGGAGGAGAAGTGTGCTGGTGCCCATTTTTAAGAACAAGGGAGACGTGCAGAGTTGTGGCAACTACAGAGGGATAAAGTTGATGAGCCATATGATGAAGTTATGGGAAAGAGGAGTGGAAGCTAGACTAAGGGCAGAGGTCAGCATTTGTGAACAACAGTTTGGTTTCATGCCAAGAAAGAGCACCACAGATGCAATGTTTGCTTTGGGGATGTTAATAGAGAAGTACAGAGAAGGTCAGAGGGAACTGCATTGTGCCTTTGTGGATCTGGAAAAAGCATATGACAGGGTGCCAAGAGAAGAACTGTGGTCTTGCATGAGGAAGTCTGGAGTGGCAGAGAAGTATGTTAGAGTGGTGCAGAACATGTATGAGAGATGTAAGACAGTGGTGAGGTGTGCTGTCGGCGTGACCGACAAATTCAAGGTGGAGGTGGGACTGCATCAAGGGTCAGCTCTGAGCCCCTTCTTGTTTGCTATGGTGATGGACAGGCTGACAGACGAGGTGAGACAAGAATCTCCATGAACTATGATGTTTGCAGATGACATTGTGATCTGTAGTGAGAGCAGAGAACAAGTGCAGGAAAATCTAGAGAGGTGGAGGTATGCCCTGGAAAGGAGGGGAATGAAGGTTAGCCTCAGAAAATCAGAATACATGTGTATGAATGAGAAGGACCTAGGAGGAACGGTGATGTTACAAAGAAGAGAGATAATGAAGGTGGAGGATTTTAAGTACTTAGGCTCAACAATCCAGAGCAATGGAGAGTGTGGAAAAAGAGGTGAAGAAGCGTGTGCAGGCAGGCTGGAATGGTTGGAGAAAAGTGTCCGGTGTGATGTGCGATAGGAGAGTGTCAGCAAGAATGAAAGGAAAAGTGTACAAGATGGTGGTGAGGCCAGTGATGTTGTATGGCTTAGAAACTGGCGCTGAGGAAAAGGCAGGAGGCAGAGCTGGAGGTAGTGAAGATGAAAATGTTGAGGTTCTCTCTGGGAGTAACGAGGATGGATAGGATCAGAAATGAGTATATCAGAGGGACAGCCCATGTAAGATGTTTTGGAGACAAAGTCAGAGAGGCTAGATTAAGATGGTTTGGACATGTACAGAGGAGGAATAGTGAGTATATTGGCAGTAGGATGCTGAGGTTGGAACTACCAGGCAGAAGGCCCCGAGGAAGACCAAAGAAGAGATTTATGGATGTGGTGAAGGAAGACATGAAGGTCGTTGGAGTCAAAAAAGAAGATGCAGAGGACAGGGTGAGATGGAGGCGGATGATTTGCTGTGGCGACCCCTGAAGGGAGCAGCTGAAAGGAAAAGAAGAAGATAAAAATATGATGTCTAAGCCAATATAGGGGACAGGCAAAGAGAGAGAAACAGATAGAGAAGGGGTACTGGAACACCAAGACTGAATAGTAAACAATTAAATGATGAGCATGATAACCAATTTAGCAAAGAATATGCACTCAGAACAAGAGAACCTTAAAAAAACGGCACATCGAAAGGTCCTTGAGTGAAACCCTGAACCTTCTTGCTGTGAAGCAGCAGTAATTGCCATTGAGACCCCCATCTCTTCCAATCAGAATCCAATACAGTATTTAAATTGACCATGGTATAATTTATGTAAAAATTTAATTCTTTTAAATTTATATGACAGGGTTAATCATCATGGACATGGACTAAAAGGGATTTTTATGACTTTTTTGCATAGAAAGAAGATTGGATGGTTTTGGAAACAAGACCCACCCAAGTTATCAGTACTGCATATGTTTATAACACATCTTTCACTGAGTTTTAAAGCAAAGATGTGTAAAGGTTTTAGTCTGTGTCATTAGGATCCAATCCTGTGGTTAAAACAGGTAAACAGTTCAGTTCTGCACAGCTCTGTAGTATTAAAGCCTATTATATCCCACAAAGACTGAAAGACTGCTTCATTAATCATTAATAATGGATGAGAATGTAACTGGGAAAGGGTGCAGTGGTATCACAGCCATTGTAGGACTCCACACTCTTGCTCTGTCTCTGCGTGTAATTAATAGCACTTTGCTAAGAGCCATCAACTCGCCACCTTAATGGATATGATGTTTTTCCACTGCCTCGACACACAGCTCACTACACATGGCACTTTCCATTTAGAATGCGTGTTCAGTTTGTTATTAGGTAGTGGCGTTTCTGCTCGATAAATTGGATACCAATTGGTCCCTTGTGTGAAGTAACTTTAACACACACACACACACACACACACACACACACACACACACACACACACACACCCACACACACACACACACACACACAAAACAGACACAGGTTATGGGAAATAATTCTCACTGCAACATGCACCAGAGAAAAGAATCCAACTCCAGGAAAAGGGAAAGGAGAGAAACCTGATAATGAGATGGGGTCATAAAGAGCAGCACTACAATTGGGTTTAGACCAAGATATCTTTTATTCATCCCAGAAGGAAATATGTTTCATTAGAGAAAAGACACACTCCCATTCATGCAGAAAGAAACGTATACTCAGCGGTGAGGACTGGAGTACCGGTCACAAGGTTGGCGTTTCAATTCCCACTTTCAACGGTTAACACTACTGTACCCCCAGCCAAGTGGGTTATCAAAGGCTGGCCATATATTTTACTGTATATGGTGGGGCAGTGGTGGCATAGTGGTTAAGGTGATGGGTTCCTGATCCGAAGGTCAGTGGTTCAATCCTCACTTTCAGCACCATTGGGCCCTTGAGCATGGGTATAAAAAATAGATAAGAGCATTTGCCAAATGCTGATTTTAAATGTACATGCATATTAAGGAATCATTGCTGACTTTCGTCAAGAGTAGGCCATATTTCTGCCCTGCGATGACCTGGCGAGTTTGCCAGGGTGTATTCTGCCCCCACCCAGAGTTGGCTGTGATGGGCGCCAGCCTCCCTGGAACCCGAATTAGGATTAAATGGTTCATAAAATGAATGAATGACAAACACTATCTATTTGTCTTTCAATCCATCCAACTATCTATCCATTAACAGAAATAATAAACGACACAGTGGTGTGATGAGGTGGAGTTAGTGTCACCCTTTTCCTGACATGATAAAGTATTCGACGTTGCCTTCCCATGCTACTCGGAAGATCCTACTTTTGATGTTGGAATTATGAGTACATCACAAGTGCTGTATTGTTGAAGTGGAATGGAAAATGGTTGACTCAAGGTAATGTCTCAGTTCCCATAACATTTTAAATAAAATTGTAACATTGTTTACTGATTGTAATTATGCACCCTACCACATCCAAAGCCTGCTCCTCTGTGAAGTGTGTCCATAGGTAATGCTATTTGGAGTTGTTCCTGAGCCCATGCACTGAGCTTTATGACAAAATCATGCCTGTTTTAAATGCAGTGCTGCTTGAGCGCCTAAAGATCATCGGAATCCAATACCTTTTACAGCAATTCATGCTACTGACCCACCTCCCATTGACGAAATTAGTGCAAAGTGTTCTTCCAGCTGTTTCTTTTTAAGGCCACTTTTTCAGCCTCTTTTTATTCCCATCTCAACCTTTTGGACATGTACTACTGCCATTGAACTCAAAACAGTTTTCATAAAAATGATTGGATGCCCAGAGATGCACTATTTCAATGCTTGGTGATACGGCTAAGATGTCCTCACCTTATAGTAATTTTGCATGTATTATAGACCAACACAAATTCCTATATTAAAGGATGTAAAGGTTTTTTGAAACAAACGCTAGTGGGTTGCTGTCAAGGTACCCTGGAGTCTTTTCCCATCTTTAATGTGATATGGACTATGTGGTCAAAGTGTCACAACATGCGATATTACAGTGTACTGTATTCCAAAAGCAGGTGTAGTGTGTACTGTCATTCCTAATGAAGTATCTCCTAAAGAATATCAAGAAGGTTCCACCACATCTCGACACAAACGAATTACATAAGAACTGGTTTGGCTTTCCAGAAATGGGATGAGCTGAAATATATAACTGATAAGTTAAATATATAATATAATATAAATTATGTAAATATAATATAAATATATAACTGAAAAGCACATTCCACTTACAACCAGAATTGCTTTATAATATACATGCCTGGGAACTGTTAGAAGAGGAACTTTAAAGAGTGGAAGTCATTTGGCATGGGTTTCTAAGAAAGATAATATGAGGAGGTTATAAGCGAAAGAATGTCTTTGATTATAAAATGAAAAAGACAGATAACCCTGTGACAAATAAGCCAGTCAAGTGCAGTTTTGAGTTATCTCACCTGCAACTAGAATTACTAATACGCTACCCATTCACCACTTTTGTGTAAAACACCATCTAAAATATCTGGCACAAGAGTGTAGGCTGGGGGGGTGCACCACAGCAGGAGTTGAGTTCCGCTGGACAAGAAATTATGTGTATTCACAATCTTATAAATCAACTTAGTGACTGTTACTGAAGAGAAAGTCGGAGAGAAATTCAGCATGCAGTAAACCAGAAACCGGAAGTTAACACCGAAGATAACGTGTAACGGGCACTGCGAATGTGCAAGCCCAAGCTGACCAATCAACAATCAACGACAAGTACCTACTTTCGCCTACCTCACATATTATCAGTAAGCAATAACAGCTGAACACTGTCAATCAATCAATGTGCGAGTGTGAGAATAAAGCACAGTTTGTTAGTACCGCTTCCGGTTCCTGCACATGTGTTAGAACACAAACATTGACGCACAGAGAATGAATGGCTAAAATAATCATCAGCCATCCAGCCTGGATCTGCAGCCTAATGGTCAGTACTTTTATAAAATTAATAGTATGTTTTTGTGCTGTAAATATGTATTAATATTTGTTTGTGCCTTGGAATAGATAAATAACTTTAGCTCAATTTGTAAATGTATTTAACACATGAACTTGCAGATGTAGTTTGAAATATATTTGACAATGTTTTTGGTTGAACTATAATATTTGATTGCAGTTCACCCCTGTATAGACAGCCATTTTTTAAAGTTACAATTCTACCCACAGGTGTACCTGGTTCCCCCTAAGTGCTTAGTAAAATAATTATTAAATTGCTAAAATTATGTGAAAGATTATGTGAAAGTGTTTATAAAGTGCAAATGTTGTAAAATAGATTTAATTGTTTTTGTAAATGAACTGTAAATACATCTTTGTTAAATTGTAGTGTAACTCTGGTGCATTGAGCTTCATTAGTGTTGTATAATTGTATATCATCATTTATAAAATCTCTATGCCAATTTTAATTATGACCCAAATTACGTATATAATTAAAACAGTTTGGTGTTCAATTTGTTCTTGTGTTTCTCTAATACTCTCCCCCCTCCATGGTCACACCAGCCTATGCCCTTGTGGCACATATATTTTGAATGAACAATAATGCCCTCCAAAGGAAACGACTGTTTGGAGAACGACCAGGTAAGCGCCGGAATAAAATTTAAATGTTTTTGGAAACTGACCAACAAACTAGAAGGATGATGATGAAGAAGAAAAAAGTCTTCAAGTAATTTCCTGAAGCACAATTCAAAGAAGAGCACCATAAGGCTGCTAAGCAGTCAAGAAGGAAAATACAACGCCGGCAATGATGATGAAATATTTAATAAAATAAAAATAAAATAAATAATGATAAAATGTCTCACTTCCAACCTTTGATAGGTTATCAATGTTCTGCTGGAAATAAAATAATGGTATATGAGATTAGTAAATCATTTCATTCTGTTTTTACATTTACATTTTACACAGCATCCCAACTTTTTTTGAAATTGGTATTGAATTTTTCGTGTTCCTACCTTTACAGCCAATGTTAAAATGCATAAAACACAAATGCACGTTTGTCACCTACATAAGACTGAAATTAGTATCAAATGATTAAAAAACAGTTCTCTTTAAAACGGTGCTTTTCAAATAGTGGGGCACGGTATGATGCTAGGGCAGGCGCAGTATGATGCCCGGGAGGGGAGGGGTGATGCTGGGGGGATCGTGTATGACCATGGGGAACATCCTTTTCTGGAATTATGCATGAGAATTAAGTGTAATTTCACCTCCACTCCACTAGCTGGTAGTGGCGCTCTTTGTTGCACAATGGGTGTAGCTGTTTTTTGCATGAGCAAACAATATGAAGTGCAGTAAACAACCCCTCAAGAAAGAACACGAAAAAAATTTCTAACAGAAACGAAGAGAAAGGTGGAGAGAGACGGAGAATGTTTTTTTTTTTATTATTATTATTTCAGGCACATTGGTGCACTTTAAATCTTTTCTATTACAGATTAAAAAACAAAGTTAATGAAGTTTTTCTTTATTGTAAGTTGAACTATATTTCTTTCCTTTTTGTTTTTAATGTTAATAAAAATACAATGTTATGCAGAGGTGTACTGATAGCAAAATAATACACAAATAATACTATTTATAGTCCCTCATGGGGCGGTGGGGGGCATGAAATGTTTTTTTCTTCATGGGGGGCACAGAAAATAATTGAGAAGCACTGCTTTAAAATGACAATATATAGTACATCTATATTTTATAGTGTTTTGTTGGGAAAATATTCACAACCTTTTGGACCAGAGCAATGAATAATGATGATCTACATCACAGTAAACATTCCAACATCTAAATACTCTGCCGCTAAACCTGGCATCTAATAAACCTTGCATCATTACACTCAGGAGAGTGGCTTTAAATGCACTGTTTAAGCCCAGAAGTCTGTGTGGAATATTGGTATTTTTACTCTTTTTTTTTTTTTATGAGAACACGGCCACCTGACAGAAATACATCCAGATGTTTGCCATTTATGAGAATCCAGTAGAAATATTGATTTATAAAATCGTGCAGCACTGAATATAAGGGAAATTGATGGACAAAAACAATGAAAGACGAAGAAGCTCACAACATACAATAAATTAAATATTATTTTATGATTCTTCTTTTCCTTTCGGCTTTTCCCTTTTTCAGGGGTCGCCACAGCGAATCATCTGATTCGCATGTTTGATTTGGCATAGGTTTTTACGTCAGATGCCATTCCTGACACAACCCTTTAGAAAGAGGCAGAAACACGCTGACGGCTTTGCAGCTACTCTTTACGAAAGTCAGCAATGGTTCTTTTACATGAACCTCTCAGCATAGACAGTGAAAGACATGGCCGGCCTTTGATAACACAGTTATTTGCACTGGGGGACAGTGAAAACCTTGTGGAGAGTGGGACTCGAACCCCCCAACCTTAGGATCAGCGTCCCAGTGCCCTTTCCCACCGGGCCACCACTGTCCCTATGGTACCTCAATAGTGCTATATAGTTAATTTTGGCTGTAAATGTCTCAGTTGTCTTCATGAATATGCATGAATGAATATGGGCGGCACGGTGGCATAGTGCTAAGCACCTCTGCCTCAGAGTAAAGAAGGTTTTGGGTCTGTTTCCAGTTCATTCATTTCTGTGTGGAGCTTGCACGCCCTCCCTGTGCGCTTGGGTCTCCCCCTGGGCTCCCCGGCCTTTTCCCACAGTCCAAAAACAAACATGCACAGTGGGGCAACTGGTGTGTTTCTGACCTGCAACGGCCTGGCGCACCGTCCAGGGTGTACCCTACACCCGCCCAGAGCCAGCCAAGATGGACACCAGCCTTCTTGCAGCCCTAATTAGGATTAATTAGTTTAGAAAATGAATGAATGAATGAATTGAACCACTTCGCTAATAGTATCAGAAAAATACACCAAGCATATGAATCAAAAATCAATGAAGATGTGAAAACTACTCTGAAGTCTTTATTGAGATATGCGTACAATAAAACTGAAGTACAACAGAGAATTGGTGAGTTAATTAGTATTGCAGCCAAAGAAGGTCAATATAAAGGTATGGGTGTGAATAATAAATATTATATGTAATTATCATAGTGGCATCATGGCTCAGTGGTTAGCACATCCGCCTCACATGTTCGTCTGTGTTTGTGTGGGTTTTCTGCGGGTACTCCAGTTTCCTCCCACAGTCCAAAAACATATACAGTCGGCTAATTGGCTGTCCCAAATCACTCCCAGCTGTGAGTGGGAGTATGAATGATTGTATGAATGTTGGCCCTGCAATTGCCTGGCTAGCTGTCCAGGGTGTGCCCTGCCTTGAGAGTCGACTGAAATGGGCGCTAGCCTCCCTGTGACCCTAATTAGGTTTAAGCGATTCAGAAAATGAATGATTGAATGAATGATTGTTCAGGCCAGATATTTTACCACTAAGAAGTCTTGATGTTATGTTTACTGTACAGAAATTATTTGATGATATTTAATCATAAAAATATATATCAAGGCTTCTTAGTTGTAAAATATCTGGTTCTGAACATTCATTCATTCATTTTCTAAATTGCTTAAGTCTAATGAGGGTCACAGGGAGGCTAGCACCCATCTCAGCCGACTTCTCCATCTCGCCGCAGCACATGCGCTTGTTGTTTATTTTGTTTGGTTTCATCACCTAGAAGAAAAAATTTCAGGTGGAAGCAGTTGTTGACTTTTCATTCAGCTGAATGTGAATTCAAATCAGGAAACCTGAAAAGCTCTGGTGAATAAATAATAAGAAAAAAGAATTCCATGTTTTGTTCCCATTCCTTTTAGGGTGAATTTTTATTAACACTACGTAAAAACCTACGCCAAATCAAACATGCGAATCATTCGCTGTGGCGACCCCTGATAAAGGGAAAAAGAAGAAATGAAATCCCTCTCTCTCTTTAACTCAACACAGTGCATTGTGGGTTTTCAGTGGCACATTTTATGTGCTAATGTGACAAATTATTAACACAGTGACAAAGAACACAAAAATACAAGAACACAATAATAAAAAAATATTATTATTATTATCACTATTACTACTACTAATAATAATAATAATAATAAATTATTTTCTAAGCTGCTTAATCCTATATAGGGTCACAGGGAGGCTGGCGCCCATCTCAGTCGACTCTCAGGGCAGGGCACACCCTGGACACTTCGCCAGGCAATTGCAGGGCCAACAGTCACACAACCATCATACTCCCACTTACAGCTAGCGGTGATTTGGAACAGCCAATTAGCCTATTGTATATGTTTTTGGACTGTGGGAGGAAACCGGAGTACCCGCAGGAAACCCACACAAACACGGAAGAACATCTGAGGAGGATGTGCTAACCACTGGGCCATCATGCCACCATAATAATTCTTCTTCTTCTTTCTTTGGCCTCGGTCAGTCTCGAAGGACTATGGAGGTGTGCTCTGGCTGGTATCCTGGCTGGTGATACTCTCCAGGGCGCACAGCCTGGGTAGGAAGTATGGAGGACAGGCTGTTACCCAAGCAGCAAGCCACCCCCCCCACCCACCCCAGGCACCACCAGAAGGTTCCAGTGGAAGGGCAGAAGCCGATACAACTGGGTTCCAGGAGTTGCCAGAACTTGGCTGTGAACGAACTGCCTCAGGGGACTCTGACACCATAATAATTACATATATATTATTCAGTCTTTTAACTGGAAAAAGGAATATTGGCTAAAAACTGTTACGGTACAATAGCCAATCTGTGATTAGAATTAAGTGGTTCAGAAAATGAATGAATGAATGATGAATGGCTTTTGGTTTATTATTCACACCCATCTTCTTGCAACTGCTTTAGAATCTGTTTGAGGACAGAAAGCCTGTTATCAGCCCAAAAATAAGGCCATAGGTGAGAACATCTCTAGAGTGCTTTGTTCAGCAGCAAAAAAGACCAATTTGCAGCTTTGCATAAGCTTTCAACATTACACATTCTACATTTCACCACTTTACACCATCATTTGGAGTAAATGAGGCATTTTTAAAGCAGCTAAATGCAGACTCAGCTCTGAGTAAAAGCCATGAATTTAACCCCCCCCCCAAAAAAAAAAAAAAAAAAATCAGTCTTGAAACATTTGACAATCTCTGCGGTACATGTTTTCTTGGGTAGTTGGGCAGCAGTCATAAGACCAGGACCCCTGATTTAGCTCCACAAGAATGAAGAAGGATGAGCAAATGACCTACTCACTTATTTTTGCATTTCATCAGTTTTTCTCATGTAAAAATGTAAACTGTGATTTAAAAAGCGCAGTTTTCCATAGTTAGATAGACAGATAAATAATAATAATTATAATAATAATAATAATAATAATAATAATAATAATAATAATAATAATAAAACCTGGAGTCATTAGGGGACAGTCAATGCCTCAAATATGATCATGTGAAAATGGTCCACACTGCTCCATCTGCTCAGGCTGTAAATTCACCTCTAATCGTTGGCGGGGGTGAGGGAATATGGGCCCTTCATAATGGCTCTCACAGGAGCATTAGCACGACATGCAAAAGCTCCAAATCCAGCGTCTAGTCCCCTGCTGTGGAGCCTGAACCCGAACACAGAGTCATAAACCAACCACAAATGCACAACAGAATGCTAAAGGCATGAACATTTGAAACCTCTAGTGGTGGTGAAGTTGAGGATGAACCCCAAGGCCCAATGAAGTCATGAGGAAAATGGAGTGAACTGTCCGATAATGGCACCACTGAAGTCCAAGCTGCTGATGCCGAGGGATTTTAGTGGTAAAAAAGCATTAGCCAGGCAGACAGCACGCCAATTAATAGCCGAGGATGCGGAGTAACTCCATCAGAAATGTGTTATTGATGCCTCAGCAGATAAAACATCAATGCTAATGTCGGCCACAAGCCTACCACTACCACGCATTGGCGCACTTTAATCATAATGGATGTTTTTTGTTGTTGTTATTGTTATTGGTTAAAACAATTTGAAGCATTAAAGAAAAAACCACAGCAGGATCCATTAACTGAAATACAAGCCGAGGTTTTAAATGAACAGATGGAAACTGAAGGTACTTTTTATGTTCGAAGTGTGTGTAGCTGCGTATCAAGAAATTCAGGACAAGAAACCATATGTGGATTAACTTTATTATAAGTAGTAGTTTTTAATGCAGTTCTTATTAAAGCATGAGAGGAGGTGAACCATTTCTTTCCTTTGTAGAGTAGTAAAGGAAACTGATACTGGAGAGGAGCTGAAACGATCAGAAAAATGTTACATAATGTTAATCCTTAACATATTTGGTTAGTTGTTTGGTTTGTTTGTTTTTTTAAACAATTTGAACACCACCATATGAGACATCTTAAAGGAATGTGTGCATAATTTAGGTTAGTATGTGCTATGATTAATAAAACCCTTTTCTTGAAGAAAAAACCCCAAGTACTAATTCCTTACATGGAGGTATCATTGTATTACCAAAGGCTTCATGTGAGTCTTGTAGAATAAATTGTAAATGCAGACGTGTTATGAATGTACATGTACTGGGATATGTTTAGCTGTCTGTCTGTCTTCCTTTCGGCTTTTTCCCTTTTACTCGGGAGTCGCCACAGCGAATCATCTGATTCGCACGTTTGATTTGGCAGAGGTTTTTATGCTGATGCCCTTCCTGTCGCAACCCTTTTTAGCAAAGGACAGAAACACGCTGACGACTTTGCAGCCTATTCTTTACAAAAGTCAGCAATGGTTCTTTTACATGCCTCACACCATAGACAGTGAGAGACATGGCCCGCCTTTGATAACCCAGTTAGCTTAGCTGTTGTATGTAAATGCAATATACTGTAGTATTATGTCCAAATGTATAGCTTTATTTTATTTAAAAATCAGTTTAATATCTGTACACTGTTATTTTTACCATTACTCTGCCTTATTGGAACTGACATGTCTACATCCTACTTGTAAGTGAAATGGACTCTAAATGTAAATTACGAATGGATTTTACCATTGAAAATATAAGTAAAACACACCTGATGATGATAAATATTTTCAGTTTAACAGAACAGTTTAGAATGCTTTCTATTTATTTTTTAAGTACACTTTAGATATATCATGTTCAATTAAATTTTACATTAAAATAGATGTGATGATTAATGTCAGAATTAGATTTTTCAGACCATGTGGAAGAGCATGAGGACTCCGCAGAACAGTAAAAATAAAAGGCCATTTTCCATGTAAGTCTTTGAATTTAAGTGATGCAGTTTGTTATTAAGATACTTATGGACATGACACCATTTTTATTTTCTTGATAGAAGCCAAGTACAGTAGTAAAGAACACAACCTTTAGATTAGATCTGCAGCAGGAAGGTTGGATTGTTCATAAAAGAAAAAGTTATGTTATGTTAAACTACCACCATGTAATAATGAATATAAATCAAAAGAAGTGACAGCAAGAAAGATGGTTAACCTTAAATTAATCATCATACACTCCCCTCTATAATTATTGGAACCCCTGGTTAGGATGTGTTAAAAGCCTAAAATTAAATGTATTTTTTTTTATTGCAGAAGCTACTCTCCCATTGAAAAATGTAGAAAAATGTAATCCTCAATTCAAGTGAATTTTAAGGGGGGGGGGGGGATCCCTCACTAAGAAATAATTATTTTTCATAAAATCACCTGTTCTGCAATTATTGGCACTGTTGACAATTACAGTGATACCTCTGCTCACGAACATAAAGTGTGTGTAAGGCGAAAAGTTCGTCTTCCGAACATTTATTTCCCATAAGAAACCATTAAAATGAGAATAATCCTTTCCCAGGGCCCCATAAAACATAATTTTCTACTAAATAAGCCTTAAAACTACACAAAAATATACCTTATTTTATGTATAATAAATGTGCTATTGTATTGTAATTAAAGAAATAAACTGTACTGTATAATAAAGTCGTTTTATTTACCTTTGTGATGGTAGTTGATGGCTTGATGGAATGGAGTGGGAGGAGGAGGGAGGGAGGAGGAGGGAGGGACTTACTGTTTGGAAGGAGTGTTTGGAAACACCTACTGTTTGGAAACACCCTTAGCCACACACGCACCCTTAATAGCTTCCTTGTTCTTAAGGATGGTAGCAATGGTAGACTTAGCGTACTGGTACTGGGACGCTAAGTCACACAAACGCACACCTCGTTCGTGTTTTTCAATGATCTCCACCTGTGGTGGGGTCTTTTCCGGTCCCATAATAGCAAAAGTACACTCAATATGGTCCAAAATGTCTATCAAACACAAACCACGTCTGCACTCAAAGAAAGGGGTGACGAACTGGGACGCCGTGAGTGTGCGTCAGCTTCTCGTGGCCGCCACCGTGGCGCTGTTCGACCGCGTGGTTTGGTTCATCCGCCGAAAACTAGTTCGTCAGCAGAGGCTATATGCTCGCGAATTTAATGTTCTTGAGGCGAAAAGTTCGTGAGCTTAAGCGTTTGTCAGCGGAGGTTTTACTGTATTAGAAAATACATGTAATTGAAGTATTTCTGTAATCTCTACAGTAGTTTACAAAGTTGATCAGAGTACCTGGGAACATTTAATTAGTAATTCATAATTTCCTGTTTCACTGGGGTATACATATGACGTGACACAGGGACCATTTCTCTTATCCACTCGTCAACGTCGGAAAGACCACGGAACACACCATTCAAAGTAAGCCAGATGTGTGTCAACCTTTACAAGTTAGGCAATAGCTACAAGAAAATTGCCATTCGCCTGCACCTGTCCATATCTACTGTCAGAGTGATCATTAAGAAGTTTAACACAACCAGAACAGTGGTAAACAAGCTTTGGCGAGGATGCAAGGTTATTTTGCCATCACACAGTGAGGAGGATGGTATGAAAAATAAAAAGTTCTCTAATGCTCACTGTTAAAGAATCGCAACAAATGGTAGCATCTCGGGGTCACAAGTTCTCCAAAACAACCATCAGGTGCTACCTACATGCCAACAAGTTGTTTGCGAGGCATGCACGAAAAAGCCTTTTCTCACTTAGTCATAAATGCAAATGCCTGAAGTTCAATAAGCAGTACTGGAACTTCAACTGTGACCATGTACGCTGGTCAGATAACACCAAGATAGAGCTTTTTGGCAACACACACGCCGAGTGGAACACAAAAGATGAGTATGCAGAAAAGCACCTCATGTCCACTGTGAAGTATGGAAGAGGATTGGTGATGTTGTGTTCCTGTTTATCTACCAGAGGCCCTGCGAACCTTGTTAGGGTGCATGGCATCATGAACGCTTTGAAATACCAGCACAATTTAAATCAAAATCTGGTGGCTTCTGCGTAAAAGCCGAAGATGGGTCGTCACTGGGTCTTTAAGTCTAATAATGACCCTGAACACATGGCTAAATCTAAACAGAAATGGTTCACCAAACATAGAAACAAGTTCCATCTCAGTTCCCAGATCTCAACCCCATTGAAACCCTGTGATGTGAATTGAAGAGGACAGTGCAGAGGGAAGAGGACCAGGTTGCTGGATGGTTTAGAAATTATACAAAGAGGAATGGTCCAAGATCCCTCTTTCTGTATTCTCCCATTTTGTGAAACACGAAAAGATTAGATGCTGTGGTTTGTTTTTTTTTTTTTACAAAAGGAGCTTGCACAAATACTAACATCAGGGGTGCTAATTGTTGTGGCACTCGATTTGATATAAAATAATTATTTCTCGATGTGCGATTTTTTTCCCCCACTGAAAAGCTGCTCTTGAATTATTCTCATTTTCATTGTGGTTTTATATTATTCAGGGGGAAAATGAATTATTTTAGAAGCTAAAGAACACATCTTAACCAGGGGTGCCAATAATTATTGAGGGCAGTGTAACTGTTCATGTGACTCATTATCAGAGTCTCAATTGTCCTTATATGAAGTGCTAAGTGAGTGGAGGATAAAATGTAATAAAAGAAAAAACAACATTCCAGGAACACATTGCCCTGGGCTCGGTATTTAATCTCTGAGATGGAATTATTAATTAATTTTTGGAACCGCTTATTCCTAATTAGCGTCACGGACAGGCTGATGCCCATCTCAGCCGACTTTGGGCAAGGGCAGGGTACACCCTGGACAGCTCACCAGGCCATCACAGGGCCGACACTCATACAACCCTTCATACTCACACCTAGGGGTGATTGGGAACAGCCAATTAACCTACTGTGCATGTTTTTGGATGGTGGGAGGAAACTAGAGAACCCAAAGTAAACCCACGCAATCACAAGGAGAACACGCAAAACACACAGAAATGCCCGAGCTAGGAATTGAACCGAGGACCTTCTTGTTGTGAGGTGGACGTGCTAACCACTACGCCACAGTGCCACTTGAGATGGAATTATGGGTTTAAAATGAGCTTGTTTCATGGAAATTGTAAACAGAAAAGCAAATTATTTGAGGATACGGTGCCTGTATGGACATATACACAATACATAGCATTTCCCTCCTTAGAATGGGTACGCAACATTTATTCAAAATAATTGTTTATGTGTGTGTGCGCTTGCATTAAATTATGCATGTTTATGTCATCAGTGTTGTAATCCATTGGCAAGCACATGTATTTCTGTCCTTGATGCATGATTTGAGAGCCTGAGGCTCACCACTCACTCACTCACTCACTCACTCACACACACACACAAAGAGAGAGAGAGAGAGAGAGAGAGAGAGAGAGAGAGAGAGAGAGAGAGAGAGAGAGAGAATACCAGCAGTACAGAAGCTAATCTCTTCATCGAATAAAGTTGGAAAGAGCCACAGCTATTTTATCACCTTTCTCCATCTTTACAATAACACAACACACTCCACCAGATTAATGTTAATGCCCCACTATATATATATATATATATATATATACCATATCCGACGTAACAAGGGTACCAAAGAGAAGATTTATGGATGTAGTGAAGGAGGACATGAAGGTAGTTGGAGTAAGTGTAGAAGATGCAAAGGATAGGGTGAGATGGAGGCAGATCATTTGCTGTGGTGACCCCTGAAGGGAACAGCCGAAAGGAAAAGAAGAAGAAGAAGAATCCAACATAACAAGGGTCCTGCTCCAATTACCCCCCCCCCCCCCCCCCCCCAATTTTATTCGATCTGTCTCTGTAATGGTAAAATGAGACGTTCACTGAGTTAGTTTACATGGTACACAAAAGTTAGTTTACATGATATTTGAAGACCCCCTGCCACAGGGCAATGTCTATAATGTTCATCAGTAACAACATATTTGATTGTTCTGCCATGCTTTTAAAAAACAAGAAAATATTTTGCTGTGTTCTCTTTGTAAATGTCTAACAAGATGAACCATTAGAAACTGTTACAGTAAAACTATGGGATGCTCTGAATGGAGCAATCAGCCAGATATGGGCCTATCAGAAAGTGATGACCAGTATTTTTCACCTGATTCTCCTGCTCACTGACTTCATACATTTAAAGATGTTCCTGGCCATGTGCTTTTCAACACCATGTGTTAAAGTTGACCATTGTGTTGATTGGATTAACGTGCCATGATATGCTAAAGTTGACATTGCATCCGTGATGGGGTGGTGGCACAAACCAGTGTCTCTCCCTCATGCTGGTCCCAAGCTCGGATAAATGTAGAGGGTTCTGTCAGGAAAGGCATTCGACATAAAACCAATGAAAAACTTTATAATGCAAATCACAAACATTACCTCCATACTGGATCGGTCGAGGCCCGGGTTAACAATGACCGCCATCAGTGCTGTTAACCAACAGGGTGCTGGTGGAAATTGGACTACTGTTGGTCGAAGAAGGAGAGGTGGGAGGCGTGTCCATAGGCGGAGAGAAGAGGAAAAGCATGAGTCTAGGACTGAGAGTAGGGACTTTGAATGTTGGAACTATGAAAGTAAAAGATAGAGAGCTGGCTGTTAAGCTGTTTTTTCAATGTGTGGATGGGAAGAAAAATGAAGTAGGAGTCATCTTGAAGGAGGGGTTTGTCAGGAATGTTCTAGAAGTGAAAAGAGTGTCAGACAGAGTGATGAGTCTCAAGTTAGAAATTGAAGGAGTGATGTTCAATGTTGTAAGTGCTTATGCCCCACAGGCAGGATAAGATCTAGAAGAGAAGGAGAGATTCTGGAGTGAGTTGGATGACGTGATGCAGCGTACCCCAGAGGTGAAAGAGTGGCCATTGGTGCAGACTTCAATGGACATGTTGGTGAAGGAAACAGAGGGACGAGGAAGTGTTTGGCAGGTTTGGTATCCAGGACAGGAACACAGAAGAACAGATGTTGATTGATTTTGCAAAAAGAATGGAAAAGGCTGTGGTGAATACTTTCTTCCAGAAGAGACAGGAGCACAGGGTGAATTCTAAAAGCAGAGGTAGGAGCACACAGGTAGACTACATCTTGTGTAGATGATGCAGTTTGAAGGACTGCAAAGTAGTACTGGGTGAGAGTGTTGCCAAACAGCAGAGGATGGTGGTGTGCAGGGTGACGCTGATGGTGAGGAAGGTGAAGAAGCCAAAGGCAGAGCAGAAGACAAAGTGGTGGAAGCTGAAAAAGGAAGAGTGTCATGTTGTCTTCAAGGAGGAGTTGAAACAGGCTTTAGGTGGTCAGGAAGTGCTTCCAGATGACTGACAACCACAGAAAATGTGATCAGGGAGACAGGTAGGAGAGTACTTCGTGTGTCCTCTGAAAGGAAAGTAGATAAGTAGACTTGGTGGTGGAATGAGGAAGTGCAGGAGTGTGTACAAAGGAAGAGGTTAGCTAAGAAGAAGTGGGACATTGAGAGGACCGAAGAGAGTAAACAGGAGTACAGGGAAACACAGTGTAAGGCAATAGTAGTGGTGTCAAAGGCCAAACAGAGGGCGTATGATGGCTTGTATGCTAGATTGGACAGTAAGGAGGGAGAAAATGATTTATACAGGTTGGCACAGTAGAGAGATAGAGATGGGAAGGATGTGCAGCAAGTTAGAATGATAAAGGACAGAGAGGGAAATGTATTGACTGATGACAGAAGTGTGCTGCGAAGATGGAAAGAGTACTTTGAAGAGCTGATGAATGAGGAAAATGAGAGAGAAAAAAGAGTAGAAGAGGTGACCATTGAAAAGCAGGAAGTAGCAAAGATCAGTAAGGGTGAAGTGAGGAGGGCACTGAAGAGGATGAAGAATGGAAAGGCAGTTAATCCTGATGATATACCTGTGGAGGTATGGAAGTGTCTAGGAGAGGGAGCAGTAGATTTTCTGACAAGAACATTCAACAAGGTTTTAGAAAGTGAGAGGATGCCAGAGGAATGGAGGAGAAGTGTGCTGGTGCCCATTTTTAAGAACAATGGAGATGTACAGAGTTGTGGCAACTACAGAGGGATAAAGTTGATGAGCCATACGATGAAGTTATGGGAAAGAATAGTGGAAGCTAGACTAAGGGCAGAGGCCAGCATTTGTGAACAACAGTTTGGTTTCATGCCAAGAAAGAGCACCACAGATGCAGTCTTTGCTTTGAGGATGTTAATAGAGAAGTACAGAGAAGGTCAGAGGGAGCTGCATTGTGCCTTTGTGGATCTGGAGAAAGCATATGACAGGGTGCCAAGAGAAGAACTTTGGTATTGTATGAGGAAGTCTGGAGTGGCAGAGAAGTATGTTAGAGTGGTGCAGGACATGTATGAGAGATGTAAGACAGTGGTGAGGTGTGCTGTCGGCATGACCAAAGAATTCAAGGTGGCAGTGGGACTGCATCAATGCGATGGTGATGGACAGGCTGACAGACGAGGTTAGACAAGAAAGTGCAGGGAAATCTAGAGAGGTGGAGGTATGCCCTGGAAAGGAGAGGAAAGAAGGTTAGCCTCAGTAAGTCAGAATATGTGTGTGTATACATGTGTGTGAATGAGAAGGACCCAAGAGGAATAGTGAGGTTACAGGGAGCAGAGATAAGGAAGGTGGAGGATTTTAAGTAGGCTCAACAATCCAGAGCAATGGAGAGTGTGGAAAAGAGATGAAGAAGCGTGTGCAGGCAAGTTGGAATGGTTGGAGAAAAGTGTCCAGTGTGATGTGCGATAGGAAGGTATTGGCAAGAATGAAAAGAAAAAGTGTACAAGATGGTGATGAGGCCAGCGATGTTGTATGGTTTAGAAACAGTGGCGCTGAGGAAAAGACAGGAGGCAGAGCTGGTAGCAGAGATGCAAATGTTGAGGTTCTCTCTGGGAGTAATGAGGATGGATAGGATCAGAAATTAGTACATCAGAGGGACAGCCCATGTAAGATGTTTTGGAGACATAGTCAGAGAGCCTAGATTGAGATGGTTTGGGCATGTGCAGAGGGACAGTGAATTGAAAAAATAGGATAGGATACTGAGGTTGGAACTACCAGGTAGAAGGCCTAGAGGAAAACCATAGAAGAGATTTACGGATGTGGTGAAGGAAGACATGATGGTTGTTGGAGTAAGAGAAAAAGATGCAGAGGATAGGGTGAGATGGAGGCAGATGATTTGCTGTGGCGACCCCTGAAGGGAATAGCCAAAAGGAAAAGAAGAAGAAGAAGAAGAGTAGTGCTAAAGATGAAATTCATGTTGATTGGCTCAATTTTACATCGGGGAAAAATATTTAAAGGAACAGCGCCGGAGGGAAAATTAAAGGGTCTTATTTATTTATTTATTTTATGCTGTTTTCTGTTTATTTTCAGCTTTCATGTAAATAATTTAATTGATACCACAAAATGAATAACACAAATACCAGTAAAACTCTTATTGTTCTGTTATTATTCATGTTTTCCACCTCTATGATAATAAGCACTTACAGTTCCACTTCGCTGGTAAACATTTTAATAAGTGCCCACCCAGTCAATTTTTTTTTAAGCGCCCTGGACGCTTATCACATCGTATACTAAATTAAACTATATATATATATATATATATATATATATATATATATATATATATATATATATATATATATATATATATATATATATATACATATATATATATATATATATATATATATATATATATATATATATATATATATAAATGAAACCCATCTTGTCAGTCTTTATTCTATTTTAATATACTTATTACTAAGATTAAAATACATCAGTAGCATCGAACAATGAATTGTTTAATAAAGTATTAAATCTAACTGTTTAACACCTGCGAGAAAGCTATGGAACATATATGATAAACTTCAGAACAGATGATTTTTTTTTTCGCCTTTTTCAATTTTTATGATGTTTGCACAATTTCTCTGTATTATTCTTTCCTTTTATTGTCCAGTTCTGTCATATACACATTGTATTCCAGTATATTTATTGATATAATAAAAGTAGCATGGAGCATTTCATTGTTCAATTTGATGTATTATTAACCATGTTAATGTGCTCCGTCATAAAAATTTCTTAATTTTTCATCAGCTCTTTGTTAATAATGTTACTTTACCGCCGTATACTATACTGCAGCTATTCTGTTCATGTTACACACACCCTTTTCCTCATGATATGCATTTTTACAATTTTTATCAATTAATTAAATAAGTTTTAATGGAAACTGTAAATTTGGTTGATCTTGTCATAAAGAAATAAAATGCTGATACATTTATATGTAATATTTAACACAATAAAATATTACACCAATTAAAAACCAAGACCCCCCCCCCCACACACACACACACACACACACACACACACACGAGTTCGATCTGGGCCTCTCGGTTGGGAATCACTGCGTGAGTGTGTATTATGTGGGAACTGGGTGTTCTGATTAGTCTGCGGTCTCAAGATTTAAAAAATCCTATTTCAAGTGGGTATGTCAGGTCAGGTTTTGCCCTGCTACTGGTAACATGTAAGCCAGTACAACCTATTGCATGGTCAAGTGGTCGGCGACTAAACCGGCTCCCCCACCAAGTTCTAAATTTGGTGAGTAGGGTGGCTAGCAACCCAGTAGGAATAAAAACAAGACCTATCAAAGGGTGTATGAACTTTTTAGAGTTAATGGCCAGCTAGCTAGAGATGATATCTCAAAAAAAACACCCAAGAATGTTCGGCCTCTACTGTGGATTTTTTGAACTTCGTATACAGCCATGACAAGGCTGTTATGGTTGCCGTCTACACCAGAATTCTGGCACGGCAGCCAGATTGATTGATTCCAAGTGGATAATGATTGGATCAAAATATTGGAGACTTGTAGTTTGTCACAGCCACATGGAGAAAGCGGTATCATAATTAGCATGCTTTCAAAATGAAAAAAATCTAGAAAAATTTTTTTGACAGTTTTTGTGTTTCTTTGTAGTATATACACTGAAACTACTTTACGGAGTGCAGCTAACATCAACTTCTGTATGGTGTGTACCAAACTCTGAATGAGTCGGAGAAACAGAAATCTTTAGCTACACAACGTTTATTTTTAGCTTGAAGTGCAGAGCTCAGCTGATGTGCCCCTGTCAGGGTAAATGAGTTGTAAAATATGTATATAAAAACAAATTGGAATAATGTGTCTTTGGTTTTCTTTATGTTCCTGAGTATTCATTTATTTATTTTTAATAAACTATAACAGTGTTGTTTTAGTTTGTCTTACTTATCCGCTTCAGGCTTTGTTTTAGCTGCTGAACTGATTTGTTCCATCATGTGTAACCTGCAAAATTTACGCATCACTCCTGTCTTGTTCACACTTTGCTCTTGTTTACAATATACATCAGGCTTTAATGTTAAACAGTTTGATTTCATTTTATTGCTGTTGTGGAATATTCATGTGACTCATTATAGTTGCTATATACAGTCCTTTTCTCTTGTGTCTCTCCTCCACCACAAATAATAATAATAATAAAAAAAGCTTGTTTTATATTACTGGGAAAGTACAAAATAGTACAACTATAACTTTTCAGCATTACTTTTGACAACCCTGGAGACTCCTTTCATCAGCTGCTTGATAAACATGGGATTCTTACAGGAGTCTGCACCATATTACATTTATACTTATTTATGGTATGAAATTCGGTGAGATACAGCACATATTGCACATACACGCACGCACACATGGGGTTTCCTCTCTCTCTCTCTCACACACACACATACACACACGCGTACACACACATGCACACACACACACACACACACACACACACACACACATGTGTCACTTTTTTATCTTAGCCTGTGTCTTTCATTCTAAGACCTACTTTTATGATAAAGAATTTTGCACTGTGTAAAAGCAGACCTCCACATCTCTATGTCTTTTTCTTTTCTTTGTTTTTTTCTTCATTTGGAGCATGTCGAATCTTCTCTCACAAAAATGATGTTCCTGTGAGTCTTTAAATAAGTGTATTTTCTTTTGATTTGTATAAAAAGTGTTGGAACAGATGAATGACGTGGGATTTAAAAGGACGAGTGAGCAAATCCATATTCAGTCCCTATTCAACTCTAAAATACAAAACAAAGCTGGGGGGTGTAAAGCTCAGTGGATAAGATGCCCCAAGGTAGTAATGCCCCACTCTGTGAAATCATCACAGAGTGTGTCAATAGAGACAAAGGGACACATTGTCCATTATATGAGACACCCTACAACAAATAGAGCCAATCTAGTTTCTTGAGAAGAGTGTTATTGATCAGATCAGGGTGGGTTTTGAAAGCTGGGAGCTTATCAGCCGCAACATTTTTCCAGAATATTATTAATAAATCCTTATTTGTTTATTTATTTATTTTTTAAACTGCTTAGTTTTGTAATTTTCCTCAGATTTATTCGCTTATGATGTATTAATGTAAATAATTCAGAAAGATTTTTCATAGCAGTTATTTTCGGTGTTTTGGAGAGAATCAGACCTAACTGGATTTTCCAGTAGAGTAAACACAAACAGCGCAAATATTGAATAGATGGTAAATTATAGATGGATTATTATTTTTAATTGGCCAGGCGTCACCAGGCATCTTAAAACATAGGTGAAGTCACGGTGATTGTTCATGATAAATTAGTATTAAATAAAAGCCCAGATTGTGCGTACATTTATGTTTTGCCTCTCATAAAAGTAGTGAATTGTTTTTGTTTTTATATATTTATTTTACATTTTGCATTTAAAACATTCTGTAAGTTATTAACTGAAACTGATGACTGAATTTGTATAATGTGCATCATGTGAATTTTAATATAATGGAACTATAAAATATGTACCTGTCTGCCTTAAAATATGTACCCGTAAACATAATAATAATAATAATAACAATAATAATAATATTATGAAGGGGCAGTGGTGGTCTAGTGGTATAAGGCACTGCATCACTAATCCAAAGGTTGGGGGTTCGAGTCCCACTCTCCACGAGGTTGTCACTGTCCCCCCCAGTGCAGCTAATTGGGTTATCAAAGGCTGGCCATGTCTGTCACTGTCTATGGTGTGAGGCATGTAAAAGAACCATTGCTGACTTTCGACAAGAGTAGGCTGCAAAGCCGTCGGCGTGTTTCCACCCTGCGATGGCCTTGTGAGCTGTCCAGGGTGTACTCTGCCCTCACCCTGAGTTGGCTGGGATGGGCACCAGCCTCCCCGCGACCCTAATTAGGATGAAGCGGTTACAGAAAATGAAATGAAAAAAATGAAAATAATAATATGAAGCCTAAAATAAAACACACACATCCAGATAAACACACACAAGGCCTTTTAAGGTTGGAAAAAGGAAATGGGTGTGACAGCTGTTGCATTGGCTGATGCGACTGAAAAGACAATGATGTTCTTCTATTGGTTAAGTCTTTGAAGCCAGTGTTCTTTTTTATTTTTTTATTTTTTTTATTTGGATAACACTTATGGATAAGTAGTGTAAAAAAAAAAAAAAAAAAAAAAAAAAAAAACACCGTTTGCTAGCTGATCTTTTGCTAGCAATGTGAGAATTAAACTCCCGCCACACTTTGGAGATGAAAACAAAGTTTACCTTGTTGGTTCAGACAATATGAAGCAGCTGTGAAGACACTGGTGGGAGTAATTAAAGGGAAATGTGACTATGAACTGGCAAGAATTTTACCAACCCAACTGCCTATGCTTGCCCTTCTCTTCTGAGATAGCCTGACAGCAGCTGTGCAGGCTGACTACGCTGCAGTGAAGGAGAAGGTACAAGAAGCTTTTGAACAGATTCAGTTTCTGGACAAAACATCAAATATCTCTGCTCAGTGTTGTGTTCCAGGTGAGAGTCTGGAACTTTATGCAGCACAAATAAGCAAGCTAACTAAAGAATCATTCCCAAGCTGCAGTGTAATAGCCCAGAGAGGAGAAATACTCAACCTATCTTTGAAACCTGAAATGTCACGAGCCAGTGCCAATGATTTGGATGAGACTCTGGCATATTGGAATGGCCAAAGAAACTCTAAAAATGGACCATGGCAATAATCATGCTCGATATTTTCCTACCAATAGGAGTTCTACATCTATGGTGCACTCTGTGTCTGTGATGAAGGTTTGTACCATGATAACAGACTTACTGAGGACCTGATGAAGGCATAAGTGGAAATAAAACAGACACCAGTGGAAATTAACAGGCTGCAATCCAGTGGCTGGAGGGGATAATTGGAAAACTCCTCTCCAGGTGCATGATAGTCAGTGCCAATGTGAGTGTGTGTGTGTGTGTGTGTGGTGGTGGTGGTAATTGTTTTGGTATGTACAAAAATTTTTAAAAAGCATGCCCATTCTCTCAATTGGTAAGGCACAAATACACCAAAGTGTCCTTCCAATGAGGAAACACCAAGGTGAAGGAGCATTCGTTCTAATGTGCGTCCCATGTCAGGCCTGGAGAGGCCCTGTAATTTATTATGAAGCACCTATGGGGAAAGAGGTACCAGGACACTTATTAGGGTTTTACAGAGGGAGGAATCCACCCGTAGATAGAAATAGTGAAGAGCACCAAGTTAAATAGACTGCAAACACTCAGTTAAAAAACAGATGATGGTCAGAGAATTCTAAGAGGTCAAATCAGATCACAAATCAAAAGGTGTCCAAATATATATTTATATTCATATATACTTTGCATATATCTCCTGTAATACATCCCAAAGAATCACAACAGAACAGATCTGCGATGCGGGTTCTTCCCATCTGTTGTGAAAAGCAGCTTGAGCAGTAAGTGCATTGACATCTGAACAACCCTTTCCTGTATATTTAAAAAATTATGTTTTTTTTATATATATATATATATATATATATATATATATATATATATATATATATATATATTTTTCTCTCTCTCTCTCTCTCTCTCTCTCTCTCTCTCTCTCTCTCTCTCTCTCTCTCTCTCTTCCAGAGGCAGTTGGTCAAATTTGAGGTAAATGGTCTGTATTAGTGGTATTGGAGAAAGTTTTGGTCCCGCTCAAAGCTTGGTGCAAATTAATAGTAGATTGAACTGTTTTTGAATCTCTCAAGGGGACAATTTTCACACATCAGCAAAACCACACCATTTGACAAAAAAAAACAAAACAAAACAAAAAGATAAAATTATGACATAGGAGGGCTTACTGAAGGCACAAACAGAACAAGAAGAGACAAAGTTGTGAACATTCTCCCCCATGATTTTCTTTGGTTCTCAATTATTGTTGAGCATAGTGGCAAATATACAAGAGAGGGCATTGGGCCTGCCATTCTTTGATTCAAGGTGATAGAAACTGAAATTGAACTGTGAGAAGAACAGAGACCAACAAGCTTGACAAATTATAAGTTAAATAGTCAGCAGTCCAAATATATTGGAGGTACTTATGATCGGTCCATACCAGCAATGGAACCCTTGAGCCAGTGTCGCCAGTCTTCCAGAGCCAACTTGACTGATAACAGTTTTCTATTGTAATGCCATAATTACTGTCCAATGAAGTAAGGAAATAAGAGGGGGGAAAATCCACTTCCATGACAAACTGAGGATTGGGATCAGGTTATGTCAGAGTCAGAACTGATGTAAAGCATCTCTTTTATTGTGAAGCTGGTACATGAGTTTGGCAGACAATGGAGGACAAACAGGCTTAACCCAGTCAGTATGAGGATTGTAGCATGTGGAGAATCAATTATGTGGAACACTATTTGTTCATGATGATTGCCTGAAACTAGAAGAGTCACAGGAGGGATGACATGGTTTATATCACTTAGCTTATTCTCACTTAAAGACCTGGCCACTAGAGGTTGGTTTAAAGGGTCAATAGTCAGTCTCCATCAAGTGGCAAATGAAGCATCCATAAAATTGTCATCTGCCCCAGAGTTCATGAGAGCTTTGAGCTGATGCTGCCTACATTTCCAATCAATAATGACAGGAAACTGAATCAAGAGGGATTCAGAAAAAGGTGGACCTTACCAGCACTTCCCGTCTTACTGATGAGCCTTTCCTTTTAACTGGACACAAAGAAGCATAGTGGATGGACTACCACAGTATAGACAGTGGCTTGAACTGCATCTCCATTGTTTCTCTACTGCAGAAATATGAAAACTGCTTAACTGCATCTGCTCTGGATCAGGAGCAGAGGGTGGAGAGTGTGGGAAAACACACTAGGTGGTGGTGCCATCACTTGATGATCTAATGAAACCTCTGGGAATCCTCCAGTTTTGATGAAATCTTGAGTCAATGTGTATTGTCAGGTCCACAAGAGAATCAAAGCTGATGGCGGGATCATGGATGACTAGTTCATCCTTGATGTTTTCAGTTAGTACATTTAAAAAAAGAAAAGGAAAAACCCACATAAACAGAGTCTCTGTATTCCATACACTAGAAGTTGCTAAAGTGCAGAACTCAATAAAGTATTCAAATACTAAAATGGACTAACTGTTTGAAATCGTAGCATTCTGATCATAGCATAGCTTCTCTGCTATGTTCAGAATAGTCATAATCTCTCGTCATTTCCTCTGCAACTAAAGAAAAGTTATTATAAAAATGGTCTCCGGCCTCCCAATGTCATTCATTCATTTTCTGAACCACTTAATCCTAATTAGGGTCACAGGGAGACTGGCGCCCATCTCAGCAGACTCTGGGCAAGGGCAGAGTACACCCTGGATAGCTCGCCAGGACATCACAGGGTATAAACATGATGACAGCTATGCATCCTACTCCTGATGAAAGTCAGCAATGTTTTTTTTTTTTTTTATAGCCTCTCACCATAGATAGTGAGAGACATGGCCAGCCTTTGATAACTCAGTTAGCTGCACTGAGGGTGGGGTGGGGGCAGCAACAACCTGTTGAGAGTGGGGCTTGAACCCCCAAACTTAGGACCTGTGGTCCAGCACCTTTACCACCAGGCAAACCCTCCAGAAACAAATGCACATGATACCAAAAAGCAAAAACTCATCAGCAGAAGTCCTAACACAACTTTTCCTTTTCAGAGATTAGCTGCTGACAGTTTTGAATTGCCAATAATTTCTTAGAGCAACAAATATGTTTTAGTGGTTAATGACTAATTTACAAAGTGTGTGAATCTGTATATTTTCTTTCAACAGACAGTCAGTATCACAGCGCTTGTATGAGGATTCTGTAAGGGTGCATGATAACCGAGAAGTGATTCACAGTGTCCAGGGCTTACAGCTTGAAGATGAGATTCTTCAGATACGGTGTCAACTTTAGGGGATCAAGAAGACCTTTACCACCTTTTAAATTCAAAATCTGGCAAAAAGGTTGAATGCTTTATTTGGACTCTGATTGACAAGCTGGCAAAATCATTGCTTGCCTGTGAATGTGAATTGGATGATTGTCTTTTGCTTATAACACAACTATGTCTGCATGTACCAACTACATTCCTTACAAACTGACTTTGTGATGGTCGGTAGTCTTGTGCTTCAGTGGATCTTTTTTTGCCAGCTCAAGTAGTGCAGTCTGGCTCTCCTGTTTCCCTAGCTAATTTTGTGACTTTTCTTGTGGAGAGACTGGGAACTGCATTTAGCTGTGCCAGGAAGTCAGGCTGGTGCCCACATGATGAGCCACAGAAATGTACTATGATGGTGTACTCAGACACAAACTGTATGCAGTGGAGGATGTTGTCGGGCTCCATGATCTCAATGAGAACCAAAAAAGCTTAAACAACCTACTCCCGTCCATCTGTGTCTAAAGAGCCACCCACAAGACAAATGAATCCAGGTTCCTGACAAGAGCCCAATGCAGCAAGGACTCTGTAGGGATGCATTCAGTGTGTACATTTATGATAGATTCAAACCCTACACTCTTGGAGTGATACATACTGATTCTTCAAGTTGCTCCCTGGCTGCCCCCCCCCAACCCCCCCCACCATTATGGAGATCAGGGAATAGTAAAAATCTGACTGAGGAACCATTGGTCTCCTGGTATGTTGCAAGCCTGTGTGTGCTGCAAGAAACTGTATCTCAATTTGGGAGAACTGTGAGAAAACCAGTTAATTTCAGGGACTATATCACTCTTTGTTACAAGATGTTTGTTATGACACTGCTGTCAATGTTTTCCTATTTTGGTTGCATTCTGTGTCAGTTCATTTACGCAAGTGTGTCAGCTATTTCTGGGATATATCTTACCTTTTATTACTGACACATTGAAAACACTATGCTATTTACTGATGGTATTTTCTATGGTGTTAACATTTCAGTGTCTCTTAGATTTGTTAAGTACATTAGTAAGTGTTGTGAAACGAGAACATTTCTTTTAATTGGGGAGGAGGTATGTGAGGTGTTTTATTGAGTTAGCTCTATAGTATTGTGCTCAGAAGGATTTTAGTGTTCTAGTTTGCAATATGTACAGACTTTATTGTGCAGGTTGAAACAGAAAACATGTGTGTCACAGCATCTCCAACCACTCAAAGGCACTGCTGGAGTGCAAGATCTCAATAGATGGAGTCTCCGTGAGGAGCAATTAAATATTAAAATGCTCATATTAAAAGTGAACCTCTGAACCTCTCACACGAGGCTATGGACTTGATTAGAAATGTCAAAATTGCTCTGCTTTATTGCCTGTGATGTACTCTTCACCATGGTATACTTATATTTCAGGAAGGAAAACACTACTACTGTACTTTATGAGTGGAGAAATCAGAATATTTTTCTGCTAGGATTAAAATTATTTTTACAAACTGGTTTATAAAATTAGCAAAGGAAAGTATTCAGAATTAAGCACTCTGATGCTAGACAACATGTCAGCAATCTATCAAATAATAATAATAATAATAATAATAATAATAATAATAATAATAATAAATACCACAATGCAAGTTCTGTATTCTGATTTGTCTGATTTGTAGTATTAGTAAATCACCATGTTATACCAGCTACACTACTCAAGAATGAAAAGGCTAACTGCTAATGCTAGCTGACCAGCTGTTCTGTTCATTTTTTTATTAATAAACTAAAAATAATTGGAATTATATTATTTGATGGTAAGAACTTTCCCATATTTATTTGTTTTTCAGTTTTCCATCAAACACAACTTTACTGTTGTGGGAGGAATGATTCAAGAGATTAGTATCCTGAACTTGCAAAACTGGGAAATATGAGAAACTGTCAGTAATGTTAATAACAACATTAACAGAATAATTTGTAAAAAAAAAAAATTATATATATATATATATATATATATATATATATATATATATATATATATATATATATATATATATATATATATATATTCGTGTTCTTTGTCACTGTGTTTATAATTTTTTAACATTACCACATAAAATGTGCCACTGAAAACCCACAATGCACTGTGTTGAGTTAGTGTTTATAAAAATTCACCCTAAAAGGAATGGGAACAAAACAGGGAATAATCTTTTCTTCTTATATATTCACCATAGCTTCTCAGGTTTCTTGATGTGAATTCACATTCAGCTGGATGAAAAGTCAACGACTGCTTCCACCTGAGATTTTATATTCTATGTGATGAAAGCAAAGAAAACAAACAACAAGCGCATATGCTGCGGAGAGATGGAGAAGTCGGCCAAAGAGTTTCAGAACCATTTTTGTTTTTGATTTATTGCTTCATGGTGCAGATCACTGCTCCAGTTCTGCTCCCTGTACATGGCATTGAGCATTCCCTCATGAATGGAGGGATAGAACGCCAATGAATACTTCACAGCCTTATGCCATGAGATCATTTAGAAACAATTTCTTTGTAAACCCATGCATTCAACACAGCAATTCTTACAGCCTGGATAAGAAAAAATATCATTGGAATTTCTGCTGCTCTGGGAATGACAGAAAAATATTCATGTGCCCAGCTCATGATGGTAAAACCTAGTGTTCATTCTTCTTCATGTTTACAAACAAATTAATGCACAGTGGTAGAAAACACCCAGATAATAGATAAAAAGAAGAGAATACAGTATTATTATTACAAAGCATAACCTCACCTAATGCATTATGTATTTGTGTTGTCATGGTTACAGAACCCATTGTTAAGAAATAACTGTTTTAACTGTTGTGTATAATTGTCATACTTCCCTAACATCAAATACCTAAAAGGTTGACCACTCCTCCTTCAACCAAGATGTTTGATCATTTTCTTGCGTGTCCTATCCTTTTAAATTTCTCAACAACATTTCTGAGGGGTTCAAAATTGTCCTTTATCTCGAGCATTCCATAACTCCATTTCTTCTTTATGAGAGGTTCCTTGGTGGCTTTAGGACTGTACTTAAAATCATTATTCTGCTATACTTTCACTTCAATTTCAACTTTCAGACAAAAGCCTTCATATGACCTTCAAGCATTCTTTGATGCAGAATTGAATCAATGACCATAAGTTGACATATCCCTGAAGCAGTGAACCAACCCCAAACCACCATACTTCCACCATCATGCTTTACATTTTATAAGGGGTATCTCCTGTTCATATGTGTACTATGATCATAGATACAGAACTCAAACTTTGTTTATCTGTCCACAGCACAGTATTACAAAAATCTTTGTTATTGTCCATATGTTCTCTACCAAACTGTAATCTTGATCTATTGTCCTTTATGTACTGTAAAATCTTTTCTGTCATGTACCTTATGTGGATCAAATTTGACCAATTTTATTCTGATTGTAAAGTTGTACGAGTTACCACTGGAGACTCCTTCCATAAAAAGGTTTTAATCCATGAGACCCCAGTGCAGTTAACTGAGTTATGAAAGATGGGCCATGTCTCTCACTGTCTATGGTGTGAGGCATGGGCATGTAAAACAACCATTGCTGACTTTCGTAAAGAGTAGGCTGCAAAGCCGTCAGCGTGTTTCTGTCCCTTGTTAAAGGGTTGCGACAGGAAGGGCATCCGGCGTAAAAACCTATGCCAAATCAAATGTGCGAATCAGATGATTCGCTGTGGCGACTCTCGAGAAAGGGAAAAAAGCCGAAAGGAAAAGAAGAAGATACTTCCTGTGAGTGAGTCATTACCATGGAAACAATAATATCCACACAAATACTGCTGCTGTTATAGAAATTTAATTCACAACTTCTAACCCCCTCCCTGAATCGTCACCTTATCGTGGTGGAGGCGTTTGCGTGACCTAAAGATCCTAGGAGCTATGTTGTCGGGGGCATAATGCCCTTGGTAGGGTCACCCAAGGCAAACAGGTCCTGGATGAAGGTCCAGACAAAGTGCGATTCAGAAGACCCTTATGCCATCTCGGAGTAAACATTTGAAGCAGTCTCCCTTGCCTGGACGCGGGTAACCGGGGTTCCCTCCTGGAGCCAGGCCCAGGGGAGGGGCTCGAAGGCGAGCGCCTGGTGGTCGGGCTAATGCCCATGGAGCCTGGTCGGGCCGAGCCCGAAAAGGAGACATGGGTCCTCCCTACCATGGACCCACCACACGTGGGAGGAGTTTTAGGGGTTGGGTGCAATGTGAGTTGGGTGGCAGCCAAAGGCATGGGTTCTGTCGGACCGATCCTCGGCTACTTACTCTGACCCTCGGGACATGGAATGTCACCTCTCTGGCGGGAAAGGAGCCTGATTTGGTGCGTGAGGTGGAGAGATACCGACTAGATATAGTTGGGCTCACCTCAACGCATAGCTTGGGCTCTGGAACCATCCATCTCAAAAGAGGCTGGACCTTCTTCTATTCTGGAGTTGCTCATGGGGAGAGGCGGCGAGTCGGTGTGGGTATTCTTGTTGTCCCCTGTCTCAGTGCCCAAATGTTGGGGTTCTCCCCGGTTGACGAAAGGGTAGCTTCCCTCTGTCTTCGGGCGGGGGGACGGGTCCTGACTGTTATTTGTGCTTACGCACTAAATGACAGTTCAGAGTACCCACCCTTTTTGGAGTCTTTGGGGGGGTTAGAGAACGTTCCCTCGGGAGACTCACTCGTTGTCTTGGGAGACTTCAACGCCCATGTGGGCAACGATAGTGTGAACTGGAAGGGTGTGATCGGTAGGTACGGCCTCTCCAGTCTGAATCCGAATGGTGTTTCATTGTTGGACTTCTGTGCTCATCACAGTTTGTCCATCACGAACACCATGTTCGAACATAAGGGTGTCCATAAGTGCACTTGGCACCAGGACACCCTAGGTCGCAGTTCGATGATTGACTTTGTAGTCGTGTCATTGGACTTGCCACCATATGTTCTGGACACTCGGGTGAAGAAAAGAGCTGAGCTGTCTACCGATCACTACCTGGTGGTGAGTTGGCTTCGGTGGTGGGGGAGGTTGCCTTCCAGACCTGGCAGGCCCAAGCGTGTAATCAGAGTCTGCTGGGAACATTTGGCGGAGTCCCATGTCCGAGAGGCCTTTAACTCCCACCTCCGGCAGAGCTACAACCATGTCCTGGAGGAGGCGGGGGACATGGAATTCGAATGGGCCATGTTTCGTGCCTCCATTGCAGTCGAGGCGATGAGGGGTTCTAGTTTGGTAGCCATCGGATATCGTCTCTGCTTTTTGCGGATGATGTTGTCATTTTGGCTTCATCAAGTCGGGACCTCCAGCTCTCATTGGAGCGATTCGCAGCCGAGTACGAAGCAGCCGGGATGAAGATCAGTACCTCCAAGTCCGAGGCCATGGTTCTCAGTCGGACAATGGTGGAATGCACCCTCCGGGTCGGGAATGAGGTCCTGCCCCAAGTGGAGGAGTTTAAGTATCTTGGGTTCTTGTTTATGAGTGAGGGAAGGATGGAGCGAGAGATCGACAGACGGCTCGCTGCAGCCTCTGTTGTTAAGCGGTGCCTGTACCGGTCCGTCGTGGTGTAGAAGGAGCTGAGCCGCAAGGCGAAGCTCTCAATTTACCAGTCGATCTACCTTCCAACCCTCACCTATGGTCACGAGCTTTGGGTAATGACCGAAAGAACAAGATCACGGATACAAGCGGCTGAAATGAGCTTTCTTCGCCGAGTGGCAGGGTTCTCCCTTAGAGATAAGGTGAGAAGCTCCACCATCCGGGGAGAGCTCGGAGTAGATCCGCTGCTCCTCTGCATTGAGAGGGGCCAGGTGAGGTGGCTCGGGCATCTGGTCAGAATGCCCCACGGACGCTTCCCTGGTGTGGTGTTTCAGGCATGTCCAACCGGGAAGAGACCCCGGGGTCGACCTAGAACACGCTGGAGGGACCATGTCTCTCGGCTTGTCTGGGACCGCCTCGGTGTTCCCCCAGGAGAGTTGGAGGAAGTGGCTCGGGAGAGGGACGTCTGGACCTCTTTGCTTAGGTTGCTGCATCCGCGACCGCGACTAAGCGGAAGATGATGATGATGATGATGATGATGATGATGATGATGATGATGACTTCTAACCAATCAGAATCTAGGATGCAGCAGTGTTGTGGTATGTTTTAATATAACGCTCTCTAGTTTGGTTAAATTACTTCTATTCTTGAAAGTTTATTTTGTTCTTCAAGTACACAGGATTTCAGTGGCCTTGTGCATGAACCTGATAACCCACATGCTTTCAAAATTTTAGTATGACATGTCTGACAAAGCAGTTGAAAACTTCCCCTGTATTTTTCTGATTAAAAGGATACATATGAAGCCATCATAATCCTAAAATCCATGTCTAGTTGGCTGATGTTATTATTTTTTTTTACATATTATTGAATTCAGGGGGTTTATCTCCACCTTTTTATGAATCTGTGGGTTATCAGGTTCATGCATGGAGCTACAGATAACTCATTCATTCTGTGAGCCACTTAATCTTAATTGGGCTTGTGGGGAGGCTGGCACCTATCTCAGCCGACTCTGAGTGAAGGTAGAGTACACCCCATACAGCTCACAAGGCCATTGCAAAGTGGGGCACAAGTAATAAAAAAAAAAAAAAAGATTTTCTAAATTGATATAATCGGGGCAGTGGTGGTCTAGTGGTATTGGGTGCTGGATCGCTGATCCAAAAGGTTGGGGGGTTCGAGTCCCACTCTCCACAAGGTTGTCACTGTCCTCCCCAGTGCAGCTAACTGGGATATCAAAGGCCGGCCATGTCTCTCACCGTCTATGGTGTGAGGCATGTAAAAGAGCCATTGCTGACTTTCGACAAGAGTAGGCTGCAAAGCCGTCAGCGTGTTTCCGCCCTGCAATGTCCTGGCAAGCTGTCCAGGGTGTACTCTGCCCTCGCCCGAAGTTGGCTGGGATGGGCGCCAGCCTCCCCGCGACCCTAGTTAGGATTAAGCGGTTACAGAAAATGAACTGATGAAATGAAAATGATATAATTTGCAATCTGAGATGTTTGGGTGTGTGTGTGTGTGTGTGTGTGTGTGTGTGTGTGTGTGTGTGTGTGTGAATGTGTGTGTGTGTGTGTGTGTGTGTGTGTGTGTGTGTGTGTGTGTGTGTGTGTGTGTGTGTGTGTGTGTGTGTGTGTATTGTTATGGCTATGTGTAGAAGTCAGTGCAAACTTTGTTCAATAACTGGTCTCATTGATGTTTGAAAGGAAGAGTTAAACGCTACCTCAACTTCAGAAATCTTTAATCATATCATTATCTTACAGCCATTTCTATCTATCTATCTATCTATCTATCTATCTATCTATCTATCTATCTATCTCTCTCATATATATATATATATATATATATATATATATATATATATATATATATATATATATATATATATATATATAAATCTGTACCATCAACTATCCATCCATAAGCTTTCACACACAAGAGAGAGAGTGACTGAAAAAGAGATGGAAAGAGCAAAACAGAGATATAGCAAGTAAGGGAACATTATTATTATTATTATTATTATTATTATTATTATTATTATTATTATACAAGATATTGTATAAGAGTGTGAAGCTGAAGAAGATCTGAAAACATCATGTGGAGTTTAATGTTTAAAATGAGAAGGTGTAAGAAGATACCGTGTTGCTATGACAACTGTCATTTTGGGGCTTGTGTTCTCAATGAATAGTTAAATTTTTTCATTTATAATTTATCTTTGGTTCCCACTCCTACTCGTTACACTCATTACATCACAGGTTTCATCTCTAATAGCTGTGCTAATAATGGACAAAAAGCCGGAGGCAAAGCAGAGAGATGGAACATCAGTCATGCGACACCAGCTCTTGAGGGAAATCGGATTCACGAGCATTATTTAATCATAAACATCCAACAAAATGTCTAACATGTTTATATACTGCTGATTCATCCTCTACTATAAGATCCACTGGTTAATGTGATTATTAATTAATAGGTTATGATGTGAAACATTAGAAAAGGATTGATGATTCAAAGAGGGAATCCACACGTCTGTGCCAAAAGTGAAATACATCAGATTTATTTCTGTCGACAACAACCCATTCTGATTTTAAAAAAAAAAACAAAAAAGACATTAATAACCCAAAAAACACTTCTAAACAGTTCTGGCTCTGAATCATTCAATGATTTCCAGCTCTTCAGAACATACACATGGCATGGTTGATTTATATCCTGCAAGTGAGTCAATTCAGAATTGAATCATTGTTTCAGTAAACAGAGTTTTCTCAGAAGTGGACCAGAACTTTGTCACTTAAATGCTCGTACTCAAGCGTCTGCCTTTTTACCTGTCTGAAGAACTGCACTTGAGGATAGAACACAGTGTGCTGAATACTGTGGATATAATTACATTACTGATTCGTAACACTTACTGAACCTTTAACACTGCTGGTCATCGCTTCTACTGTTCATCACTTTAAAAGGTCAGATGAGTAGAATTTAAATTACAATTTGAATTTTGGCATTCACGTCTCTCTCTCTCTCTCTCTCTCTATCTCTCTCTCTCTCTCTCTCTCCTGCTTGTCAAAGAGTGATGGACATCAGAGAGGGCATATGCGTAAAGAATTGTCTCAGATCTAATATTTATTTATTTGAATATCAGCATCATTCTTGCCACAGATAGACTGTCTATAAATACAAAACAAGGAATAAATTGGTTCATAAGATTCATGTACATGAAAAATGTATTTGTGAGTCTCTTTGTTTTAAAACATTATTAGCGAATCGTATGTCACTTGTCCTAAAGAGAAAATACAGTGAATGATATTAAATATCTGAGATGACCAAGTGTCTGTTTTTGTCTATTAGAAAAGATTTGCACTAAATATATGTGCTGTAACTCAGAAGTCGGTCGGTTAGCTACTCTCAAGCCTTGGTCCAACAAAAATAGCCTTCTCTCTGTCAGTGCTGCGTGATATGTTCTGCTTTTCTGTAAGAAGTCGCACTATGGATGTGTTTTGAAGCAGGAAGATGACATGCCTGGGCTCCTGACATGAAACAGCATCATATATTTTGGTCTCTACAGAGTGGAGATGCCAATGATACTGGCAGATCGCATACTCCAGGACTGGAGGCTGTAGAGGTGGAGGTGGAGTTTGAGTGGAAGATTGCCTCCGAGGTCAGGTTGAAGATCCCCCCCCCCCCCCAGCTGACTCTTATTTATATGATAACACTCTAAGACCCTGTCACGCATTAACAATTTAGCCAGCGTTTGCCAAGGTATGAGAAATTTGGTGAATACGATGGCATACATCAAATAAGTAATGAGTAACTTTTGTGTAAGTAACAGCACACTGGTATACTTCATAGTACAATGAGGTTATCAAAAAATTTTGTACAGGCACCCTGATTAGGATAAAGCGGGATTAGGATGCACTGCTGTATAAGTTAGACTACAGTTGATTATACAGCAGTATATCCTCGACGGCCAAGCATGTGATGTAGAAAAGGCTGCTGCACGCTGATTCAAATTAGATGCACACTAGACATTGCAATATCATCATCACAGTCATGCCAAAGAAATTATGCTTCACAGATATAGTTGAAAACTTTCAGCTGCAGCATATTCACTTTTAATAATAAGGGTAAACCAAAAATGGCAGTTTATACGATTATGTCTATTTCAGTGTGCCATCATTCCTTAATTTTCTACGTAGCATACAACAATCAACCATCCATCTGAATATGAAACCTAACTACGTCAGTTCAGAGTTTCATATAAAAAATTATTTTCAATAATAGCTCATTATATTATTTCTTTTCACCAGGTTAATGTGATTTCTGCTCCTGAACTTCACGGCACATTGTATCCATTTCGGGGTAGTAAGACATTGTTTTCATTTTCATGGAGGATTGCAAACTCATCAGTGAAGTGTGAGTGATGTAGTATATAATGCAAAAAAACCCTGCTCACACAAGTATGTGGATGCAAAGATTGCCAGGACACCAAAAGCATACTTTTCCTTGTTTATACACATGTTGGGAATGACACGCCACAGATGGGAATGACATGCCATGTATTGGACACCGGTCTGTCCAGTTTTAAAAGGATGTCAATGTCGCTCTTTTTTGTGCATCTGAGCAAGAATGGCATTTTGATGAACAACATCTTCACGATCAGCTGTCAGGCTTCTGAACTCAAACACCCAGACATCTTTGTTATTGTTGATATGTCATGAGAAATTAGAAAACAAGTATGCATATAGGTTCTGCTAATCATTAATCTGTGACAGAAGCTTTATGGGGAAAACACAGACCAATGCTTTCCAGACTGGTATGATGGCATTTTTATTGCAACTAGAATAAATCTTTGTAGCATCACAGAGACTGTCTTCTAAGCTGTATTCAGCTACCAAGAGATTTTCTCATGGAGTTGTGCACCATCTTGAGCCAGCACTGCGAGCACATATGTGACACCTGAAACAGGCATCACCAGATGTTCAGGTACCGACCGCCCTGGGCTTTTTTGGCCACAGGAACATTTTAGAGGGATCCTGGAGACCAGGTCTGTATAATATCAGAGCCATCTCTCAGCTTTTGTGAAGCCTCACTTTTGTCCTTGTCTCAGGTCCAAATTTCTTTTTCATTGTACTCCACTGGCTGCCACAGAATGCCCTGGAACCTTGCTGCCACCAAGTCGTCTTCAGCCAAGAAAATACCCCATCTCAAGAATTTTATTCTTTATTCATGGTAACCCAGGTTATTTATAAAGAAGACTTTGTTGAACTTGGTCTGTGTTTATCTGAGGACTGCATTTGGATCCAGCCTCTTGGTAAAATTGGTGAAAATCTAAAATTCATAACGTTCATTTTCTAGATGTTCATCATGCAGGGAATACATCCTCAAAGCCGACATCAATTTATTGATTTATTCTGTTGTTCTGGCTACCAAGAGGTTTTCTCATGGAGCTGTGTAACACCTCAAGCCTAGACTCTGGGCCTATACCTAATACTTCAACCCAGTATCACCACATGTTCAGCTACCATCTGCCTTGGGATGTTTGGCCACAGGGACATTTCAGTGAGGGGTGGGTGGGTATATCGCAGGCATCTACTATGTCCTCTCACGAGTCCTGCAGAGTATAAATCTGAGCAGACAATATGTCAGTTATGCTATACAGTGAAGAGCGACTAGTAAGGATGTCATTCTGTTGCTGATCTGCCCAGCATCAGTGACCATTCGCATTGACTGAAAGTGAATGGATGTGTTCGAATGTACAATGGTGGTGGTTATTTATTTATGATAAAGTTAGGACACTTAATTTTAGAAGTAAAATGGTATAGCAAAATAATCCATAACTAAAATATCTCACAGTTTCTGAAAAACGAATAAAACCCATGTTCCAGTGACTGGCATTGCATTCTTTATATGAGGGGTTGAGAGCCATGGTGGTCTAGCCATTAAAAAAAAAAAAAAAACTTGAAAATGGAGATTGTCATATAAAAGGTAAGAGGAGTTGCCTGTATCTTCTTTATGACTGTTTCTTTATAGATTGAGCATTATGCATTTTATATATATATAAAATATATAAAGTCTTTAAATTGGTAGCCGTTTTGTCGAGGATGGGGTAAAGGAGAAACATAAGATGATATCTAAGCTGGTCCTCATAGCAAATGGCTATGCTATATTTTATGTGCTGTGGTACTGACCTGTAAACAAGTTTTGCAGTATTTGTTGTAGTAGTCTATATCTATATTATTACAATAGCATAAATCTGCATACAACTGAAACAGTACAGATGTATAATTAGTGCAGCATAATGGCATAGCGATCATCACATCTCCTTCCTCACAAGAAGAATGTTCTGGTTTAAGTCCTGGGCTTGGATTTTTCTGTGTGGCGTTTGCATGCTTTCCCTGTTCGTGCGTGGCTTTCTCCTGAATGTTCCAGTTTCCTATTACAGTTCAAAAATGTGCACATTATGCTAATTAGCAAATTGCCCCTTGGTGTTGATGTGTGTGTGTGTGTATGCACGCAATGGTCTAGAAAGCTGTTCAGGGTGTACTTCATCTTCACACAAAGTTGGCTTCACTCACTGTCACTCAAGGGCAGCTTCCTTCCTTTTTCTAAACCTAAAAAGGATCAAGTGGTACTGCAAATGAAAGAGTGAAAGTGGCATCTATAGCTGTCTAGATTATCATTTAACATTTCAGAAGTCA
>CM045733.1:40572500-40585000 GCA_024760905.1 Plotosus lineatus
TCTTCTCTCTCTCGCCGCTTTCGCTTTCGCTTTCTTCTTCTCTTCGCTTTCTTCTTCTCGCTTCGCTTCTCTTCTCTTCTTCTCGCTCTCGCTTTCTCTCTCGCTTCTCTCGGCCTCTTTCTTCACTTTCTCTCTCTCGCTCGCTTTCTTTTCTCGCTTCTTCTTCACTTTCTTCGCTTAGCTCGCTCTTTCTCTCTCTCTCTTCTTCGCTCGGGCCGCTTTCTCTCTTCTTCTCTCTTCTCGCTTTCTCGCCGCTTTCTTCTTCTCTTCTCTCTCTCTTCTTGCTCGCTTCGCTCGCTTTCTTCTCTCGCTTTCTCTGCTTTCGCTCGCTTTCTCTTCTTTCTTCTCTCTCGCCGCTGCTTTCTTCGCTTCGCTTTCGCTTTCCGCTCGCTTCTCTCTCTCTTCGCTTCTCTCTCACTTCTCTCTCTCTTGCTCACTCTCTTCGCTGGCTGCTTTCTTCTCTCTCTTCGCTTTCTTCTCTCGGGCTCGCTTCTCTTCTCTCTCTCTTTCGCCTTCTCGCCTTCTTCTTCTTCTTCGCTAGCTCGCTTTCTTGTTTTCTTCTTCACGCCGCTTTCGTCTCTCTCTCTGCTCTCTCTCGCTCTCTCTTCTCTCTACTTTCTCTCTCTCTCTCTCGCTACTATCTCGTCGCTTCTCTCTGTTTCTTTCTCTCACTCTCTCTCGCTCTCTTCTCTCTCTCTCTCTCTCTCTCTCTCTCTCTCTCTTCAGGCAAGACAAACAGTATGTATGTCTTGAGCAATATGTGGAATATATGCAGGCGGGCAGACCATGGGCAAAGCCATGGGCAGGCCAATGCAATGTGTGTGGGTGTATGTGTGCATGGGTATGGGCAGGCAGATGACATGTGTGTGGTGGGCTCTTGGGCAGGGCACGAGCCATAATATGTAGACCAATGTAAGCATGCAGGCGAATATTATGCAGGCTGAATATGTATGTAATACTTGGTGGGCAGATATGCCGAATATGTCTGGGCACTTGTATGTGTATGCTGGAAGCAGAATATGTGTGCTCCAGACCATATCTCTTAGGCTGAATAGCAATATGTCTGTTGGGCAGATATCTTGAACAGAATAATCTCGCTTTCTCCTCTCCCTCTCTCTCTCTCTCGCCACTCTTCGCCGCTTCTCTGTCTTCTCTCTCTCACTTCTCTCGCTTCTCTTCGCTTCCTTCTCGCTTGTCTCTCTCTCGCCTTTCTTGCTCTCTCTCTCTCTCTCTCTCTCTGTCTCTCTCTTGCTCGCTTCTCTCTCGCTTCGCTCTCTCTCTCTCTCGCTTCACTTCGCTTGTTTCTCTCTTCTCTCTTCGCTCTCTTTTCGCTCTCTCTCGCTTCGGGCCGCTTCTCTTCTCGCTCTCTCGCTCTCTCTCGCTTTCTCTCGCCAAGCTTTCTCTCTTCTCTCTTGCTCGCTTCTCTCTCTCTCTCTCTCGCCTCGCTTCTCTCTCTCGCTTCGCTCTCTTCTCTCTCTCGCTGGCTCTTTCTTCTCTTCATGGGCTCTCTCGCTTTTCTCTCTCGCTTTCTCTTTCTTCTCATTCTCATTACGCTTGCTCTCTCTCTCTCTCTCGCTTTCGCTTTCGGCCTTTCTCTTCGCTGTTCGCTTCTCTTTCTCTCTTCGCTTGCTCTTTCGCTTTCTCTTCTTCTCGCTTCTCTCTCTCGCTTTCTCTTCTCTTCTCTCTTCTTCGCTTTCGCTTCTTTCTCGCTTCGCTTTCTCTCTTTCTCTCTCCGCTTTCTCTTTCACTCTCTTCGCTTTCTTCGCTGCTTTCTTCGCTCTCTTCGCTAGCTCTCTCTTCTCTCTCTTCGCTGCCGCTTCTTTCTTCTCTCTCACAGCTCTCTTCGCTTTCGGCTTTCTCTCTCTTTCTTTCTCTTCGCTCTTCTTTCTTCTTCGCTCGCTTTCTCACTTTCGCTCTCTCTCTCTCTTCTTTTCTCGGGCTCTCTCTCTCTTCGCTTTCTGGCTTTCTCTCTCTCTCACTCTCTTCTCTTCTTCTCTGGCTTCTCTCTCTCTTCTTCTTCGCCGCTTTCTTTCTTTCTCGCTTTCTCTCTTCACTCGCTTTCTTCGCTTCTTCTCTCTCGCTTCTCTCTCTTCTCTTCGCCGCTTTCTCTTCGCTCGCTTTCTCGCTTTCTTCTCTCTTCGCTGGCTTTCGCTTCGCTTTCTTCGCTCGTCACTTACTCTCTCTCGCCGCTTTTCTCTCTGTCGCTTCTTCTCTCTCTCTTCTTTCTTCGCTAGCTCGCTTTTCTTCTCTCTTCTTCATACGCTTCGCCGCTTGAGTTCTCTCTCTCTTTCTTGTTTTCGCTTCTTCTCTTCGCTTTTCTTCAAGGCTTTCTCTTCGCTGCTTTCTCTCTCTCTCTGTCACTCTCTTCGCTTTCTTCTTCGCTTCTCTTCTCTCTGCTTCTTCTCTTCGCTCTCTTTCTTCTCTCTCTCGCTCTCTTCTTCGCTTTTCTTCGCTGCTTTTTCTTCTCTTCTGTCGCTGGCTTTCGCTGCTTCTTCGCTCACTCTTCTCTCTTGCTCTCTCTTTCTCTCTCTCTTTCTCTCTACTCTCTTCTCTTAGCTTCGCTTTTTCTCTTCTCTTCTTCTCTTCATAGGCTCGCTGCTTGCTCTCTTCACTTTCTTCGCTTTCGCTTTCTTCTTCGCTTTCTTCTCTTCGCCGCTTTCTTCTTCGCTTTTCGCTTCTTCGCTTTCGCTCTTCTCTTCTTCTTCGCCTTCTTCGCTTCTTCGCTCGCTTTCGCTTTCTCTCTTCTTGCTCGCTTTCTACTTTCACTTCTCTTGTTTCGCTTTTCTTCTTCGCTCTCTTTCTTTCGCTGGGCTGCTTTCTCTCTCTCGCTGGCCGCTTCTCTCTCTTCGCCTCTCTCTCGCTTTCTCTTCGCTTAGTTTCGCTTTCTCTCTCTTGCTTCGCTTTCTCACGCCGCCGCTTCGCTTTTCTCTCTCTTGTTTATTCTCACGTCGCTGCGCCGCTTCGCTTCTTCTCTCTCTCTTCTCTCTCTCGCCGCTTCTCTCTCTCGCTTGCTGACTCTCTCGCCTCTCTCTCTGTCTCTCTCTCTCTTTCGCTTCTCTCTTGCTCTTCTCTCTCTCTCTCTCTTCTCTCTCTTGTTGCTTTCTCTTCTCGCTCGCTTTCTCTCTTCTCTCGCTTCACTCTCTCTGCCGCTTCTCTCTCTCTCTTCTCACTCTTCTTCTCGCTTCTTCTTCGCCTTTCTCGCTTGCTCTCTCTCTCTCGCTTTTTCTTGTTTCTCTCTTCTCTCGCTCTCTCTCTCTTGTTTCGCTTTCTCGCTCAAGGCTTTCGCTTCTCTCGCTTCACTTTCGCTTTGTTTCTTCGCTCTCTTCTCTCTTCGCTTCTTTTCGCTTCTCTTTCGCTTCTCTCTTTCTCGCTTTCTCTCGCTTTCTGGCTTTCTTCTCATTTTCTTCTTCTTCGCTTCTCTCTCTTTGTTTCGCTTCTTCTCTCTATTTTCTTCTCTCTTGTTTCGGCTTCTTCTCTTCGCTTCGGCTGCTTTCTCTTCACAGGCTCTTCTCTTCTTCTCGCTTTTTCGCTTCTCTTCTTTCTGGCTGGCTTTCTTCTCTTCGCTTTCTTCTTCTTCGCTGCTGCTTTCTCTTCTCTTTCCTCGCTTTTCGCTCTCTCTCGGCTTTTTCTTCTTCTCTTCGCTCTCTTCTCGCCTCTCTCTCGCTTCTTCGCTTCTTTCTCTCTCTTCTTCGCTTCTTCTCTCTCTCGCTTCTCTCTTCTTCGCTTTCTTCTTCGCTTCTCTCTCTTCATTTTCTTCTCTTCTCGCTTTCTTCTCTCTTTCTTCTTCTCGCTGCTTCTTCTCTTCTTCGCTCGCTTTCTCTCTCTTCTCTTCTTCTCTCTCGCTTCTTCGCTCTCTCTCATTCTTCTTTCGCTTTCTCTCTTCGCTTTCTTTCTTCTTTCTTCTCGCTTTCGCTTTCTTCTCGCTCGCGCTTTTTCTTTCGCTTTTTCTCTCGCTTCTTCGCTTTCTTTCGCTCGTCTTCTCTTCTCTCTCACTTCGCTTTCTCTTCTCTCTCTGCTTTCTCTTCTTTTCTTCTCAAGGCTCTTCTTCTCTCATTCTCTTCGCTTTCTTCTCTTCTTCGCTCTCTTCTCTCTCGCTCTCTTTCTCTCTTCTCGCTTCGCTGGGCTTCTTCGTTTTCTTCTTCTCTTCTTCTCGCTTCACTTCTTTCTTCTTCGCTTCTTCTCTCTCGCTTCTCTCGCTTTCTTCTTTCTCATTCGCTTTCTTTCTCTCGCTCATTTTCTTCTTCGCTTTCTTTCTTCGCTCTTTTCTTCTCTCTCTTCTTCGCTTTCTCTTTTTCGCTATTCTTTCTCGCTTTCTTCTCTTCTTCTCTTGGCTTTCGCTTCTCTCTCTTTCTCTCGCTGGCTTTCGCTCTCTCTCTCGCTACTTTCTTCTTCTCTTCTCTTCTTCGCTTCTTCTTCGCTTTTCTTCTCTCTCTCGCTTTTCTCTTCTCTCGCTTTCTTTCTCTCGCTCGCTTTCTCTCTTTCTTCTCGCTTTCTTCGCTCTTTCTCTCTCTTCTACTTTCTTCGCTCTCAGATTCTCTCTTCTTCTTGGCTGCTTTCTTCTCTTCTCCTTTCTTCGCTTTCTTCTTTCGCTCTTTTTCTTCTCTTCGCTTTCTCTTCTTTCTTCTCTCTCTTTTCTTGCTTTCTTCTTCGCTGGGCTTTCTTCTTCTTTCTCTCTCTCGCTCTTTCTTCTTCTTCGCTTTTCTCTCTCGCTGCTTTTTTTCTTCTTTCTCTTTCTTCGCTTTCTTTCTTCGCTTCTTCTTTCTTTCGCTATTGGTTTTTCTCTTCTTCTTCGCTTTGCTATTTCTCTTGCTGCTTCTTCTTTCTTCTTCTTTCGCTTTCTCTCTCTCTTTGCTTTCTCGCTGCTGCTTTTTCTTCTCGCTCTTTCATTTCTTTCTTCTTCGCTTTTCTTTTTCTCGGCTGCTCGCTTTCTTCACTTGCTTTTCTTCTTTGTCTTCGCCGCTTTCGCTCTCTTCTCTTCGCTCTCAGGCTTTCGCTTCTTGGGCTTCTTCTCTCTTCAGCTTTCTTCGCTTTCTTCTTCTTTCTTCGCTCGCTTTCTTCGCTGAGCTTTCTCTCTTGTTCGCTTCTTTCTTCTCTTCTTCTCTTCTTCTTCGGCTTTCGCTCTCTTTCTCTCTTCTTCACTCTCGGGCTGCTGTTCTTCTCTCTCTCTTTTTCTCTCTCGCTCTCTTTCTCTTCTTCTCTGTCGCAGCTTTTTCTCTTTCTCTCTTCGCTCTCTCTCTCGCTCGCTTCTCTCTCTCGCTCGCTTTCTCTCTCTCTCTCTCTCTCGCTTCTTCTCGCTCTCTCTCTCGCTTCGCTTCTCTTCTCTCTGTCGCTCGCTTTTCGCTCTCTCTCTCTCTCGCTCTACATTTCACTCTCTCTCTCTCTCCTTTTCTCTCTCTCTCTCGCTTTCTCTCTCTCATTCACTTTCTCTCTTAGCTCGCTTTTTCTCTCTTCTCTCATTCGCTGGCTTTTCTTCTGCTCTCTCTCTCTTCACTCTCTTTGTTTCTCTCGCTCTCTCTCTCTCTTGCTCGCTTTCTCTCTCTCTCTCTCTTAGCTCTCATTTCTCTTCTCTCTTCACTTTCTCATCACTCTCTTCTCGCTGCTTTCTCTCGCTGGCTCGCTTTCTCTCTCAGCTGACTCGCTCTTTCTCTTCGCTGGCTCTCTGTCTTCGCAGCTTCTCACGCCAGACGCTGCTCTCCTCGCTCTCTCATTCGCTTTTCTCTTCGCTTTCGCTTCTTTCCGCTCTTCACGCTTCGCTTTCTTCTCTCGGGCCTTCTTCGCTTTCTTCTTCGCTGCCGCTTTCTCTCTCGCCTTCTCGCTTTCGCTTCTCTTTCTCTTCTCTTCATTTCTCTTCGCTTTCTCTTCGCTTTCTTCCTCTCTTCGCTTCAGCCTCTTCGCTTTCTTTCTTTCTCTCGCTTTCTCTCGCTCGCTTTCTTCTTCACTTTCTTCTCTCGCTTACTCTCTCTCGCTGCTTCTTCTCTCTTCTTCGCTTTCTCTTCTTCTCTCTTCGCTGGCTTTCTTCTTTCTCATTCTCTTTCGCTTTCTTCGCTCGCTTCTTCGCTTTTCTTCTCTTTCTCTCTCTCGCTCTCTCGCTCTCTCTTCGCTCTCTTCTCGCTTCGCTCTCTTCTCTCTCTTTCTCTCTCTCTCTCTCTCTCGCTTCTCTCTTCTCTCTCTCTCTCTTTCTCTCTCGCTTTCTCTCCGCTCTCTCTCTTTCCTCTCTCTCTCGCTTCTCTCTCGCTTTCTCTTCTCTCTCACTCTCTCTCTTCGCTTCTCTCTCTCTCTCGGGCTTCTCTCGCTTCTCTTTCTTCAGCTTTCTCTCTCTCTCTCGCTTTTCTCTTCTCTTTCCGCTTTCTCTCTCTCTCTCTCACTTTCTCTCTCTCTCTTCGCATTTCTCTCTCTTTCGCTTTCTCTCTCTCTCTTCTCTCTCTCCTCTCTCTCTGGCTTTCTTTCTCTCGCTTCTCCCTTTGTTTCTCTTCTCTCTCCTTCAGCCTTTTCTCTCTCTCTCGCTCTCTCTCTCGCTTCTCTTTCTCTCTTTCTCTCCGCTTCGCTCTCCTCGCTTCCTTTCTCTCTACTTCCTCGCTTTCTTCGCTTCTTCTCTCGCTTTCTCTTCTCGCTGCTTCTTCTTTTCTTCTTCTTTTCGCTTCTACGCTCTCTTCTTCTTCTCTCTTCTCACGACTCTTCTCTCTCTCTTCTCTCCCCACTCTCTTCGCTATTTTCTTCTCGCTCTTCTTCTCTCTCTCTTCTCTCTCTCTTGTTCGCTTCTCTCTCTCTATACTCTCTCTCTTCTTCGCCTTCTTTCTCTCTCTTTCTTCGCTTTCTTCTCTTTCTCACGCTTTTTCGCCGCTTTCTCTCTCTCGCTTTCTCTTGCTTCTTCTTGTTTCGCCGCTTTCTTTCTCTCGCTGCTCTCTTCTCTCTCTGTGACTCGCTTTTCGCTCTCTCTCTCTCGCCTTCTTCTCGCTTTCTTCGCTGCTTCTTCTCTCTCGCTTCTTCTTCTTCTCCCGCCGCTCTTTCACTCTCGCCGCTTCCTTCTTATTCTTTTTCTGTCGCTTCTTCGCTTCTTCTTCGCTTTCGCTGCTTTCACGCCAGATGCTGCAGACGCTGCTTCTTCGCTTCTTCTTCGCTTTCTCGCTGCTCTTCGCGATCTCGCTTTCTTCGCCGCTTTCTCTTCTTCTTTCTTGTCGCTTTTCGCTTTTTCTTCGCTTCTTCGCTGCTTTCACGCGCCAGACGCTGGCTTCTTCGCTTTCGGCTTCTCTTTCGCTTTCTTCGCTTCGCTTTCGCTGGCTTCGCTTTCGCTTTCTTCGCCTTTCGCTTCTTCTTCTCGCTTTCGCTTCTTCTTCGCTGCTTTCTCTCTCGCCGCTTTTTCTTCTCGCCGCTTCTTTCGCTCGCTCTCTTCGCTCTCGCTTTCGCTCGCTTATTCGCCTGCTTTCTTCTTCACTTTCTTCGCTTTCGCTGGTCTCTCTCTTCGCCACTTCTCTTTCGCTGCTTTCTCTCGCTTCTTTCTCGCCAGCTTCTTTCTCTCGCTTTTCTTCTCTACTTTCTCTCTCTCTCATTCTCTCGCTTTCTTCTTCGCTTTTCGCTTTCTTTCGCTGGGCTTTTCACGCCAGATCGCCAGACGCTTCGCTTCGCTTTCCTCTCTCGCTTTTCGCTGGCTTTCGCTTTCGCTTTCGCTCTTTCGCTTCTCGCTTTCTCTCTTCTATTCTTTCTTCTGAGTCGCTTTTCGCTCTCTCGCTCTCTCGCTCGCTCTTCACGCCAGACGCTCGCTCTCTCGCTCTCTCGCTTCTCGCTTTCTTCGCTCTCGCTTTCGCTTCTTCTTCACAGCTTCGCTTCTCTCGCTCTCTCGCTTTCTTCGCTCTCTTCGCTTTTCACAGACGCTGCTTCACACAGATGCTCGCTTCGCTTCGCTGCCTCACGCCAGATGTTTCGCTCTCTTCCGCCGCTTCACGCTCGCTTTCTTCACGCTCGCTCTTTCGCTCTCTCGCTCGCTTTCTCTCGCCGCTCTCTCTCTCGCTTCTCGCCTCTCGCTTTTCTCTCGCTTTCTCTCTCTCTTGCTCTCTCTTTCTCGCTCGCTCTCTTTCTCTCTCTCTCGCTCTCTCTCGCTCTCTCTCGCTCTCTTTCTCTCTCTCTCGCTCTCTCTCTCTCTCGCTCTCTCTCTCGCTCTCTCTTTCTCGCTCGCTCTCTGTTAGAATATATCTCTGACCTACTACGTACATGTTTATTGAATCATGAAGCAAGAAGTTCTCATTATCCTGTTGTACCCCGATGTCCTAAGTTTTGTGTAAAACATCAACCAGACCTAACTGGATGTTCGAGGCTGTCTCTCTTTTGTCACCACATACCTACGTACGAATGCAAACAGTTATGTAACCAACATACCAACAATCCAACATGATAGGGTGCTATCCACACACACATATCCACACACACATACACCCACACACACACACATACACATATACACACACACACACACCCACCCTATGTTATGACGAAGGTACTTTGACCAAGGACAAGGACATATGACATATGACTTTGACCAAGGACATATGACTCTGTGATTATCTGCTTGCAAAAACAAAGAAACTGCATAAAAAGCTTGTGCTCAGAAACACCCTCTGAGCTTCTGATGAATAAACCAGACTGATTTCACTCGTGTGGTTCGTTGTCTGTTGCTCCCGGAGCGCTCTAAGACGTTGAGATACAGGAATCCAGATCGTGCAGGTTTACATAAGAGCTTCTACAGAGAGAGTTCTTACAATTTGGTGACGCCGACGTGATACTCCTGATCAGGTAAGACAAGATTTGTTTGACTACCTGGTTAGCAGTATCTGAGCGTCTGTTATCCCCTTCTCTAGAAGGGATGGTTATCCCCTTTTCATAAGGGATGGTTTATCCTCAGTTGCTATAACTGGGACGGTTTATCCTCAGTTGCTATAACTGGGACGGGTTATCCTCAGTTGCTATAACTGGGACGGGTTATCCTCAGTTGCTATAACTGGGAAGAGCGCTATACAAAAGGTGCACGTGTATTCCTGTATGCCAACGTATTTTTTGTTTTTGTTAGAAGATAGACAATGGGAAATTCCTACCCAAAGCCTAAGGTCCGGGAAACTCCGAAGGAGTGGATGAACAGATGTGGTCTAGCTTATTATACTAAGCCATGGCTCAGCAATTTGGCGGGATGGACTGAGGGACTCGACCAAGTACCAAACTTTCCTCGAAATGGGACTTTTGATGCAGGATTTCTGACATCCGCGCATCGCATGATTTATGATGGATTGGGCAACCCCTCCTAGGATTATGAATACATGAAGGAGGCTTATGTAAAATGGTATGAAATGCGCTCGTACTGGTTGCAACTTAAAAAGCTCTTCGAGATAAGAATCGAAGGAAGGATTCGTATAAAAAAAACCGGGAAATGTCATTACTGTGGAATGGAAGGACACTGGAAGAAGGAATGTAGAAAGAGACAGAGAGATGAGGAGAATTCCGCAGCACGCCGTAATGCTGGCTCTAGTTCGCCCCCACCACCCTCGGATCCCACTGAAGTGACGACAACACGCCCATATTCGCGAGGACGTGATTAGGGATGCCCGCGGAGTAGGGACCCTGAGACCTGTAGCTTAATGCATCTAGTGTTTAATTCACCCTGCAATGAGAATCTGCCGCTCCTTCCTATTGTTCTAGAGGGGGTGGAATATCTTTTTGTTATCGATAAGGGCGACCCTATCTTCTTTAGGCAGGGACTATCAGGGTGCTGTATCTTCCAGGTCTATTAGCTCTGTGGGAATAGATGGGGTTCCTTTCTCCTCCCCATATACGCCACCCCTTCTCCTACATTTTCCTGATGATCACACGCTTGATAAATTACAGATATCCTATTCTTTTGTACATATGTCCGAATGCCCCTTTAATTTGTTAGGCCGTGACCTCATGAGTGTTCTGGGGTTCCAAATCTCTTTCCAAGGTTCGAGCATGACCATCCAAGCGTCGACACCTCCTCCGCTTCTCTGTTATCATTGCAAGCGCAGCCCTTGCCCTTTAATGTTAATTCGGCGTGCGTGGCGAGTTCCACCTCGCCCCCTGTACTCGACACACTGCCCACCAATCTTTGGGCAGAGCATAAGAATGACGTGGGTTGTGTGGACTGCGTCCCATATGAAGCTACCGTGAAGCACATTTCGCCCGTGTACATCCGACAATACCCCTTGTCGCCTCAAAAAATGTTGGGTATCGACACTATTTTGGCCGCTCTTTTGGAACAGGGTATCATTGTGCCGTGCACAAGCCCTTATAACACGCCTGTGAACCCGGTTCCTAAGCCAGACGGTTCCTGGCGTCTGACACAAGACCTCAGAAAAATTAACGAGCTCATCGTTCCTGTTTCACCGGTTGTTCCGGATGTGCCCTCTATTATGGCTTCTATTCCTTGCGATCACACTCATTTTTCCGTAATCGATCTGTGCTCGGCGTTTTTTAGTATCCCTGTTGAGCCAAGCACACAACCTCTCTTCGCTTTCACAGAAGACACTGATTTTTGGTCCTCGCAGGGCTCTCAGCCCTCGGGTGACGGCATTCTACTCGATTCGACCGATCGCTTATGTCTGCCCACGCACTGCCTTCCTTTCCTCGTCCGCGAGTTTCACGGGCCTACACATCGCGGTCGAAGAGGGATGGTGACAGATATGGAAAAAGATTTTTGTATACGACAACTAGCCTCTACGGTGCACAGCATTTTGGACAAATGCCTGATTTGTGCACAGAACAATGTGTCCAAACCACATGCATCACATCAGCATCTGCCGAAACCAGATACTGCAGGGCCCCTTTAAATATCTATTGGTTATCGTGGATAAATTTTCCCGATGGGTTGAAGCTTTCCCGTGTGGGAACGAAAACGCCCGAGTAGTGGTTCAAAAGTTATCACAGGAAATTATTCCCAGATATGGCCTCCCGTTGGGTATTGATTCGGACAAAGGCACACCATTCACCTCAAAGGTCACTCAACTGTTGGCACAAGAGCTAAAGATCAATTGGCGTTTCCATGTCCCATATCACCCTCAGTCCTCCGAAATCGTGGAACGAACAAACAGAACCATCAAAGGAAAATTACGAAAAGCAATGCACGCCACCGGATCCAGGAATTGGGTTTCGGTGCTGCCTGTGGTCCTAGCGGATCTGCGGATGACCTCGCAGGTGGCCTTAGGGAATCTATCCCCTTATGAAGTGGTAATGGGGAGACCTTTTCCCGCGCCTTGGAGGAAGGGAAAACAGGCTTTAGGTACGGAAGATCTAGACATACACATGAGCGAGTATGCCGTGGGCCTTGTTAAGGTCCTAAATGACTATTGGGAACGCACTAATCAGAATACTTCGGTCCCGGCCGATGCAAGCACTCATGCCTTCAAGGTAGGAGACAAGGTGCTGGTCAAGAAATTTGTGAAACTAAATTCCTCTTTGGGAGACTCTCCTTACAGTGAGCCCACGGAGATACTCGCTGTAACTCATCACTGCGTACTAACTGACCTCTTTCCACAGGGGATCCATGCTACCACACTGAAGAAAACTCCACAATGAAGTATTGTATTGTTTGTTTTTGTGTGACCATGATGTTGTCTATCTTTATTACCTCTGTTCCAGGTCTTAAGACATATATCACCTAAGAGGGGAGAAGTGTTTTCTAACGGATTCGGCTCAACATAAGCTTACGAGTACCACCTTTACATCCTCTCGTACTGGGAACGGATAACCAAAAATATCCTGTGTTATACCCTCCATGTTCTGCTCTTGCTCGGGCTGATGTGCTCAGCCCCGGGTCTTTGTACATATTACCGTCATCCTGAAAATAACATGTTCTGGCAGTATTTGAATTTTACTGTGAAACGTGATATAACTTTAGAAGAATGTATTGTTTGCTCTCTGTTTCCCCATGATGGAGGAACCCCATATGTATATACCCCTTCTAGGGACAATTACACCATCATCAACTCGACGTGGGTCCGGGGCGAGTGGGGAACTTATAATCAGTCAGAAATCTTTCTACGACACCACCCAGATCCAAATTCCGGCTTCTCAGTACATTGGGACTTAAGAATGCAGTACCCCATATGTTTTTGGCGATATGATGGTGACGGTACAGAACAAGACCGGGAAGCCTGGAACGACTGTTCTGTGGATACGGACGGCACCGAAAAATGCGTAAGATTACCTAATAATCAAACATCGCACTGGATACAGGGACTAGATCCGTGCGGGTGTAATTCCACGATAAACCTCAGAAATGATAATGCAGGAAGAATGGTGTTTAATCTAGAGCGGCCCATATGGATCCCAGATTGGTATTGGGACTGCGGTAATGGTCAACTGTGGTTGTACCTCCCGAAGTTACAAAGAGGTAGGTGCGCGCTCGTCCGGATCGAAACGTCCCTCACCCTTTTCTCTAAACAGTTTCCTTCCTTACTCCGAGGTAAGCGATCTGCATCAGCCCTTAGTGACCTTGAGGTGCC
>CM045733.1:40590000-40680000 GCA_024760905.1 Plotosus lineatus
CCGAGCTACTCAGACTTAATGCAGTTAATACCTGAATTCAGTCGTGTCATGCTTAACGCAATACAGTACGTTCGTTTAGTTGGCATTTTTGGAAAAGACATTCTGTTTATAAACAGAATGCACTGAAAACTGTTTTATGCGTATGCTGCAGAAAGTTTATATTTTATCGGCAATAAAAATTAGAGTAAAAATTGAAAAGTTTTTCTTAATCATTACTACATTTTACTACATTACTGTATTAATGAGTAAGACTGTCTATAGAATGTAGGGGGCAGTGGTGGTCTTGTGGTATAGGGCGCTGGATCGTTGATCCAAAGGTTGGGGGTTCGAGTCCCACTCTCCACAAGGTTGTCACTGTCCCCCCCCAGTGCAGCTAACTGGGTTATCAAAGGCGGGCCATGTCTCTCACTGTCTATGGTGAGAGGCATGTAAAAGAACCATTGCTGACTTTCGTAAAGAGTAGGCTGCAAAGCCGTCAGCTTGTTTCTGTCCCTTGCTAAAAAGGGTTGTGACAGGAAGGGCATCTGACGTGAAAACCTCTGCCAAATCAAACATGCGAATCAGATGATTCGCTGTGACGACTCCCAAGTAAAAGGGAAAAAGCCGAAAGGAAGACAAACAGGAAGGCTATAAACAAGAGAATACTGTATTTATTTTTTTTTTACTTCAATGTTTTCTTTTAAATTTTGTCAATACCTTGGTGTGTCGTGAGGAAATCCACTGAATGACTGTATGGATATGTACCTGCATAAATTGCAGTTCGTCAGTTGCAAGCGAGTTTGGTGAGATCAACCCCCCCACAGTGAACTCTACTCTGTGCTCACCCAGAGGAGTTAGTTCTTATACTAAATGGTACCTGTGCACAACCTTGTAACTATCATACCTTGCTTAATGGTTCATTATTTAAATGATTTAGAGTTAGCCACCTTGTTTGTTGGTCATTCTGTACGGGTTCTCTTGACATTCTTTGGTATTTTCCATTGGTAAGAATTTAAGAGGGACCACCTAACAGAAACTGGGGGCTCGTCCGGGATCTGAACCAAACATTGTCAGAGGTCCGGAAAGCATTGTTGAAAGGGGTTTCTGACCTAAATTTTGAGGTTCTGGTAAATTACCAAATTGGCCCTTCCAAATTTATTGTTTGAATTACTGATTGACCAACACACAAGACACCATGAGTACCACTGAGGTTGATGCAGCAGCATTTGTTGGGAGTTTTGAAAATAACCCTGATTTGGGGCCAATCGACAAGTTAAAGAAAACAGAGTTAGTACTGCTAGCAAAGCATTATGGGGTTGATGTTAAGACGTCAATGAGGAAATCAGAAGTGAGGCATGCTTTGGTTCGATACTTGGTAGATGAGGAAATCTTAGATGAGTCTTGTCGACATACTAGTCAGGAAGTCAGTTTAATATAGCTTAGGAAACTAGAACTGGAGCATGAGTTTAGGTTAAAAGAATTAGAAGCTCAGATGGAGAGGGAAGACAAAGAAAGGCAGGCACAATTTCAAATTAAAATGAAGGAACTGGAGATTGAAAGTGCTAAGACTACATCAGCTCCAACTGAGACACAGTTTAATGCTAGTAGGGAGGTTCAGCTTGTTCCACCATTTCTGGAAAGGGATATAGACAAGTATTTTCGGCATTTTGAAAAGGTAGCTACTAGCATGAAGTGGCCCAAGGTAGCATGGACAGTTTTATTACAGAGTGTGTTGAAGGGTAAAGCTCAGGAGGTGTATTCAGCTTTGTCAGTTGAACAATGTGCAGATTGAGGTAATTAAAGGGGGTCATCCTGAAGGCATACGAGTTAGTTCCAGAGGCGTATAGGCAGAAGTTCCATCAGTATAGGAAGCAGGATAATCAAATTTATGTAGAGTTTGCTAGAGAAGTAGAAGAAATGTTGGATAGGTGGTGTTCTTCAAAGGAGGTTGACAGGGATTATGATAGGCTCAGACAAACTTATTCTCATTGAACAATTTAAACAAGGTTTGCCAGGGGAGATCAAGACTCATTTAGATGAACAAAAAGTTAGTGAGTTGCATGAAGCTGCTATCAGTGCCGATGAGTATGCCCTCACACACAAAACTTCTTTTTGCAAGGCAGGTGGTAACTATTTCGTTGAGAAACGTGAGCTTGGTCAGAATAGGGTTCAAGGAGTAGTTGATTCCAGTCAGTCAAGTAGAGGGTCTACTGCTAGGACGGAGTCAGGCACAGGCTCTACTTCCTGATCAGGTACAGGACCACGCATCCTATGTTACTTTTGTAAGAAACCAGGTCATATGTCGGAATGTTCACTTCTTGAGAAGAGGAATAAATCTCAGTCTACTGCCAATGCACTTGTTGTAGGTAAGGCACAGGTACTTAGATCTCCTAAGCGGAAGAAACCAGCGGTTAAATGTTCCATACAGGAGGAGATTCATGAAGGGTATAGGCCATTCGTGTCAGAGGGATTTGTTTCACTGAGTATTGATGGTTCTAGACCAGAGCCCATTAAGATCCTCAGGGACACTGGAGCTTCTCAGTCTTTGATGTTAGAGGGTGTGTTGCCTTTGTCCGAGAAGACCTCAACGGGTACTATTAGTTCAGTACAGGGGGTAGAAGGTGGTTTTGTAAATGTACCTCTACACCGATTAAATTTAAAATCAGACTTAGTTTCTGGGATGGTTACTGTTGGGTTAGGCCTTCTCTCCCTGTTGAGGGGGTGTCATTTTTAGTTGGTAATGACTTAGCTGGAGGCAGCTAGTCCACAGATTACAGAAAAACCTGGTGCATCTGATAAGGTGTTGTTGGAACAGGAGTTTCCAGAGTTATTTCCTGATTGTGCCTCGTGCTATGGCTAAGAAACAGTCAGCTAAGGTTGAGGCGGTTGCTTGGTTTCCAGCTCCATCTAGTACACGTGAACTTACATTTCTAGGTATGGCTGGAGTCTACCACAGGTATTGTCAAAATTTAGCAAGGATAGCTTCACCCTTGACTAATATGCTCGGCAAGAAAACAAGTTTTGACTTGAATAGTCAGTGTCAACAAGCCTTTGATCAACTCGAGGCAGTATTAATCAGTTCTCCAGTACTTAAGGCTCCAGACCTAGATACTCCTTTCAAGCTGGCAATAGATGCTAGTGATATTGGGGCAGGTGTAGCGTTGTTGCAGGAAGATGAAGAGGGTGTAGAACAGCCCATGTGCTACTTTTCAAAGAAGTTCAGCCCAGGTCAGAGGAATTATTCCACTTTGGAGAAAGAAGATTTAGCTTTAGTGTTAGCTTTGCAACATTTTGAAGTGTACTAGGGCAGTGCACCAGGATCAGTCGTATACACATCACAACCCACTCACATTCATAAGAAAAATGAAGAACAGGAATCAAAGATTGCTTAGATGGAGTTTGTTTTTGCAGGAGTTTAATTTAGACATACATGTTCGAGGAAAGGATAATCTCATTGCGGATGCATTTCAGGATAAAATAAGGAGTACACATAGCTCTTAGGAGTTGGTAAATATGACTAGACACTAGTAAAGAGAGCCTTCATTTTCTTACAGCTTTCTTTCTTTCTGTCTGCCTGCGATTGGCTTTAATAAGGGTCTTAATTATGTGTAGTAGAAAAGGTGGTCATGACGTCTAAATTGGGGGTCCCGCGTATCTGTGCTAAAATACTTGTTTGCTGTATCTACTGACTGGTACAGATTGGGGAGTCAGGGCCATTGATCGTTTCACCCATAGATGCACTTTGTAGGAGGTTGAAATGTGTAGATTTTGAGGCTGTGAATGGTATGACTTTCTGCAAAACTTTGTTTTCTTTAAGGGGGAGAGTGTTATGAGTATGTACCTATTTGGGTGAAGGTACATATAAACACAATGGAAGAGAGTCACGTGGTGTGACTCAGCTGTGGGAGGTTGTAATTTTCCATAAAGGACTGGAGTAATCCAACAGAGGGGAGGAGCAACACAGACATGTTGGGGCTTGTCTGAGCTTGTCCAGGCTTGTACAGGAGGAAAAAACAACTTGCTGGGGAAACCAGGAGAACTTTGATTTGAGAGAGCGCTAACATGGACAGAGGAGAAGAAGCAGCACTTTGAATCTGCAAGGGTTCTTGGTGAATTCCAGGGCTGAACTGTCCTTCACTCAGGCGAGGACTTTTTGCTTGGCTATCCTGGATATCTGGTTAGGATGACTCAAGAGTGGGTCCACAAAGGATCTCTGGAGGAGTGTCCATTTTGTTTTGAACCACTCCTGAGGAGATGCAGCTTGTCCCCCAGCAGTCACTTTTCCCCAAGGATACATGTCAATACCTTGGTGTGTCGTGAAGACATACACTGAATGACTGTATGGACATGTACCTGCATAAATTGCAGTTCATCAGTTGCAAGCGAGTTTGGTGAGATCAATCCCCCCCCACAGTGAACGCTACTCTGTGCTCACCCAGAGGAGTTAGTCCTTATACTAAAATGGTACCCATGTACAACCTTGTAACTGTATCATACCTTGCATAATGGTTCATTATTTAAACGATTATTTAGAGATAGCCACCTTGTTTGTTGGTCATTTACTTGGTCATTCTGTACAGGTTCTCTTGACATTCTTTGGTATTTTCCATTGGTAAGAATTTAAGAGGGGCCACGTAATAATGCAAAATTTGCTCAAACGATTCAAAGTTGGTTTATACGAAATTCAACTGAGCTGAAGTTTTACATCACATGATTCAAGTGATTAATCTTACAGAGGTAATCAGACTTGTGGAAAAATTTTAAGCTCTTTTATACAGTATCTATACTCTTATTTTATAAACTACTTTTCAACAACGTCAATTGGAAAAAGCACAATACAAATAAAACTTAACTCAATTCACTGGCCGATACTGTCCGGACACAGTTCGTCAAACATCTTATGTAGGGAAAAAAAATAAAGGTGTTTGTGAGCTGCCTGCATTATCTTGGCAGGGCTTTCCATAACTAATACACACACTCCAGGTTGGGTGTTAGGTGAAGGGCTAATATCCCTTCCCTGTAAAAGCATGATTCCAGGCAGATGGAACTAGTTAGCCTTGGCAGGCTGTCCGTCTAGGAACAAACTGATTTCAAACCACTGCTGGATTGCAGTTCACCCCACCGGGGGAGACCTGTTGGGAGTGAATCCCTAGGTTAAATCTACAGTTGGAGTCCCTAAGGCAGTCCGGCAAATCCTGCGATGGCGCCAAGATGCATGGGCCCTTGACCTTCCCTTGGTCAAGATAGACAACATAGCAGGGGGGGGCATTACTTGGGTGACAGCCAGTCCGCCTTACATCTTGCCCAGGCTCTGTGCCCTGGAGAGGACACTCCAGCTCCTCCGAAAGGATGCTGCACAACACAGGAAGTGATGCAGTTAACGTGTGTCATTGCTCAAATTGGCGCAAGAGCTGATGCTTAGAGGCTCACTTCTGTCAGTGGGAGGAGGCATTGTACCCCCACTGGGTAGCCCTTTCGGCTTCAAGCCAGGCAGCCCCTGGTCAGCAAGATGTTACCCTGTCACAGGCCATTTGTCTTACTGGGTGCATAGGGATTTAATAATTGGAAAAGTCCGACAGGTGGTCTGTAAATCTTGTACCAAGCAATAAACAGAAAAAGAATTGAGAGGCAATTAAGAAGCCCATTCTGAAACTATCCTCATGGAACGTGAGGACAATGACTACCAGTCTGACAACCGACATGCGAGCAGTGGGTGAAGCTCGCAAGACGGCAGTGATCAACTTCAAGCTGCTGAGACTTGAAGTGGACATTGCTGCAGACGAGGTTAGAGAGCACGGTGTCAGCTTTGCTGTCAAGAACATGCTGCTCAACATGATTGAGCCTGGCGAGGAAGGAACAGAAAGGATCCTCCCTCTATGCCTCAACACCACAGACGGGCCCATCACCCTTCTCAGTGTGTATGCACCAACCCTATACTCCAGCCAGGAGGGGATGGAAGCCTTCTATGACCAGTTGCAGTCTGCTGTAAATAAAGTCCCAGTCTCTGACAGCCTGGTGCTCCTCAGTGACCTCAATGTTCGCATTGGAGCGGATAACACCTCCTGGCCCAACTGTCTCGGACCCTTCGGTGTTGGGAGCATAAATGAGGACTCTGGAACTGTGCACACTTCACAACCTGTGCGCACCACCAACAGCTACTTCCAGACTAAACCCCAACACAAGGTCTCCTGGCAGCACCCCGCTTCAAGCGATGGCACCAGCTGGACCTTATTCTGACATGGGGCTCGGAGCTGGAGAACGTTCTTTCCTTGCGCTCTTTCCATAGTGCTGACTGGGACACTGATCATGCACTGGTGTGTTGCAGGATCCAGTCCAAGAAGGTGCACCAAGCCAGGCCACCAAGCAAGCTGAATATCAACACAGTCAATACCAAAGTACCCCAACATGGTGGGGCTGTTCAACATGAGTCCAAGTGAAGACTTTGAGACCAACCTGCCCATAGGGGAACAGCTGCACAGCACCATCCATGGCATCACCTCAGACTTTGGCAAGAAGCAAGGAACCCAACGACTGGTTCGACGCCAATGTAACCGAGCTGACCCCCTTGCTGGAAGCCAAGTACACATCTCTTCTGAACCACAAGTAATAACTGACACGCTCCACAGTGCAGGCCCTTCATGCAGCCTAGAGCAATGTCAAGCATGCTGTCAGGAGCTGTGTCAATCGGTACTGGACCAACCTCTGCCAAGACATCCAGCTTGCTGCCGACACAGAAAATATCAGAGGCGTCCATGACGGCATCAAGAAGGTGATTGGTGCAACGCAGAGCAAGATGGCACCACTTAAGTCAGCCAGTGGGAGACCATCACAGACAAGAGCAAGCAGATGGACAGGAGTTGAATATTACTCTGACCTGTACAGCAGGGTGAGCACAATCTCAGACGCCATGCTGCAGTCCATCGAGCCCCTGCCCATCATGGTGGAGTTGGATGAGATGCCTGCCTGGAAGAGCTCATCAAGGCCATTGACAACCTGCCCAGCATCAAAGCTCCTGGCCTGGATGGCACCTCAGCTGAAGTCATCAAAAACAGGAAGGATGCACTCCTTGAACAACGACATGAGCTACTCTGCCAGTGTTGGGAAGTGAGGGAAGTCCCACAAGACATGACCGCAACCACAGGGGACTCTCACTGCTGAACATTGTGGGAAAGCTCTTCACCTGCATGGTCCTTAAACCGACTCCAAAAGCTTGCTGACAGGGTGTATCTAGAGTTGCATTTTGGGTTCAGGGCCAGACAATCAACGGTTGACATGATCTCTCTTCAACAGCTCCAGGAGAAGTGCAGGGAGCAGCAGCCCCTACATGTTGCTTTCATCGATCTTACCAAAGCCTTTGACCTTGTGAGCAGAGATGAGCTGTTTAAGGTCCTGCACAGGATCAGGTGTCCTGGCAAGCTCCTGAGCATTGTGCAGGTCATTCCACATCAGTATGAAGGGTGCCATCCAGTTCAACACAGCAACATCTAGCTCTTTTGATGCGAAGAGCAGTGTGAAATAGGGCTGTGTGCTCGCCCCAATCATGTTTGACATCTTTTTCACCGTCATGCTCAAGCAAGTCTTTGGGAGTTCAGAGAGAATCTACCTTCCCACGTGTTCAGATGGCAAGCTCTACAACATTGCCAGACTGAAGACCAAGACCAAGACCTGAAAAGTCCTCATTCATGACATGTTCGCAGGTGATGCTACCCTGGCCGCCGACCAGAACAATCACCTTCAGCTCCTCATGGATTACTTCACTAGAGCATGCAAGGATGTCAAACTCAAGATTAGTTTGAAGACAAACATCATGAACCAGAACACCGAGCTCCTTTCTTCAATCATCAACTACCAGCTCGATGTCATGAAAGAGTTTACATATCTTGGGCTGACCGTGACAAACACCATGGACATGGGACCTGAGCTCAACAGGCGCATCGGCCACTTTACCTCTACACTCGCAAGACTCACCACCAGGATCTGGGTGAACAGCAAATTGACCACCAAGACCAAGTTGGCAGTCTTATAGGGCTTGTGTCCTCAGCATCCTGCAGTACGGTAGTGAGGCTTGGACACTGTACACGAGGCAAGAGAAATGTCTCTACACTTTCTACATGTGGAACCTGAGGAGGATCCTGGGCATCAAGTGGCCAGACCACATCACCAACAAAGAGGCCCTGGAGCGTGTTGACATGCCCAGCATTTACACCCTCCTGTCCCAACATTGCCTCTGCTGGCTTGGACATGTCAGCCGAATGGAGGATGATAGGCTCCCCAAGGCTTTTCTCTACAGGGACCATGCAGCCAGCAATAGAGCTACCGGCCGTCCCCAGCTCCACTTCAAAGATGTCTGCAAAAAAGACATGAAAATTAGCATGAACATCTTGGTGGTCAAATGGGAGGATCAGGCCTAAGATCCTTTCAAGTGGAGACTTGAAATGACCAGCGGCCTCAAACAAGGCAAAGAAGAACTCTACCCTGCCTGGGAGGAACAGCAGGCTGGGTGCAAGGGCAGCCTTCAAGCCGTGTCAGCAGCCTCACCTTTCCAGTGCAGCCTGTGTAGCAAGGACTGCAACTACAGGATCGGCCTGCACTACCATAGAAGACATTGTTCTAGCACCAGTGTAGACCCGAACGAGGCACAGAAGCTTGATCGATGGTTGCCACCAATATTTTATTTATATATATATATATATATATATATATATATATATATATACACACACACACACATCCTTCTCAAAAAATTAGCATATTGTGATAAAGTTCATTATTTTCTGTAATGTACTGATAAAAATTAAACTTTCATATATTTTAGATTCATTTCACATCGACTGAAATATTTCAGGTCTTTTATTGTTTTAATACTGATGATTTTGGCATACAGCTCATGAAAATCCAAAATACCTATCTCAAAAAATTAGCATATCATGAAAAGGTACTCTAAATGAGCTATTAACCTAATCATCTGAATCAACGAATTAGCTCTAAAACACCTGCAAAAGATTCCTGAGGCTTTTGAAAACTAATTTTTTGAGAAGGACTAGTGTGTATATTATATACACACACGCACGCACAGGGACCCCTCACTTTCCGCAGTTAATGGGGACCAAGACCCCCACACGACAACTGATTTCCGTGAAGTAGGATCGAGCCCTGTGACTGACACATGTGCATGTGTATGAGATTTCCTTTTGGCTTTTTCCCTTTATCAGGATCGCCACAGCGAATGATTCGCACAGGTTTGTAAGTCGGCTGCCCTTCCTGACACAACCCTTTAGCAAGAGACAGAAACACGCTGATGGCTTTACTCTTTACAAAAGTCAGAAATGGTTCTATTTCATGCCTCTCACCATAGACGGTGAGAGACATGGCCCACCTTTGATAACCCGGTTAGCTGCACTGGGGGGGGCACGGCAGTGACAACCTTGTGGAGAGTGGGATTTGAACCCCCAACCTTAGGATCAGCGAGTGCCCTATACCACTAGACCACCACTGTCCCCTTATAAGCATTCATACCATTGAATATGTATTAATATTATATAATTAAACATTCAAAAATAATGCCCAAGATGTAAATTAATTATAAATACACACAAATACAGACAAATGCACACACGCACACCACAAAAATGTTAGTTTTATTGTTTGCTTGTTTTTCTGTATAATTGGTCTTGTTTTGTGGCATTTCCCTTAACTTTTCCCCTATTTTCCGATGAATATTTTTGAAAAACTCACGATGCACTGAAGCACAAAGTAGCGAGGGATCACTAATATTTTATTTATATATATATATATATATAATGCGCACACACACCGTGCTGTGACAAAGTTTTTGTCCCCTTACTGATCACCCCCCCCCCCCCACCTTTGTCGCACTTAACTTTTTCAAATTATCAAATAAATTTAAACATAAAGATAACCACAGTATTCCAAAAAAAAAAGGTAGTTATCCTTGTGATTTTATTTTTTAAGAGAAAAATCCTATTCAAACCTACATGAACCTCTGAAAAAGTAATTGTCCCCTTGTTAAAATGTGAGGTAATTGTGATTAATCCTATTATTGTGGAAAACTGGGTTCAATTTCATTGCCACACTCAGGCCTGATTGCTGCCAGACATTTCCAAATCAGGAGATCCCTAACATAAAACCTGTCTGACAAGGTGAGGTAGGCAATACTGAACACACATCATGCCATGATCCAGTGAGCTTCAAGAGCAAGCAAGAAAGAAGATTATAGAGATGGCTTAGTCTGGGAAAAGATATAAAGTCATTGGTAAATCTTTGGGTCTCCAGCCATAAATAGAGAAGGCATGGAACAGTGGCGACCCTTCACACGAGTGGACGACCTTCCAAAATTACTCCAAGAGCACGGCACAGACTAATCGGAGAAGTCCCAAAGGATCCAAAAACCACTTCGAAACAACTACAAGCCTCCCTTCTCAGTTAACGTCAATGTTCGTGACTTCATCAGAAAGACACAAGGCAAAAATGGCATTCATGGAAGAGTTCTGAAGCGAAAGCCACTGTTGACCCAAAAAAAAAAAAAAAAAAAAAGAGAATATCAAGGCACAACTCACTTTTGCCAAGAACCATCTTGATCATCCCCAAAGCTTTTTGGATAATGTCCTCTGGACTGATGAAACTAAAGTTGAACTTTTGTGAGAAATGTATGCCAGTACATCTGGCACAAAAGCAACTCTGCATTTGATAAAAAGAACATTGTGCCAACAGTGAAACATGGTGATGGAAGTGTAATGATCTGGGCCTGCGTTGCTGCTTCAGGATCTAGGCGACTTGTCATGATTGATGGAACCATGAATTCTGCTCACTACCAAGAAATCCTGGCGAAGAATGTTTGTCCATCAGTTCGAGATCTCAAGCGAAAGCACACCTGGGTTCTGCAACAAGACAATGATTCAAAGCACACCAGCAAGTCAACTTCTGAATGACTTTTTTAAAAAAAAAAAAAAAAAGAGGGTTTTGGAGTGGCCTAGTCAAAGTCCCGAGCTGAGCCCTATTGAGATGTGGCATGACCTTAAAAAGGTTGTTCTTGCCCAAAAACATCCAATGTGGTTTATCTTAAACAATTCTGCAGAGAAGAGTGGGCCAAAATCCCATCAGTGAAAGACTCATGGCGTATCACAAAAGCTCGACTGTTATTGCTGCAAAAGTTGGTTCAACCTGCAATTATGTTTAGGGGGCAATTAGTTATTCACACTGGTCCTTGTAGGTTCAGATGTTTTTCCCCCTTTAATAAATGCATTTGGCACTGAAAACTGCATTCTGTTTAATTGTTTTATCTTTGTCGAATATTTAGGTTTACTTGATCTGAAATGGATGACCATTTCAGGAGTTTGGCCGAAACCCCTCTACAATAGGGATGATATTGAAGCAGAAGGAGACCTTAAAAAGTGGAGATACAGTGACTGAGGCGATTATTTCGGAAAAAGACCACCACCTTATTTAAGGACCTCATGAAGGAGGGTGAGGGTTCTTCGGACCAGCAACCCCCGGACTTTAAAGCATCGCATGGGTTAGAGATTTAAAAAAAGGCAAATAATTTTACTTTTAACACATTTCATACATATTATACCAAATTGGTGTACTTTTATAAAAATGCGGTTCAACTTGTGAAAAATGCAGGCTACGAAAAAGGCGCTGGAACGGATTATTTCGAAAGGTGAGGTACCACTGTATATCCCAGTGCAGCTAACTGGGTTATCAAAGGTGGGCCATGTGTCACTGTCTATGGTGAGAGGCATGTAAAAGAACCATTGCTGACTTTTGTAAAGAGTAGCTACAAAGCAGTCAGCATGTCTCTGGCCCTTGCTAAAGTGTTGTGTCAGGAAGGGCATCGGACATAAAATCCTATGCCAAATCAAACATGCGAATCAGATGATTCGCTGTGGCGACCCTTGAAAAAGGGAAAAGCTGAAAGGAAAACATACACACACAACGATTGCCTGCTGAGCTGTCCAGGGTGTACTCTGCACTTGCCCAGAGTCAGCTGCAATATATATATATTTTTAACTGTTTCTAGTTCATGATGCAGAAGAATCTCTGGTCATTACTTGTGCGAACATTATATAGGATAAAATAGAACTATTTTCCAAGTTATCACAGATATACTCTAGGGTACAAGTTCGATGCTTCTTCCAGTTTAATTTGGAAAGTATTACTTGTTTGTTTTGTTTTTGGAAAGATGCGAGAGGGTTACCTAGTTCACAAGAAAACGCATCAACAGGTCATGATGATTCAGTTTCCACTTGAGGTGATTTAAGTGTTGTTCACAAGTCACGTGTCAGTCATCCTTTTCTGTCTGGATACAATACATGTGCCAAGAACATAGTAATGATCTGGAGTTTGTGTGAAATGATTATCTATGCACTCTTCAAAATTGTTTAAGGGTTGGTTGTTCTTTATGCATTTAAAAGTTTTAAAGGTTTCTACTTGTAGAAACTACAGTCTACTGATGACCCCTAACTATCCAAAGAATCCTTAAAAGGTACATTGTGTGAAATATAGTGGCATCTTGTGGTGAGTAGTGGCATCTAGTGGTGAGTTTCAGATTGTTACTAATTATAATTTTATTTTTGACCCCTTGTCTTCCAAGCCTGTATGGTTCTTGGGTACTGTAGAACCATGGTTGTGCACAATGGCAGTTTCCATGAAAGAGGAATTTTTATTGTAAAGCTTATAGATTAATGAAAAATTGGTCAATTTTTTAATTATTATTCATGTCCTCTGCAAATAGGTTTTCATCTTCATCTTGAAAACTTATTTGCAGATGATATGCCCAATTTCTGCCATGAGAACCTTCAAAATATTACTCTGGCTTTTAAATCAACAATTACATAAATTGACTGTTCTATTAAGACAATTAAGGGGTTTTGTAAAGAACCCTGAAACGAGTTTAATCCAAAGGAGTTTCAAGTCATGCCTGATTTTAGAATCAACCCTTTAATGCGTTTGGAAACTTTCCTGGTAAGAAAACACTCAGAAGACAGGTTTCCGAGAGGAAATATTAAGTCCCCCAGACACAGTGTTTGCAGATTGAGTTGAAATGGTATACAGTGGTATGAAAAAGTATCTGAACCTTTTGGAATTTCTCACATTTCTGCATAAAATCACCATCAAATGTTATCTGATCTTTGTCAAAATCACAGATGAAAAAACAGTGTCTGATTTAACTAAAACCACCCAAACATTCATAGGTTTTCATATTTTAATGAGGATAGCATGCAAACAATGACAGAAGGGGGAGGAATAAGCTGCAGAGCAGTCTGGCACATCGATCAGGACTAATCTTGACTCCGTTGGTTTGTTTTAATGCATTCGTTTTCCGTGATGATTAATGATCATACACATGAATACCCTTGCCTCAAGCATGCAAGTGGTATTTTTATGTTTTTGAGCAAATGCAGAAAATCTGTCACTCAAAAATAAAATGTAGGCCTGAAAAAATCAATCATTCTTGTTACAGGTATGAGGAATATTAAGAGACAGTTAGTAAGCATACAGTGTCGAATGTCCTTGACACATTTTCCAACATTATAAAGCCTCTCATCTAAAGAGGTTTTGAAATGGGTACTGGTTTTATTTACCCATGTGCTCAACTTGCAGTAAGTCACATTATTTTGGCTGTGATCACATTAGCAAGAAAAACTTATAAGAGATGGCTGTGGTTTGAACTTAAGGTAACAGGGTTAACAGTAATTTACTTTAATCTGGTCTTGTTTGAAAACCATAATTGAAATGAAGAAATAGCTATTAGCATTTCAGTCTTCCAGCTCTTATTTCAAAAGGTATTCATGCTCCATCTCCAAAAGTGTTGCACCTTACCCGACACCATTCACTTTGAGAGTCACAAATAAAATCACCACTGTGACTCAGGTAGCGTATGCATCATTAAACAAACACCATGCACTTTAATGATCAGGATTTTGATCAAAACATACACACAGACAAACAAAGGCCAGTGATTTTAACACAAACAAACCACCAGAGATTTGTACTTGATCACCAAAATAATACAAAAGACAATGTTTCAATGAGACCTTAGTTCATTCATCTTCTGAACAGTTTAATCCTAGTCAGGGTCGTGGGCAGGCTGGCACCCATTTCAACAGACTCTGGGCGAGGGCAGAGTACACGATGGACAGCTTGCAAGGCCATCACAGTTAGATATCTATGTAAAATATTACATTATTTACATTAAAGTACCATATCAAGTATAATTCAGAAATACTGAATTAAGTGCAGGGTGGTACAGTGGCAGTGTCATGCACATTAGGCTAATAAGCTTTTCTAAATTGCACCCACTTGCAAGTGTGAATGGTTAAGTGGGTGTGTGTGCTGATTTGCTGATGGAATGGCAAGTTATTCAATGTGTACCCTGCCTTCAGAATGGTGGCCCTGTGGTAAGGTGTTGTATTACAGAGTCCAAGGTCAGGGGTTGCTCCCCCCCCCCCCCCCCACACACACACACACACACACACACAGCGAACTGTGTTTTCTGATGAAAAGGCATGTAAAAGAACGATTGCTGTCAGCATGTTTCTGTGAACTGTCCAGGGTGTGCTCTGCCCTTGCTAAGCAGGGATGGGCACAATACTTGTTTGTTTTAAGTGGTTCCAAAAATTAATGAATGACCCTGCCTTCATCCAGTTTTGGCTGACATAGGCTACAGCCTCCACGCCTCCCAAATAGGATAAAGATCTTGTGAATGAATCAAGAATAAAAGTACATTTAAATTTAATTTTTATACACATACTAGTACATAATATTTTTTATATATATATATATATGAAAAAGGAAAAACGTGGCACAGCGGTGTAGTGGTTAGCACGTCCACCTCACAGCTTGGATTCGATTCCCAGCTTTGGCATTTCTGTGTGGAGTTTCATGTTCTACCCTCCAGGTACTCTGGTTTCCTCTCGTAGTCCAAAGGCATGCACAGGATACTAATCGGCTGTTCTGAATTGCTCTAGATGCGAGTGTGATTGGTTGTGCGAGTGTTGTCCTTGTGATGGCCCATCAAGCTGTCTAGTTTTTCACCCTTCCATCTTCCTGAGTTGGCTGCCAAGGGTTTCAGCCTGCCTGGGACCTGAATTAAGCAACTTAGAAAATGAATGAAATGATGAATAATGAAAAGTTTAATCGTACTGTTAACTAAGAACAAAAGGCATTAATAATTAAATTAAGGAATATCCTCATGTTCAGTGCTAGTTGTTTACATCTGAGATATTAATATTTATATGATCTTACTTTTCATAGTCAATACTTAAGAGGAAATTTGGACACATTGACTTAAAAGTACAGCCTCTAGATATGAAATTGTTCAGACCTTTTTAATTAATTATGTTGAGGTTAGCAGCAAATATCTGCATCAATATCCATCAGGTGACCACCATCTTAAATAATTATAGTTTATTTGGTAGAGATAGCCAGCAGAGCTAGCCACCTGAAGGATAGACATGTTCACTTACTGTATTTTCCGAACTATACGTTGCTCCTGAGTACAAGTCGCATTGGCCAAAAATGCAAAATAAACAAATCATAAGACGCACTGGACTATAAGTCGCCAACTCATAGGAACTGTTTACCTTGGCTTGAAAATCTTCTGGCAGTTTTTGTGACGTTGTGGACCTCGAGGTCACCACCCCTGCCCTCGACTTGTGTATGCATACATGTATGTGCATATAATATCAGCAAATACATATTCATCGGTATAAATGCTTAACAATTAAACATTTAAAAAAATACATAAGATGTAAATAAAATATAAACACAGTGGTACCTCAATTTACGAAAGTAATCTGTTCCGGAAGTGGTTTCGTAACCTGGATTTTTCATAAATTGAACCTCATTTTACATGTAAAACGTGTGATTCGTTCTAAGGCCCCCAATACTACCCCCGAAACCCTTTAAAAATTATAAAAGTATACCTTTTAAGGCCTCCTTCTGCTGTCATACCGACGTGAGACTGGTTTGGCCATATTCCTTTGCGATATCACTCAACCACATGCCACGGGCCCGCTTCTTTTCACTTGCACCGGGAATCACATGTGTGTGTGTGTGCGTGCGTGTTGACCATGTCGTCTTAGCAGAGTTATAATCTTACAAATGTTTCTGCAAGGTTAAAGCCTGAGCCAAAAAATAAAGTTGCAATGAGCACACTCAAAACTCATGAAACAAGCAGCTGCATCATCCCTCTTAGCTAATGGGAGGCCAGCGGGGCAGGATGTTGAGAGAAAGCCAATTGGAGGGAGCTGTGTCATCCCTCCTAGCCAATGGGAGGCCAGCGGGACGGGATATTGGGAGAAAGCCAATGGGAGAGCAGCTCGTACATTGTTTGAATGGTGCATTTCGTAAGGAGAACTTGTTTCGTATACAGAGACAAAAAATTTTGGAAAATGTTTTTTGTGCTGGGACTATCGTAAGGTGAGGTACTACTGTACTCAAACAGACATGCACTCAAATGCGCGAGCATGTACGCAGATGCACACCTCAACAATGTAACTAGTTTTGATGGGACGTTTCGGGTTGGTTTTTTGCATAATTGGCCTCGTTTTTGCGGCATCTTCCTTAACTTTTCCCCCCTATTCTTCCGTGTTTTCCTCATTTTTTAACTTGCTGAATATTTAAAAAAAAAAAAAAAAGCACTGAAGCCACATGAATTGAAGCACAAAGTAGAGAAGGATTCCTGTATATGTAATTTCACTACCTGGATGTGGATATGCAACTGCACTGTTGACAAGCCCCTGCCTGCAGTACGTTGCTCAAGCACCAATTCCTCTAGCTGTGGCCATCTAGCTTTTAGCCCATGATTAGATTCCTGCCCCCCCCCCCATTTTTTGTTGCATATTTCACTACTTGCAGCTTGTAATCTGCAGAATAGGATTTTCTTTTTGGGGGCCATTTCTTCAGTGGTACAGGATGAGCAGGTACTGGTACCCAAGGCTAAAATGCCCTCTTGTAGCTTTAAGTGTAAAAATACATGTGAAATTATGTTCATTATTATAATGAACAGAATTGCGATAATTTCACATACAAGTCGCTCTGGAGTACAAGTCGCACCTTCAGTGAAAGTATGGGAAAAAAAAAAAAAAGTGACTTGTAGTCCGGAAAATACGGTACATTCTTGGCATCTGGCAGACACCTTTATCCAAAGTGATCTTAATTTATCATTTTTAGAGAGATGAGCAACTGAAGGTTAAGGGTCTTGCTCAATAGTGCACAACCAATAGTGTCTGCATTGTGGTACCGAGGCTTGAGCCCACAACCTTCTGAACAGTTATGCAGAGCCTTCACCACTGAGCCAGCACTGCCGTATTCATTACATCTAAGGATCATCTATGAAGAGTTCGTCTTCTTTCTTCTTTTCCTTTCGGCTTTTCCCTTCAGGGGTCGCCACAGCGAATCATCTGCCTCCATCTCACCCTATCCTTTGCATCTTCTTCTCTTACACCAACGACCTTCATGTCCTCCTTTACCACATCCATGAATCGTCTCTTTGGTCTTCCTCTAGGCCTTTTGCCTGGTAGTTCCAGCCTCAGCATCCTATTACCAATATACTCACTATCCCTCCTCTGTACATGTCCAAACCATCTCAATCTAGCCTCTCTGACTTTGTCTCCAAAACGTCTTACATGTGCTGTCCCTCTGACGTGCTCATTCCTAATCCTATCCATCCTCGTTACTCCCAAAGAGAACCTCAACATTTTCATCTCTGCTACCTCCAACTCTGCCTCCTGTCTTTTCCCCAGGGCCACTGTTTCTAACCCATACAGCATCGTTGGCCTCAACACCGTCTTGTACACTTTTCCTTTCATTTTTGCCGATACCCTCCTATCACACATCACACCGGACACTTTTCTCCAACCATTCCAACCTGCCTGCACACGCTTCTTCACCTCTTTTCCACACTCTCCATTGCTCTGGATTGTTGAGCCTAAGTACTTAAAATCCTCCACTTTTCTTATCTCTGCTCCCTGTAATCTCACCGTTCCTCTTTGGTCCTTGGCATTCATGCACATGTATTCTGTCTTACTGAGGCTAATCTTCATTCCCTTCCTTTCCAGGGAATACCTCCACCTCTCTAGATTTTCCTGCACTTGTTCTCTGCTCTCACTACAGATTACAATGTCATCTGCAAACATCATAGTCCATGGGGAATCTTGTCTAACCTCGTCTGTCAGCCTGTCCATCACCATAGCGAACAAGAAGGGGCTGAGAGCTGACCCTTGATGCAGTCCCACCTCCACCTTGAACTCCTCTGTCACACCGACAGCACACCTCACCACTGTCTTACATCTCTCATACATGTCCTGCACCTAACATACTTCTCTGCCACTCCAGACTTCCTCATGCAATACCACAGTTCTTCTCTCGGCACCCTGTCATATGCTTTCTCCAGATCCACAAAGGCACAATGCAGCTCCGTCTGACCTTCTCTGTACTTCTCCATTAACATCCTCAAGGCAAACACTGCATCTGTGGTGCTCTTTCTGGGCATGAAACCAAACTGTTGTTCACAAATGCTGACCTCTGCCCTTAGTCTAGCTTCCACTATTCTTTCCCATAACTTCATCGTATGGCTCATCAACTTTATCCCTCTGTAGTTGCCACAACTCTACACGTCTCCCTTGTTCTTAAAAATGGGCACCAGCACACTTCTCCTCCATTCCTCTGGCATCCTCTCACTCTCTAAGACCTTGTTAAATGTTCTTGTCAGAAAATCTACTGCTACCTCTCCTAGACACTTCCATACCTCCACCGGTATGTCATCAGGACCAACTGCCTTTCCATTCTTCATCCTCTTCAATGCCCTCCTCACTTCACCCTTACTAATCTTTGCTACTTCCTGGTCCTCAACAGTCACCTCTTCTACTCTTTTCTCTTATTTTCCTCATTCATCAGCTCTTCAAAGTACTCTTTCCATCTTCCCAGCACACTTCTGTCATCAGTCAATACATTTCCCTCTCTGTCCTTTATCAATCTAACTTGCTGCACGTCCTTCCCATCTCTATTTCTCTGCTGTGCCAACCTGTATAAATCATTTTCTCCCTCCTTACTTTCCAACCGAGCATACAAGTCATCAAACGCGCTCTGTTTGGCCTTTGACACTGCTACCTTTGCCTTACGCTGTGTCTCCCTGTACTCCTGTTTACTCTCTTCGGTTTTGTCAATGTCCCACTTCTTCTTAGCTAATCTCTTCCTTTGTACACACTCCTGCACTTCCTCATTCCACCACCAAGTCTCCTTATCTACTTTCCTTCCAGATGACACACCAAGTATTCTCCTACCTGTCTCCCTGATCACATTCGCTGTAGTTGTCCAGTCATCTGGAAGCACTTCCTGACCACCCAAAGCCTGTTTCAACTCCTCCTTGAAGACAACCCGACACTCTTCCTTTTTCAACTTCCACCACTTTGTCTTCTGCTCTGCCTTTGCCTTCTTCACCTTCCTCACCATCAGCATCATCCTGCACACCACCATCCTATGCTGTTTGGCAACACTCTCACCCGCTACTACTTTGCAGTCACTGACTTCCTTTAAATTACATCGCCTGCACAAGATGTAGTCTACCTGTGTGCTCCTACCTCCACTTTTATAAGTCACCCTATTCTCCTCTCTCTTCTGGAAGAAAGTATTCACCACAGCCATTTCCATCCTTTTTGCAAAATCTACCAACATCTGTCCTTCTGCGTTCCTGTCGTGGATACCAAACCTACCCATCACTACCTTGTCCCCTCTGTTTCCTGCACCAACATGTCCATTGAAGTCTGCCCCAATGACCACTCTTTCACCTCTGGGGTACTCTGCATCACTTCATCTAACTCCTCCAGAATCCCTCCTCCTCTTCTCACTCACATCCTGTCTGTGGGGCATAAGCACTAACAACATTGACCATCACACCTTTAATTTCTAACTTGAGACTCATCACTCTGTCTGACACTCTTTTCACTTCTAGAACATTCCTGGCAAACTCCTCCTTCAAGATGACTCCGACTCCATTTCTCTTCCCATCCACACCGTGATAAAACAGCTTAAACCCTGCTCCTATGCTTCTAGCCTTGCGACCTTTCCACCTGGTCTCCTGAACACACAGTATGTCCACCTTCCTCCTCTGCATCATGTCAGCCAGCTCTCTACCTTTTCCTGTCATAGTTCCAATATTCAAAGTCCCTACTTTCAGTCCTAGACTCATGCCTTTCCTCTTCTCTCTCTGGCAACGGACACGCCTCCCGCCTCTCCTTCTTCGACGTCTTCGACCAACAGTAGTCCAATTTCCATCAGCACCCTGTTGGTTGACGGCACTGATGGCGGTCGTTGTTAACCCGGGCCTCGACCGATCCGGTATATGAAGAGTTCTATTATTATTTATTAATATAAGGGAAAGAGTAAAATTGAGTCAATGTCACAGCTTCATGTTCCACTCTGCTAAAGTTGATACACTTGTGTTGGAAACTCTATGAAGGTGCTTTTAGGCTGAGATGACAAGCTCAGAATCCGAACGAAGGTAATGTCACTTCGACAGATATGCAGCTGAGCAATGGTGTCTGGGGAAAATGTTACCCGTTGTATTATTTCACCTTCAGAAGAAGAGATCACTTTCACTAGAATGCCTTTGAGATTCAGGCAGAGAAGTGCCAGCTCTTCGGAATTGTAATAATCCTTCCAGATAGGAATACATCTTCACATCGCTGCTCATCATAATAGATCTGGTGAAGAAAAATCTGTCAGGAACAAATTCATACTTTCACAACTGAACTTAGAAAATGATTCAAAGTCAAACTGACTGTATTTTACTTGTGCCGGCTGTGACCAGTTGAGCCCTCTCTTTTTTCAGTATTGTATTGACAGTTAATATAGGTAACAAAAATGAAGATTTAATCCAAAACTAGCAGGCGAAAGTTAAATATATATATAAAGTTAAATAATAAATGACTAAAAACTACAACACAAAGACAAAATAAAAGTGCAGGCTACATCAGTGTTATTTTTATTTTAGTTTTATTTTTCCCTTCATGAGGCAATAACAAACTCGTCCCAGAAGGTGGAAGTAAGGTGAAGTTAAAAAAAATAAATAAAATCAACCAATATTAAAAAAAAAAAAAAAAGTTCTAAAACTTGCCAATTTCTTGAAAAATAAAACCAAATATGTGGATAAATAAACTTCTGTTGAAGAAAACAAAAGTTGTTTATAAAAGTACTTCATATCAATAAACTCATAGCATGGACTTTGTTACCTGTTACTATGGAAACATATCAGAAGTAGTACAGTGATGTAAAATATAACCGCTGGCATAGGATCAGTGAATTAGTTCGTCAAATCCAGGGCTGTTGAACTCCCAACAAAGGGCCATGTGGCTGCAGGTTTTTGTTTCAACCAAGCGGCAGCACACCTGACTTGGGTCATTTAATCAACTGATCTGAGTCTTCAGGCAGTTGATTGGTCAATCTGTCTGCCCTGTCCAGAGACTGACCAATCAACTGCCTGAAGACTCAAATCAGTTGATTAAATGACCCAAAAGTCAGGTATGCTGCTACTTGGTTGAAACAAAGCCTGCAGTTACACAGCCGTTTGTGGCAGGAGTTTGACAGCCCTGATATAATGAAATGTTTGAATTCAGATCTGACCGGATGTCAGAACAACACAAACAGAAATACATGAGATTACAGTATATATCAACGTCCTGCTGAGTGAAAGTGTGTGAATGAAAGTCGCAGGGACAGCATCTTGCTGATGGCGACTTAAGAACCTCAATCAGCATATTCATATGCTGTGGTCTGATATCCAGTGACCGCAGGGCATCCTTCTTCACCACTAATATCTTTATTTGCTCTCTCGCTCTCTTTGTTTGTAACCCTCACTGTTTCTCAGCTGTCTCTTTCGGTCTCTCTCTCTCTCTCCCTCCAGCATGTTTCTAAAATTGCATGGCTGACGAAAAACACAACACTTTGTGCTGAAACTCTAACAGGAAGCACATCAAGAACTCAGCGGCGTTACACACAGGCTTTTCTTTCAATACTTCTGACTCTTATCTACACTATCCATCCATTGCTGTCTTTCCTTTTTGCATCAAACTATTCATTGGAAAGCTCTCCCGACCATCACAGGGTTGCATCAAACCACTACTCAAAAATGTTTATCCTATAAACAATTATTATTACAGTATATATCTTTATATTGAAATATAATGACAGCATTTTGTAACAAACTAATAATATACAGGATAATGCTTCTGTGAAGGAGAATATAGATGCATTTTTATATATACTGTATATATTTTTCCATATTTACATGGCTGGATTCATTTATCTGAAAGTTTGCTCATGTCTGAGCTTAAAGTGTTCCTGTATTTAGAGTCTGGGTACACAGCTACCAACGTCACTCTTCTGAGACAGAGTATATAAAATCATCCAGATTATTTAAAACAAAATGATATTCAATAACAACAACAACAAAAAAAAAAATAATTCATTTTCTGAACCACTTAATCCAAATTAGGGCCACAAGGAGACTAGCACCCACCTCAGCCGACTGTGGGTGAGGGCAGACAACACTCTCGACAGCTTGCCAGGCCTTTGCAGGGCATAATAAAGTTTTCTTACTCGCTGTATCTCTTTTCTGCCCTTTCCCTCTCTTGTTTTCTTTTTCAGCCAGTCACTCTCTCACAATTGCATGAAAACTTATGGATGAATAGTTGGTGTTACCGATAGATAGATAGATAGATAGATGTGTGGATGGATGGATGACTGCTGATATGCTATACATATAAAGTTGTTAATTTCAGTAATGAAACATTTTAATCTCTCTGTGTGTGAAAGAGTCTTAACATCACTGATGAAATGTCAGTATTTTTGTTGTGTATTATGGAACCCCCCCTTACAGGAAGATATTTGTGTGTGTGTGTGTGTGTGTGTGTGAGAGAGAGAGAGAGAGAGAGAGAGAGAGAGAGAAGTGAGAACTGTGCTGTTACGCAGCTGCACAGTGCCACCATATGGCCAGGAATAGATCACAGCCCTGCAGTCAAATAAGAATATTAATACTGTATTGTACATTGGACGAACACCAGGTGTCTGCCTTTTTTCGCCATTGATGTATCCTACTTCCTACCTGTCCATCTCTTGCTCTCTATGCAGCATGTCTGCCTGTCTCTACCTACCTGTCTCTCTGCTCATCTGTCTGTCTTTCTGTCTGTGCATCCATCCTGTCCGTCTGCAGCGGCTACTCTGTGTTTGTAGTTGTTTTGTTTCTTAATCTTTGCACCTGTCTTTCTCTCCATGCATTCAGCTCTCTCTGCTCTCTCACACTTTCTTTTCTCTCTCTGTGTGTGTGTGTTGTTGGGTGTGATGTGACTCTCATGGTGACTCTTCACTCTGACCCGTTAGAAATAAGTGATGTGTGGGATATGTTCTGCTCTGTTCAGGTCAGTGCAGCAGTTGAGCAGATGCTGTAAGGTTTTGGTCTCTTCACTCTTTAACAAGAAAATTTAAGACACCCCATGTCTTTAAAAATATTGCAGAAGTTTTATACAGTTTCTGGGGAAGATTGTTTTAAACATGTGATTTTTAATGCATTGTCTATTTACTTATTCATTTATTTATTTATTTATGCTCCAATTCGTTTCATAATTTTTTTCTATAGCTAAACTAAGAACTTTAATTTAGAAAGTTTGTGTAGTGACATAGTTGGTTAGTGGCGAAAAAAAAAGACCTGGGTTCGATTCACTGTCCTTGTATGATTTCAATCTTTTGTGCATTTTGTAAAACAGCCGCACGGGGGCAACACTGCACCAGACTGACTTTCACCCCCGTTTTACCTCCTCTATCCGAGACAGCGTGGGGTGTTAAAGTGTTGGGGGTTTGAGGAGGAGGAAGAAGAGGATTGGGGTACTGAGGGGTGTGTTGTGGTGTGATGTGATTGGGTATCATGCTCTGGTTGTTAATATATACACACCATACCTTTCAATGGTGTCACAGTGGCGTAGTGGTTAGCACACCACCTCACATCAAGAAGGTTCTGGGTTTGATTCCCAGCTCAGGCATTTCTGTGTGGAGTTTGCATGTATTCCTCATGCTTGCGTAGGTTTCCTCCAACAGTCCAAAAACATGCACAGTAAGTTAACTGGCTGTTCCAAATCACCACAAGGTGTGAGTATGTATGGTTGCATGAGTGTCGGCCCTGCGATGGCCTGGCGAGCTGCCCAAGGTGTACCCTGCCCTCTCCCAGAGTTGGCTGAGATAGGCGCCAGCCTCCCCGTGACCCTGAGTAGGATTAAGCAGTTCAGAAAATGAATGAACACCCTTCAACCACACCCCCTTAATAATGCCTTCACAATACTCTACCATTGTTTGTGTCTGTGTGTGTATGAAGAATGGTCTATGGCCTCATTATAAGTCTGTTGGGCTTTTTGCACCCGAGCCATAGTGGCTCATCAGGCCGGTGCTTATCCCCGGTTTCCATATGGTGAAGCTACCAGGAGTTCAACTCCTCCTGGATGGGACACAAGTCCATCACAGGTTACCTTCCCAGTATATTTTTACTGGTACCCATTTATACTGCTGGGTGAACAGAGGCACACTTGTGGTGCAGACCTTGCTCAGGGGTCTTAGCACAGTGGGGGTCTAACTGGGTTTCGAACACACAACCTCCTGATCATGAGCCCAGCACACTTACCACTACACCACTGGCCCCATAGCCTCGTTATGGGATCACTTTACTGTGAAGAAGAGATGAGAGCATGTGATTCTTTTTTTCATTCTTGGTAACACTTGTTCATTTTAATATTTTTCCCACTGTCTTTCTCTCTTCCGTTCACTTGCTTTCATTCTCTCTCTTTCTGTGTGTGTCTCTCTGTGTTTGTAAGAGAGTGTGTGTGTGTGTGTGTGTGAGAGAGAGAGAGAGAGAGAGAGAGAGAGAGAGAGATGGAATGTTTTGAAATGTCTTCGATTTTTTGAGTAGAGAAATAAGTGCCAGGTGATTTAACTCCATTTTCATCCTCCTCTTTTCAATTTCTTTCTCTCTCTCTCTCTCATATCCATCCTGTACATAAGCCTTTAATTACAATCAATTAGCAGAAGCATGCTGACCAGCCAAGTGGACATTCTCTAAAGAAAATAATAGCTTGTACCCACCATGCTGAGCTCTGTACGGAGAACTTAGGCCTCCTCGACCCTGTATACATGGGCACATACACACAGGTGCACAAATTGCTCTACCAAAGCAAAAAGCAATTTGCAGATGTTTGTGAGTTTTCTGAATCGAGAGGAAGAGGTACATCTTCTTGAACATAATTGCCACTGTAATGACTTTTTCCTAGTAATGTAGCGCTAGGGTGAGCTGAGGGGGGGACAGACCACCTTGTGAGTCAAGCTGAGTCACACACTCTTCGGGTGGTCTGCTCCACAGTCTTCCCAATTGCCCCACTAATCCAAAGCTAATGGGCTTCATTGAATGTTCACGAGGCAATCGTTGCAGGCCGGAACCAGGGCCACGCATCCATCATGACTATCAGCGTGAGACGAGGCCTAATTAGTCTGCAAGTCTCTAACGCACGAGTTGTTTTACATAGGCTTTACAGAGGGACTAATACATGAACGAGGTTCTGTTTTCCTTCTGTAAATAACACAATCAGACTGTAGCATTCTGCCTTTATTGCCGTTTGATGCTACAGATGGAGCAAGATTTAGTTGTTGTGCAGCAACATAAAACTTTAGTGTAATTAGTCATTTTGCAAGATTATGCACTTTACGAGTGAACTGGTGTAATGGATTGGGTTGGTCTCTCTCCATCTTATCAAAACAGTATATTCATTCATTTTGTGAATTGCTTAATACTAATTATGGTACGAGGAGGCTGATGCCCATCTCAGTCGATTCTGGACGAGGGCAGCTCGCCAGGCCATCACAGAGTTATCAATACAAGATTCTATCTATATTTCAGTAAACAAGATTAATAATGATGCGTTGTAAACAAAATGTGGTGAAGATTCTTTCACATCTGATTTGAGTCTCATGTAAAGTAAACCTTAAGTGCAATCCTGTAATTTACAGAAGTTAAGAGCTCACAGCATTCAGTCATCCAAAATACAGCCAAGCAGCTCAATTTTAGCATCTTTCTTCAAATGTTATCAGGGATAATCAGTGTTGCCAGGTTTCTGCAACATTTCCCTGTAAGCCAGTGCTTCTCAAATAGTGGGATATGATGCTGGGGGTGGGGGAGGTTGATCCCGGGGGGAGCACATATGACCCTGGGGAACATGTTTTTCTGGAATTGTGTGCGAGAATTAAGTGTAATTGCACCTCCACTCCACTAGTTGGCAGTGGTGCTCTCATTGTTGCGCACGAGCAAATTATATGAAGTTCAGTAAACAAACCCGCAAGTAACAGAAATTTTTCTAACAAGAACAAAGAGAATGGTGGACAGAAACGGAGATATTAAGTCATAAATAAGCTGAATGAGTTTAAATAAGGATGTATTTTTTTTTATTATTTCAGGCACATTGGTGCACTTTAAATAGTTTCTGTTACAGATTTAAAAGCAATGTTAATGAAGTTTTTACTATATTATAAGTTGAACTATATTTTTCTTTGTTTTGAATGTTCATAAAGATACAATGTTATGCAGGGGTGTACTAATAATTTTTGTATATGTAGATTTTGCTCGCTGGGAGGTGGAGGGCATGAAATATTTCCTTCTTCCTAGGGGGGGGCGCCACAGAAAATAATTGAGAAGCACTGCTTGAAGAACATCTGTTTAGGAAAACCCCATCCCTCACCTCTTCATCATCTCCATCGCTCCTCACGTCTGCATCATGTTCATCAATTCTCTCTCTTCTATCTTCTCTGTCACTCCCTTATATCATGTCCATCACGTTTTACTTGTACATCATATCCATCTTCTCCATTGCTTCTCATCTCCACATCATATCTATCACTCCTTACCTTAAATCCCTTACCAGACTTATAAGCAGTCAGTCTTCTTTCTGAGGGTCTCAGACAGCTCTTTGGATTGCACTAAAGTGCTCAGTCTCACTTCAACAGACAGGGGCAAAGAAAACTAAACGTCTGAGGTTTAAATAGGCAAGCCGTCTTCAAAATGCTGATTAATCATGTGCACCTGATCTGATTACAGCTGCTTGTGATTATAGCCAGGAAAATATGAGGGTGTGTCCTAATTTTTTTCCTCCATTGAAATATGCATTGTTGCTCATATCTATTGTCGGATGAGTAAAAATATGTTAATTTATGTTTAATTACAATTACATCATTTTCTTTTCCAGAAAAACAAGATTGGACATTATGTGAAAATTTCTTAATAAAAATGTTGACTATTTAATGGGGTGTCCTAATTTTTTTATTCATCTGTTTATGTATTTTCTGAACCGCTTAATCCTAACTAGGGTTGTGGGGCGGTGGGCGCCCATCTCAGCCAACTCTTGGTGAGGGCGGTGTACACACTGGACAGCTCGCCAAGTTATCACAGCTAATTTTTTCACATGACTGTATTTTTCTCGTACCCCAGAAGAGATCTCATTAGAGAAATAAACTCAAACATCTCCTTCACTCTTTCTCATATCATCTTCATCACTCTCCCTTACGTCTTCTCCATTTCCTTCCTTTTCATGTCCTCTTCCCCATTGTCATTTTCATAACTTCTCACATCTACATCATCATCACTCCTTACCTCAACATTCTTCTTCTCTTCTTCTTCTTCTTCTCCTTTCGGCTTTTCCCTTCAGGGGTCGCCACAGCGAATCATCGGCCTCCATCTCACCTTATCCTTTGCATCTTCTTCTCTTACACCAACTGCCTTCATGTTCTCCTTCACCACATCCATGAATCGTCTCTTTGGTCTTCCTCTAGGCCTTCTGCCTGGTAGTTCCAACCTCAGCATCCTACTACCAATATACTCACTATCCCTTCTCTGTACATGTCCAAACCAACTCAATCTAGCCTCTCTGACTTTGTCTCCAAAACGTCATATATGTGCTGTCCCTCTGATGTACTCATTCCTGATCCTATCCATCCTCGTTACTCCCAAAGAGAACCTCAACATTTTCATACACACATTGCACACGCTTCTTGACCTCTTTTCCACACTCTCCACTGCCCTGGATTGTTGAGCTTAAGTACTTAAAATCATCCACCACCCTTATCTCTGCTCCCTGTAACCTCACTGTTCCTGTTGGGTCCTTGTCATTCATACACATGTATTCTGTCTTATTGAGGCTAACCTTCATTCCCCTCTTTTCCAGGGCATACCTCCACCTCTCTAGATTTTCCGGCACTTGTTCTCTGCTCTCACTACAGATCACAATGTCATCTGCAAACATCATAGGTCATGGAGAATCTTGTCTAACCTCGTCTGTCAGCCTGTTCATCACTATAGCAAACAAGAAGGGGCTCAGAGCTGACTCTTGATGCAGTCCCACCTCCACCTTGAATTCTTCTGTCACATCGACAGCACACCTCACCACTGTCCTACATCTCTCATACATGTCCTGCACCACTCTAACATACTTCTCTGCCACTCCAGATTTCCTCATGTAATACCACAGTTCCTCTCTCGGCACCCTGTCATATGATTTCTCCAGATCCACAAAGGCACAATGCAGCTCCTTCTGACCTTCTCTGTACTTCTCTATTAACATCCTCAAGGCAAACACTGCATCTGTGGTGCTATTTCTTTGCATGAAACCAAATTGTTGTTCACAAATGCTGACCTCTGCCCTTAGTCTAGCTTCCACTATTCTTTCCCATAACTTCATCATATGGCTCATCAACTTTATCCCTCTGCAGTTGCCACAACTCTGCACGTCTCCCTCCTTCTTAAAAATGGGCACCAGCACACTTCTCCTCCATTTCCCTGCCATACTCTCACTCTCTAGGACCTTGTTGAATGTTCTTCTCAGGAAATCTACTGCTACCTCTCCTAGACACTTCCATAGCTCCACTGGTATGTCATCAGGATCAACTGCCTTTCCATTCTTCATCCTCTTCAATGCCCTCCTCACTTCACCCTTACTAATCTTTGCTACTTCCTGGTGCTCGACGGTCACCTCTTCTACTCTTTTTTCTCTCTCATTTTCCTCATTCATTGGCTCTTCAAAGTACTCTTTCCATCTTCCCAGCACACTTCTGTCATCAGCCAATACATTTCCCTCTCTGTCCTTAATCACTCTAACTTGCTGCATGTCATGCTGCAGAAATCATTTCCTCCCTCTTTACTTTCCAACCGAGCATACAAGTCATCAGACACCCTCTGTTTGGCCTTTGACATCGCTACCATCGCCTTATGCTGTGTCTCCCTGTACTCCTGTTTAATCTCTTCGGTCCTCTCTATGTCCCACTTCTTCTTAGCTAACCTCTTCCTTTGTACACACTCCTGCACCTCCTCATTCCACCACCAAGTCTCCTTATCTACTCTCCTTCCAGATGACACACCAAGTATTCTCCTACCTGTATCCCTGATCACATTAGCTGTAGTTGTCCAGTCATCTGGAAGCACTTCCTGACCACCCAAAGCCTGTTTCAACTCCTCCTTGAAGACAACCCGACACTCTTCCTTTTTCAACTTCCACCACTTTGTCTTCTGCTCTGCCTTTGCCTTCTTCACCTTCCTCACCATCAGCATCATCCTGCACACCACCATCCTATGCTATTTGGCAACACTCTCACCCACTACTACTTTGCAGTCATTGACTTCCTTCAAATTACATCGCCTGCACAAGATGTAGTCTACTTGTGTGCTCCTACCTCCACTTTCACCCTATGCTCCTGTCTCTTCTGGAATAAAGTATTCACCACAGCAATTTCCATCCTTTTTGCAAAATCTACCAACATCTGTCCTTCTGCGTTCCTGTCCTGGATACCAAACCTGCCCGTCACTTCCTCGACCCCTCTGTTTCCTGCACCAACATGTCCATTGAAGTCTGCCCCAATGACCACTCTTTCACCTCTGGGGGTACTCTACATCACTTCATCTAACTCACTCCAGAATCTCTCCTTCTCTTCTAGCTAACATCCTGCCTGTGGGGCATAAGCACTGACAACATTGAACATCAGACCTTCAATTTCTAACTTGAGACTCATCACTCTGTCTGTCACTCTTTTCACTTCTAGAACATTCCTGACCAACCCCTCCTTCAAGATGACTCCTATTCCATTTCTCTTCCCATCCACACCATGAAAAAAACAGCTCAAACCCTGCTCCTAAGCTTCAAGCTTTGCTACCTTTCCACCTGGTCTCCTGAAAACACAGTATGTCCACCTTCCTCCTCTGCATCATGTCAGCCAGCTCCTTTTTCTTTCATAGTTCCAACATTCAAAGTACCTACTTTCAGTCCGAGACTCATGCCTTTCCTCTTCTCTGTCTGCTTATGGACACACCACCCGCCTCTCCTTCTTTGACATCTTCAACCAACAGTAGTCCAACTTCCACCAGCTCTTGCTGGTTAACAGCACTGATGGCGACCGTTGTTAACCGCGGCCTCGACTAATCCGGTATGAAATTCTTTGTTGTGATTCACATATTTTATTTGGCATTTGTTTTACGCCGGATGCTCTTCCTGACGCAACCCTCTGCATTTATCCGGGCTTGGGACCGGCGTGAGGGAGAGACACTGGTTTGTGCCCCCCACCCCCACCCCTTCATGCCTTACCTCAACATCATCGCCATAATTTTTCATGTCTACATCATTTTCATCACTCATCTCTATCATCTTCCTAACTCCTCACCTCTACATCATTTGCCTCAATTTTCACATGTACATTTTGCCCATTTCTCCTTTTCATATCCTTTATCACTTCTTGTCTCTGGATCATCTCCATCATTCTTTTTTCTTTTCCTTTACTCCTGTCCTTTACATCTCCTCCTTCACTCTTCTCTTCATCTTCTCCATCATTCCTCACCTCTACATCATATCCATCATTACTTTTGCTTACATCATCTCCTTCATTCCTCACCTCTACATCAACATCACTTTTCTGTCTTTTTTCTTCATCACTCCTCTTCATATACTCCATCAATCCTCACTTCATTATCTCCATCACTCCTCCCCCTTACATTATTATCATCACTTTTCAATTCTACATCATCATAACTCCATTGCATAATCATCACTTCTCATCCCTACATCATCTTCATCACTTTTCACCTCTATATCTTCTCCATCACTCCTCTCCATCATCTTCATCACTTCTCTCCTCTACTCTTCTCTCCATCGCTCCCTTTCACATCCCTCCTCCCTTCTGACCTCTACATCATATCCCTCACTCTTCTTGCTTACACCATCCCCATCATTCCTCACATCTACATCTTCTGTATCATTCCTGTTCATATTCTTTCACCTCTTTTACCATCACTCCTCACCTTTACATCATCTCCATCACTCCTTACAGTCTTACCTTTCCCTCACTCCACACCTCGACATCAGCTTCATCACTCCTTAGTTCTGCATCATCTCCATCACTCCACTTTTTTCTCCTTCATTCCTCTTGTCTACATCTCCTCCTTCACTTTTGTCTCATATATCCGCTCCATCAGTATACTCCTGTACATCTCCTACATCACTTTTCTTCTTTACATCAGCTCCTTCACGCTGTCTAGTTTTGAATTTACAATAATCAACTTCAATGCTAATATTAATTATTGGTTTTTTTTGTGCATCAGATGTTACAGAAGAACCTATACTGCAATGGTGCTATCTGCACACATAAATAGCATTAAAATCACTGAAATATGTTCAACATATCACCTTTTTATAGTAGTTAACTGTTTTGTTTTGTTTAATTACACACCACACGGGATAACAACATTGCACCAAATTTAGAAAGCAAGCTAATTGGTGGTACTGCACTCCTCTATATGAGCATTCTATAATTTGTAGACTATTTTAACATGACCTGGGAGTGAAGGAAAAAGCAGAAGTGGCACGGTGACAAAAAGATGCCTGAAAAAAGACAAAAAAAGAAAAATGGATAGACCTGTCATCAACAAGCTAACATATTTATTTAGCATTACAGTAGGCCCTTGGCTATTCACGGTTTTGCACCTACAGTTTGAGTATTCGCTGACTGCCGAGCAACCGGCACGTGATTCAAATTCAGCCAATGGCTGTCCTTTCTCCTGATTGATTGAGCTGATGTCCCGCCCTTGTTTTCTCATTCGCGCACAAGTTGTCAATGAGCCTCTTTTTTGTGTGTGTTTTAATTACCAGTTAAGCTCTATGATACCACTGAAACGCTATGCGTCTTCTCTGGCTAAGCGATAGAAAATGTTGCATGTCTCTTCTGAAGAAATAAGAATTTCTCCTGAGAAAAGACGGTTTTCTCTGAACTGTTGTATTAAAATCTTTTTCAATTATTATTCCAGTACAGTACCTAAGTTCATGTTTATGCGTGAGATTTTATATTCTGTAGCATGTTTAACAAACGATACCAAAAGGATAAACTTTATTACAGTACTCTACATGTTCTTTTACATTGAACTTGGAGTGACGTCTCCAAGATGGCGCTGCCTAGAGGGCGATGTCGCGGAGTTCTCACAGTCAAATTGTTTCTTTGTTTGTTTTAATTTGTTTTATTTGTTGTTTTGTTTGTTTATATTTTGCTCTATGCTCATCTACGACCGGTCAACTCTACTACAGCTATATAATCAGAGTATCTTCGGGCGTGTATAACTAAGCACGATCAACCGCTAGCATTGAGCTCCCATGGCATATAATCTCAAGATAGAAGTTGTTGCTGCTTAGTTGCCTGAAGCTGCTCATAGCTGTAGCAGGGTCGACTGATCATAGACGAGCATAGTGCAAAACATGAACAAACAAATAAGACAAATTAAAATGAACAAAGAAACAATTTGACTCTGAGAACTCTGCCTGGGCTTAGCCGGAAACCGCTAGCTAACCACTAGCATTGAGCTCTCATAGCATATAAGCTCAAGATAGACGTTGTTGCGTGCTTAGTTGCCTGAAGCTGAAGCTGCTCATAGCTGTAGTAGGGTCGACCGATCATAGACGAGCATAGTGCAAAACACGAACAAACAAATAAAGCAAATTAAAACAAAAAATTTAAAAATTTGACTCTTAGAACTCCGCGACGTTGCCCTCTAGGCAGCGCCATCTTGAAGACGTCACTCCAAGTTCAATGTAAAAGGACATGAAGCGTAATAAAGTTTATCTTTTTGGTATGATTTGTTAAACATGCTACAGAACATAAAATCTCATACACAAACATTCTCAGAATTAACTTAGGTACTGTACTGGAATAATAATTGAAAAAGTCTTTAAAATGAGTGCTTTACAACAGTATATGCTGTATAATGTTTATATTTTATCATCAATAAAAATAAGAGTAAAAATTGAAAAGTTTTTCTTAATCATTACTATATTTTACTACATTAATACTGTATTAATGAGTAAGACTGTCTATAGAATGTGTTTAAGAAGCATATTTTAGTGCATGTAATAGATACATAGTATTTTACTTCCGGCTGCTCATTCGCACATGTGACGTGATACATGGGGTTTTACTTCCGGGTACAGAACTCGGGAGGGCTCGGAACCGAACCCCTGCGAATGTCGAAGGCCTACTGTATAATAGCTATGTACCGATAATGTTAATGTTTCATTTCTAGAATTATAAATAGACTCTTATACTTTATTTTTACATTCATGACTGTTGCTCTTTTTTTTTTTTTTTATTGAATTACAGTACTTTTATTGTCTCTATTGTTATACATGTGTTCATAGTATTTAGTTGTTAGTGATTAATTATTCATTAACATCTTTTCTAAGCCACCTCATCCTATTTAAAGTTGCAGGGAGGCTGATGCCAATCTCAGCCTCTGGGCGAGAACAGGGTACACGCTGGCCAGCTCACCAGGCCATCGTTGTTTTAAAGATTAAGATAAGAGATTTTTATTGTCACTGTTGCATGAACAATGAAAATAGTTTTAGCAACTCTTCGTTTAGCAGCAGTTCAAAAAACAGTACACAAAAGACAATGAAGTGACTACACTGAGCTGTACATGTGCATATACCTACATATACATATATACGCATACCTAGGGCAGTGCTGGCCTGGTGGTAAAGGGCGCTGGATCACTGATCCTAAAGTTGGGGATTCGAGTCCCACTCTCCACAAGGTTGTCACTGTCCCCCCTAGTTCAGCCAACTGGTTTATCAAAGGCCAGCCATGTCTCTCATTGTCTATGGTGAGAGGTTCATGTAAAAGAACCATTGCTGACTTTCGTAAAGCTGTGAGAGTGTTTCCGTCCCTTGCTAAAAGGTTGTGTCAGGAAGGGCATCCGACGTAAAAACCTATGCCAAATCAAATATGCGAATTAGATGATTTGCTGTGGCGACCCCTGAAAAAGGGCAAAAGCGGAAAGGAAAAGAAGAAGACATATCGACACATGCATTTGTTCTTCATACAGCTATATATCTATTCATATATTCACACATATGCAGAAAGGTGAATGGCATGTCATAGTTGCATGATGTACATCGGGTAAGATCTAGAGCTTTTAATTATCAGGTGCATGGTGCTGAAATGTTATGATGTTTGGGACCCCCTCCCCAGTGCAGCTAACTGGGTTACCAAAGGCCAATCATGTTTCTTACTGTCTATGGTAAGAGGCTTGTATAAGAACCATTTCTGACTTTCAGCAAGAGTAGCTGCATAGCCGTCAGTGTGTTTTTGCCCTACGGTGGCCTGGTGAGCTGTCCAGGGTGTAGTCTGCCCTTGCCCAGAGTTGGCTGAGATGGTTGCCAGCCTCCCCATGACTCTAAGTAGGATTAAGCAGTTCAGGAAATAATTGAATGAATGTTCAAGACCTGTTCTTAACATGAGTATTGCAGTTGAACACAAATATCAAACTGTCCAGGAAGATGGTCTGAATGATGTTTATTCAGTCAGTGTGTGTGATGGTGGTGGTGGTGGTGGTGGTGGGGTTACACGTTTAACGGCTTATGGGTAAAAGCTGCTCTTGAACTGGTTTATTTTTCTTTTTAGTGTCCTATAACTTTTTCCGGTGGGGAGAGGGGAGAAAACGGGGTGTCCAGGGTGTGGTGTCCCTGATAATTCCACTGGCTCTCCTCTGAAGTCTGTCAGTGTAAATGTCACTGAGGAGGGTGTAGTTCCAATTACCCGCTCTGCTGTGCTCATCACCTGCTGCAAGGCCTTCCTGTCCTCTGCAAGACCACACTGTACAGCAAGAGGTCAGGAGGCTCTCTATGGTGGCGTGGTAAAAGTTCATCCGTTGGGGTCAGGTAGATGAGCTTTCTGTGTAAGTACATCTTTTGTTGTGCTTTCCCCACCTGGTGGGAAATGTTTGTGGTACAGGTGAAGCCAGCGGAGATGTGAGAAACTTGAAGCAAGAAACTTGAAGCATTCCACCCTCTGTACCTCCTCTCCATCAATGTAGAGGTCAGAGTGCTCAGCTTGTTTCGATCTCCTGAAGTCCATTATTATCTCCTTGGCTTTGGATGTGTTTAGTTCCAGATTGTTGTTGTGGCACCATGCTGGACCTTCTTCCTGTAAACTGACTCAATTTTATATTATTATTATTATTATTATTATTACAAAGTGGGTCTGGCATTTGCTTGTGTTTTGGTATTCATGTTTTCTGACTGGGCGGAACGATGGCATTGTAGTTGTAGGTTCACCTCACACAAGCAGGTCCTGGGTTCAAGTCCCTATCTTGGGCATCTTTGTGTAGAGTTTCATGTTCTTCAGATGTTTATGTGAATTTTCTCTGGGTACTCCAGGTAGGCCCATGCAAATTAGGTCAATTGGCTTTCCCAAATTACTACTCGGTGTGAGCGTGAATGTGAGCGGTTTCGTGGAGGTTAACCCTGCAACAATGTGTGTGTTCACAGTATGTCCTGCCTTCATCGGTTATGATAGGCTTCAGCCTACTCCCATTTTTGGTAGGATCCAGTGGTTTGCAAATGGGTGAATAAGAGTGACTAATGATTTTGAAGTATGGGGGTTTTTTGGACACCATCGTTTTTACTGCTTGGTTGAAAAGACTGGTCTTTTTTTTAACACAGACTGAATGCAGCTTTTTGGTTTAATGGCAAAGTCGCTAGCAGGTCTCTGGGGTGACGCCTGATGCATTCTATTTCGGTCATGTCATAGCAAGACAATTGAAATATGTAAAGAAGAAGGTAATACTGTAGCGACATCTTAAGAATTAGCAAACATTATGATAGGTTGTGGAGCTCTTAACTAGCATCAATCTAATTTCATTCATAACTTTATAAGCACATCACAGTCATACATTCTCATCTCTCTTTCTCTTGCTCTCTCTCTGGGTTTGTTAATATTCATGTGGCAGCACGGGTGTGATTAAGTCCACTCTGCAGGTAAAGAGGAGTCCAGTAAAGCCAACAGGTTAGTGACTGAATGCACTTGTGGAAAATTAAAATACGGATTTATGTGCTCTGTGTGTAGACAGATAGATAGAAAGGCAGTCGGTCAGTGAGGAGATGAAAACTTGAGAGATAGTGTTGAAAGCAATGAACTTATGTGTTGACTGGTGCATTAAAAACAATGAAAAGAGCACATTTTAGTGGCTATGTCAATAAACATAGTGGTCTATCTGTGTGACTCCAAGTCTCTCATGTCCTGAACTTGAAAATCTCATTCATTCATTCATTCATTTATTTTCTGAACTGCTTAACCCTAATTAGGGTCACGGGGAGGCTGGTGTCCATTTCAGCTGACTCCGGGCGACGGTGGGGTACACCCTGGACAGCTCGCCAGGCCATCGCAGGGCCAACACTTACACAACCATTCACACTTATGGGAGATCTGGAACAGCCAATTAACGTACCCTATTTTTCAGACTTTAAGGCATACTTAAAAGCCTTTAATCTTCAAAAAATTTGGACGGTATACTTTATAATCCGGTGCACCTTATGAGTGGATGAAGCCGCATGGCTCAATCTCACTAATACCGTCAAAACCCAAGTGAAGCAAACTAATTCAGAGCTTATCATCATTCGGGTGGATTAACCAAAGAGCGCCAACCGCTTGATATTGGTCGTAGGTTAGAGGGATCCAGGCTTTATGTCCAAATACCATCATTACTGCTTTCGTAGTCGGGTGACTTGCTGAGTAATACGTGAGTGACTGAGAGAGGTTTACGTCACTGTCACGAGAACGGAAGACTTTTTCCACCTAACCTCCATCTCTACCGACCATCTGTCTTGTTATGAGGATGAATCTACTACAGACTATTTTGTAATTGTTCCATCTTGTCCTTCTTTGTCTCACTAGATGCTCAGCGCTTCATTATAAACATCATCCTGACCTTTACTGCATATTTAAGGAATAACCTCTGGTGAACGGGTCTCATAAACTGAGGATATGTTAATGGGATGACGGGGACTAAAGGTAAGGTAATGGGAATTTTTATTAGTACCTGTAGATAGATTTGTTTTGCAGCCCACAAGATCATGGCATCCACTGAAATAAAATATAGGCGCAACATAAAAGACCTACCAGACACATTAAAAATTTCCTCAACACATTATAAAAGCAAAAAACAAGAAATAATAAATATTAAGAACATGTAAAATAATGATTAATTTACGGACAGACGTTCTAGGTGAGCAGTGGTGGTGTAGTGGTATAGGGCACTGGATCGCTGATCCAAAGGTTAGGGGTTCAAGTCCCACTCTCCATAAGGTTGTCATTTTTTTTTTTTTTTGGGCATTGAGGGGTTCTGGTTTGGTGGCAATAGGATTTCATCTCTGCTTTTTACAGATGATGTTGTCCTTTTGGTTTCACCAAGCTGGGACCTTCAGCTCTCGCTGAAGCAAGTGTGAAGTGGCTGAAATGAGAATCAGCTTCTCCAAGTCCGAGTACATGGCTCTCATCTGGAAAAGGGTGGAATACACCCTCCTGGTCTGGAACAAGGTCCTGCCACAAGTGGAGGAGTTCAAGTATCTCAGGGTCGTGTTCATGATTGAGGGACGAATGGACTACGGAATCAACAGGTGGATCGGTGCAGCCGCTGCTTTGGGTAGTGGCCAAAAGAACAAGATCGCAAATACAAGCGGCTGAAATGAGCTTCCTTCACAGGTTGACAGGGCTCTCCCTTACAGTGAGGATGAGAAGTTCTGTCATCTGGAAGGAGCTCAGAGTAGAACCACTGCTCATCTGTATCAAGAAGAGCCAGTTGAGGGGCTCGGGCATATGCCTTCTGAACACCTCCCTGTTGTGGTGTTTCAGGCATGTCCAACTGGAAAGAGACCCCTGGTTAGACCCAGAACACACTGGATGGACTGCATCTCTCAGCTTCTCCGGGAACACTGCTGGACCTCACTGTTTAGGTTGTTGCCAATGTGACCCGACCCTGGATTAAGTGGAAGAACAAATGAATGTATGTATAAATTTGCTCAAAGTTCCCCTAATCTAGTTCCTCAAGACTAACTCGTAACTTATTGATATGAAGGTGTATAATTGATGACAATGAGACAAATAATAATTAATGAGCTATTGATTAATTAATCGATTTGCTACCAAATTCCACATGATTTTTCTTTTGTACTTAATATTTAGAATTTAATCTTTACACTTGGTACACTGTTAGAAAATGCTTTCTTCCGTGTTTTTTTTATATTTTCTTCTTCTAAATCCTTCAACACAGAACTTTTTTTGTTTAATAAATAAAATATTCTGAGTAAAACCCTTCGGGAAGTTGAAAATTATCTAATGAATCCCAAAAGAACCCTTAAAGAACCTTTATTTACGAGAGCATCTATTAACTAGTTATTGGTTTATTAAAAAAATTACAATTATTATTGATAAATTAATTAATGTCCCCTGTGATGGCCTGGCGAGCTGTTCAAAGTGTACCCCACCTTCACCCATAGTCAGCTAACATGGGCACTCTGATTAGGATTACGATGATAAGAAAAATGATTCATGAAGATTCAGAAAATTAATGAATATTTTAATCTATCAAAGGGGGTTTTTCATATAATATTTTCTAGTGGGAAACATTTTACTACAGGGATCTAAAAGTAGAACATTTTTTGGGAGAACTCGTGAGAAGTCCTGAGGACCCTTAACCTTCAAGCGACCGAGTGGGGTCATACATGACCTCGGGTATACACATTCGAGCGCCATTTTTTAAATTTTAATCGGAAAAAAGTTTCCTACCAAAAATTTGTCAATCTATTTGTCCTGCATTTGTTCATATAATTTTGTGAGGACCGGCCAATCCATGTGGTGAGTTTAATCCAAACTTGTGCGGGTCATTTATGACCACAGGAAGATCTGAGGTTTTTGGCATTATATCTTCAGATGGTATTGATGGTACTTCATTGTGAGAGTGACATGTTTCAGATAGTTCAGCCATATAATTATTATTTCTATGAGCATATCTAAATTATCCTACCACATTGTAATACATATTTTATGCAAATTAAATTTACTTTCTATGATTTGTTTTCATTTTTGATGCAAAGAAAAAAATGCTGAGAAATAAAAGGTAACATGCATATTACAAGATGTCCCAGACAAGGGTTGTGTAAATAAATATCATATTGTTCTATAATTGTGTATTTTTGCTGCTTTTTTGTAAAAATATATAAAATTCCATACCTTATTACATAAGATGATGGACAAATATATTAGAGAGTGAAATAAATATGAAGAACCCCAAAACAATAATTTATATAGAAATATTCCTATATAAAGTCAGTCTTGGTCACTTGAGGGTTAAAGAGTAGAAAAAGCCTCACAGAGCCTTTTTTCTCAGGTTTATCTGGAAACCATTTTTTTGGAAACTACAAGCATTTTACTTATTGACAGAACCCTGAAAGAAACCATCCATCTGAGAACCTTTTATTCAAGAGTGTGTGTTAAACTGAAAGGTGTGTGACAGAGCATCCGAAAAACTGTTCACCCTTGTGTTCCTCTTGGTACCTTGAATCTGTCAGGTAAGGGTTCTTTCTGGGCTCTTTACACCATTTTTAAGGCTCTGGTCCTGGATGGGTTCTGTCGCAGTGTCTTGATTTTAATAGAATATCACATAAAACATTTTAAAGTCCAATAAATTTAAAGAAAAATAAAAAAAAATTAAAATAAAATGTCTCACAGGCATATCAGACAGAACCAATCAAAATTCTCTCATCAAAATAAAATTAATTAATTAAAAATAATAATGACGGTCTAACATCCAGACTGTCATTTCTACTCTTTGTGTGTCCTGTCATCTCAGCGCCACGCATGTACTGCTACTTTATTGACGCACTTACCCTCAGAGCATGCTTTAGAAGGAGCACACGAGCGAGTACGAAGCGTTAATCCTCAACTTAATAGCGGCGAGTCTAGGTAATAAGGAAATAATGATTGTACATCACGAGGCACAGATTGGAGGAGGAACGCTCAACATTAACTCTTCAGGCGATGTGAGGACCTCAGAATGGAGCTAATCAGAGAAAGAAGAAGCTTCGCGAGAGAAAGATGAAGATGTTGATGTGACACAGCAGGTTTCTCATGACAATCTGAGCTCTGAAAGATGTTTACGCATGTGACAAACCTTCTTACCAGAACCGTCTAATCCAATAATGAACAGATTTTATTTTAATTTTTTTTAAGGAAAATGGAGATGTACAGTTTATTGAATATGTGGTGCTCCACAAAGAAAAAAAATCATTAATTTGACCTTGATTTTTTCTGTAGCCTCCACACATCTTCATAGAACATAACATGGAAATAAGCAAAGGTCCAAAAATCTCAAGCACCCATAAAACCAACTCAGCATATTTCCACATGAGATGCTTGAAATTATTATATCCACACACATTGGATATGAGCAATCACACACTCTGACTGTTCCTTCTATTACCAAAGATTTGTTTTTTTTTAATGTTTGGGGAAGTGGTCTCCAGTTTCAGTGATTTTGTAACTTTAAGTTCTCCGATGTGTATCAGGACAAATGAGTATTCATATTATTGTTTTATTTATTTGGTTTTGTCTTGACATTATTTTGAGGAAACCAAAAAAATTCAGACTGAGTGAAAAATAAAAAGCTCCAAAATGGTTTATGTATCTCAACTTCATTATTCAGTGTTTTCCTGCAACACACTGCAACAAAATGTTTTATTCACTTCGTGTAACTTAAGCATCAGGTGACACACCCATGTAGAATTTGGTGCTTTTCCAAATAAAATGTATAAGAAAAAAATGACTCTGGAATAATACGAATGTATTATTTTTATATTTAAAAAGGCTGCAGTCGTGAATCATGTGGAGCAACCAGGACTCTTCATCCACACTAAAGCAATCAGTGTCACCTCAGAGCTTCTCATTACCATTTCTGTTTCATAGTAAACACCTAACAGTTGTTGCTTGCTCAATATGCGTCTCATTGCCTTCCTAAAATTAAAACGAGTACATGAGGACAAATGTGTTGACTCGTCTTTTTTTAGCTCCACAAACTCCCCCAAAAAATAAGGATGAAAAAGGTCACATGACTAAACAGATTGAGTTGCAACCCATTTTTTTGTGTTCCAGGATTATATGGTGATACTGGTTGCCGTAACAACGGCACTTAGTGGGGAAAACTGGGTTACCAGGCAGATGGCACGCTATTACCATGGCAACCAGGTCAGGGCTCAGAAGAAAGGCATCATTTAGGCCCAATGTGTTCAAAAACACACATTAACTCCATTTATGAGGCTCGGCATGTCAGTGTGTGACCCTTTCAACCATCAAATCACTCTGATTCTTCTTTCAAAAGGCCAATTTTTTTCATACGCTACTAGTTTTATCCATGTTTATAGTATATTGTACATTATGTGGGAATTACAAAATGCACATTTTATTACATTTATGTTTTTAGAAAAATGTCTCTGAGGTACGACTCGTGTATATCATTTGTGTGTCTTGTTATCTTCTTAAAAATGTCTATTAAAATTTTGTCCATTATTAGTATAATATTTCACAACTTTTAAAATTTGTTGGGTTATGATTTACTTCTCTGGAGGGAGATTTCTTTTTTATTCATTTTAGACCTTTTTATTGTTACTAAAATCTCTAGGCAGTTTTTTCTAAAGAACTATATCTTTCATTGAAGAAAAATAATATTTATAAATATTGCACATTATTATATCAGAATGGTGGGAATTGTAATGTGTGGGGTTATTACAGAAATGCATACAATGTCAAGAAAGTGGTGTACACTGTGCAGTCATAATATTAGGAACACTAACAGGTGAAGAGAATAACATTAGTTATTAGAGGCCCCATACTGACCATGGAGAATATTTACTTGTCTAAGGACGCATGTATTCTTTTATATCATGTGGACAGCCAGGTGAATGTGTGTATATTTGTACCACTAACTTTGGGAAGCGGTGATACTGTGATGTATTATGGGGGGAATTAAAAACCTTTGAAGCAGGCTAAAAATATGCTTTATGGTGTTTATAAGACTTGTTCTTGGAGAGAAACTTTACACCCTGTAAGCCTGCATATAGACATCACATCTAATGCTGGAAGGGTAACAGATTTCAAGAAAAACACACAATAATGAACTCATTCCTGTTACAGGTGACCTTATCACTCAGTCCCACTGGTATTTCCCAAATGAGAACCCCCCCACACACACACACACACACACACACACACACACCACACACACACACACACACATACAAGAGGTTCAGTCGAGCTCTGCTTCCCTGCTCTCACCTCTCCTGATTGAATATGTTCAATTAAGCCTTGTAACCAGATTCAGGCTGAACAGTTAATCCTGCAACACCTGCAGCCTCACAGGTTGAGTCAATCACACACACACACACACACACACACACACACAAGTCATATAAAAGGCCAGATAAAGTCATCCTCATCAGACTGCAGATTCACGTGTTGTCTCAGATCTCACTGTAGGGTGGAGACTTGCCTTGCTTTTGTTATCATTACATGTGAAATTCAGAGAATTATAAGGTTCTGAGAGTTCACATTTATGTCACAGAATATTAAAGGTTCCTACTATTTTGGAAGCAAAGTGTTCAGCAGTTGTACATGATTTATATGATTTTTTTTTTTTTTAGAAAACAACAGCAGTGCAGAAAGCAGCATTTGCATTCAGTGAAGAAAGAATACCACCGTCATGCTAAGATACATTTATTTTTAAGACATTTCTACATTTTTAAAGTTGCACAAACTGAGAATCCATCTGATTACCAGAGAAACCATCATGAGTTTTTTCAATAAACACTCTCACTTACCTAACTGAATAATCCACTTAGGATTGCGAGGAGGCTGGGGGCCTATCACTGGGCGAAGGTAGGGTACACCCTGAAGAGCTTGTCAATCCAACACAGGACAATACAACCATTAACACTCACACCTAGTGACAATTTGGAAGCGTTATTAAGAGTTAGTAAGCCTAATGTATTTGGGCTGTGGTAGGAAATTGGAGTACCTGGAAGAAGCCCACTCAGGCATATGGAGAATGCACAAGCTCCACACAGCATTGATTACACCCAAGACTCAAACCCAGGACTTTCATGCTGTGAGTTGGGCATGGTAACACTACTTACTTTTATATTTACAGCATTTGGCAGACCCTCTTATAAAGAGTGACTTAGAATTATCATTTTTTATACAACTGAGCAATTGAGGGTTAAGGGCCCAACACTGGGGATAGGAGGGATTGAACCGCTGACTTTTGGATCAGTTACCTGCCTTATCCACTAAGTTACCACTGCCCTACTTTACACTTTTATTATATTAATTTAAACATAAAAGAAAAAAATTACAGATACTCCCTCACTTATGAACATTCGGTTTACGAACATCTGGAGACCGAGGTCAAGAGCGAAAGTGAAAGTGAAATGAAATTAAAGAACAAGTAGTAATAGAAATTGAATAAAATCTACAGAAAAATATATCATAAATATAAGTATGAAATATGATTAAACATTATCCTGTGGTACACTTAATACTAGACTCCAGCAGAGGGGCGTGGCTTACACCAGAGGTCTGGGAAGAGAAGATACATTTCTGAACTCCTGCCAAAAGTTTCAAAGAAGAAACAAATTGACTCCAGTATTATAATGAACTGGATAAGAGTAAAACTCTTTGTAAATCTGATCAGATCCACTGTGATGTGCTTCAGAAGAACCAGAGTTTAAAAACGGGACATAATAATAATGATAATGTGATGATTATGGAGAGAGAGAGAGAGAGAGAGAGAGAGAGAGAAAAGTTAAAAGATTTCTAAGTGTTTAATTTCATGTCCCCCACTAGTATGAACTTTCCACGTTAGCTCGTAATGTGTGCGCGCTGCTCTCAGACGTCAGCGCGTCTTGCACCGTTCCAGTGACACGCAGCCTGAAGCACACGCGCGGCTGCCGCACACCTCCAGATCCTACACAGATAACATCATTATCTGGGACCGGGGACTGGGACCGGTGGGTTAAATGGTGTGCCTTGGCAATGCTGAGTGGTTTTGATGTGCAGGATGATGTTTACTGCGGTGTCACGGGAGGAATGGTGTCATTAACAATGATTTGTGATGGTCATGATTTAACACCATAAAGACTTAGCTTCAGGCGCGCGGGCAGAAGGTTGATTCGAGTCGGGTCAACGTGAAGCTGAGTGAGACACAAACCATGAATCATATTTGGAAATGATTCACAAATAATCCACCAATCAAATAGAATTATCTAGGAAGCATTACACACACTTCGGGTAAATAAATAAATCAGATTATTTTCATGTCGAAGTTTGATTATAGTTCTCCGGTGCTCCTTCCAAGGGCAACCGGAAGCTGATTAGTTCAATTGTCCATTGTTGCCTGTGTGTGTGTGTGTGTGTGTGAGAGAGAGAGGGGGGGGGGGATATGCTTTCAATTAGACTGAGCTCAAGATCATCATTACACCACGCTGTCAGTTATGTAATAACTCCGAGAGAGAGAGCGAGAGAGAGAGAGAGAGAGAGAGAGAGAGTATACAGTACAAACTCGTATAGGTTACTTATACAAGGTTTAAACATACGTTCCCCTCGAAAGAATGCCCTGTAACAACTTACGAACAGATTCATCTAACGAACGGCCATCTGGAACCTAACTCATTCATAAGCTGGGGAGCGTCTGTATTTGCACATGTTTAAATTTTAATTAAATTCTGTGAATATGCAACATTTTATGAATTCTTTTGTGCAACTAAATACAGTTGCCTAAGCCGCCTAACTCCACCTAAGCCTGTCCCAAGCCAGGTTGAAAAAGGAGGCGGGTTTGCCATGGGGTGGAGATACCATGGTTGGAAAAGCGAACACCATCGAAATCAATGACATGAAATCCACATTATATCCATGCCGGCTCGGACGTCGCCCGGTTAAACAAGGTCCGCGTACCCAGCTGTGCAACCAGGGCTGGATCGATAAATTGACTACTGGAAAAAAACAACTCAAGCACCAAGACAGAAACCAAAGATAAGATCAAAATAGCGAAACAACAACTGAAGATTGGGACTTGGATTGTCCGGACTTTGAGGAAAGATGGCAAGCTACAACTGTTGCAACACGAAATGGAGCCTTACAACTACGACATTCTCAGAATTGCCGAGACTCACTGGACTGGAAAAGGAGAACTACAGTGATATGAAAAAGTATCTGAACCTTTTGGAATTTCTCACATTTCTGCATAAAATCACCATCAAATGTGATCTGATCTTTGTCAAAATCACAAAGATGAAAAAGCAGTGTCTGCTTTAACTAAAACCACCCAAACATTTATAGGTTTTCATATTTTAATGAGGATAGCATGCAAACAATGACAGAAGGGGGAGGAATAAGTAACTGAACCATCACATTTAATATTTTGTGGCCCCCCCTTTGGCAGCAATAACTTCAATCAGACACTTCCTGTAGCTGCAGATCAGTCTGGCACATCGATCAGGACTAATCTTGGACCATTCTTCTTTACAAAACTGCTGTAGTTCAGTCAGATTCCTGGGATGTCTGGCATGAATTGCTGTCTTGAGGTCATGCCACAGCATCTCAATGAGGTTCAAGTCCAGACTTTGACTTGGCCACTCCAGAACGTGTATTTTGTTCTTCTGAAACCATTCTGAAGTTGATTTACTTCTGTACTTCTGTGTTTTGGATCATTGTCTTGTTGCAGCATCCATCCTCTTTTTAGCTTCAACAAGTTGTCCAGGCCAAAAGGCAGCAAAAGAGCCCAAACCATGATGCACCCTCCACCATGCTTCACGGTGGGGATGAGGTGTTGATGTTGGTGAGCTGTTACATTTTTCCTCCACACATGATGTTGTGTGTTCCTCCCAAACAATTCAACTTTGGTTTCATCAATCCACAAAATATTTTTGCCAAAACTTCTGCGGAGTGTTCAAGTGCCTTTTTTCGAACATTAAATGAGCAACAATGTTTTTTTTAGACAGCAGTGGCTTCCTCCTTGGAGTCCTCCCATGAACACCATCCTTGGCCATTGTTTTACATATGGTTGATGTGTGCACAGAGACATTGGACTGTGAAGTGATTTCTGTAAGTCTTTAGCAGACACTCTAGGTTTTTTTTTTTTTTTTTTTACCTCTCTGAGTATTCTGCGCTGAACTCTTGGCGGCATCTTTGGTGGACGGCCACTCCTCGAGAGAAAAGCAACAGTGCCAAACCCTCTCCATTTGTAGACAACTTCTCTGACTGTCGATTGATGAACATCCAGACCTTTAGAGATGGTTTTGTATCCTTTCCCAGCTTTATACAAATCAACAATTCTTGATCGCAGGTCTTCAGACAGCTCTTTTGAGCGGGCCATGGTGCACATCAGACAATGCTTCTCATCAAGACAATTCTTACCAGGTGTGTGTTTTATAGTGGGCAGGGCAGCTTTAAGCCACTCATCAGTGATTGGGCACACACCTGACTTAAATTGTTTGGTAAAAATTGGTTTCAATTGCTCTTTAAGTCTCCTTAGGCAAAGGGTTCAGTTACTTATTCCTCCCCCTTCTGTCATTGTTTACATGCTATCCTCATTAAAATATGAAAACCTATAAATATTTGGGTGATTTTAGATAAAGCAGACACTGTTTTTTCATCTGTGTGATTTTGACAAAGATCAGATCACATTTGATGGTGATTTTATGCGGAAATGTGAGAAATTCCAAAAGGTTCAGATACTTTTTCATACCACTGTAAATGGTGGTGAAATCATCTGGTCGGGTGAAGATACCATCTGCAGAAAAGGTGTTGGTCTGTTACTTAACAAACGTGCCAGAAATGCACTCATAGGATACAACCCTGTCAACCCACGAAATACCATGGCTTGTTTCTAAGGCCAGCCTCTTAACATTAACATCATTCAAGTCTACGCTCCTACCGCAGACAGCTCAGAAGAGGAAATTGATGACTTCTTTGGCCAGCTTGACTCTCTGCTGAAAAACACGTATAAGAAAGACATTAGAATTGTCATGGGGGACTGGAAAGCCAAAATTGGAAATGACAACACGGGCTACGTGAACATCATGGGGAGGTATAGCTATGGCACTCAGAATGACAGAGGAAAGCGTCTACTGGAATTCGCATTGAAGAATAACCTTTATATTACCAACTCTCGTTTTGAACAGAAAGACTCCAGGAAGTGGACCTGGACTGCTCCCAACAACAGGCACCACAATATGATTGACCTCATTCTTTTAGACAGGCGTTGGCCGACGGCAGCCAGAAACTGCAGATCTTATCAAGGGGCGGATATTGAATCCGACCACAGCCTCGTCTTTTGCAAATTCCAAGTCAAGTTCAAAAGCAATGCGAAGAAAAATCATGTGACTAAGTATGACATTGAAGCGCTCAAGGATGGAGATACACGTCAAGCTTATGTCAGAGAACTTCAAATTGCAATGAGGAACGTTAATAGACCTCAGAACCTGAAAGAAAGGACCACCAATCTTTACAAATTCATCAACGATGCTGCTGAAATAAACATCCCGCGCAGCCAGCGGCCAAATAGGAAATGGATATCTGATGAAACTCTCCGTTTAGCGGATAGAAAAAGGAAAGCCAAGTGAAGTAAGGAACACTCACAACAGAAAATGAGAGTGTAGAAAGACCTATGCAACCAAGTGCGGAAAGCAGCCCGAAGAGACAGGAAGACATGGCTTGTTAACAAGTGCAAAGAGATCGAGCAGTGTGCGCATGATAATAAATCCCGGAAGGTTTACTTGCTAATTAAGGATCTTAAAAGAAAATGGAAACTGAATCTTAGTATAATCAAAGATAAAAATGGCAGAATGTTACAATCAAAAGAAGTTCTCCAGAGATGGACCGAATACTACACCAAACTTTTCAGAAATTATATTTATGACGGCGTTTTCGTTCAAGAATTAAATGAGATCACCCCCCTCAAAGAAAAATGAAACCAAGAAAAAGCCCTGGCTCAGATGGCACCCCAGATGAGCTCCTCCTAGCTGGTGGTGAAGTTATTAGTAAGCAGATTCACGATATCTGCAATGAAGTTTGGAAAGAGGAAACGCTCCCAAGTAGAGTGGACCAAATCAATCATCATCACTATCTCCAAAAAAAAAGTGACCTGAGAGAATGCAAGAACTGTCATACACTGTCAATGATAAACCACATGTGCAAAATCCTCCTTCTCATCATTCTGGAAAGACTCAAGGGAAAAATCAAACCTTATTTAGCCGAAGAACAAGCGGGCTTCAGGAAGGATCGAAGTACGGTCCAGTCTTACACTAAGACTCATAGTGGAAAAATACCTCCAAAAACAAGAGAGACCTGTTTATAACTGCTTTATTGACTTCACCAAAGCGTTTGACAGTATTACCCACCATATGCCCATATGGGCAATTATTCAATTCTACGGCGTTGAAAAGAAGATCATCAGCATCCTGATGAATATCTATGACACCAATAAGGCTGCAGTTCGCATCGGCAATGATCTTGGTGAATTGTTCAGACAAGAAAAAGGCATGAGACAAGGGGACCCCATTTCCCCACTCATTTTCATCACCTATCTCAAACGCATTCTCCAAAGTGTGCAGGGAAATATGCAGGGCGTCTCTATTCATGGACACATCATTAAAAACATCAGATTCGCCGATTACATCGACCTCCTCGAAGAAACCACTTAGAAACTCTAGTCTAGTCTTAATATGGCCGTGGCCAACTCAGAGAAGACAGGACGGAAAATTACTGTCAATAAGATGAAAACCCTGCTTTTTGGCAAGCAAATGAATGACAACATCATGAAGATCAGCAGCTAAGAGATTGAGAATGTTGAACAGTTCGTCTACCTTGGAAGCTTGGTGACCCAGGACAACAACTGCAACAAAGAGATCAGAAGGAGGATTGGCCTGGCAACAGGGGCCTTCAACAGCTTCAACAAAGTTTGGAACAACAGAGATATTGGTCTCAAGACAAAGATTCAAGTCATGCATACTTGTGTGTTCAGCGTCCTGCTGTATGCAGCCGAAACCTGGACTCTACACAAAGATGATATCCACAGGATCAAACCATTTGAAATGTACTGCTACCATAATATCCTCAAAATCCGCTGGTACCAGTACGTCACCAATTTAGAAGTTCTCCAACGTATCAAACCAAGAACTATGCTGATACAAATGATTATCAAGTGCAAAATTGGCCTATTTGGACACATATGCCATATGAAGGACCACCGCATAGTCAAACTTCTGATTACTGGCATCGCAGAGGGCAACAACAGGAGCGGCAGACTGAGGAAAAAGTGGTCCAACAATATCAAAGAATAGTGCAACACCACTCTGCACAACATCTGCAAGATGGCAAAGAACCGAGTGGAGTGGAGAAAAAGGATTGAATATGTCGCTGACACCTACAGGTTTTCAAGACCCAGGGAGATTAAGTTAAATACAGTACAGTTAAATGCACACTGGTTTATCAATGGAGAGCTGCCATTAAAAAAGAAAAATCATTTGTTCATTTTCTGAATCGCTTATTCCAATCAGCTGGTCTGTGGGTTGAAGTTTTTTCATGTCTGTCCATTTGTGTTTTGCTTGCCAGCTCTGCTTGGCTTCTTGCACAAGAGCTGATCAAAATGAGGGAAATTCTGTTATGGTGTGTGCTGGCTGGCGGCATTAACTCTCTCCATTCATTGCAGGCGCTGGCGAGGGGCGTGGCTGTTACCTGCAGGCGAGGTCCAGGGAGCACACCTATTTCCATTCAGCAATCAGCGAGCTATAAATAGGAGCGGCGTGCTTCCCGCCGGCGTCAGAAGATTGTCCTTCCTTGTGATTCCGTTTCTCTGCGATCTCTCTCTGATTCCTAGTATCCTGCTTCGTGCTCGACCAGTTTTCCATGAATAATTATTTCCAGTGATTTAGATTTCCCAGTGCAAAAATAAAATCGTTAAATCTTCTTATATGGTCTCTTGCATCTTTGGATCCAACGCATATGCTCCAGATGTAACAGAATCTTCTGACCTGAAACATGGACCCAGCGGAGACCACCCAGCTCCGGCAGGTATTACTCGACCAGAGAGTCCTGTTGGGACATGACTCCTCCCTGCACCAAATTGTGGACAACCTCAAGCAGATAACCACCAGCATGGTGCAGCTTGGTGGAGGGATGGACGCCATCGCCACCCAACTTGCCGCCATGACCCCGCCCACTCACGCTTCACTCTCCACTTCAGCAGCAGCGCCAGCAGATGCTATACTCTCCATGTGTCGAGAACTGCTTATCCCCACGCCAGCCAGGTATTCGGGCACGATCGGCTCCTGCTCGCAGTTCCTCCATCAGTGTTCACTTGTCTTCAGCCAGCAGCCGCTCACATACACCACCGATCAAGCTAAGACCGCCTTCGTTATGAGCCGACTCACGGAGCAAGCCTCGTCCTGGGCGCTAGCGGTCGCCACCCATACCCTGGAATTATGCTCTCACTTCGACCAGTTCGTGTGGGAAATGAAACGGTCTTCGATCATCCGGCGAAAGGGGAGGAAGTGAACTCTCAGCTCCTTCAAATCCAGCAAGGCTTGCAGTCGGTGGCAGAGTATGCAATCAGATTCTGGATTCTCACCATAGAAAGCGGCTGGAATGGCTCCGTGCTCCGAGGGGGCTTTCCTGCGAGGTCTGAATGAAAGGCTGAAGGACGAGCTCACGGCACGAGATGAGACAGCTACTCTCGCGGATTTAATCGCCTTGACTGCCATGCTGGACAACCGGCTGAGAGAGAGAGATAGATCCCGGGAGAAGCGGATCAGTCTCGTCAACCCCTTTTTGAGCGCCTCCGTGAGGCTCAACGAGGCCTCACCTCGAACCTCCTTGCCATTCTCTCCTCTGAGAGAGGACGAATCCCATGAACCCATGCAGCTGAGCCACACCAGGCTGACGGCAGAGGAGAGGCATCGGCGATTGACTAACGGTCTATGCATCTACTGGGCAGAAAAGGGTCATTACCTCGCCCAGTGCCCCACATGACAGGGTCCAACAGCGAGGAGTGGAGCAGCGGCTAGAGAACCCTCCAAGACACCTGGGGAGCGCCTGCAACTTCAAGGTACTCTGCACTCCGCACAACACACCTATGCTGTCAACCTATTCATTGACTCCGGTGCTGATGCTAACTTCATTGATCCAGAGATGGTTGAGCTCCACGACCTACTCGTATATGAACTCAAAACCCCCAAGGAGGTAGTGGCCACTGATGGGCGACTCATAGCTTGTGTCACGCACAAGACGAAGCCGGTTAAGCTCAGTCTGTCCGAGAACTACCAGGAGTATTTGGAGCGGTTTGTTCTCTCTGCCCCTCTCTCCCTTGGTGCAGGGGTGGCCATGGCTGCAGACCCACAATCGACTGGCGCACCCTCACCATACACAGCTGGAGTGACTACTGTCTACAACACTGCTTACTGACAGCCGTACCCAAGATTCACAAACCTCAGTCGACCCGGAGGATCTGGACTTGGCTGACATGTCAAAAGAATAACATTATCTGAAAGAGGTCTTCAGCAAGGACCGGGCTCACTCACCACCTCCTCATCAACCGTACAACTGCGCCATTGACTTACTCCCAGGGTCCACGCTCCCTTCTCAGCGACTGTACAACTTCTCGAAGCTAGAGAAAGATGCCATGGAGGTATATATAAACGAGTCACTTATCGGCCTTCACCCCTCTCCACGATGCAATCGTCTTTTCTAAGCTGGACCTGAGAAACGCCTACCACTTAGTCCGGATTCGGGAGGGGGACAAGTGGAAGACGGCTTTCAACACGCCCCTGGGGCACTTCGAATATTTGGTCATGCTATTCAGTCTAACCAATGCCCCGGCGGTTTTCCAAGCCCTGGTTAACGATGTGCTTAGGGACATGCTAAACCGCTTTGTATTCATGTACCTGGACGACATCCTGATTTTCTCTAAAGACCACGATGAGCATCTCCATCACATGAGAATGGTGTTAAAGAGGCTTCGAGAGAACAGATTATTTGTCAAAGTGGAGAAATGCAAGTTTCAGGTCCCCTCAGTCTCTTTCCTGGGGTTCATTGTGGAGAAGGGACAGATAAGACCCGATCGGGCGAAGGTGAAGGCAGTGGCGGAGTGGCCGCTCCGTGGACGTGGAAACAGCTGCAGAGGTTCCTGAGATTCACGAACTTCTATTGCCAGTTTGTGCGAGACTACAGCCGCTTTGCAGCCCTCCTCACACAGCTGACATCACCCAAAACACCGTTTCAGTGGTCCCCAAGTGCCTAGGCGGCGTTTGACAGGCTGAAGGCAAAATTTGTCAATGCGCCCGTACTGATCCACCCGGACCCCTTGCTGCAGTTCATTGTAGAAGTCGACACCTCAGACTCGGGGGTGGGGGTAGTCCTCTCCCAACGGTCTCCCCCAGACCAGAAGCTACACCCATGCGGCTTCTTCTCCCGTGGCTTGTCCCCGGCGGAACAGAACTATCATGTTGGGAATCGTGAGCTGCTGGCGGTGGTCTTGGCACTCCAGGAGTGGAGGCACTGGCTGGAAGGGGCAGCCCACCCCATCGTGGTCTGGACCGACCATAACAATTTATCTTACCTCCGTATGGCCAAGAGGTTGAACTCCCGTCAGGCACGATGGTCATTCTACCGAGAAAGGTTCAACTTCACACAAACATACTGACCCGGCTCCCGGAATACGAAACCAGACACTCTCTCCAGGCAGTTCTCCTCGGAGAAGACACCACCGTGGAGACCATCCTGCCCGCCTCTTGTATACAGCTCAATGGGAGGTCGAACAGCTAGTTCAGGATGCCCATCAGGGGGAACCGGAGCCCATCAGGTGCCCCCAAGGTCAACTATACGTTCCCCCGCCGGCCAGAACCCCAGTGCTCCAGTGGGCTCACTCATCCAAATTAGCCTGCCACCCTGGAGCCTACTGAACTCTCTTCCTACTCCAACAACACTTCTGGTTGCCAACAATAGCAGCCAACACCAGGTAGTTTGTGGGAGCTTGTGCCACCTGTGCCTGGAGCAAGTCCTCCCATCGTGCACCCACGGGTCTCCTCCAACCCTTACCCGTTCATCATCGAACCTGGTCGCACATTGTTACGGGGTTACCCCCATCCAAGGGCAATGCAGTCATCCTGACGATAGTGGACTGGTTCTCCAAGGCGGTTCACTTCGTCACCCTACTCAAATGCCCCTAGGCGATGGAAACAGCTGGCCTCCTGGTCCAACATGTCTTTTGCCTCCATGGAGTTTGGAAGGCATTCTGTGACACCTTGGGAGTCTCCTGCAGCTTGACCTCTAGCTATCATCCTCAGTCTAACGGGCAGGCGGAGCAAACTAATCAAAGCCTCGGATCCTCCCTGCGCGGCGTAACCTCCCGTCTACCAGCCTCCTGGGCCACACACCTCCCACGGATTGAATATGCACAGAACTCTCTGGTCTGTGCCGCCATCAGGATGTCCCCCTTTATGGTGATCAACAGGTTCCAGCCTCCCCTGTTTCCCAGCCAGGAGGTCGAAGTGGCAGTTCCATCTGTCCAGGCACAGTTTCGCAGAGCACGCCGGGTCTGGAGAGAAGCATGTGCCGCCCTGGAACGAACAGTGGCCCGAAACTGGAGACTCACCAATCGTCATCGAACCCCGGCACCTCCCTACATTGTCAGACAACAAGTTTGGCTCGCCTCCCGGGACCTGCTCCTGCAAGTCGACTCAAAGAAATTGTCTCCCAGGTGCATTGGGCACTATGTGATAGAAAAAATTATAAACCCCAGTGCCAATCAACTCAAGCTCCCATCCTCACTCAAAGTACACCCAGGATTCCATGCATCCCTGCTCAAGCTGATGGTGGAAAGTACCCCCACCCCCACCCCCCACTCCCCCGACCGCCCACCCTTTCCTCCCCGGCTGATTGATTGACACCCCATGTACAGTCAGTCGCATCCTCGATGTACGCAGACGGGGTCAAGGTTTTCAGTACCTGGTGGACTGGGAGGGGTATGGCCCCGAAGAACGCTCCTGGATTCCTCACTCCCTAATCCTGGATATTTCCTATATAAAAGATTATTTTCCTTTAAACATACAGCACTGTACTTTTCAAAAATGCCCACTAGAGAGCGGCATTGCATTACATTTACATGAAGTGGATACCAATGAAATGACATGACACGAATACTTCGCGCTTGAATAAACATGCTACAGACCATAAAATCTCACACACAAACATTCTAAACATTAACTTAGGTACAGTACTGTACTGGAATAATAACTGAAAATGGAACCTGCTGTATTGGAATAACTGAGAATGGAACCTGCCTTAGTATTCCGGATACTTCTAGTAACTGATGATGACCTTGTTCCATACAACATTCACCTTCTTAGCACTTCCACAAAAACTCCATGCTACACTAGCTCTGATTGCCTCTTCATTTTTCTTTATGTAGCAGACTGTACTTTCATTCACTTTATAATGGCACCCTGCTGCAGCAAGTTTTCCTTCCTGAATCATATCAAGCAGTTCTACTTTTTGATACAACGTCATTACCTTTTTCTGGCGCTTCTGCGCCGTACCAGAAGCCTCTGAATTTGAATTTGAATCACGTGACAGTTGCTCAGCAATCCGCGAATATGCGGATTCGCGAGTGCAAAACCGCTGTGTGTGTGCGTGTGTTTGTTTAAGATTGTATATCTAGTAGTTATTCCTATTGATTTAATTTGAGATCGATTTAATTTTTCATTAAAAACCATCTTCCATGGAACTTCTTTCTCTTTCAGTTCTTGGCGAAGGCTGAGCACAACATTTATCCCTACACATCTTTCTTTTCCTGTGACACACTATTCGTACAGATAACGCTTGGAACCTTTTAATCAGATCTCTAGGGGATAAAAGTTGCCTGTCTGATTCACACCGTAGAAAATAATGGTTTTAGCGCCAAACATATCCTGTCGTGTATCCAATAAGGAGCTGTTAGCATTGACTCACACTCGCCTTTAGATGCCACCTCCATTTTTTCTGTTATTGCCAGTTCTCTATGGGTGGGTAATGGAGTTTATTTTGTTAGGCTGTGGAAGTGGAGGCCGTTAGGTTTGGTGGAACTAAAAGGGGACATTTTTAGAGCTCAAAATAGTGCATTAATTTTAGAAAATTGCACTGTGCTTTGTGACTGTGAAAAACATTTCTTGTCCCACTAGGCAACATTTAAAAAACATTCATAGCAAACCTGATGACAAGAGGATATGAATTCGCTGTTACAGCAAATCAGTTAAGACATGCTCTTTAGGTTTTAATTTATATTGAAACTACAGGGCTGACTTTGATAACACTCTGTAACACTAATGTAAATTTCTGGGAGCCGTGGGGAAAAAAATCCAGAAAAATGTGCTTAAAAGTAAAAATGGTTGACAATTTTTTTGTTGTTCACTTGCCCAGAGATACATAATGCCTCATTGAAAACATTTGTGTTTGTGATATATGGTCTTGGAATTTAGAGGAGGGCAGTGGTGGCCTGGTGGTAAGGTGCTTGATTGCCTTTCCAAATGTTGGGGGTTCAAGCCCCACTGTCAACAGCTGTCACTGCTGTCCCCCCAGTGCAGCTAACTGGGTTATCAAAGGCCGGCCATGTCTATGGGGAGAGGTTCATGTAAAAGAACCATTGCTGACTTTCGTAAAGAGTAGCTGCATAGCCGTCAGCGTGTTTCCGTCCCTTTCTAAAGGGTTGTGTCAGGAAGGGCATCCGACGAAAAACCTATGCCAAATCAAACATGCAATGATTCGCTATGGCGACCCCTAAAAAAGGGAAAAGCCGAAAGGTAAAGAAGAGTAAGTCACCGTTTCTGCTACCTTTTCTTTCCATTAAACTGTAAAACTATTTTTGTCACTCAGTGATAATGAGGGAAAATTTACATGCGATGTTGAAAATCATTAAAATAAATATAAAGTAAAAAGCTAAATTCTCAATTGAACAACAAAAATTATCTTTTGTCTTCCTCCCATTTAAAAAGCAAAAATGAAAAAACCTGGGGAAAATTGAAACTGGCTTTTTCTTTTCCCAAAGTGCTCTTACAGTTGGTCATAATTAGGTTCCCTACTCAGCACAGGAAAAAGAGTTACACCTCAGCAGGAAGACCAGGTTGACCTTTAGGACTTCTAGTCCATATGTGTCAGTGTTGCTGAGAAAACCCACAGCGAGAACAAGTCCAACTGAATCCGTAGCGAATGCTCAATACCATACCGCCCCACATTTCCTACGAAGTGTGCTGCATAGGGAAGAAAATAATGGCTTCTACAGCCTGCGGAGTGTTCTGGATGTCCGATGGGAAGCTTTTCGAACTGAGCTGTACTATATTTTTTGCCTGAAGGCAGTTTCTGTTTCTTTGTCAAAGATTAAAAAAAAGGACATGTTGATCTGAATTGTGGACAAAGCAATGAGCAGTTGTTCTGTTTCACTGACTGAGTGGTGATTTCAGTAAAAATAAAGATTGAACAGAAACCTTATTTTTATGCAAAATACATAAAACAAAGCTTAGCAATAAGTGAACCAATTTAATTAGCAATGATTAGTGTGGTATATTTTTTAAACTAGTTAGATATATAGATATTTTTATTTTAAAAAGTGATGGTCAGGCCACGCCCACAAGTGACCATCATACACACTAAAGTTCTGAACCCTCCACAGGCTCTTCAGTTATTTATTTATTTGTTGGTTTGAGCATTTACTTGACTGTACCCAGCAATGCATCCCTTACTAACACACACACACACACACACACACACACACACTGAGTGGAGATAATGCCAAGCTCCACAAAAGCTGACTAATGCAATCACATTTACTGTTCAGTCACTCAGCTCGAGCTCCCTCTCCTTTCATTCTGCTCTTTTTTTGCCCTCATGTGCCCTTTTTCTACCCTTTTCCTTCTTTCTCTGCTTATTTTTTTAAACTATTACCATCGCCTGTGTCCCGTTTTCTCCCATCAGATTTTTTACTTCATTTCTTTTTTACATTATTTGTTTGCGCTCATGTTTCTTTCTCTCTCCCTTTCTTTCCCTCAGATCCTGCCTTGCTCTCGCTGTTTTTTTTCTCATATCATACCTCTCTTTCTCTACCCTTTTTCTAATCTATACCTTCTTTCCTTCTCTTTCATATACACTTCTTGCTCCCTCTCAAGTGATTATCTTGTATAATAATAAGCCTGGTAAATTGGGGGGGTGTTTTTAGGATTTTGTGTGTTGTTGTGAGCCTGAATGAATGTGAGAGTGAAGCGAAGCCCTGTGGTCGCTCGGCCGCCTACAAGTTTAGTCAATATGCATAACTAGTGGGATGAAGCAAAAACCTTTATAAAGCTGGAAGAAAATTATTTTTCATATCCTATAGGTGCACTTAAGGGTTCACTCCAAAAAAATATAGCAGAAATAAAAGAGAGAGAGATAACCGAGTTGGTTGCATTGGCGGGGTGGGGAAGGGGGCAGTGACAAAGTGGAGAGTGAGACTCGAACCCCCAACCTTAGGCTCAGCGATCCAGCGCCCTATACCACCAGGCCACCACTGCCCTAGAAATAAAACAAACAATAAATAAAAGATATAATAAAATGGTATTGCAAAAAAACTTTAAATGCTTATGAAGCTTTTTTAAAGCAATGAGACTTTTATTTTTCTTCCTTTTGTTTGTTCCTTGGTGACATTTTCCCTGCGGGACAGACAAACTGAAATGTGTCACTCTCTGCTTTTTATATTAAAAAAAAAAATTAAACACATCATGTCTCCAAAAAACACATGGCATTTCCTTCCTCCCCTGCACCGTGTCGTTTATTCTAAATAAACACAGAGTGGTGCTCTTTAACAGATCACGGGTCATGATTAGCTGCGTTCTAATCACCACAGCAGAGGCTCCAGTACTTCCTTACACTTCTACCTTTTGTTCCATTTTAGTGGATTTTTGGCTTCATTCTGCTCCATAACCCGCTGAGATCAGTGTGCGCAAAGGAGAAAAACAAAAAAGGTTCACTGGGGGTAAAAAATACAAATGTGCTGATTTTAATAAATGGCAAGAATGCAAGTTTATGTCAGAATTAATCAACTCATTAATAAACATATTATTATTAATTTTATTTCAAGTGGGGCCTGTGGCATAGTGGTTATGGTGCCCTACTCATGATTAGGAGGTTCCGTGTTCAAATCCCAGTTAGACCCTCACTGTGCTAAGACCCCTGGGCCAGGTCTCAACCACAAGTGTGCCTCTGTTCACCCAGCAGTATAAATGGGTACCAATAAAAATATATTGGGAAGGTAACCTGCGATGGACGAGCATCCCATCCAGGAGGAGTTGAACTCCTGGTCACTTCACGCTACAGAAGCCGGGGATAAGCAACGGCCTGATGAGCCACTATGGCTCAGGTGTAAAAAGCCCAAAGGACTTTATCAACCTTTTATTAATCATTTCAGTCAAAATAATCTCTAATAACCTCAGTCGTAATAATCACACTATTATTCATCTAATTAATAATAAATCTCATTGCTAATCATCTCATTAATAAGCAGTATCGATAATCTGAGCATTAAATACATCATTAAGAATGAGCTCATTAATCCCAGCTCAGTAGTAATTATCTCATTAATAATCATCTGAGTAGTAATATATTTAATAATTGGCTATTTAATAATCATTTTATTAAAAATCATCTCGATATGAACCATCTCATTAATATTAATCTAATTAATAATCTCAGCATTAGAGGAAAATAATTGATGACAGTGTGGTGTGATGAAACTGATATTCTGTGATTTATTTCTTTAATAGCACTGATGTTTTATTTGATATTTTATGAATGCAACACATTTCTAACAATTTCTAATTATATGAAATTTAATCTGACTCGACACCGACACTGGAGAATCCCTGCATACATTTTTTTGAACACCTCACAGGAAAACGTCAACATATTACTGATCACATGCTTTTTTTGTTGTTGTTTCTGAGGTTTCTCTTTTATTCCTCACTCATTATTTCCTCATATTTTCCACCTTTAACTAGTTAGCAAAAATAAATAAAGTAAATTAAAGTAAATGTACATTTCTCTTCACCACTGACTGTTAAAAAGTGGTGACAGGAAACTCCTTTCATGAAAGTTACATATGCTGGTACAGTATTAAAGATTATTATTAATATTAGTCAGATTGTTATTAAACCTGCGTACATGACCATCACTACACAGTACACGCCCCTGTTGGTGATTGTTTACCATAGAAATGATATTTTGAATAAACTTTCCCTCACCGAACTACATAATGCTATTAGGGTGGTAGAGAAGCTGGGGTCTCTCTGAGCCAACACTTGACAAAGGCAAGGTACACCCTGAACAGTTAGCCAGACCATCGCAGGGCCAACACACAACCATTCACACCTAGGGGAAATTTGGAGCAGGCAGTTAGCCTAACATGGCACGCAAGCAGATAGAAATGTTGAAGCCTGGGGCTCAATCCTTCTTGCTGTGAGACGTACTTTCTAAGCACTACGCCACCATGCTGCCCTGAAATAAAGAGAATGATGAAATATTCATCCACCAACATTTATTCAATATTTCCTGTAGTAAAGAACACAGCTGGATGGTGTATTTATTCCCAAACCTTTATTTAACATTAAAAATCATTCAGTGGAACAATGTTAAGTCCTAATATATGTACAATAATAGTTTTAATATAAAACTAAGACTTTTCACAGCAATTCTTTTACATACACTCCAGATATGTGATTTTTCATGAGCAGCTGTGGCGCATGTGGAAGTTGACGACATATTCAGCGTTGGTGCGCTGTACAGAAATGGCGAATGGTTCAAAAGGGTGGAAAGTAAATGCAACGAGGCGGCGCACGGCATGGTTTATCGGCCGACCCAGAAGACCTGCTTGGATTTTAAACTTCAACAATCCTGAGTCTCTGGCATAAAACCTAGACACACACACACAATGAAATGATATGACAGTTTAGATAAAGCAATCAATTTTCCTATATGATGGCAAACATCAAATAAATTTTTTATATGAATAAACAACTAAATATCTCTTTCTATGGGAATACTTGATGGTAACTTTATTTAATCTAAAACAATAAAACTCAAGATATTATTAATTTGTTTACCAACAGCAAAAAAAATGTTATGACAGCTCAAACACTGAATGTGTGGAACTCATTTTTCGAAGGGACATCATGTTTATTATTATTATTATATTCAGATTAGTTTTTGTATTATTATTATTAAATGGCGCAGAAGAGGATTGCATGGTCCTGGTAGTCAGACCAAAAGGACCCCATATGAACCCAGGTACCCTTGAGCCATATACTAGTCCTTCTCAAAAAATTAGCATATTGTGATAAAGTTCATTATTTTCTGTAATGTACTGATAAACATTAGACAACAACTGAAGTAGTTCAAGCCTATTATTGTTTTAATATTGATAATTTTGGCAAAATAGAAAAACCAAAAATCCCCATCTCAAAATTAGCATATTTCAGCCGACCAATTTAAAAAAAGTATTTTTAATACAAAAAAATTCAACCTTCAAATAATTATGTTCAGTTATGCACTCAATACTTGGTCGGGAATCTTTTTGCAGAAATGACTGCTTGAATGTAGCGTGGCATGGAGGCAATCAGCCTGTGGCACTGCTGAGGTGTTATGGAGGCCCAGGATGCTTCGATAGCGGCCTTAAGCTCATCCACAGTGTTGGGTCTGGTGTCTCTCAACTTTCTCTTCACAATATCCCACAGATTTTCTATGGGCTTCAGGTCAGGAGAGTAGACAGGCCAATTGAGCACAGTAATACCATGGTCAGTAAACCATTTACCAGTGGTTTTGGCACTGTGAGCAGGTGCCAGGTCGTGCTAAAAAATGAAAATCTTCATCTCCATAAAGCTTTTCAGCAGATGGAAGCATGAAGTGCTCCAAAATCTCCTGATAGCTAGCTGCATTGACCCTGCCCTTGATAAAACACAGTGGACCAACCCCAGCATCTGACATGGCACCCCAGACCATCACTGACTGTGGGTACTTGACACTGGACTTCAGGCATTTTGGCATTTCCTTCTCCCCAGTCTTCCTCCAGACTCTGGCACCTTGATTTCCGAATGACATACAAAATTTGCTTTCATCTGAAAAAAGTACTTTGGACCACTGAGCAACAGTCCAGTGCTGCTTCTCTGTAGCCCAGGTCAGGCGCTTCTGCCGCTGTTTCTGGTTCAAAGGTGGTTTGACCTGGGGAATGCGGCACCTGTAGCTCAGTCCACTGCTTCCACAGGTCCCCCAAGGTCTGGAATCGGCCCTTCTCCACAATCTTCCTCAGGGTCCGGTCACCTCTTCTGGTTGTGCAGCGTTTTCTGCCACAATTGATACAGCACTCTGGAAACAGCCTATTCGCTCAGAGATTTCTTTCTGTGTTTTACCCTCTTGTTTGAGGGTGTCAATGATGGTCTTCTAGACAGCAGTCAGGTCGGCAGTCTTACCCATGATTGTGGTTTTGAGTAACGAACCAGGCTGGGAGTTTTTAAAAGCCTCAGGAATCTTTTGCAGGTGTTTAGAGTTAATTGGTTGATTCAGATGATTAGGTTAATAGCTCATGATATGCTAATTTTTTGAGATAGGGATTTTGGGTTTTCATGAGCTGTATGCCAAAATCATCAGTATTAAAACAATAAAAGACCTGAAATATTTCAGTTGGTGTGCAATGAATCTAAAATATATGAAAGTTTAATTTTTATCAGTACATTACAGAAAATAATGAACTTTATCACAATATGCTAATTTTTTGAGAAGGACTAGTACATGCTGCCCAGGCAGTGAATCAGATTTTTCCTAGTAAACACTGCCTCACTGAACCCTCCAAAGACTTTCAAAAGTGTATGAACATTCCCAAGTACAGCTCTTTCAGTGGAAATCCCTGACAACCTTCCTGACATCCTGAAAGGAAGCAGGCCCAATGAGCTGAGAATGATGGGATCCTGGATGATTTTGTATTTAGGATGCAGACGTTTCATTTGAAAAGAGGTCAACACATCAGGTTAACTTTACACAAATCTTGTCAATCAAATAGCCGTCAAAAGGGACAATAAATTAGATGGTAAAAAGAAGTTTATTGATGTTGTCAACGAGGACAAGATGTGTGTTTGGCGTTATGTGGGCCGGGCTATATATGATTCTGTGCCACAAGAGTTTGAGCTAATCGTCAATTATTATTTATATTCTATTAGGAATTAAATTTTTGAGATCTTTTGAATACTCAGAAACACCAAAACACATTACATATTCTATGGTGCCTAAACTCAGGCATGGCTAGGAGGCTCCACAGTGCCCAGTGCCCACCCCCCACCCCCAAGCATGCACAGAAAACTACAGCTATGTTTGAGTTACTCTTGCACTTTGATTTCATCAGAATTGAGCACGAGTGTGGCACAGCGACAGCTCAGATGACCCTTTCGGGATTTTTGAGGTGGTAGTTCTTTTCTAATGCTTGCTAAATTGTTATGTATAAGTAGTGTAAACTGTAAAATCTGAGATGCATCATTGTCACAGATGTGGCAAAATAGCTCAAGGGCACCCTTAAGAAATTGCAAAAGGCTGACCCCATGTACTGTTTTACATACATACCTCTTGAAGCCATGCCTGAAACCCAACAGGGGGTCAGCCATTGTGAATGCAGTGTGCAATTTCTGAAAACCAATTCTTGCCATTTACACTCGGTGTACAGACGCTCCCTAACTTACGTTTTCAATTGGTTACGGACGGCCGAACGCAAGTTGAAAGTGAACGAAATTTGTTAGAGTGACGTATGACGCTCGTACTGTACTATACATCCATAAATACCATTACCATATCTCATAAAACACCCCTAAATCAATTATTATAAACATAACATTGGAAAATAATATCAAATATATCAAGTAATAACATTAATTTCAAATAAGTCACTTATTTATACCGAGTTACTTTACATGAAGCTTAAAACAGCCAATCAACGCTTACAATATGTGAAGCACTCAATACCAAAAGTAGTGTACTTGCTGTGGGTTATACAGACTTCCGGTCTTTCAAGTGCACAAGGGTTCCGTTGAGCTCGTTTAGAACACAGCCTGCACTGATGTAAATCCCAGCAAAGCGGTGAGCTCTTTCTTTTGTGTAAGTAAGTAAGTAAACTTTATTCAAGAGATGCATACAAAGAACAAGTACATATCCTAATGAATATTAAATATCTGTAATCGTTCTGTAATTTGTGGCTTGGGGTTTTCATTCATATTACAACTCTCTTTGCTTAACCGAGTATGCATTAGATTGTGCCGAACTGAGCAGATAGTTAATTTATCTCTGTGTATGAGATTTGCACCTATGCTAGTAGGCCTACACTTCTGAACAACCGTCTTAACACAAGGGTAACATGCTATATAACTGACGCATACATACACACATTCAGTCTGTAGTTTGTGAACAATGAATGCAGCGTCCTTGCGTCAGCGTACTACGTAGGCACGGCTAAACTCAAAATTTGACTTTTTTTTTTTTTTTTTGGAGGAAAAAAAACAACGTAAAATCGAAAAAACGTAAAACGGATGAACATAAGTTGGGGAGCGTCTGTACTTTAATAAACTACCAGTAGTAATATCCAGGTGATTTCAAATCTGGTCGACAACATACTTTGCAAAGCTTATTAGGATTACTACTACTGTTCAAATGTTTGTCACTCCGAAAATTTCTCATTTTCCATGAAAATACATGTTACATCCATCAAAAACATTGCACAATCAACCTGAAATATAGTCAAGACTGAAATGGTTACAAATAATTTTTATTTGAAATAATTCTATTCTTCAGACTTTGCTGTTGCCTAAAATCCTCCAGATTGGAGACCATTAGCATTCTTGGTCGCTGTCAATTTGTCGAGGTACAGGAGGCCCTTGACGATTCACAGTTTTGCACTCGCAGCTTTGCATATTCGCGGATTGCCGAGCAACTTTCATGCGATTCAGATTCAGCCAATGGCTGTCCTCCTTCATGGACATGGAATTGGTTGAGATGATGTAACGCCCCCTTTTCCTCATTCACAAACACTGTGCATGCGCTTTTTTAGTGTGTGTTTTTAATTACTGTTAAGCTCCATAATGCCACCTAAACACTGTACACCTCCTCAGGCTTCTGGTAAGGCACCGAAGCATCAGAAAAAGGTCTGAACTGCATGAAAAAGTAGAACTGCTTGATATGATTCAGGAAGGAAAACGTTTTGCTTTCAGAAGTGCCAAGAAGTTGAATGTTGTATGAAACAAGATCATCATAAGAATAGAACCTGCCTTCGTATTCTGGATACTTCTAGTTCAGGGCTCAGCAACCTTTGCCATTCAAAGAGCCATTTGGACCCGTTTTCCACATTAAAGAAAACATTGAAGCCACAAATCCTTTTTTGACATTTAAAATCAAATAACACTACATATTTTTCCCCTTTTCCTTCATGTTAATATAAAACAACAATGTGTTGCATTGATTTAAATGACTGCAGAGACAATTAAATACTGCTTGCAACAAAAACATTTAGATAAAAAAAAATGAATGTGTTTGAGTCCTTCTTGTATTTTTATAAAGAAAAAGAACAGCAGTCCCACAAAGCTTAGGATGGGGTGCAGCCAGATGTGTTAACGGGTTGGGTAGTCTACCTCACCATCACATGGGATTTTCGCGGGATTTTCTTTTCTTTATTCGTCATATTAATGTTGTTTTGTCATAGTTTTAATTTGAAAAATAACAGCAACACAGAAAAAGTATGTGAAGACTTATTTTAAGAAGGAGTAAGCTCAACATTCTTTTAAATAATATTAATGCCCATTCTCAGAGTCGAGACTGAACCACACCCAGGCTTTTATTTTGTCACTGGGAGGAGAGTTATTTAATTCGATGATTGCTGTGTATAAACAAATGTCACCGTCTCTACTTCAGCTGTGATTATCATTCCTGGATTACAAACCCCGGCGGCAGAAAAAATCTCTCACTCGCCACGCTGCTGATGGTGATAGCACTCCTTACCATGATCACAAGAATTTGGAAATCCACCAACACAACAGATCAAAAACACTGAGACTCTCAACGTAGCTGATATGTCCACAAGAACACGCACACAAAATCACCCCGCCCACACCAAATAAATATCCGCCCAGTCCCGTGACTTAATTTTCATCCATATAAATTTTCAACCCACTGGATCCCCGACCATTGCAGAACTCTGAGGCCGACTCTCCCATCATTTAGGTGAAAGCTGGTGTAACTCTCTAACCCCTGGAAGCCAGAGAGGTGAAAGAGCCGCATGCAGCTCCGAAGCCAAGAGTTTCCGACCCCTGATATAATGCAATGCAAAGTAATGTAATACCTCCCCCCAGTGGGCATTTTTGAAAACTACAGTGTGGTATGTTTAATTAAAGATACTGTATTATACTCCGTTCGTGTCCTTTTATATATAAAATACACAATATATATATATATATATTATATATATATAAAATACACAATATATATATATATAAAATACACATATATATATATATATATATATATATATATATATATATATATATATATATATATATATATATAAAAATACACAATATATATATATAAAAAAAATACACAATATATATATATACATATACATACACACACACATACATACATACACATACATACATAGAGAGAGAGAGTGCCCATGTTAGAGTATGCCCAGAGGTAAAATAAGAAGTGAAGTTAATAAACCCACTATGGAAATTTTTAACAGAGACAGAAAGAGAGGTGGAGAGAGATGGAGACAGTGAGAGAAACAAAAGTCTCTAGCTAAGTCAAGGAGGTATGATGAAGTGGATGTAGTGCTCGGCTTCACTGTGCTGTGGTGAGAAACAAGGAAAGGCCAGTGTGTTTACTGTGTCTGAAAACATTGGCAGCGAACAGCATGAACCCAAAAAATTCAGGTGTCACTTAAAGACATCACCCCCCGACCATGGTGATGAGCCGTGTGAGTTTTTTCAGCGAAAATGTGCCGAATATTACCAACAACCATCCCGATTTGTGAATGATACTCCAGCAAACCAACGAGCTCTGTTAGCATCAGATAAGGTGGAGTACCAAATTGCTCAGTGTAGAAAACCCCACAATAAAGCAGAGGAACTGATCCTACCTGCAGCAGACAAGTTCTCCGTCATCCTGGATAACATCAAAGCTGTGGAAATAAGTCCAGGTCCCAGTTCAGCATTGAGCAGGAGCTGAGAGTTCAGTGTCGTGCTTTAAACCCTGCTTCAAAAAGCTGTGCACTGCGAAACGTGCTCATTATAGCCATTAATCTGGACTTAATCATTTTGATAATAATAATACAAATTGTTTTACTCATTTTTCTTTTGTAGGTTCAAGTGTTTTATATATTGTGCTCCTGAGTTAATATTGCTGATCAATTTGAATTTATTATTATTTATTGATTTTATTTAATTTTATTGTTCAACATCAAATGGTTCAAATTGTTGGTCAAAAATGTTTACAGTTTAAATAAGAATACTTTTTTTATTTCAGGCAAATTGATGCACTTTAAATCTTTTTGTTTAAAGACTAAAAAATTGTTAAGAAAGTTTTTCTTTGTTGGAAATTGATCTATTTTTTCTTTTTTTTGTATTCCATCACAATAATAAGGATTTATTATGTTAATAAGGATACAGTGTTATGCAGAGGATTAGTTATAATGTTTTCGACAGATAACACAAAATGGTGGGAGGTGTTTTCCTCGTCCTAGGGGGGCACGCCAAAAAATAATTCAGAAATAGCGCCACCTGTTGATAGGACATGATATAATATTTGCTGTTCCGACCAGGTCGATCAGATCCTCCTCAAAGTTGGTCACAAAAGTGCTAAAACTTTGTTACATTGTTTAAGAGTGAGCGAGAGAGAGAGCGAGAGAGAGTCTTTGTCAAAAGGCATTATGGCAGTCATGACAGCCATAAACAATGTCCAATCTGGCCCAAACTTGACATGTTCTTGAGAGCCCCGATTTAAAAATGTCTTGCAGGTGTTTGTGGCAAAATTACTCGTCTGATCTGATCTAACTCTACATTATTTGGCTATTTGAGTTTTAAATAGGTTCTCTCAATCGTTCATACAGTAGCCATCATTCACCAACATCTTTATACACATTAATATCAGGAAGTCCTACAGAGTGACCTTTTAGAAAATTATAATTTCAGCCAAAGTTGTCCTTTTTGAAAATGCCAAAGTAAAACACTCATCTCCTGGGAAGAGATTTCACTTCAGTGGCTTGGAAATGTGATGACGGTGCATAAACATACCACATGTTTTACATTTCAGAAAGTGTACATGTATCCTGATCATTCAGAAGGTATTGATTAATGTTTAAGAATGAAATGTAGGTGTGAGTGTGTGCACGCTAGCGCACACACAGAAACACACGATGTCCCAAAAAAATGTATATACCTTTTAGCAGCTGATAACTCGATTGTTATTTTCAGCAAGATGCGGCACCTCCACACTACCATTACGGTGTTACAGGGATGTGATTTGGAGAACCTGAAATTATCTGAAAATTTGGCCAGGGGTCTGGGGGCCGCGGGCACACAGCTAGCTCCAGGACAGCGCCCTGCTGGGGGTCAAGAAGCTAATGGGGTTTTCCCACTTTTTTTTAGTACTTTGAAAGCACTCCGATGAAAACAAAATCAACAAAACAAAGAAAATTGTCAATATATTTTTAAATATCCATTTATCATTGCAACATGTGAGCCACTCCACCGAAAGTAGGCTCTTGGGTCCAAAAATGAAAAATAAGATTTTTAGACAGTCAGATAGAGGAGGCCCAAAGCTGCAAAATGCAGCAAAAAAGTTTGTCAATACCTTGAAAATTGACCTAGCTGTGCCATTTCTTGTGTCAGCATTCAATTAAAAATTTCACAAGACGTTTGACGGAAAAATGAGCAGAAAGATTGCACTTCTTCCAAGATCGTTCGTCCTTAGCAACCAAACATGTTTATGCACTTCTTCCAAGATTGTTCGTCCTTAGCAACCAAACATGTTTATGCACTTCAGCCATATAAACTTTTAGCAAACATGTCTAGGAGGAATTTTAGGAAGAGATGATAAGAGAAAAATCATCATTTTAATCTGACACGCCTTTTTTAAACCCATCAGTCACTGGGTAACCCCTAAAAATGAACAAAAAAAACCGACTATTTTTTTTTATTATTTCGGTTTATTCCAATAAGATCAGAATGCATCTTTTTGACCATTATGTCAAGGTTCAAATTCCTTCAAATTATACTGATTGAAAAAAAACACTCCCTGGTTCAAACAATCACACTGAAATTAATAAAAACTACATAACAAAACTCTCTGATCTCTTTATAAATGTAAGCTTCATCAACTCTGTCCTCAGAATTATCATCTATATCCTGCTCAGCAGATAAAATCACATCTTCACAAGCACCAGTAATCACACTTGTATTAACAGATGCCTCTTCTTCTTCATGAACATCAAAATCTTCAACACAGCTAGCATAGTCATCATCAGTTTGTTTATATGTAAAAGGAATGAAACATTTAAGTATTTTTCAGGTCTTGACCAATTTCCGTACAAAACTAAACAACCCACGATCCAGCATGTCGAGTCCAGACAAGATTACACACAAATCAAATAATCAAAAAAAGTCCAGAATCAAATTTTGCATGCAGAGAAAAATACCAATACTCATATTAAACTCCAGGTTACGGAAAACATTTTCCTAAGTTTTTGTCCTCTTTTTACAAAAACACTCTCTTTTTACAATGCGCCAAACGAGCCATTTAAAAACACCATTCAAAATTCAAACCACGCACTAGTTGCGCTCTCATTGGCTGTGTCCCAACAAGTTAATATTGAGTCAGGACCTCTGATCTTTCAAACAGGTACTGTTATTCCGCTTTAAATACAACACCTCGTCCATTTAAACATTTAAATGGAATTGGTCCGTCAGTTTCGTGTTGGCGGAGCCCGCATTCGGCAAAATACACCATTGTGTGTGTGTGTGTGTGTGAGAGAGAGAGAGACAAAGAAAGATAGAGATAGAGAGACAGAGTGTGTGTGTGCGCACGTGTGTGAGTGAGAGAGAGAGAGGGAGAGAGACTGCAGACAGAGTCAGTCAGAGATGAAAGGTGTTCTTTACTCTCTTTCGAGACAGCACATTGCAGCTTATTTTTCGTTTTTTTAAGTTGTTTAATTCAGTAAATGTTTAATAAACGTGAGCAAAACACAGCTCATCCGGACCTCGGATCCCTCAAAGTTACAAGGTAAAGTTGAGTTTGGACCTCTGATCTGTCAAGCAGGGAGTGCACTTTAAATTCCCCGTCTTAAAATGCTCCGGTGTCCTGTGTGTGAGCGGAGCCTGCATTCAGCGGAGCGCGCCACAAATGTGTATTGCGTGTGTGTATGTGTGTGTGCACAAGAGAGAGACAGAGGTAGAAAAGCTAGAAGCTTAGGAGCAGGGTTTAAGCTGTTTTTTCATGGTGTAGATGGGAAGAGAAATGGAGTTGGAGTCATCTTGAAGGAGGGGTTGGTCAGGAATGTTCTAGAAGTGAAAAGAGTGTCAGACAGAGTGATGAGTCTCAAGTTAGAAATTGAAGGTGTGATGTTCAATGTTGTTAGTGCTTATGCCCCACAGGCAGGATGTGAGCTAGAAGAGGAGAGATTCTGGAGTGACTTAGATGAAGTGATGCAGAGTACCCCCAGAGGTGAAAGAGTGGTCATTGGTGCAGACTTCAATGGACATGTTGGTACAGGCAACAGAGGGGACGAGGAAGTGATGGGCAGGTTTGGTATCCAGGACAGGAACACAGAAGGACAGATGTTGATAGATTTTGCAAAAAGGATGGAAATGGCTGTGGTGAATACTTTCTTCCAGAAGAGACAGAAATATAGGGTGACTTGTAAAAGCGGAGGTAGGAGCACACAGGTAAACTACATCTTGTGTGGGCGATGAAATTTGAAGGAAGTCAGTGACTGCAAAGTAGTAGTGCGTGAGAGTGTTGCCAAACAGCATAGGATGGTGGTGTGCAGGATGATGCTGATGGAAAGAGAGAGGAAAAGAAGGCAAAGCAGAAGACAAAGTGGTGGAAGCTGAAAAAGGAAGAGTGTCGGGTTGTCTTCAGGGAGGAGTTGAAACAGGATTTGGGTGGTCAGGAAGTGCTTCCAGATCACTGGACAAGCACAGCTAATGTGATCAGGGAGACACGTAGGAGAGTACTTGGTGTGTCCTCTGGAAGGAAAGTAGATAAGGAGACTTGGTGGTGGAATGAGGAAGTGCAGGAGTGTGTACAAAAGAAGTGGTTAGCTAAGAAGAAGTGGGACATTGAGAGGACCGAAGAGAGTAAACAGGAGTACAGGGAGACACTTCGTAAGGCGAAGGTAGCGGTGTCAAAGGCCAAACAGAGGGCGTGTGATGACTAGTATGATAGGTTGGATAGTAAGGAGGAAGAAAATGATTTATACAGGTTGGCACAGCAGAGAAGTAGAGATGGGAAGGACATGCAACAAATTAGAGTGATTAAGGGCAGAGTGGGAAACGTGTTGACTGATGACAGAAGTGTGCTGGGAAGATGGAAAGAGTACATTGAAGAGCTGATTGAATGAGGAAAATGAGAGGGAAAAAAAGAAAAAAAGAGTAGAGGGGGTGGCCGTTGAGGACCAGGAAGTAGCAAAGATTAGTAAGGGAGAAGTGAGGAGGGCATTGTAGAGGATGAAGAGTGGAAAGGCAGTTGGTCCTGATGACATACCGGTGGAGGTACGGAAGTGTCTAGGAGAGGTAGGAATAGATTTTCTAACAAGAACATTCAACAAGGTCTTAGAGAGTAAGAGGATGCCAGAGGAATGGAGGAGAAGTGTGCTTGTGCCCATTTTTAAGAACAAGGGAGCTATGCAGAGTTGTGGCAACTCCAGAGGGATAAAGTTGATGAGCCACATGATGAAGTTATGGGAAAGAACAGTGGAAGCTAGACTAAGGGCAGAAGTCAGCATTTGTGTACAAGTGGTTTCATGCCAAGAAAGAGCACCACAGATGCAGTGTTTGTTTTGACAATGTTAATAGAGAAGTACAGAGAAGGCCAGAGGGAGCTGCATTGTGCCTTTGTGGATCTGGAGAAAGCATATGACAGGGTGCCAAGAGAGGAACTGTGGTATTGCATGAAGAAGTCTGGAGTGGCAGAGAAGTATATTAGAGTGGTGCAGGACATGTATGAGAGATGTAAGACAGTGGTGAGGTGTGCTGTCGGTGTGACAGAAGAATTCAAGGTGGAGGTGGGACTGCATCAAGGGTCGGCTCCGAGCCCCTTCTTGTTTGCTGTGGTGATGGGCAGGCTGACAGACGAGGTTAGACAAGAATCTCTATGGAATTGTGACATTGTGATCTGTAGTGAGAGCAGACAACAAGTGCAGGAAAATCTAGAGAGGTGGAGGTATGCCCTGGAAAGGAGAGGAATGAAGATTAGCTTCAGTAAAACAGAATACGTGTGTGAACGAGAAGGACCCAAGAGGAACGGCGAGGTTACAGGGAGCAGAGATAAAGGAAGGTGGAGGATTTTAAGTACTTAGGCTCAACAATCCAGAGAAATGGAAAGTGTGGAAAAGAGGTGAAGAAGCGTGTGCAGGCAGGTTGGAATCTGTGGAGAAAAGTATCCGGTGTGATTGGAAGGTATCGGCAAGAATGAAAGGAAAAGTGTATAAGATGGTGATGAGGCCAGCAATGTTGTATGGTTTAGAAACAGTGGCCCTGGGGAAAAGACAGGAGGCTGAGCTGGAGGTAGCAGAGATGAAAATGTTGAGGTTCTCTTCGGGAGTAACGATTATGGATAGGATCAGGAATGAGTACATCAGCGGTACAGCACATGGTGGAGGTTTTGGAGACAAAGTCGGAGAGGCTAGATTGAGATGGTTTGGACATGTACAGAGGAGGGATAGTCAGTATATTGGTATTAGGATGCTGAGGTTGGAACTACCAGGCAGAAGGCCGAGAGGAAGACCAAAGAGAAGATTTATGGATGTGGTGAAGGAGGACATGAAGGTATTTGGAGTAAGAGTAGAAGATACAGAGGATAAGGTGAGATGGAGGCGGATGGTTTTCTGTGGTTACCCCTGATGGGAAAAGTTGAAAGGAAAAGAAGTCAGACAGAGGGACCGCGAAATTCGGCGGTCGGATCTCGGTCCCAATTAACCGCGGAAAGTGAGGCATCCCCACACACCCACCAACACAAATATACAGTCGGCTCTCTTCTTACCATAGTCCCAGAATACGAAAAATCCAGTAAACGAAAAACATTTTCCTAACTTTTTGTACTCTGCATACAAAACAAGTTCTTCTTACAACAGGTGCCAAACGTGCCATTCAAACAATGTGCGAGTTGCTCTCTCATTGGCCGTCTCCGAACACCCCACCCTGTTGGCCTCCCATTGGCCAGGAGGGAGCTGAATCTCCATAGAACTGTACCCATAAAGCTTGTTTGTCACACATGTAAAGGAGAGTTGTGCTGTTGGTTTGTGAGTTTTTTGAGAGTGCTCATTGCCGCTTATTTTTCATTTTTTAAGTTGTTTAATTCAGTAAATGTTTCATAAATGCGGTGCGCTCCACTGAATGTGGGCAAAACACGGCTCATCCAGACCTCCGATCCCTCAAGCAAACAAGTGAATGTTGAGTACTAAACAAGTTCAAAGCGTACTGACCTACTTGACAGATCGGAAGTCCAGACAAGCCGCGTTCCACCCCAAAAGCTCCAGTATCAGCCGGGACACTGCCCACACTCGGTGGAACGCGTCACAAATGTTTAATAATGTACATATTATTTGGTTCATAAAAAAATTGGTTAATAAAAAAAATGTTTAATCATGCTTTATTTAATAAATATGTTCATAAAATGGTTTAATATTTCACTGAGTCTGTGTGCACTCTGGAGAGAACCACATAGCTAAAGAGGGACCTTAAGCAACGGCATACAGGGCAATACTAAGACTAAACCAGCATCACGAAGAGAAATAGCTACAATTTACCTACAATCATTTATTTTTTTTAAATAACATTTCACAGTAAAATTCAACCAATAGCCGTCACAGGAATGAACAAAAATAGGGGGGGGAAAGGTTTTATAGTATAAAGCGCTCTTTCACCGAGTCCCTGTGCACTCTGGAGTGAACCACACAGCTATAGTTATAGTTATAGTTATACCGTTTACTGACTCCACCAGCAGAGCTTAGGCTAAAATGCCAGTTGAAACGATCAGTGGTGTGCGTGCGCAACAGCGAAGACCATTTGGAATCCTGAAATTGTATTTGAAATCCTGGAACTGTAATTGGAATCCTGGAATTGTACTTACCTAATTATGTTGCACATTACAGTAATCCCCCTCCACTTCGCATTTCCTACTACGCATTCCCGCAATATTGCAGATTTCCCATCGGGAAATTAAAAAATTCAAGATTGCAGTACAGTATTCAAAATTCACGTGCACTACATTCAACTACGCTACCCAACAGGCTCTGTTCTCCTGCTTGACTTGAGTGTTCTCTGATTGGCTGTGAATCCAGCAAGTTGATTGGTCAAGATTATATTTCACAGCATCCAACACTATGGGGCTTCCTGTCTTTGTGTTCGAGCCGCATTGTTAGTTCATCTACACTACATATCAGCAGGTCTCCTGCCAAGCGCCTAAGTTTTTCTCTCTTTGTGCTCCTAAGTACTGTTGGATACGCTAAGGCCCCAAAACGCCCAGGAAGTGTTATGGTCTGTGCTAGTTGGCGGCGTTTATCTTTCTCGCTCTCTGCATGCGCTGGTGAGGGGCGTGGCAAGGGTCCGACGCTCCCGGCTTCACAGGAAGATCATCGTTAACCGAAAAAAATAAAGGAAAATGATGACAGTTAGTGAGAAAATTAAGCCTCTAGATTTATTAAAAGAAGGGTGAAGGTTTGTGTCTGTGCCTCGCCATTACGTCATTAACGAGTTGACTGTGCACTAAGAAGTAGAAAGAGAAAATACGCATATCCATTGGACCCAAAGATGCAGGAGACCAAGGACGATGAAATAAAGACTTTTATTGAGCTCAGGGGAAGCACTGGGGTGTGGGAAAATCGTGTTCACCGTAGTGGTGAGGGGAAAAACAGTACCGAGCACGGAGTTCCTCTAGCGCGCTGATGGCCGAGTCAATTCAGTTGAGCTCTCTGGATTTCGCCTGCGGATAACAGCCACGCCCCTCACCAGACCAGCGCATGCAGAAAGAGAGAGGAGTTAAACACTGCTAACTAGCACAGACCACAACAGTAACAGCGCAATAAGGCCGTTGTGAAAATGGATAATGTCTTATCGTTGTGCATTACGGACTGCCATAAAAATAATGTGAATTTGAACACTAACATGATACGTACTACCGTAAAGCAAAGGCTCTGGAGGCACTGACGAGCACCAATCAAGCACCAGTGCTGCCAGTGATTCTCCTCCTCCTCAACTTGGCTGCGGATTTGTTATTTATAAGGTTTGCTGTACAGTATTTAAATATATTTGTCATAAGGTGTATAATTTATTTATACATTAATACACGTTGCCTGTATTACATGGAACATGCATAGAACACTATAAAATTAACTTCTATATAAATTTTAGATAATATATAGGTGGGTGGGTGTCGTTAAGAAGTGGCAGAAGTCATTTCGCGGTTTTTCGCATATCGCTGAGAGGGCTAGTCCCCATTAATCGCGAAATAAGGGGGATTACTGTGTAACTAATACAGGGAAACCCAAAAAAAATGGGAATTTTTGAAGGGCGTATTGGCAGACATGAGCAAGTGGCAGCACTGAGACAATGACTTTAAGCAAGTAAATACGCCACCATTTTAGTAACCATGGATCAGTGGAATGGGCCACAGCATGTGTTAACCATAAAAATGTTTTATAAAAAACGGTGATAGTTTGACAGTGGGGCAGTGGTGGTCTAGAGGATAGGGTACAGGATCGCTGATCCTAAGGTTGGGGGTTCGAGTCCCCACAGGGTTGTCACTGTCCCCACAGTGCAGCTAACTGGGTTATCAAAGGCGGGCCATGTCTCTCAAGGTCTATGGTGTGAGGCATGTAAAAGAACCATTGCTGACTTTCGTAAAGAGTCGGCTGCAAAGCCGTCAGCGTGTTTCTGTCCCTTGCTAAAGGGTTGCGACAGGAAGGGCATCTGACGTAAAAATCTATGCCAAATCAAATGTGCGAATCAGATGATTCACTGTGGCAACTCCCGAGAAAGGGAAAAAGCCGAAAGGAAGGAAGGCAGGGTGATAGTTTGCCAGCTGCGCAAAAGGAGTTCCGACATTTTTACAACTTAAGACGTTATGGTGCTGTTCATTAAAAACACTGCCCTAAAGAAGAAACCAACAGGACAACCAAGAAGTGCTCATACTCCACAGAACATTGATGTTGTACGCAAGTCTGTCTTACGGAGCCCATGGCATATTTCAAGAATGCATTCGTACAGTCGGCCCTCTACTCACGAAATTAATCCGTTCCAGTGCCTTTTTCATAAACTGGAGTTTTCATAAATAGAGGTGTATTTTACATGTAGAACGTGTGATTCGATCCAAGGCTCCCAAGACTACCCCATAAACCCTTTAAAAATTCTCAAAGTACACCAATTTTGGATGAAATATTTATGAAATGTGTGTTAAAAGTAAAAGAAAATCTACTTTTTTTTTTAAATCTCTCGAACCACCCATGCGACGCTTTAAAGTCCGGGGGTTGCTGGTCTGAAGAGCATTCACCCCCACCCTTCTTCATGAGGTCCTGAAATATGGCGGATGCTTTTTCTGAAATAATTGTCTCAGTCACTGTATCTCCGCTTTCAAGGTCTCCTTTTACTTCAATATTGTCCGGATTGTAGAGGGGTTTCGACCATACTCCTTTGAAATTTCGCTCAACCGCATCCCACTTTCGTATTTTTTTTTTTTTTTTTTTTTTAATCATCTCCTGCTTCACTTTGATTGATAACGGAGCCCGCTTCTTCTTTTCTGTGTCACCGGGAATCACTTTCTTGGGGTCCATGATGAATAAAGAAATATAACACTGCAATGATCAAGCTCAAAAAACTCACGAGCCAACAGTCCTGTTCAACTCTCCTTCACACATGTGACAAACAGGAAACATGGGTACAGTTCAGCTCCCTCCTGGCCAATGGGAAGCCAGCGGGGCGGGATGTTGGGAGACAGCCAATGAGAGAGCAACTCGCGCATTGTTTGAACGTTTGAATGGTGCATTTGGCGTTTTTCGTAAAAAGAGATTGTTTTCATAAAAAGAGGACAAAATTTAGGAAAATGTTTTTCGTAACCTGGATTTTTCATATTCAGAGGTTTTCGTAAGTAGAGGGCCGACTAATTTTTAAAAAATGAAAATTCCATCATTGTTTCTTGAATGGCATATTTTAAGGTTTCAATTACTATGAGTAAAATATTTTTCTTCCCCGACTCTTGGTTTTATTGAGTTTTTACAAAAGTTCCCGTTTGTCAACCAGTATAAAATAAGTACTGTTCAAAGTTTTATTCTTCGAAATATTGCCCAATTTTGTATAAACTTATACCAGTATCTAAATTTGGCAAAAGTTCAATTTTTTCATTGGTGGACAAATGTCGACTCATTTGGACCTAATTCAGTGACAAATAGAAATATTTAAATTCTCTTTTCCTTTTTCAGATCGTCTTTCATTGAGCAACAATCCTGCCACCACAAAATCATTATCAAAAATGAATAATACTAGAGTCACCTGGCTAGCGAAGTTTGAGTGATCCATAGCATGGTGGCCATCTTGGATTTCTGGTCATGTGACCAGAAGTTACTCTTTTTGCATGAAAAAAAAAATACGTTTTTGAAAAGGACAATACAAGAGCTACTTATAACATTGTTTACTCATGTAAATCCAATATTTAGGTATCTAAAACCAATATATAGAATACATGTTGGTTATGCAGAAAAATGGCTGGCATTTCAGGGTTCAGTATGGGGAACAGCTAGGGTTAAAGAGGGCTTCGGTGTCTTTAGTGAGCCTCAACTTGTTATTTCAGTAAAAAAAAAAAAAAAGACCGTCTGAGCTGGGACAATGGTATTGGTGCAAAAATGTATGTGGTGTGAAATACACTCAGTCAGCCTATCAATTGACATCTCCATAGGGCTTATAGCAGGGATCACCAACGTGGTGCCCGTGGGCACCAGGTAGCCCGCAAGGACAATATAAGTTGCCCGCGGACCTGTTCACTGCTATTTTTAGGACAGGCCCATTTTTAGGACAGCGCCACTCTCCATTGAGCTGCATATAATTTTTTTGAATATATTTTTAAATCAAGTCAATATCTTCACATAGATGAATATCATTAATTATTAATAATAACATCTAATTAAATCTAATTAAATGTAAATTGAGCAAATTTGTAATTTCAGAGGTGTGTATCGACCTAGTAGCCCTTCGCATTAATTGGTACCCATGAAGTAGCTCTCAGTTTCAAAAAGGTTGGTGACCCCTGGCTTATAGGGTGCTTGCCAGTTTGTTTCATCAAAGCAGAATAATTGTAGCTCCTCCAAGGTTTTTGCTCCCAACAGTCCTTGTAAGTCAGACCATTCACAACAGGCATATACAGAAACTTTCAGGTTTTTGGAGTTAACTGTCTGATTAGAGTGTGACACAATGAGTTTCCAATACTGAACTTTTTCACAATATTCTACTTTTCTGAGATAATGGATTTTGGGTTTTCATGATCTGTAAGTTATAGTCATCAAAATTTAAAGAAATAAACACTTGAAACATATTAGTCTGTGCGCAATGAATATATATCACATCCAGAGTTTCACTTTTTAAACTGAATTTTTTTTTAATCAAACTGAAAATTTATTTCCTGAAATAAATCAAATTTTGGGATGATATTCATATTTATTGAGATGCACTGGTGTATGTATGCATATACATACATACCACCCACACATAAATAAATAAATAAAAATATATGTGTACACACATCTTTACCTTATGGGGTGATCTCCACAGGTTTTGGGTCGCTCCATCACAGAGACCCACTTGTCATCATAGCTAAAAAGTGAGAGGTCAAGGTAGGGGCTGCTGCTGTACGACTGAGCACTAATTGGCAGCTGACCGAGTAAACGCCTCACTGCCTCAGTGTGACCACCATATTTTGCATTCACTATGGTGTCCTTAAACCTACACATGTACTTACACATGTGAACAAAGGGGGAGAGAGAGAGGGAGAGAGCGCAAGTGTTATGAATATTAAATAAATCCATATTATTGATATGGCAATACGTTGACCGTAGGGTACAAGGTGAGAGTGGAGGTGTTGGTGGAGATGGAGATTAAGTGATTAAAGAGGATCTAATATAGCACCTGCGCTGGACCTGGCGAGCGTAGTTGTTGCTGGAGGCTGAACAGGGGAATTGTACGGCTTCACAATGCAGGGTAGCATTACGAAACAAATCACAAAAATTCTCAAACAACTCCAACAACTGATCCGACGTGTTCTCAAACACCGCGATCACCTCAGTGCTCACCATGTTATACACTACAAAGAATGATGGCTGTGAGGAGGGAGAACAGCAAGAGCAGAGAAAAACCGACAAGACATCAATATTGACAAAAATATTTTGATCACAGAAAAACAAATTTATAAAATTGTTCAGTGGAAGAACATGTCTACTTCTTCAATTTTTGATTTGAATACAATATCTGTAAAAATAAGTAAACAAATAATTACTCTGGGATGTGTGCGCGATACCTGTGAGGGGTCAGTGACACGCAGGGTCACTACATCCTCGCTCGTGTATTTGATCAGGAGGTGATTTTCATCCAACAATTGCATTTTCCACATGCGCAGCTGGCGTAACTGGTCGAAAAACTGGAAGAAGCGGCGCTTTGCCGTGGCACTACCGTCACGCTCAGCTCGTCGCCACAGGAACACCAGGAGGCGATGCTTCATTGAGCTGATGCTCTTCTCTTTATAGAGGCGCGAGAAGCCTGCCGGTCCCTCTGCCTGTGTCTCCGAGTATACCGCCGACAGCGTCAACAAGTCATCCTCATAACAGAACCTCCCAATAGTACGCACATCCAGAAACGTCCCCTCCGGTGTCACCTACACAAGCACACACACAACTTAAAAATAATTTCAAATGCGATTTCTCTTAAAAAAAAGTCAAATTGAGATGGACTCAACATAAATAATTCCCCTCCTTGAATTACCACCTTATCGTGGTGGAGAGGTTCGCATGTCCAAATGATCCTAGGAGTGATGGAGTCAGGGGCATTATGACCCTGGTAGGGTCACCCAAGGTAAACAAGTCACAGGTGAAGGTCCAGAGAAAGTATGGTTAAAAAGACCCTTATGGAAAGACATAAAAGAACAGTCTTCCTTTCCCAGACTCAGGTCACCTGGGTCCCCCTTGGAGACAGGCCTGGAGGAGGGGCTCGAAGGTGAACACCTGGTAGTTGGGCTTCTGCCCATGCAGCCCATCTGGGCCCAGCTTAAAAGAGAGCTATAGGTCCACCCTCTCATGTACCCAACAACTATGGGAGGGGCGATATGGATCAGGTGTATTGTGAGTTGGGTGGAAGCCGAAGTCATGGGTTCAGGCAAACCGATCCTGAGCTACTAACTGACTCTTAAGACACGGAATGTTACCTTCCTGGCAGCGAAGGAGTCCGAGTTGGTGCATGAGAGATACCGACTAGATATAGTCAGACTCACCTCAACGCATAGTTTGGACTCTGGAACCACCCATGTTTTGAGAGGCAGGACCTCATTGCATTCTGGAGTGCTCATAGGAAGAGGTAGAAAGCTGGTGTGGGCATCCTTATTGCTCCCAGTCTTAGTGCCCACACGGAGTTCTTCCAGGTCAACAAAATGGTAGCTTCCCTCTGCCTTCAGGTGGGAGGTACAGGTCCTGACTGTTGTTTGTGCTTCTGCACTAAATGATGGTTCAGAGTACCCACCCTTCTTGGAGTAGTTTGAACCGAACCTGGTGGTGGACACCTGCGGTGAAGGGTGCCATCCAGCTGAAAAAGGAGGTCTGTCAGGTCTTAATGGTAACAGCAGGCCAAACATGCTATAGCCCGTGCTGTCACCGATGCAGAATCTCAGGCGTGGGAGGAATTCCATGAGGGCCTATAAAACGACCATCTGTCTGCCTCGAAAAGGTACTGGACCACCACCCAATGCATAAGGAAGGGGGAAGTAGTTTTTCAACGAATACTGTTTACAGTGGAAGTGGAGAGCTTCTCACTTCGACTGGGGATGTTGTCAGGAGGTGGAAAGAAGACTTCAAGGACCTCCTCAATCCCACCATCAAGCCCTCCGTAGAGGAAGAAGACCCTGGGGGTTTGGGTGGGGATCCATCAATCCCTGGGGCTTAAAACACAGAGGTAGTCCAAAAAAAAAAACCCAACTCAGTGGTCATGCTCTGGGGATTGATGAGATCCACCCGGAATATCTCAAGGTTTTGGATGTTGTACAACTGTCTTGGTTGACACATCTCCGCAACATTGCATTGTCATTGGGGGCTGTACCTTTGAACTGGCTAACCGAGGTGGGTCCCCCATTTTAAAAAATGAGACTGGAAGGTGTCTTCCAATTATTGTGGAATCACACTCTTCAGCCTACCTCGGAAAGTCTACGCAGGGGTGCTGGAGAGGAGGACGTGACCGATAGTTGTACCAGATTCAAAAGAAACAATGTGGTTTTCATCCTTGCCACAACACACTCAACCAACTCTATATGCTCTACAAGAACTCTGAGGAGGTATGGGAGTTTGCCCAATCTGTCGACATGCGTTTTGTGAATTTAGAGAAGGTTTTCGACAGTGTCCCTCAGGCCATCTTGTTGGGTGTGCTCTGGGAGTATGGTGTACCGGACCCGTCGATATGGGTCTTTGTAGCTAGAGCTTGGTCCGCATTTTAACGACAAGTCGAATTTGTTTCCAGTGAGAGTTAAAGTCTACCGAGGCTGTTCTTTGTCATCGATTCTGTTCATAATTTTTAGTTTTAGGAAGTGGCTGGGGAAGGCATACAGTGGTATGAAAAAGTATCTGAACCTTTTGGAATTTCTCACATTTCCGCATAAAATCACCATCAAATGTGATCTGATCTTTGTCAAAATCACACAGATGAAAAAACAGTGTCGGCTTTAACTAAAACCACTCAAACATTTATAGGTTTTCATATTTTAATGAGGATAGCATGCAAATGATGACAGAAGGGGGAGGAATAAGTAACTGAATCCTCTGCCTAAGGAGACTTAAAGAGCAATTGAAACCAATTTTTACCAAACAATTTAAGTCAGGTGTGTGCCCAATCACTGATGAGTGGCTTAAAGCTGCCCTGCCCACTATAAAACACACACCTGGTAAGAACTGTCTTGATGAGAAGCATTGTCTGATGTGCACCACAGCCCGCTCAAAAGAGCTGTCTGAAGACCTGCGATCAAGAATTATTGATTTGTATAAAGCTGGGAAAGGATACAAAACCATCTCTAAAAGTCTGGATGTTCATCAATCGACAGTCAGAGTTGTCTACAAATGGAGAGAGTTTGGCACTGTTGCTTCTCTCCCAAGGAGTAGCCGTCCACCAAAGATGACGCCAAGAGTTCAGCGCAGAATACTCAGAGAGGGAAAAATTAAAAAAAAACCTAGAGTGTCTGCTAAAGACTTACAGAAATCACTTGTACAGTCCAATATCTCTGTGCACACATCAACTATATGTAAAACAATGGCCCAGAATGGTGTTCGTGGGAGGACTCCAAGGAGGAAGCCACTGCTGTCTAAAAAAAACATTGCTGCTCGTTTAATGTTCGCAGAAAGGCACTTGGACACTCCACAGAAGTTTTGGCAAAATATTTTGTGGACTGATGAAACCAAAGTTCAATTGTTTGGGAGGAACACACAACGTCATGTGTGGAGAAAAAAATGTAACAGCTCACCAACATCAACACCTCATCCCCACCGTGAAGCATGATGGAGGGTGCATCATGGTTTGGGGCTGTTTTGCTGCCTCGGGGCCTGGACAACTTGCAATCATTAATGGAAAAGTGAATTCAAAAGTTTATCAGGATGTTTTGCAAGAAAACCTGAGGCTGTCTGTCAGACAGTTGAAGCTAAAAAGAGGATTGATGCTGCAACAAGACAATGATTCAAAACACAGAAGCAAATCAACTTTAGAATGATTTCAGAAGAACAAAATACACGTTCTGTAGTGGCCAAGTCAAAGTCCAGACTTGAACCCCATTGAGATGCTGTGGCATGACCTCATGACAGCGATTCATGCCAGACATCCCAGGAATATGACAGAACTACAGCAGTTTTGTAAAGAAGAATGGGCCAAGGATTAGCCCTGATCAATGTGCCAGACTGATCTGCAGTTACAGGAAGCGTCTGGTTGAAGTTATTGCTGCCGAGGGGGGTGTCCACAAAATATTAAATGTGATGGTTCACTTACTTATTCCTCCCTCTTCTGTCACTGTTTGCATGCTATCCTCATTAAAATATGAAAACCTTTAAGTGTTTGGGTGGTTTTAGTTAAAGCAGACACTGTTTTTTCATCTGTGTGATTTTGACAAAGATCAGATCACATTTGGTGATTTTATGCAGAAATGTGAGAAATTCCAAAAGGTTCAGATACTTTTTCATACCACTGTATCTGGACCTCACTGCTTCAGCTGCAGCCCCTGTAAACTGACCCCAGATTGAGCAGAGGAAGACGATGATGGTGATACATAATCTACATCATAAAGAAGATTTAATTACTTTGCTACATATACACAATGCATAATAATAAATGCGAACAAACAATTTCAATAAATAATTTCAACCAATCATGTTTAAATACACTAGGCCCTCGTTATTCGCAGGGGTTAGGTTCCGGCCCCTCCCGGGAATGAAGACAATCCATGAGTTCTGTTCCCAGAAGTAAAACCCCATGTATCACATTACTTAGGCGAATGATCAACCGGAAGTAAAATACTATATCTATTACATGTGCTAAAATATGCTTCTTAAGCACATTCTATAGACAGTCTTAATACAGTATTAATTCAGTAAAATGTTGTAATGATTAAGAAAATTTTTACTGTTCTATTTATTGATGATAAAATATAAACATTATACAGCATATACTGTTGTAAAGCACTCATTTTAAAGTCTTTTTCAATTATTATTCCAGTACAGTACCCAAGTTAATGTTTAGAAAGTTTGTGTGCGAGATGTTATGTTCTGTAGCATGTTTAACAAACGATACTAAAAGAATAAACTTGACTAATTACGCTGAATGTCCTTCAACATTGAACGTAATGTTGGCGCTGCCTAGAGGGCAATGTCACAGAGTTAAATTGTTTCTTTGTTCGTTTTAATTTGTTTTGTATGTTGTTGTTTGCACTATGCTTGTCTATGACCGAGCGACCATACTACTATAAGACCGGAGTCTTTTCGGACGTTTAGAACTGAGCCCACTCATCTCCTATCCTGAGCTAATATGCTCAGGAAGCCCAATGCTAGCTGCACCCCGGCTAACACTAAGCCCAGGCGGAGTTCCCAGAGTCATGTTTCCTTTGTTCATGTCTTGCACTATGCTCGTCTTATGACCGGTCGACCCTACTACAGCTATGAGAGCATAGTGTTTTCAAACATTTAGAACTGAGCATGCTCAACTCCTATTCGGAGCTAACAGGCTATGGCAGCTCAATGCTGGCCGCACCCCGGATAACAATAAGCCCAGAGAGAGACATGGCAGGCAGGAATGCAGCCGTGAGGGAGGGGCACAAGCCAGTGTCTCTCCCTCACACCGGTCCGAAGCCCGGATAAATGCAGAGGGTTGCGTCAGGAAGGGCATCCGGCGTAAAACAAATGCCAAATAAAACATGCGAGTCATATCAAGAAAATTCATACCGGATCGGTCGAGGCCTGGGTTAACAATGACCGCCATCAGTGCTGTTAACCAACAGGGTGCTGGTGGAAATTGGACGACTGTTGGTCGAAGACGTCGAAGAAGGAGAGGCGGGAGGCGTGACCATAGGCAGAGAGAAGAGGAAAGGCAGGAGTCTAGAACTGAAAGTAGGGACTTTGAATGTTGGAACTATGACAGGAAAAGGTAGAGAGCTGGCTGACATGATGCAGAGGAGGAAGGTGGACATACTGTGTGTTCAGGAGACCAGGTGGAAAGGTAGCAAGGCGAGAAGCTTAGGAGCAGGGTTTAAGCTGTTTTATCATGGTGTGGATGGGAAGAGAAATGGAGTAGGAGTCATCTTGAAGGAGGGGTTTGTCAGGAATGTTCTAGAAGTGAAAAGAGTGTCAGACAGAGTGATGAGTCTCAAGTTAGAAATTGAAGGTGTGATGTTCAATGTTGTTAGTGCTTATGCCCCACAGGCAGGATGTGAGCTAGAAGAGAAGGAGAGATTCTGGATTGACTTAGATGAAGTGATGCAGAGTACCCCCAAAGATGAAAGAGTGGCCATTGGTACAGACTTCAATGGACATGTTGGTGCAGGCAATAGAGCGGACAAGGAAGTGATGGGCAGGTTTGGTATCCAGGACAGGAACGCAGAAGGACAGATGTTGGTAGATTTTGCAAAAAGGATGGAAATGGCTGTGGTAAATACTTTCTTCCAGAAGAGACAGGAGCATAGGGTGACACATAGGAGCACACAGGTAGACTACATCTTGTGTGGGCGATGAAATTTGAAGGAAGTCAGTGACTGCAAAGTAGTAGTGCGTGAGAGTGTTGCCAAACAGCATAGGATGGTGGTGTGCAGGATGATGCTGATGGTAAGACAGGTGAAGAAGGCAAAGCAGAAGACAAAGTGGTGGAAGCTGAAAAAGGAAGCGTGTCGGGTTGTCTTCAGGGAGGAGTTGAAACAGGATTTGGGTGGTCAGGAAGTGCTTCCAGATCACTGGACAAGCACAGCTAATGTGATCAGGGAGACACGTAGGAGAGTACTTGGTGTGTCCTCTGGAAGGAAAGTAGATAAGGAGACTTGGTGGTGGAATGAGGAAGTGCAGGAGTGTGTACAAAAGAAGTGGTTAGCTAAGAAGAAGTGGGACATTGAGAGGACCGAAGAGAGTAAACAGGAGTACAGGGAGACACTTCGTAAGGCGAAGGTAGCGGTGTCAAAGGCCAAACAGAGGGCGTGTGATGACTTGTATGATAGGTTGGATAGTAAGGAGGGAGAAAATGATCTACACAGATTGGCACAGCAGAGAAATAGAGATGGGAAGGATGTGCAGCAAGTTAGAGTGATTAAGGACAGAGAGGGAAATGTATTGACTTATGACAGAAGTGTGGCGGCACGGTGGCGTAGTGGTTAGCACGTCCGCCTCACAGCAAGAAGGCCCGGGTTCGATTCCCGGCCTGGGCGTTTCTGTGTGGAGTTTGCATGTTCTCCCCGTGCTTGTGCGGGTTTCCTCCGGGTGCTCCGGTTTCCCCATAATCCAAAGACGTGCACTGTAGGTTAATTGGCCGTTCTAAATTGACCGTAGTTTCTCTCCTGCAGCGGCACTGGAACCCAGTCGTATCGGCACTTGCCTTTCCATTGGATCCTTCCGGTGGCGCCGAGACAGGGGGGGGACTTGCTGCTTGGGTAACAGCCTGTCCCTCATTACTCCCTACCCAGGCTCTGTGCACTGGGGAGTATCACCAGTCGGGATACTGGCCAGAGCGCAGCCATAGTCCTTCGGGACTGACGGAGGCCTACGCTACGCTATGACAGAAGTGTGCTGGGAAAATGGAAAGAGTACTTTGAAGAGCTGATTGAATGAGGAAAGTGAGAGGAAAAAAAAAAGAAAAAGAGTAGAGGGGGTGACTGTTGAGGACCAGGAAGTAGCAAAGATTAGTAAGGGTGAAGTGAGGAGGGCATTGAAGAGGATGAAGAATGGAAAGGCAGTTTGCCCTGATGATATACCGGTGGAGGTATGGATATGTCTAGGAGAGGAAGCAGTAGATTTCCTGACAAGAACATTCAACAGGGTCTTAGAGAGTGAGAGGATGCCAGAGGAATGGAGGAGAAGCGTGTTGGTGCCCATTTTTAAGAACAAGGGAGACGTGCAGAGTTGTGGCAACTACAGAGGGATAAAGTTGATGAGCCATACGATGAAGTTATGGGAAAAAAATAATGGAAGCAAACTAAGGGCAGAAGTCAGCATTTGTGAACAATTTCGTTTCATGCCAAGAAAGAGCACCACAGATGCAGTGTTTGCCATGAGGATGTTAATAGAGTAGTACAGAGGTGGTCAGAAGAAGCTGCATTGTGTCTTTGTGGATCTGGAGAAAGCATATGGCAGGGTGCCGAGAGTGGAACTGTGGTATTGCGTGAGAAAGTCTGGAGCGGCAGAGAAGTATGTTAGAGTGGTGCAGGACATGTATGAGAGATGTAAGACAGTGGTGAGGTGTGCTGTTGGTGTGACTGAAGAGTTCAAGGTGGAGGTGGGACTGCATCAAGGGTCAGCTCTGAGCCCCTTCTTGTTTGCTATGGTGATGGACAGGCTGACAGACGAGGTTAGGCAAGAATCTCCATGGACTATGATGTTTGCAGATGGCATTGTGGTCTCCAGTGAGAGCAGAGAACAAGTGCAGGAAAACCTAGAGCGGTGGAGGTATGCCCTGGAAAGGAGGGGAATGAAGGTTAGCCTCAGTAAGACAGAATACATGTGTATGAATGCCAAGGACCCAACAGTAACGGTGAGGTTACAAGGAGCAGAGAGGTGGAGGATTTTAAGTACTTCGGCTCAACAATCCAGAGCAATGGAGAGTGTGGAAAAGAGGTGAAGAAGCAAGTGGAGGCTGGTTGGAATGGATGGAGAAAAGTGTCCGGTGTGATGTGTGATAGGAGCTTATCAGCAAGAATGAAAGAAAAAGTGTACAAGACGGTGTTGAGGCCAGTGGTGATGTATGGTTTAGAAACAGTGGCCCTGGGGAAAAGACAGGAGGCAGAGCTGCAGGTAGCAGAGATGAAAATGTTGAGGTTCTCTTTGGGAGTAACGAGGATGGATAGGATCAGGAATGAGCACATCAGAGGGACAGCACATATATGACGTTTTGGAGACAAAGTCAGAGAGGCTAGATTGAGTTGGTTAGGACATGTACAGAGAAGGGATAGTGAGTATATTGGTAGTAGGATGTTGAGGTTGGAACTACCAGGCAGAAGGCCTAGAGGAGGACCAAAGAGATGATTCATGGATGTGGTGAAGGAGGACATGATGGCAGTTGGTGTAAGAGAAAAAGATGCAGAGGATAGTTTGAGATGGAGGCAGATGATTCGCTGTGGCGACCCCTGAAGGGAAAAGCCGAAAGGACAAGAATAATAAGAAGAGACAAGGCAGGAAGGGAGGGGCTAAATGATGACTCTGGTGCTTAGTTAACAGTGGAAGGTTAGCACTTCCGGTCATACTGCTTGGAACTCTTCAGTCTCTGTGAAACAAGATGGACGAGTTTCATGCTCGGATTGCAGCGCAGACGGATCTACAGGTCTGCTCCATGCTTTGACCTTTTATTGCAAGCCACCCCAGAGCTCTGGGTGACACAGACTAACTGATCCACGAGATGACTAGAACTCGCTCAGAACCGAGAGAAAGAACTAGAAATCCCAACAAGTAGTAAAATCAAATTAAAAAATAAACTATCTTCAGGCAAAAGAGTTTTGCATTCCCTTTTTTTCTTCCTTTTGTCAGATCTAAATACATTGTAAACCTGAAATTAAATGTTTTAGGGTTGTTATTGGATTATACAAATAAATCACATTATTAATATTTATTTATTTAAAATATTTTAGAATTATATACAAAAAAAAGTACAAAACTGACATATGATATGTATGTAAGGCACAGGATGTATTTTTAATTACGTAATAATTGGATAATTATTCCAAATAAAATAAACAAATGCTACCTTTGTATGGCATATTATATGAATGTATTGACTTATCTTTTAGCCAACCCAATAAAGGAGGTATGGCCTCTGTGCCTGTCACTCTCACTAAAGGAGGCGTGGCCTCCTTGACTAGCTCCTACCAGAGGAAGAAGAGGAGGCACTCACCTGGAAGACATGGATGGTTTGCTGCTGCACAGAGAGGACAGCAAGAATATTCCTGTACAGGTAAAGTCCCTGATTATGTGACAAGATAATTTTATCACATTTGAAGGCACGTGTGTCACAAAGACGTCCTGTGTGCAAGTCGACAATGTGGAGCGAGTAGTCCTCAAGTGGTGAGCGTGGGTTTGGAGTCACGGCCTCGTTGTTGCGATAAACCTCAAAAAAGTGTGGCTGAGGTTCGTCGGGTAGGTATGCTGCTGAGCCAACAATCACATAGCGCCCATCGTCTGTGAACAAGCTACATTCGCGGTTCAGATGCTCACCGTTTGATGCCACACTAGTCACATGAAGCAGTGAGAAAAAGCGGGAGAACAAACGGGCTCGTACACTCTCGCTCAGAATCTCACCATCACGGCCCTCTTCATGATCCTGGAGTAGGTCCTCAGCTGCTTGGCAGCCTCGAAACTCATAAATCTCCAGTGAGGTCTGGTCTGAGGAGAAAGCAACGAAGCAGCGGCCATCTGGAGAGAACTTTCGCAGGAAACATGGCGGTTTTTCCACATTGACAGCGGTAAAGTTGGGGAAGAGATTTTGGTGGAAACAGCGAACACGATACCAGTGAGCACCAGGGCGACCGGAACTGATGCGCCGCAACTCCACCCTGTGCACAATGTTCTGGTTCTGAATGCGGCGTGGCTTTAAGGTTGGGATTTCATCCTCAGAAGACGCCATGAAAATATCTAGCATTCCAGAGAAAATGTAAAAAAATTCAAAAATTTACTAATAAATAAAATAATTTCGGAAAATAAATAAATAAATAAATAAATCATGCAGATTCATGTTCACACACCTGCACTATAACACATACATTTCATATAAATACACACACACACACACACACACACACACACACACACACACACAGGTCTACATCGACTTAAGTCATTTCAAGTTAAGTTCTCAATTATACGTCGATTTTCAAAAATATATGGAAAAACTAGAAAAAATAAAGTTTACGTCATTATAATCCTATATTGCAGTAAGCCATCAGCCCATTTGCGGTTCACCATTTGTGGCCCTGCATACTCACGGATTTTGATCTCAAAGGCTTTTTTTCATAATATTTTTAAATCAGCGCAGTGCTTCTCCTTTATTTTGTGATGCCTCCTCTAGAAAGAAAAAATTAAAAATACCATTATTTGTCTATAAAAATTTTTATTCATACACCTTTGCATAATATTGTACCTTTATTCACATTAAAAAAAGAAGCATTAAGTCATAAAAAAAACACTTAATTCTAGTACAGCATGACAAAAAAGCATGTTCCTCAAGGTCATACGTGCTACCCCTGGCATCACACTGGGCACGCCCCACTATTTGAGAAGCACTGAAATAGCGGCAACCCTGGCAAATTTTATATATATATATATATATATAT
>CM045733.1:40682500-40690000 GCA_024760905.1 Plotosus lineatus
TTAATGCAGTCTCCAGATGTGCAAACCTGGGGGTTGATTACAAATGCACACAACACGGTCCACAATTTTACTTTGTCAAACATGTTTAGAAAGATGTACTAATTTTCATTTATTTCACAATTGGCACAATTTTGTGTTGGTTTCTAACATAAAATCCCAATAAATTACATTTTGGCGGCTGTAACATGACAATGGACATGAATACTTTTGCAAACCACTATATATCGTCTATCATGGTATATCGTGATGTGTTCTTTCAATTATATTTCCCACCTGCACGAAGTCGTATGTTGTCAAACTTAAGTACACAACTACTGTATCTGTTTTTTGTGCTGCTTCTTCTTCGAGTCAATGAATTTAATTTCGACGTTTACTATATGTTGTATATTCTTCTACTTTATAACACAACAACTTCACACTGTAAATATTTACCTTCCTTCATAGTCATCGCATTTACAATACTGCATCACTTACAGTGAAAGTATATTAAGTAAAATATGGATTAAAAACAACACGAAGCAGCAGCAACATTAACTTGAAATTATGACTTAACCTCCTCGTAAATGACTTTCATAAAACTATTGTACTTATTATCAAAAAAGTGAAACTTACGTACATCCGTTTCACCAGAAATCAACAGTATTTATTCCGTTTTTAAGCCGCTGACATTTTGCGTCTTTCGAAATAAAAAACACATGAAAGAGCAGCCAGCACTCAACACTTCCGGGCTCCCACAACGCATGCGCCACTTTTTATGGTTCAGCGTGCAGTAAACTTGTTTCTCCACAGCGCCATCCGCAGGAACGGAGAAGCTTCACGCTTAAAATACTCATTTATTAGCAACAGAAATGAAACGTTCTGTTGTTCTATTCAGGGCAATGGTGGTCCGGTGGTATGGTGCTAGATTACCGATCCTAAGGTTGAGGGTCAACCTGAGGTCAACGGTTGACACAGTGCACCCCCAGTGCAGTGAACTGTGTTATCAAAAGCCAGCCATGTCTCTCACTGTGGTTGAGAGGCTGTAAAAGAGCCATTGTTGACTTTCATCAAGAAATAGCAGTCAGGTGAGCTATCCAGGGTGTATTCTTCCCTCACCCAGAGCTGGCTGAGATGGGCACCAGCCTCCCCACGGACCTAATTAGAATTAAGTGGCACTCACTCATTCGTCAATCGTTGAATCATACTGGGGGAAACTAAAGCCTATCTCAGCCAACACATGGCAAAGGAGGCATTCAACCTGAACAATGGCAACGTAGAAAAGGCAATTTAGCCTAATTAGTCTTTGGACTGTGGGCGAATACCAGAGCATACAGAAGAAACCCACACTAGCACACATCTCTCTCTCTCTCTCTCTCTCTCTCTCTCTCTCTATATATATATATATATATATATATATATATATATATACAGAAGAAACCCACACTAGCACACATCTCTCTCTCTCTCTCTCTCTCTCTCTCTCTCTCTCTCTCTCTATATATATATATATATATATATATATATATATATATATATATAAATATATATATATATACATGTAGTACTTTACAGCTGAGGTGGCACCGATCTGCCTGTCAATCTCCCGCTCCATCCTTTTCTCACTCATGAACAAGACCCCCAGATACTTGGCATTCTGGGATACGACATCATTCTGGACAGGGTGCATTCCACCCTTTTCCAGCTTAGAACCATGGCCTTAAACTTTGAGGTGCTGATTCTCATCCTGGCCGCTTTGCACTCAGCTGCGAATCACTCCACTGAGGACTAGATGTGTGTGTATATATATATATATATATAGGGTAGTGGTGGTCTGGTGGCAGGTTGCCAAGTTAGTGATTCCTTGGTTGGGGTTGTTCAAGCTTCACGGTCACTGCTGTCCTCCCAGTGCAGCTAACTGGTGCTGACTTTCATAAAGAGTAGGCTGCATAGCCATCAGCATGTTTCCACGCTGCGATGGCCTGGTGAGCCCTCGCCCACAGTCAGATGAGATGGGCGCCAGCCTCCCTGGAACCCTAATTAGGATTAAGAAGTTCAGAAAATGAATAAATGAAAGTCTTCCATAATTATTGGGGCTCTGATTAAAATGTGTTTTTAACTTCTAATAATTTTTTTTTTTTCTAAATAATATAGTACCACATTGAAGATGAAAATCCAACCTTTAATTTAAATTAATTTATTCAGTGGGGGAAAAAATCCCACATTAAAAAACAATTATTCTACATCAAATCATGTGTGCCTCACTGATTGCACCCCTGATGTTAATACTTTGTACAACCCCCTTTTGCCAGGAAAACAGCACCTTCTCCAATAATGTTTCACAACATGGGAAAATACAGAAAGAGGGATCTTGGTCCTTTTTGCACAATCTCTAAATCACCCAGTGACCTAGTCCTTTCCTGTGCACTCTCCTCTTCAGCTCATGCCACAGGTTTTCAATGAGGTTGAGATTTGGAGACTGAGATGGTCAGCGACGACCCATCTTCAGCTTTCGGCAGAGGCCACCAGATTTTGATTTAAAATGTCCCGGTTTTTAAAAGCGTTTACAATGTCATGCAGCCTAAAAGGGTTCCTGGAGCCTCAGGAAGGGAAATATTCCAACAGCATCACCAATCCTCCCACATACTTCACAGTGGGCATGAGATGCTTCTCACTCACCTTTTGTGTTGCATCAGACCCACTTAGAAGATTTATTGCCAAAATGCTTTATCTTGATCTCATCTGACCAAAGCACACAATGACCAAAGTACACAATGACATTGACGCTTGACCGCAAATCAAAAACATCTGCCTGGTGTCTATTTGTGTTCTGGATAATGAGTACAGGTGTGGGTGAACATGATACAGTGTTATTCCTTACAGCACATTCTTCTTATTTCATTCATTTATTTTCTGAAGCACTTACTCCTAATTAGGGTCACAACTCTGGCTCATCTCAGCCAAGTAAGGCAAGGTACACCCTGTACAGCACACAAAGCCATCACAGGGTAGCAACACACTGATGGCAATGCAGTGTCCTACTCATTTCAAACAACAGCAAAGGTTCTTTTACAAGCCTCTCGCTACAGACCGTGAGAGACATGGCTGGCCTTTGATAACCCAGTCATCGGGACTCAAGCAGGCACAACTTGGTAACAGTGGGGCTTGAAACCCCAACTTTTGGATCAGTAATTCAACACCTTTAACCAGCGAGCACCAGTTCTTACTTATTAATTTATCAAAAAGCATCAGAGACTAGAAAAAGAAAAATAATTTCCCATCTTTGCTTCATCGCTGCATTAAAAAACATACTTTCTTATATAGTTCTAAATATGAATCTTTAGTTTTACTCCAGACACTTGTGTTTTTCGTGCCATTGGATAGCCTGAAACTTACTGGAAAATGTCTACTCAGGTAAAATGGACCAAAACAAAAATATATAATTTTGCAACTTAAAAATTTAGACATAAATTGGTTGTTTTTAAATAAAAGGCTTGCCTACCCAATCTTGAGAGGAAAGAGATGAAGTTTGAATGCCTCACTAATAAACGCTGCAGTTTAAATAAGTGAACAAAACACTTGCAAATAAATTTCTAGAGGATAAGGTTGTCAGAGATTTTTTGTTACATGGTTTAATCTGACGACCACCGAGAGAGAAAATTAAAGTCAGAAAGAGGTCTCGTGCACAGTGAAAAAAAAATTCCAGCATTAGTAAATGATAATGAAAAGGTGAAGCAGAGGTAGAGGAAATGAGCTTCCCCCTGCCATGTCCTTTCTGTTATTGATGGTGCAAATGAAAAGACAGATGGATGGATGTTTAAAACATTCTGGTGAACATTCGAATTTTGTAAATAGACCTTTTCATACGGCTGCTCAATGGGGCGAGGGACCAATTTTCTGTAAAATTATGAAATTAACACACCGTTTCAAAATGTCAATTGACATCCTCTGACAAGCCAATTTCCATAATGATTATGAAAAAGGTCACACTTTTAAAAAAAGTACATTAGCCATGGAGATGCTTTCATGTCAGAACGTATTGCAGGTTAACCTTCAGTGGTTATAATTTTAGGAACAACATTTTCAAGATGTCTTTTGTCAACTACAATTAGCGAAAAAGTCCTCGAGAATGGCATAAAAACTGGATGTCAATAAAGACAATCTTAATAATATTTTCTATTTCAGTATTATCTTATTTACTGCTTCCATAAACATAAAATCATGTCTAACATGACATAATAATTATGAATAAATAGAAATTATAGGCTTAAATTTAATCACATTATAACATTTTTTAATCTTCTATTATATTGCAGTGCTCGCTATTGCTTCCCATATAATTAGCAGTTTAAAATTATTTCACAATTATGATATCTGCAGTATTGTATCAGTCAGAGATTATGATTCTGGAGCCCATACTAAATCAGGGTTTTCAAGACAAAACAAAATTATATTCTGTAAGAATGTTTTAAAAAGTATGTAAAAAAAATCAAAACAAATGCAGAAGCCTGGGTTATGTTTTAATATAAGTAAATTCATGACTTGTCATGTCTGTTATGCAAAATCTGGTTTTCTGTTTAAAGCTAATTTTCAATTCATTTGCTGAACCACTTAATTCTAATTAGGGTCACAGGGAGGCTGACTCCCATCTCAACCAACTCTGGGCAATGGCAGAGTACACCCTGTAGGGCCGAAATATGATAGCTATGCAACCTACTCTTGATGAAAGTCAGCAATTCTTCTTTTACAGCCTCACACCATAGACAGTGAGAGACATGGCCGGCCCTTGATAACACAGTTAGCTATATTTGGGTGGGCAGTGACAACCTGTTGAGAGTGGGGCTTGAACTCTCAACCTTGGGATCAGTGAGCCAACACCTTATCACCAGGCCACCACTGCCTTTCTGTTTAAAGCTAGTTCAATAATTTGATTCATCACTAAGAATGCTTTCTTTTAGTTGCCAAATGATGTGCTGCCATTTTATGTTAAACTGCACAAACATTTCTTAACATAAGCAATGACATAGTCAATATACTGTACCTACATGAAGTGTTTCAGTGCTATATCACATCATGATGTGAACATGACCCAAGAGAGCAGCATTTTGTAAACAAATAGAAAAGCTGTGTGGAAAGCATAATAATAATAATAATAATAATAATAATAATAATAATAATAATAATAATAATAATATGCTCTGCTATGGCCTGGTGGGCTATCCAAGGTGCACTCTGCCCTCGCCCGAAGTTGGCTGAGATGGGCACCAGCCTCCCCGTGACCCCAGTTAGGATTAAGCGGTTACAGAAAATGAACTGAATAATAATAATAAGAAGAAGAAGAACAAGAAGAAAAAGAAGACAAAAAACAGCACACAGCTGTGCTATTTGTGCATATGAGTGTAATTTCTTTATTCTGATAAAAGAACTGTTTTGAAAACTACACAGTTTTGCTACTTTAAAAAATATATATTTATTCCTTTTAATTTTAAAAATTATATAATTTATTTTAGTCTGAGATTCAAGTGCTTGTGTTTTGATACCACTATAAAACCCTGACTACTGTATTCTGGATTATTTTCTCCAGTAAAGGAGATGAACATGCAGTAGTTTAGCTCCGCAACATGACTTTGAACACGAAGAGCTTTCCCCGTGGCATTATGTACTTTGATTTGCTGCTGCCAAGTGTAGCTACTTTATTGATATATATATATATATATATAAATGTGTGTGTGTGTGTGTAAAACGAAGCTCGCTACCAGAAACATATTATCTTGTTTTGATTATTGGGTTAAATTTTAACCTTTTGTTGCGAGACCTTACCTTACCTCTGAGGGACGTGTGTGGTACCGAGGGTGTTTAAAAGCTTAGAGTGGAGTTGAAATAATGCTTCGACATCATGCAAGTCTCATTTTTGTCCAGAATTCATTTTGAATTTTTTTCTCCATTATGGGTTTTGAGTGCTTGGAAATTGAAAAACAGAAGAATGATGAAGAATAAAAAAGAAAGAAAGGGACGACAGCGCACAGAAGGAACCCTGTCCAACCTCCATGGCCTTGAGAGTATGATAATGGTTCTGTAACCAATTATCCTGACCTGAGTATGCCGAGACCAGCTCACTGGAATTATATAAGTTATAATTTGCAAATGGCATGCTGTGACCATGAACGACAAGGAGGGAAAAAATCCGGGTTAATGTAATATGTCTGAATTTGGAGTGTCTCTCTCTCTCTCTCTCTCTCTCTCTCTCTCTCTCTCTTTCTCTCTCTCTCTCTGAGGTAAGCTGCCCACCAAATATGTATAAGGTAACAGCGTGAGATTCAGTCCTACAGTTTCCAAAATAACATGCTTTCATTCAGTTCTTTTTTTTTTTTTTGCTGTTGTTGTTTTGTTTTTAACGTGATTCTTCGTCTTTCCTTTTAAGCCATTTTTCTCCTCTCACTTCTTCACAGAGCCTCATGGCCGCTTGGGCTTTTAGTGGCCGTCGGCAAAGCATTATGAGCTGAGAAGCAGGAACCTACTTGAGCTCCATTTGCTAACTCTCACCTAACCTGCTCTCCATCGGCCTCGACCCTTCACCCTCCTGCACGAACAATGCAGCGGAGTCTATGAGGACCCAGGAAGCTCATCTCCCCCATAAAAATGCTTGAAGTGTCCTTATGGCTGTTTGTTTTAAAAAAAAAAAAAAAGCATAACCAACAGAATATATGTAATCAAGTCCTGTTTTGCACATCACAAAATCTTCATGATTATCATCACTATCATCATCATCATTCTTATTATAAATATTATTCTCATCACCCTAGTATTGGTTATATCTGCACAAAAAAAGGTTTGAAAAGTTGTTTTTTTGCACAAAGAAAAACATTGGATTTGTGTTTGTGAAAACCTAAGAGGTTCTAAGTGGTTCAATTTATTTGACATTTATGAAGAAATATTAAAACTTGCTCAAAAAGAGAAAAGACATGAAAAATTATCTTCTAAAAACTGCTAAGGCCTTGTTTTTTGCTTGTTTCTCAGATAACTTGGAGCAGCACAAAGATCTACCAGTGTAAGATCCACTTTCAAGCTGCTCCCACATTGTGTTTTGGGAATCGGTGATGCTTTTCTGAGTAATTTGATTTAGTATAAAGTTTACAGTGCAGAAAGAATTGTATCAATATATATATATATATAGATAGATAGATAGATAGATAGATAGATAGATAGATAGATAGATAGATAGATACATGGGAGTTTAGAGAGGGGATTTGAATGAGGCTGAGTAAACCTGTTCAGTGTATAAATATACACTCACTGCAGTTGCATCTCTGAAAACCGATATGTGCTCTGATTGGTCAATTAGAATACAGAGCTGGGTTTCACTGGACACTGAGAATCAGCTGACAGGATGCTGTTGCCTAGCAACCCTGTTTCCTACCAACGCTGGTCTTTCAAGCTTTGCAAATAAATCAAAAACTCAAATTGATAGCTTACAACCTTGGTTCTGCATGTGTGTGCTTATGTGTGTGTGTGTGTGTGTGTGTG
>CM045733.1:40695000-40895000 GCA_024760905.1 Plotosus lineatus
ACGATTTATTTTGCAACTGTTCAGTTCATAACCATTTAAAAATAAAAAAGTAGAGATTTTTTAATTTGTTTTCTTTTTAATTATTTGCTGTTTGTGTTTTTTCATTTAAAGATAAACCTGCGTGTGAAAACCATGACAGTGTACGTGCGGCGAACAGAATATGAGCTCTTTACTGAGATTTGACTGGCTGAATGTTTTTGTTTTGCTTTGAGAATCCCATATGTCATATTGTATTACTTATCTAATACAATTAACAAATAAATATGTATACAGGTGCTGATTGTACATTGCAGGTCAAGATTATGAGAATTTGAAGGCACTTTTGTTTTAACGTCTGTGTTTTTATCTCCCGATGGATTAAAAACCGTGGCAGTTTGTCTACATGCATGTAGTTCAGCAATTAGTGGCTAATTACCATGTAACATGATTTGGGTATGGAATTGACTATAATGAACTGATTACTATGTCTATAATAGAGACCCTCTTAATCTGTACTGCAGGTGTGTCTGAGTGTGTGTGTGTGTGTGTGTGTGTGTGTGTGTGTGTGTGTGTGTGTATGTGTGTGTGTGTGTGTGTGTGTGTGTGTGTGTGTGTGTGTGTGTGTGTGTGTGTGTGTGTGTGTGCATAAATACAGCTTAATGATCATTAAGATGGATGTGTGTGATTTACAGCATAAACACACACTCATGAAAATTAAACTGCTGAAAATCCATCAAATACAATCATATACATGCATAAATGTGTACAGACCATACAGACACACACACACACACACACACACACACACACACACACACACACACACACACACACACACACACACACACACACACACACACACACACACAAGGTAACTGGTCAGTAAACATATTGGTGTTGATACAAGAAGATTATTGTATGTATATGTGTATACATTGGGTGAAATTTCTATTAAAGATAAACAGGATTGTGTTACCTCCCTAGTCTTGGAAGATGGTAGACTGATATTAATTGATCCTGCTACTGGTAGAAGTACTGGTTCAGTACTACCTGTTTCACGGATGGGATGTCAGTGTCTAAACCGGCTCCCCCACCAGTGTGAGGATGGTGTGTAGGACACCCGGCAGGAAAACAAAACCTGTCAAGGGGTGTATGGACTGTTTGTGAGTCACTGCCATTATACTTTTATGCAACAGGTCTTTCTGCCAAGAGGATGCTGAGTGGCCTCAACATGGAAGGCACAGGCTACACAGTTTTCATGGACACAATATTTAAAGATAATTTGAGTAATGCCACTGACAACAGGGCACCCAACATGTCACTCCTATGTCAGTGGTGAGAAATGAGCAAAGACCATAACTTACTCAACTTACCCATCTTTGTACAGTGAAGTCAGCAGATATTTGTCTGGGAGAACTTTCAATCTAGCAACCAGGAATACACAAACTACCAATGAAAGTGAACTACTCAATGACACCTGCACATGCCACATGCCATTATCTGTATTAAACTTGTAAGGGCCGAAATAGATATTTATGCTCTAACTGAAATGAGAAAGCCGAAATTCGGCAAGATAGTAGAGAAAACCGTACAATCTTTGGGAGTGGTGGCCAGGATAAAAATTCAGGTGTGAGCTTTACAGTGTCCAACAAACTTAAAGATATCATCCCATAAATGATTGATTTATGACCTGTCGAATTGGTTTATGCGATGGAAACGTTCTGCCACTTATCAGTGCATATGCTCCAACTATGCAAGGAACAGTTAACTCCCCCATGGCCAGTCCCAAGCCCGGATGAGAAAGGAGGATTATTGTGCGTGGGGCCAGCAACCTCACCACGTGAAAGAAAAGTCACTACAGAAACCGAAACCAAAGAAACCAATGCTGGAAGAAGGGAAGAGGTCACCCAAAAAACAAGGAATATGACGGATGACAGCCAAACCCGAAAGGAAGCTGACACCCTGAGAACCAACGCCCTTCATCCAAAAACAACCTGTAGAGTTGGCTGTTGGAATGTACGGACACTCTACCAGACAGTTTGCTAGCCCAAACAATACGTGAAATGGAAAACCACAACATCAGACTCCTGGGCGCTACTGAATCAAGGTGGACAGGAAGTGGCACACGTAAACTAGCATCAGGACACCACATGCTTTTTTCCAGTAGATCGGATGACTATCACAGCCGAGAAGTTGCTGTCATAACAACAAGAGAGATACACAACTTGCCTGCTTGAATGGACACCTCTCAGTGAAAGAATCATACAGGCAAGATAAAACTCTTCGTTTGCCAAGCTTATAACAATAATCTGCTATGCACCAACGGAAGAAGCAGATGAAGAAGAAAAAGACTCCTTCTATGATTCACTACAGAAGCAAGTGGACAAAACACCAGTGCACGACATACTACTTATCATGGGTGATTTAAATGCAAAAATAGGCAGCCAAAATAGTGGAGCGGAGAACATCATGGGTAGACAAGGTATCGGAATACGAAACAGCAATGGTGAGAGGCGAATAGCATTTTGCCAAGAGAACCACATGGTAATAGGTGGCATCCTATTCAAACATAAAGACATCCACAAAACAACTTGGAGCTCCCCCGATGGTCATACAGAAAACCAAATTGATCATATCATCATCAATAGCAGATGGAGGGGAAGCCTACAGGATGTAGTGGCAAGGCGAGGGGCAGATGTAGGAAGTGACCACACATTGGTGTTGGCAATGGTCAAGCTGAAGCTCCGCAAGGCAAAACAGAAAGCCCAAAGATCACCAGCACTAAACATACAAATGCTGAAAAACAAAGAGGTGAACAGAGCCTTCCAGATAGAAATCAAGAACAGATTTATGACACTACAAGATCATGAAATTGAACTTTAAGAGGTCAATGAGGTACTCCTGAAAACGGCAATAAGCTGCTAGGGCCAAAGAAAAGAAAGATAGAGGAATGGATATCGGAGAAAACCTGGAAGAAGATAGAGGAAAGAAAGGTTAAGAAAAAGACACTCCTCAGCACGAAATCTGAGAGGAGGAGGAAACAACTGAGAGCAGAATATAAAGCCACAGATAAAGAGGTCAAGAAAAGTGCTAAAGCAGGCAAGAGAGCTTATATCGATAGTATTGCAGAGGAAGCAGAAACATCTGCAGCCAAACAGGACATGGGCGCGCTCTACAAGCTGACAAAGACCCCGGCAGGAAAGAACCAAGTATATATTGGACTCCCCAATTAAAGACCAACAGGGAAGCATACTATCCAAAAAAGAGGAAAACCTAGAGTGTTGGAAAGAGCATTTAGAGAGATTGTTGAACAGGGAAGATCCGGATGAGGAAGCAAGTATTGTGCCAGCATTGGAAATGCTAGACATCAGTACAGAACCACCAGACAGTGCTGAAGTAAAGAAGGCGATAAGAACATTAAAGAATGGGAAATCACCCGGAGTGGATCAGATTCATGCAGAACTGCTGAAAATTGAGGAACAAGTCACCCCTGCAGTACTGACCAACTTCTTCTTCTTCTTCTTCTTCTTTTACTTTCGGCTGCTCCCTTCAGGGGTCGCCACAGCAAATCATCCGCCTCCACCTCACCCTGTCCTCTGTATCTTCTTTTCTGACTCCAACGACCTTCATGTCTTCCTTCACCACATCCATAAATCTCTTCTTTGGTCTTCCTCGAGGCCTTCTGCCTGGTAGTTCCAACCTCAGCATCCTACTGCCAATATACTCATTATCCCTCCTCTGTACATGTCCAAACCATCTCAATCTAGCCTCTCTGACTTTGTCTCCAAAACATCTTACGTGGGCTGTCCCTCTGATATACTCATTTCTGATCCTATCCATCCTCGTTACTCCCAGAGAGAACCTCAACATTTTTATCTCCGCTACCTTCAGCTCTGCCTCCTGCCTTATCCTGCCACTCTCCTATCGGACATCACACCGGACACTTTTCTCCAACCATTCCAGCCTGCCTGCACACGCTTCTTCACCTCTTTTCCACACTCTCCATTGCTCTGGATTGTTGAGCCTAAGTACTTAAAATCCTCCACCTTCTTTATCTCTGCTCCCTGTAACATCACCGTTCCTCCTGGATCCTTCTCATTCACAAACATGTATTCTGATTTTCTGAGGCTAACCTTCATTCCTCTCCTTTCCAGGACATACCTCCACCTCTCTAGATTTTCCTGCACTTGTTCTCTGCTCTCACTACAGATCACGATATCATCTGCAAACGTCATAGTCCATGGAGATTCTTGTCTCACCTCGTCTGTCAGCCTGTCCATCACCATAGCAAACAAGAAGGGGCTCAGAGCTGACCCTTGATGCAGTCCCACCTCCACCTTGAATTCGTCGGTCACACTGACAGCACACCTCACCGCTGTCTTACATGTCCTGCACCACTCTAACATACTTCTCTGCCACTCCAGACTTCCTCATGCAATACCACAGTTCTTCTCTTGGCACCCTGTCATATGCTTTTTCCAGATCCACAAAGGCACAATGCAGTTCCCTCTGACCTTCTCTGTACTTCTCTATTAACATCCTCAAAGCAAACATTGCATCTGTGGTGCTCTTTCTTGGCATGAAACCAAACTGTTGTTTACAAATGCTGACCTCTGCCCTTAGTCTAGCTTCCACTATTCTTTCCCATAACTTCATCGTATGGCTCATCAAATTTATCCCTCTGTAGTTGCTGCAACTCTGCACGTCTCCCTTGTTCTTAAAAATGGGCACCAGCACACTTCTCCTCCACTCCTCCGGCATCTGCTCACTCTCTAGTACCTTGTTGAATGTTCTTGTCAGAAAATCTACTGCTACCTCTCCTAGACACTTCCATACCTCCACAGGTATATCATCAGGACCAACTGCCTTTCCATTCTTCATCCTCTTCAATGCCCTTCTCACTTCACCCTTACTGATCTTTGCTACATCCTGCTCCTCAATGGTCAACTCTTCTACTCTTTTTTCTCTCTCATTTTCCTCATTCATCAGCTCTTCAAAGTACTCTTTCTATCTTCCCAGCACACTTCTGTCATCAGTCAATACATTTCCCTCTCTCTGTCCTTTATCAATCGAACTTGCTGCACGTCCTTCCCATCTCTATTTCTCTGTTGTGCCAACCTGTATAGATCATTTTCTCCCTCTTTACTATCCAAACTATCATACAAGTCATCATACGCCCTCTGTTTGGCCTTAGCCACTGCTACTTTCGCCTTACGCTGTGTCTCCCTGTACTCCTTTTTACTCTCTTCGGTCCTCTCAATGTTCCACTTCTTCTTAGCTAACCTCTTCCTTTGTACACACTCCTGCACTTCCTCATTCCACTACCAAGTCTCCTTATCTACTTTCCTTCCAGAGGACACACCAAGTACTCTCCTACCTGTGTCCCTGATCACATTTGCTGTGGTTGTCCAGTCATTTGGAAGCACTTCCTGGCCACCCAAAGCCTGTTTCAACTCCTCCTTGAAGACAACACGACACTCTTCCTTTTTCAGCTTCCACCACTTTGTCTTCTGCTCTGCCTTTGCCTTTTTCACCTTTCTCACCATCAGAGTCATCCTGCACACCACCATCCTATGCTGTTTGGCAACACTCTCACCCACTATGACTTTGCAGTCACTGACTTCCTTCAAATTACATCGTCTACACAAGATGTAGTCTACCTGTGTGCTCCTACCTCCGCTTTTATAAGTCACCCTATGCTCCTGTTTCTTCTGGAAGAAAGTATTCACCACAGCCATTTCCATCCTTTTTGCAAAATCTATCAACATCTGTCCTTCTGTGTTCCTGTCCTGGATACCAAACCTGCCCATCACTTCCTCGTCCCATCTATTGCCTTCACCAACATGTCCATTGAAGTCTGCACCATTGACCACTCTTTCACCTCTGGGGGTATTCTTCATCACTTCAACTAAATCACTCCAGAATCTCTCCTTCTCTTTTAGCTCACATCCTGCCTGTGGGGCATAAGCACTAACAACATTGACCATTACACCTTCAATTTCTAACTTGAGACTCATCACTCTGTCTGACACTCTTTTCACTTTTCGAACATTCCTGACAAACTCCTCCTTCAAGATGACTCCTACACCATTTCTCTTCCCATACACACCGTGATAAAATAGCTTAAACCCTGCTCCTAAGCTTTTAGCTTTGCTACCTTTCCACCTGGTCTCCTGAACACACAGTATGTCCACCTTCCTCCTCTGCATCATGTCAGCCAGATCTCTACCTTTTCTTTGCATAGTTCCAACATTCAAAGTCCCCACTCTCAGTCCTAGACTCATGCCTTTCCTCTTCTCTCTCTGCCTACGGACACGCCTCCCACCTCTCCTTCTTCGACGTCTTCGACCAACAGTAGTCCAATTTCCATCAGCACCCTGTTGATTGACAGCACTGATGGCGGTCATTGTTAACCCGGGCCTCGACCGATCCGGTATGAGGGTAATACTTCTGATTTGCATCATAAATGTTTGGCATTGGTTTTACGTCGGATGCCCCTCCTGACACAACCCTCTGCATTTCTCCGGGCTTGGGACCGGCATGAGGGGGAGAGACACTGGTTAGTGCTCCCCCCCCCCCTCATGGCTGCATTCCCTGCAGTACTGACCAACATCCTCAGGAAAATATGGCAGTCAGAAAAACCACCTGATCTCTGGCAAACAGACCTCTTAGTAAAACTACCTAAAAAGGGGGACTTGACTAATTGCTAATTGTAACAACTGGAGAGGAATCATGTTGCTATCTGCTACAAGCAAAATCCTAAGCCAAGTGATTCTAAACAGAATGTCAAGAGCAGTGGATCCACTACTTCGCAAAGAACAGGCAGGCTTTAGGAAAGGAAGATCGTGTGAGGATCAAATTCTTTACTTTCCGACAGATTGTAGAGCAAAGCAATGAATGGAATGCCACAATGTATAGCAACTTCATTGACTTCTCAAAGGCATTCGACAGCATCAACAGCACAGCCCTGTGCAACATACTGAGGCACTACAGAATCCCAGATAAGATCATCTCAGTTACACAGATGTTGTATACAAATTTCAGCGCCAGAGTAATCTGTGGATCCAGTGTTACAGAAGAATTCCCCATAAGAACAGGCATAAGACAAGGCTGTCTTCTATCTTCTATCCTCCTCACACTATGCATGGACTGGCTGATGAAGGAAGTCACTTGGAATAACACAAGAGGACTCAGTTGGACGTTCACAGAAAAGTTAGAAGATCTAGACTTTGCAGATGACATATCCCTTCATTCACACCTTTTTCAGCATATCCAGACAAAAATCAATGATCTAGAAACAATAGGAAGATGGATTGGCTTACAGATCAATACCGATAAAACCAAACTCCTAAAGATTAATGCCATGTCTACAGAAGTGGTGCAACTGAGAGACTAGAACATTGAAGAGGTCCAAGAATTCACTTACCTGGGCAGCAAGATCCATGCCAGTGGAGACTCAGAAGCTGACGTAAGATCACGATTAGCTAAAGCCAGAGGAGCTTTCTGTTCTCTGAGGAACATTTGGAAGTCAAGATTACAGTTACCACCAAATTGAGGATATTTAAAAGCAATGTGCTTGCAGTCCTCCTTTATGGATCAGAATCTTGGAAAGTTACACAGACCATCTGCAGTATGTTAGATGTATTTCAGACCAAATGCCTCAGGAGAATACTCCATATATACTGGCCAAATATCATCTCAAATGAAGACCTGTACCAACAAGCCAACACCTGCCCACTATCCCAAGAGATAAAGAGGAGAAGATGGAGATGGATAGGACACGTCTGCAGAATGCAACCAGATTCCATCCCCAGAGTAGCTATGAGATGGACACCACTGGGGAAGAGAAGGAGAGGTCGACCTAAGGAAACCTGGAGGCGATCAGTGGAGAAAGAAATGAAGGAAGTAGGATGGACATGGGGACAGGTGCAGAGATGGGCACAAGACAGACAGCATTGGAGCTCTAAGGTGACGGCCTTATGTACAATCAGTACGAAGAGAATTAAGTAAGTAAGTAATGCAAGGAACAGTTGAAGAGAAAGAGATTTTCTACAAAAAATCTTGGAGCATACATAAGAAGCGCCAAAGATGGTAATATTATTATCTTAGGAGATTTCAATGCCCCGATTGGTAATGATTGACAATCTTGGCCTACTATCATGGAAAAGCATGGAGTTGGTAAGAGGAACTCTAACAGGTTCAATCTACTCAAATTTTCTGCACATTTTCAACTCAGCATAACAGGCATCGTCTTCCAGCTAAAGAATCATCTCAAAACCACATGGACGCATATGCATTCAAGGCATTGGCACAAATTAGACCAACAGCAAAGCCAGGATCCTTGTTAAGATCACAAAAGAGAATCTTACAGCCGACTGCTTTAATGACCATAGACTACTGATTTGCAAGTGTAAAATCTCAGTTGTAAAGAAAAAAAGCAATGTCAAACCACATAAGAAACTTGACATAACAATGACCAAAGATAGGATAGAAACACTGCAGTGCTGCTTTCAGAAGAAACTAATTGATGCTCTAACAGAATGGCAACAACTGAAAAGTGTGCTATCTGATGCTGCGAGACATGTTTTTGGAAAGCAGCCAAGGAAACATCACAATTGGTGCACTGAACATGATGAGGAAATCCAACATCTACTCAAAGAAAAGAAAAAACCTGGAAAGAGAAAATTGGGGATAAAATATGGAACCCCAAAATGATTGGTTTCAGAAGAAATCTGATGAAGCAGAAAAATAAAATCTTCTTTTCCTTTCAGCTCTTCCCTTCAGGGGTCGCCACAGCGAATCATCTGCCTCCATCTCACCCTATCATCTGCATCTTCTTCTCTTACACCAACTACCTTCATGTCCTCCTTCACCACATCCAAAAATCTCCTCTTTGGTCTTCCTCTCAGCCTTCTGCCTGGTAGTTCCAACCTCAGCATCCCACTACCAATATACTCACTATCCCTCCTCTGTACATGTCCAAACCATCTCAATCTAGCCTCTCTGACTTTGTCTCCAAAACATCTTACATGTGCTGTCCCTCTGATGTACTCATTTCTGATCCTATCCATCCTGGTTACTCCCAAAGAGAACCTCAACATTTTCATCTCTGCTACCTCCAGCTCTGCCTCCTGTCTTTTCCTCAGTGCCACTGTTTTTAAACCATACAACATCGCTGACCTCATCACCATCTTGTCCACTTTTCCTTTCATTCTTGCTGATACCTTCCCATCACACATCACACCGGACACTTTTCTCCAACCATTCCAACCTGCCTGCACACGCTTCTTCAGCTCTTTTCCACATTTTCCATGGCTCTGAATTGTTGAGCCTAAGTATTTAAAATCCTCCACCTTCTTTATCTCTGCTCCCTGTAACCTCACCGTTCCTAAGCAGAAAAATAAAATCAAGAGTAAAATCACCAGCTATTGTTTGGTGGTGATCATTTAAAGTAATCTTTCTTGTCACTATTCATTTGCTTTAGGAACACTGAAGTTATTCAGGCTAGAGGAGGAAGGCCCAGGGAATCCTCTCTTTGAATTCTATTTCTATTCTCTCTATCTTTCTGTCTAAAAGTTTGTTGTTTCTATGTACCATACTTGTGCTTCAATCCATTTTATTTTTATTTTTTAAGTAACAATAAGTAGTTTGTTGTGCGCGCATGCACACACACACACACACACACACACACACACACACACACACACACACACACACACACACACACACACACACACTATACCCTCTGCTGACACTAAATGCTCTGAAAAGTCCTCCTGCATAGAAAAGTGGAGAAAACTGTCGCAAAGCACAAAACACACTGTTTATTGTACAAAGTCACACATAGAAAAGTACTAAATGCATTACAATACTACAATCATGTAAATACATGAATGTGTACAACACACATAAACACTCAAACACGCAACACAAAAGGAGCCCAACACGTGACATAGGACTATGCACAGTCCCGCTGCTACTCAGTGGGGAAGTAAATACATTCAGTTCAGAAAATATGTCCTTTGTAGTTTTTTCTTGTTTTCATTCTTTTGGAGAAAATTATGGAAATGTAAAACGGCAGTTCTGCATTGATGCAGCTGCCATCATCTTCTAAGTGGATGCCATTAAGGCTAAAGCAAAATCTAACGTTATTTTCCAATTTCAGTGTTGAACATAGATGCTACTTTAATCGCACTTATTACCGCGTGGTAGGACACACTGGCATTTAAATCGTCTCGCTCCTGTGCTGTTCCTATAAAGGTTTCCGTCTAAATATGACTGTGTTATAAATTGAAGCAAAATAAAGTGTTGTGTTTTCCCACAGATCCCAAAATGTCACTGATGACACACCAGAGTGCTGGGATGGAGTATTAATTTGCAAGGAATTTTGCTAGGTTTTAACTCGTGCATGCAGATAGCAATTACGGATTTGCTCAATTTTACAGTCCTCACGCCAACTGCTGCTCAGAGAACTTGCCAGTGAACACTACGAACATAGTTGAAAAATATTTCTTTTTTTTTCTATTTTATTACAATGTGAACAGAGGATCTGCACAAACATGCTTTACATGCAGTTGTCCAAGATTGGTTATTTCAGTTGCACATGTCTGACACTACAAGACAAAGAATGGGGAAATTAAACCGCATGCACATATTTTCAGTTGCAAAAGTGCAGGGTATTTTTTCTGGAAAAAATGGAGAAGGGTGTGCCAATTTTTATCTATCAAGTTGTAGAATCACTCATACTGTATTTCTAACTTGGCCAAACTGTTGCACTCATTGTCCTCTTGTTTTATTTTGTTTTTCCTGTCCTCAGTTCATTGTAGTCTTGAAATTAATGCTCACTGCCTGATTTTAATACTTCTTTTTGATTCTGTATATTTCATAATTAAAACTTTTTACCTCCAACTACATACTCCATTCCTGTTCCTCACAGATGTCTACTCAGTAATTTGCTCCAGCTTGTTGAAATCAGCATGAACTGAACAATGTGTGAAGTGTGTAGACTCCCACTTTTCCATCAATTATTAACATTTTCTGTTAAATTTTGAGGTGTGTTTTCTAGTTTTGCTCAATTTTTTACTTTGAATATTCTACCTAGCTGATGAAACAAGAAAGACCTTGAAAATCTGAAAAATTAAAAAACCCATATAAACAGCTTATAAACACTGTGTAATTTTATGGTGCAATTTTCTTTATTTAAAATGTGTTTATTTCACTCTTATAGAAGAAGTCTCCAGTGCAAGGACTCAGGAAGTCAGAAGTAAAGCTGTAACTGTAATGTGTTATATTTATGCGTTTTACATGATGAGCTGATGTTTTATTATTTTTTTTTTTTCTCACGGTCTTGGAGAAGGAAAATAAATAGAGGAATACTATGATGCAAACAGGGATGTGGAATCGGGCACAGCTCAGAGGCAAGTGACGTCACGCTGGACACTGAGAGAGGGGTTGAGAGATACAAACGAATGGTGTAGAACAAAGTTCTAAGAGTTTAAATTTACATATAAATAATGACATAAAAATTAAAGATTTCTAAATAAAAATTCCATAAACCACAGTAAACAGTAATATTTTAAACTAATTCAATATTAAATGCGATGATGTTTTGGTTAATAATAGAAATCTAATCAATAGATAGATAGATAGATAGATAGATAGATAGATAGATAGATAGATAGATAGATAGATAGATAGATAGATAGATAGATAGATTGGGTTTTTCACTTTAAATGAAATTCCAGTTGTCAAAAAATGCAGCCAGCTAGCATGGCGTGTGTGTGTGTGTGTGTGTGTGTATGTGTGTGTGTGTGTGTGTGTGTGTGTGTGTGTGTGTGTGTGTGTGTGTGTGTGTGTGTGAGAGAGAGAGAGAGAGAGAACACAATTTGTGTGGGTTGATACTTTGCATTGCAAGCACTTCCTGCGCTGCATATTTGTAAACCTGTTTATCGATGGCTTCTGGTAAAATGTTACGCATTTACATTGCAAAAAGACTATTTTTAAATATTTATATCAGAAGTTCATGATGAGGTTCAAAAAACCTCTAATCGCCATCCTCACCTTTTTATGAAAACGTTCAGAGCATGTGAAGAAACATGGCTGCAACTGCAACAGATAATAGGACTAGCTGTTTGTTGAGCTGTTTAACTAACATAATAAAGAACTAAATGTAATGTTTACAAGAATGAACTGGTTTGAAATTTAGCATAATTATCAGTGTGTTGTGGTTCACAATATAAATACCCTCTTATGGCTAGTGAGACCATACTAATACTAATACTAATCTTCTTCTTTTCCTTTCGGCTTTTCCCTTCAGGGGTCGCCACAGCGAATCATCTGCCTCCATCTCACCCTGTCCTTTGCATCTTCTTCTCTTACACCAACAACCTTCATGTCCTCCTTCACCACATCCATGAATCGTCTCTTTGGTCTTCCTCTAGGCCTTCTGCCTGGTAGTTCCAGCCTCAGCATCCTATTACCAATATACTCACTATCCCTCCTCTGTACATGTCCAAACCATCTCAATCTAGCCTCTCTGACTTTGTCTCCAAAACGTCTTACATGTGCTGTCCCTCTGATGTGCTCATTCCTAATCCTATCCATCCTCGTTACTCCCAAAGAGAACCTCAACAACTAATACTAATACTAATACTAATACTACTACTACTACTACTGCTACTACTACTACTACTACTACTACTACTACTACTAATAATAATAATAATAATAATAATAATAATAATAATCCATTTTAGATGTCATTGGTTTGGCTTTACCATGCTGGCAAAACCTAATGCATATTGTTAAGATACTACCTAGTTCGCTGGAAATTAATAATTTTAGCTAAAATGAGTACTTTTTGATAAACTAGAAACCAGCATTGTAGCATGACAAATCACTTACACTCTATATCATAGATACTTGGAGGAAAGGTACAAATAAAGGTAATGTAACGGTTAGCAGTTCTCTGTATCCATGCACAGTCAGCTGCTATATTGTTATAAACTAAAAATTAAATCTAAGTTTAAGACTTGTTTTAATGTTGGTAGCTTTAGATATTGTTGTTGTTGTTGTTGTTGTTGTTGTTGTTGTTGTTGTTGTTGTTGTTTATGGGAAGCACATTATGAATTTGACTGAGAAAAATGGATGAGTTCCTCAGTTCCTCAAAGTTTCCAGTCCATAAAAGGAGTTTTAAAATGTACACAATTCATGATGTATGTAATGCACAAATACAGAAAGTACATGCAGTACAACCATTTCTTGTAAGCCATGCAATACAATTGCCATATAATTACCAATAGCCATACAATTGATCACAAAAACTCCAGCATTATTCTTCAAGAATACAGAAATGAAGGATGTGAAATAAAAGGGAATCCCTTCACACCTATTGTGTGAAAATATTATCCAACATGAGCACTGATGACTCAATCACTCATTTGCTAAACCGCTTAATCCTATTAGGGTCACGAGTAGGCTGGAGCTTATCACAGCTGCCACTGGACGAAGAAGGGGTACGCATCAAACAGCTTGCTAGACCTTTGCAATACCAACACACACAACCACTAAGACTCAAACATATGACTAGGGGAAATTTGGAACAGCCAGTTAGCATGAAGTGCATGCTTATGTTCTGTTGGAAGAAACCAGAGTACCCAGAAGAAAGCCACGCAGGCATGGAGAAAACATGCAAATTCCACACAGAAACACCTGATTTCAGGAATCCAACCCAGGACATGTCAGTGCCATGCACAAATTATGAATTGCTAAATAAAGTGTTTCATATTTATCACATTTTGTTTATAAATTGTGGAAGAGTTAGCGAGAACTGTATCACTGATAGAACATTTGCTGTTACATTAATAAACACTAATAAACACATTTTTTTAATTATTTTCACTAGCATCATCACAATCATCATTGTGTTTTTTTATTTTTATTATACCATCATGTGGGTTTAATTTAATTTGAAAACATTTAACATATCTTTTTTCATGTATATAACATGTAAATAATTTTAATAAAGTCAACTCTTCATATCATCATTGTGGTGGGATTTGAAGCTTAGTGTGAAGAAAAGCAAAGAAAGGAACACATTTAGTCTGTCAGATTAATCTACATATAAAACATTATTTACACTAGAGGGTTTATTTGCTTTTTAAACTCTACACTGATGTAACAATTGTGGGGCAGTGGTGGCCTTGTGGTAAAGTGCGCTGGATCGCTGATCCTAAGGTTGGGGATTCGAGTCCCACTCTTCACAAGGTTATCCCCAGTGCAGCTAACTGGGTTATCCAAGGCCAGCCATGTCTCACACTGGCGATGGTGAGAGGTTCATGTAAAAAAACATTGCTGATTTTTGTAAAGAGTAGCTGCATAACCGTCAGTGTGTTTCTGCCCCTTGCTAAAGGGTTGTGTCAGGAAGGGCATCCGATGCAAAAACCTATGCCAAATCAAACATGCGATTGGGGGTTCAAACCCCATTGTCAATGGTTGTCACTGCTGTCCCCCAAGTGCAACTAACTGGGTTAGTGAGTAAAGTCCAGCCATGTCGCTCGATATGTATGGGGTGAGGCATGGAAAAGAACCATTGCTGACTTTTGTCAAAAGTAAGCTGCACAGCTGCCAACGTGTTTCTGCCCTGTGATGGCCTGCCAAGCTGTCCAGGGTGTATTCTGAGCTCACCCAGAGTCAGCTAAGATGGGCACCACCATCCCTGTGATACTAATTAGGGCGTTCAAAAAATGAATTAATGATTGAATGAATATTATACATTAAAGTTGTAAACAAGGCCATTTTATTAGTTTTCTGTAATAAATATAGTCTTGATACGAAGTCTTTGGGGAAAACTATATGAATATATAAATCTTAATTAGGAGTGCAAGGAGACTGGCGCCTATCTCAGCCGCCTCTTGTTGAGGACAGAATACACCCTGGAGAGCACACCAGACCAATATATATATATATATATATATATATATATATATATATATATATATATATATACTGTATATATATATTTATATTTATATATATATGAGAGATTTCCTTTCGGCTATTTCCCTTTATCAGGGGTCGCCACAGCAAATGATTTGCATGTTTGATTTGGCATAGGTTATTACGTTGGATGCCCTTCCTGTCATAACCCTTTAGCAAGGGACAGAAACACGCTGACTGCTATTCAGCCTACTCTTTACGAAAGTCATCAATGGTTCTTTCACATGCCTCACAACATAGACAGTGAGAGACATGGTTGGCCGCTAATGGTGAGAAAGGTGAAGAAGGCAAAGGCCGAGCAGAAGACAAAGTGGTGGAAGCTGAAAAAGGAAGAGTGTCGTGTTGTCTTCAAGGAGGAGTTGAAACAGGCTTTGGGTGGTCAGGAAGTGCTTCCAGATTATTGGACAACCACAGCTAATGTGATCAGAGAGACAAGTAGGAGACTACTTGGTGTGTCCTCTGGAAGGACAGTAGATAAGGAGACTTGGTGGTGGAATGAGGAAGTGCAGGAGTGAAGTGTGTACAAAGGAAGAGGTTAGCTAAGAAGTAGTGGGACATGGAGAGGACCAAAGAGAGTAAACAGGAGTACAGGGAGACACAGCGTAAGGTGAAGGTAGCGGTGTCAAAGGCCAAACAGAAGGTGTATGATGACTTGTATGATAGGTTGGACAGTAAAGAGGGAGAAAATGATTTATACAGGTTGGTACAGCAGAGAAATAGAGATGGGAAGGATGTTCTGCAAGTTAGAGTGATAAAGGACAGAAAGGGAAATGTATTGACTAATGACAGAAGTGTGCTGAGAAGATGGAAAGAATACTTTGAAGAGCTGATGAATGAGGAAAATGACAGAGAAAAAAGAGTAGAAGAGGTGACTGTTGAGGACCAGGAAGTAGCAAAGATTAGTAAAGGTGAAGTGAAGAGGGCACTGAAGAGGATGAAGAGTGGAAAGGCAGTTAGTCTTGATGACATACCGCTGGAGGTATGGAAGTGTCTAGGCGAGGTAGCAGTAGATTTTCTGACAAGAACATTCAACAAGGTCTTAGAGAGTGAGAGGATGCCGGAGGAATGGAGGAGAAGTGTGATGGTGTCCATTTTTAGGAACAAGGGAGACGTGCAGAGTTGTGGCAACTACAGAGGGATAAAGTTGATGAGCCATACAATGAAGTTATGGGAAAGAATTGTGGAAGTTAGACTAATGGCAGACGTCAGAATTTGTGAACAACAGTTTGGTTTCATGCCAAGAAAGAGCACCACAGATGCAGTGTTTGCTTTGAGGATGTTAATAGAGAAGTACAGAGAAGGCCAGAGGGAGCTGCATTGTGCCTTTGTGGATCTGGAGTAAGCATATGACAGGGTGCTGAGAGAGGAACTGTGGTATTGCATGAGGAACTCTGGAGAGGCAGAGAAATCTAGAGAGGTGGAGCTATGCCCTGGAAAGGAGAGTAAGGAATGTTAGCCTCAGTAAGACAGAATACATGTGTGTGAACGACAAGTACCCAAGAGGAACGGTGAGGTTACAGGAAGCAGAGGTAAAGAAGGTGGAGGATTTTAAGTACTTAGGCTCAACAATCCAGAGCAATGGAGAGTGTGGAAAAGAGGTGAAGAAGCGTGTGCAGGCAGGTTGGAATGGTTGGAGAAAAGTGTCCTGTGTGATGTGTGATGGGAAGGTATCGGCAAGAATGAAAGGAAAAGTGTACAAGACGGTGTTGAGGCCAGTGATGTTGTCTGGTTTAGAAACAGTGGCACTGGGGTAAAGACAGGAGGCAGAGATGGAGGTAGCACAGATGAAAATGTTGAGGTTCTCTTTGGGAGTAACAAGGATGGATAGGATCAGGAATGAGTACATCAGAGGGACAGCACATGTAAGAGGTTTTGGACATAAAGTCAGAGAGGCTTGATTGAGATGGTTTGGACATGTACAGAGGACGGACAGTGAGTATATTGGTAGTAGGATGCTGAGGTTGGAACTACCAGGCAGAAGGCCTAGAGGAAGACCAAAGAGGAGATTTATGGATGTGGTGAAGGACGACATGAAGGTAGTTAGAGTAAGAGTAGAAGATGCAGAGGATAGGGTGAGATGGAGGCAAATTATTCGCTGTGGTGACCCCTGAAGGGAACAGCCGAAAGGAAAAGAACATTTTATTTTTCTGTTTCATCAGCTTTCTTCTGAAACCAATATATTAAATATATATGTTTGTGTGTGTATATATGTGTGTGTGTATATATGTGTGTGTGTGTATATATATATATATATATATGTGTGTGTGTGTGTGTGTGTGTGTGTGTGTGCGTGTGTGTGTGTGTGTGTGTGTGTGTGTGTAATATTGTAATATTTCTATCTAAACTTTTAAAGTATAAATTTAGGTGATGAAGTCTTTCTTAAGAGTCTCAACGCAGCACTCCAACCGTTGGCTTTTATTTTGAATTTTTTTTTTCTCTGTGCCTCTTTCCCTAAACTTTCTTTTTTTTTCGGTGTGGTGGCGTCATGTATATTGTGACTTCTGATTGGCCCATCGCAGCGACTCAACTGAGCTTTTAAAGGAGCCGCAGGCAGTGGAGACGCAAAGACGGAGCCCAAGCATCTCCATCTCATCTTAGCCTTTCCCAGCTTTCTCCAGCTCTCCATCCTTCCATCATTCCATCTCCGGGTGTATCTCAAGCAGACGTAAGACGTTTTTTTAAATATTCAAATACAAATAAGAATGAAAAAAATAATTTTTTTCTTCAGAATTATGTGTTGCATGTTGAGATAAATCCTAATTTTTAAGAGTTAGAGGGTGTAGGCTGTCTCTCTGCTTAAAGTGTCATCATCATCATCATCATCATCATCATCATCATTTTCGATATAAATATTATTATAATTAGTATTTTGAAACACTTGTTTGCTCTCTGTTTTTTCAGTATAAGATGTATGCATGCATGTGTAATTTCTCTATATCATGAATATTCAAATCAATGAAGGGGGGTTATTTTGTAGAATAAATTAAATAAGAATGTGGATCAACAATTAACGCGCGCGCGCGCTCGTGTGTGTGTGTGTGTGTGTGTGTGTGTGAGAGAGCGAGAGAGAGAGAGAGAGAGGGAGAGAGAAGTCAAATCAAACCTGCTGGTGCAGCATTGATATAAATATCAACAGGTACACACACAGAGAAAAATGAAATGAGGTCAAAATGTGATCTCCATATAAATATAAATATGTAACATGAGATTGAATTATAAATCTTCCTATATGTTATCATATTTTACATTTATAATGCCCGAGGCTGCATAAAATGTGTAAAATAAATAAATGCATGGAGATTAAGTCATAGGCTGCACGATGGTGTCGTGGCTGCAGCACATCCGCCTCACAGCTCGGAGGTCCTGAGTGCTTGAACAATTCTGTGCGGGTTCGCATGTTCTCGCCGTGTTTATCTGGGTTTCCTCCGGGTATTAAGATTTCCTCCCACAGTGCACAAACATGCACAGTCGGTTAATTGGCTGTTCCAAATCCTAGGTATAAGTGTGATGGCCTGGCGAGCTGTCCAGGGTGTAAACCGCGCTCACCCAGAGTTGGTTGAGATGGGCAAAAGCCACCCTGCGACCCGAATTAGGATTAAGCAGCTCAGAAAATGAATGAATGAATGAGTGATGAGAAACTTTGTTTACAATCTTACAAGTGTTTATATTATCAATCCAGAGGCTTGTTATACTAAAACATATTTATATTTTAAAGTGAATAAATAGATAAATTATTATTATTTTTTTAATTGGGTCTCTCTCTCTCTCTCTCTCACACACACACACACACACACACACACACACACACACACACACACACAAGTGTGTGTGTGTGTGTGTGTGTGTGTGTGTGTGTGTGTGTGTGTGTTGTTTGTTGTTGTTGTTGTTGAGTTGTGTATAAAACACTGCACATGGTAAGTATGATCATCAATCATTATATGAAATATAATATATATTTATATAGTACACCTTTCAAAAATTGTATAAAGTTATTTTCAGACATAAAAATATATACCTGTCAAGTTCAATATAAAAAAATGACTGAATAAATTAAAAAAAAATATTGCTTTTTAATTATTAAATTATTAAAATTCCAATCCTTATCTTTTGTACCATTTTTCTCTTCTTTTTTTATTATTTTTAAAACTGTTAAGTATTCACAGAACCACAAATTTTATCCTTGTTTTGTTTCTTCCTTCTTGTATTTTTTGTATTTGTGAATTGCTGTCTATCAGCAATTTGTGTCTTGATTTAGACATTTTTCAAAGTCATAGCTCCAAATTGGGGGACATATGATTTGAAGTATGCATCTTGTGGAGACGTTATGATACACGTCATTGAATCTAGAATATGCGTAGATTATAATAAAAAAGTGTTTAAGCTGTTTTTTTTCTCTAATATTTAATGATTGATGACAAATACATAATTTGAATAAAATACAAATATATTTGCTTGGAAGACAGTAACAAAATGCAATTTGAAATGTATGAAATAGAAAGGAAAGGTTTTAAAGCATAGCATACATAAAACTCCAGTTCTAACATCCATACAAATGCTTGATTTGTTTTATCAAATACGTATAACCATGTATATCCTAATGTCCACTTTATTTTGTGGAATAGGTTAGACCTGAAGTGTCCCTACAAGACCCTTAATTCCCCAGCTGTGTGTTGACCCAAATGACTACAATTAAGGCTGAAGAGCTCTCTATTATAGTCATCCTCACTTAAAACCAATAGTAAAGTACATGTCTTTTCTGTCATTTAATTGTGGGGAGAGAGAAAGAGAGGGAGAAAGAGTTCCATTGGTCTTCTTTCAGGCCTTGACTCTTGTCTATTCTGCTGTGTAATGAAATTACCTCTATCCAACTCCAAGGCCCTCCCTTGAGGTCAAGGTGTGTGTGTGTGTGTGTGTGTGTGTGTGTGTGTGTGTGTGTGTGTGTGTGTGTGTGGGTGTGTGTGTGTGTGTGTGGGTGTGTGTGTGTGTGTGTGTGTGTGTGTGTGTGTGCGTGCTTGTGTGTGTGTGTGTGTGTGTGTGTGTGTGTGTGTGAGTATGTGTGTGTGAGTGGGTGAGTGTGCGTGTGTGGGGGGGAGTCCTTAATTCCTATGCTGTATCCTTACATTGTCTCCATATTCAATTTAATGTTTTCTACTAAAATTATTCATAAATAATTTTTCTATCTTTCTGTTTTTGTCACACACTAATTGCTGAGAATTATTTATTTTCATAATCTTCAAAAGTCTTTCCGATAACAGTACATTTTTGTGTTGTTTTTCAAGTATTAAAGGTCTAAAGAGATAACAAGAAATTTTAATGTTTTATTCTTTCTTTTTGATGAGGTGGTTTTTAAATATGAATAAATTTAAATATAAAAATAATTATGTACAGATTTTAAAATATAAAATGTCGGCCTGCCATGGCTTCTGGTGCAAATGGCTGAACCTGAAAGATGTTATTTTATATGTACATTTAAACACACACACACACACACACACACACACACACACACACACACACACACACACACACACATACACACGTAACAACAATATTGATAATCTTATAAAATATTACAAAAATATGATGGACTGAAATCTGCCCAAAAACGAAAAACAGGATTTATCGAGACATGGGAAAGTGTTAACGAGCGATTTCCTCATTTACATAATTTATTTACAAGGCAGATCTATTAGTACAAGCATTAACAGTTGTTGCTTCTTGCTGCCCCGAAGAAGATTCAGTGTGTGTGTGTGTGTGTGTGTGTGTGTGTGTGTGTGTGTGTGTGTGTGTGTGTGTGTGTGTGTGTGTGCATGCGTGCGTGTGTGCGTGCGTGCGTATGAGTGATCCCCCTTTCTTTTTCAATTAGTTTCAGCACTTCGGATAGCACTCACTCTTCATGCAGATAATGGTCCTGTATTGGTAAATATTAATACACCAAGATGTTTGGGGTTCTGGGGTAGAGACAAAACTGCAGTAAATATTAGCATACTGTAGTTCTGTGACATATACACTTTAAATAAATAAATAAATAAAAATAAAAAAAGGAACATAGCACACAGTCAGCAGTCGTCAGTGTTGGTCAGGGTGGATGCTATTATGCAATAAGGTACGATACATGGCTGTTCATTACTTAGCTGGTAGCAATTTTACTGCTTAAGCCTGGCTACCTGTTACATTCTGTTTTCTGAGGGTTCATCTTCAATTTAGCTTTCTCCTGACTACTACATGTCTCAGCTTTATCAGAGCTGCAGAATAAGCAAATCACAGCCGGGGAATTTTAAACCTTCCTATAAACCTTCCATAAAATTCCAGCAAATTTAATCAAATCTGTTTCAGCTACAGGCCCTGCAATGGCCTGGCGAGGCGAGGGCGTACTTTGCATTCGCCCAGAGTCAGCTCAGATGGGCACTAGCTTCCCCATGACCCTGATTAGGATTAAGTGGTTCAAAAAATGAATGCATGAATGACTGAATATTTCAGCCACAAAGAATTAACCTTCAAGTAGCTGACATATTTCACATACATTAATGACCAGCCAGGGTCACTTTTGTCCGCAGCATGAAACATTGGCATCGTAGTTCGGGTGCCGTACTCATGATCGCGAGGTTGTGTGTTCAAATCCTGGTGAGACCCCCACTGTGCTAAGACCCCTGGGCAAGATCTTAACCAAAAGTGTGCTTCTGCTCACCCAGCAGTATAAATGGGTACCAGTAAAATATACTGGGAAGGTAACCTGTAATGGACTAGCATCCCATCCAGGAGCAGTTGTACTCCTAGTCGCTTTACGCTATGGAAACAGGGGATAAGCACCGGCCTGATCAGCCACTATGGCTCGGGTATAAAAAGCCCAAAGGACTTTACCTTTTAATGACCAGCCAGGGTCATTTTTGACCCCAGCATGAAACATGCAACGGTTTATCTCAAATAATGACTTCAGCCAATGTTATATTAAATGTAATTAAGTGCACTTTATTATGAATATATAGTGACTGCTTTGGCATTAAAACACATTATTGGTTTAAACAATTTGAAGAGAACTACAATATAAGAACATCATTAACTACAACAAATACTATCAAAGTTATGGATAACTGCATACAATGACAACTGAAGTTGTTTAGTGTTTAATACTGCAGTCTGTTTTGAAAAGCAGTTCAGTGTTGAACTTACGAACTTAACATACAAAACTTCAAGTCTCAATGCCTCAGCTACACCAAATCTCGCTAAGATCTGCCTGCCATTATCATCCTAAAACAAAACAAAATATTAATTCTGTGTCATCTTTCCCAACATTAATCCGGTATTTTACAATGGGGTCATTAATGACCCCTGAAAGATGTATTTTACCTGAAGATAGCCTTGACATAAAAATTACAAACAAAACCATAGAACTTTAGGTCACACATCAACATACAAATTCACAAAAAAAAAAAAAAAAAAACTCGAAGTTTCTGTTTGATATCATTAAAAAGAACAATAACTAAATTCAAATGGGGTCATAAATGACCCCTGTCAATCGCTTGAAGGTTAAGTATCACAAGAAACTAAAAAATATTCAGAAAGTAAAGAAGGGAATATGTCGAGCCACTGGAGGATTAAGGTAAAAACTTTTGTGGGGTGGAGGGTACTTTACGTGTTCCTTCACAATACTTTTAAATTTCCCGACAATACTTTTGTGTTACGCTAAAAATAAGACATTGATTCATGACAACTATATAGGGTATACATCACTCTACACTAAAGAAAGTGCATTCAGCTTTCCAACAATGAGACCACCATCGCAAATGCTGAATGGCTTGAGTTTATCATAAGAGTCAAAATGCCAAAGAAAATTTTGCAAATTGGAAATATAATTATATCACTACAGTGCTCTTTGCATCTGGAATAAATATGTTTGTATCCATATAGTTGTCCACAAGATTGCTGCAAACCTTTACTTTCTGTTTAAGTTTGTTGTCGCTGATTATGCATCTATGTTCTTCATTAAGCAGTAAAACTCTATTTGAATATAAGTTATCAAGATCAAAGCAAACCTTGATAAGTTGATGCGTGCTTGAAATTCCATGTTAGAATAAAAAAAAATCACTGAGAGGGAACACAAAATTACAGCCAAGAAGTGCACAATTATTATGAGACAATGAAAAAAATTTCAAGGGAACACAAAAGTACCCTTCAAAAAGTCTGTCCTTGGCCCTGCTTCTATTTTTTTTTTTTTAACTAAAATTAAAGAAAAAATGAAAACTAAATAAGTGTGTTCATAAGTAAACAGACATCTATCTATCTATCTATCTATCTATCTATCTATCTATCTATCTATCTATATATATATATATATATATATATATATATATATATATATATATATATATATATATATATATGATTTTCTATCGATTCTTCTATAATCACCTGAAGAGAGAGGATGGTTTCACCATCCCTCGAAACAGATCTATAGTGATAAATGGAGTTTCAATAGAAAGTCTTTGTCCTGTCATTTTATTTTTATTTTAGATAGATAGATAGATAGATAGATAGATAGATAGATAGATAGATAGATAGATAGATAGAGGGGGGGATGGATGGATGGATGGATAGATATTCAGCAAAGTGCAGCATAGTGGTGTAATAGTTAGCATGTCCACCACACAGCAGGAAGATCCTGGGTTCAAGTTTTTTTATTAGAATGGGAGTTTTTGTGTGGAGTTTGAATGTTCTACCCATACTTGTGTGAGATTTGTCCAAATAGTCAGGTTTCACATTCACCTTATGCTGTTCCAAATTGCCTAGTAGTGAGTGTAAATGGATGTGGGTGTTGACCTCACAATGGTCTGTCAAACCGTTCAGGGTGTAATCTGCCTTGCCCAGAGATGATTGAGATAGGCTCCAGTCTTCTTGTGACCCTAATAGAGGATTAAGCAGCTCAGAAATTAAATTACTGGAATGAACAAACTCTGACTGGAAAGACAACAAGAACAAATAAATAAATAAAATAGTTGTATTCATAGTAATAATAATTAATTAATTTTATACTAGGATGAAATGGTGACCCTGATTAGGAATAAATTACTTATAAAATGAATGAATGATGGTTGCAGTGTATAAGGTGTTAGCGTGTTGATGAAATCAGTGAATTAGCTTAGTTGGACTTTTGTTAAGTTGTGAAAAATGTTGCTATGCAACTGCTGAATGTTATTTACCTAAACAAGTGATTGAGATTCTAGCTAGCACATAATTGCTGGACCCCCCCTCTCTCTCTCTTTCAACAAGGTGCAGTCAAAAAGAAACTCATCTGTAATATTAACTTGCCATCAGATATGTTGATAAAACACAAAAGAAATGGTTAAAGTTAGACTTTCATACAGATTTGTGTTGTGAATATGATAAATCAATAAACAAACAAGAAATCTGAAGAAAAAGTAAAAATTCTACCATCTTACAGAAATGAACCTGCTAGCCTAGTACTGTCGCTGATTACTATTTGTATTATCCATTCAGTGCTAGCCATACAAGCGCTAGCTAGCATGCCCACATGTTTAATTGGATGTTTTTTAGTGCATGAGAGGAAAGTTTTGGTGGAAAAAATATTGTCTGGAATAAGACCGCATGCAGTGTGACAGAAGAAGAGATAGGACAGACTCAACACTACTAGCATGCAAATATCCAGTTCAAGAAATGATAGAGGATTAGATAAACTGGATGATGATGTGTGTAGCTCATTTGGTCACTTTTCCTCATCAGGCGGCAGTGACAGCTTTGTGTTTTTGCACGTCTTCATGCAAAGGGAAAAAGAAGGAAAAACCCACGCACTTGTCGAAATGGCAGTCCAAATGGTCGAGAGTGTGTACAGCTCCGAGATCCTTTTAGAGCAGGTGTTCAAACAAGCAGGATTAACGTAATGAGATGCAATTACATGCAGCTTGGTTACGGTTGCTCAAAGTCCACAGTCAACTTCTGGAGAAAACGAAATGCAAAAAAGAAAAAGCCACCTCATTTGGTTTGTTTTATAAAACGCTCCTTCACACACACATGCACCCAGTGTTAAATCAACACACAGTAAACATAATGTAAAGACTAGCAGCCTTCAGCGGCCATTACTTTTTCCTCAACAGATGTTATTATGATTGCTGGCTCGATTTCAGGGGCAGACAAAAAAAAAAGAACAACAGTACATGGTGAAGGAGCTTCTGTAGATCCAAGATGGAGAGGGGATAACATAAAGACTTTGCATTTAGGTAGGATAAGCTTTACATAATGTTAATTTCACCCCCCCCACACACACACACACACACACACACACACACACACCACACACACATGCACGCGGACACACAGTCACAGAATGCATTCATTGATATAATGCATTGCTTAACCTGTTGCCCTAACCTTAAAAAAAGAAATTAAGCCCAAACTTAATGAAAGCGTGTAGGTATAGTTTATGTCTCTTGTTGTTTAATCACTCTGTTCCATGTCTTTTTTTTTTTATTTAGAGAATAAAACCAAGAATTTATGCCACACAAAAGGAGTGAGATTGTAATGCAAAAAGTAGCAAAAAAATCATGTGACATCTCATGTTTCTGCTGGCAACATTGAACTATTTTGTATATGAATGCATTGCACTGTACCCTCTCTTTTGAATGTATGAGTGCTTGTTTGTTTTAATATATGTAAATTGAATGCATATGAATTATAATAGTGCCTTATGAGCTGTGGGTTTACATTCTCATTGTATACTTTCACGAGAGTAAACCAGCAGTTTTTTCAAACTAGGTGATGCAAACTGTCAAACAGATTTTTGCAAATTGCTACTTTGGAAATGGAAGTGAAAAACACTTGATTATGAAAATGTATACACTCATTGAAAAAAATCTCGTTTCACATCGGACATTCATGTATAAAAGCCCATATCTCACCAACCTACTAACCTACTACAACCTAATGTAAGGCATTCTCTCTCTCTCTTTCTTTCCTTTCGGCTTTTTCCCTCTCTCAGGAGTCGCCACAGCGAATCATCCGATTCGCACGTTTGATTTGGCAGAGGTTTTTACGTCGGATGCCCTTCCTGTTACAACCCTTTTAGCAAGGGACAGAAACACGCTGACGGCTTTGCAGCTACTCTTTACGAAAGTCAGCAATGGTTCTTTTACATGCCTCTCACCATAGACAGTGAGAGACATGGCCCGCCTTTGATAACCCAGTTAGCTGCACTGGGGGGGGACAGTGACAACCCTGAGGGGACTCAAACCCCCAACCTTAGGATCAGCGATCTTGCACCCTATCCACTAGACCACCACTGCCCACAACCTAATGTAAGGCATAGTTGATCAAAATCTGTTAAAACCGTTATTAGGAGAAACATGAGGAAAATTTGAGATGGATTATTAATTTAATATCATGTTGCCAATCCTCCAATGTTGCTACTGATTATCTAGAAATTTGAGAAGCAGGTGGTTAAGGCTTTGGTTACGGATCGAAAAGTCAGGGGTTCAAGTCCCAGTACCACCAAGCTGTCACTGTTAAGCAATGCCCTTAGCCCTCAGTGTTCAATTGTATAAAAATAAAAGTCCCTTTGGACAAGGTTGTCTCCCAAATTCTGTAAGTGTAAAATTGTTAGACCCCAAGAGCCAGTCACATATAAAAGTGAAACTTGAAAGATGGGTGGTAACATTACCAGATGCATATATCAATAAATTATGTTTCAGACCTACAGTTGGCTCGGATTTATCACTATAGGGTTGATAACAGACAATTTTCTGATGACCTATGTCCTAAAATAGATTATTTCGTATTACAAATAGATTACAAATGTCTTGGGCCTCCAGAATTTTTTTAGAACTTACAAAATTTTAATATTTGAACATCTTGAAGGTGTCTGATTGTTTTAATATGATAGTTATTCACGTGTATGTACGTGGGAGTCTGGTACAATCATGGCGATGTTTGCAGAGGCACTGTTAACCTTGAGTGATGCTTTTAATTTTTCAAGATTATGTGATATGTGCTCCAATGTTATGCAGCAGTAAGGTGTCAGATTACTGATAACAAGGTTGAAGCAGCAAGCCCCACAATCAACGGGCTGTCACAGCGCCCACCTCCCACACCATACCCCTGCCCCCACCCATTCAGGTAACTGGGTTATCAGAGGCCAGCCATGTCGCTCACTGTCTATGGCAAGAGGCATGTAAAAGAACTATTGCTGACTTTTGTCAAAAGTAGGCTGCATAACCGTTGGCATGTTTCTGCCCTGCGATGGCCTGGCAAGCTGTCCAGGGTGTTCTTTGCCTTCTACCTGAGTCGGCTGAGATGGGTGTCAGTCTTCCTGTGACCCTAATTAGGACTTGGTGTTTCAGAAAATGAATGAATGATTGAATGAATATTATACACTAAAGTTATATACAAGGCCATTTGATTATTTCTCTCAAATAAATATAAAATTTCGATAATGAAATTAAGTCTTTGGGATGAGACTTTTGTCTAAGCAGCTACAAGCAAATATTATACGGTACCATCAGAGGCTTATTTTAAGTCAGGGTTGATGAAAATCAATAGGTTAATAAGTTGGTGGCTGATAATGGTTAATGAGCTTTTATATATAATTGTCCATATGTGCAATGAGACATTTGACAATGATTATATGATCAAGTGCAACAGAGTGTCGGGAAGGCTTGGCTTTCGTTTCATTTTAATCCAGTGCTTCTCAATTATTTTCTGTTGCACCCGCCCAGGAAGAAAAAAACATTTCGCGCCCCCACCTCCCCACGAGCGATGATAAATAGTATTACAGTATTTGTCTATAAAATTGTTATTAGTACACATCTGCATAACATTGTATCTTTATTAACATTAAAAACAAAAAAGAAAGAAATATAGTTCAACTTACAATAAAGAAAAACTTCATTAACACTGTTTTTTTAATCTGTATTAGAAATGATTTAAAGTGCACCAATGTGCCTGAAATAAAAAAAATGCATCCTTATTTAAACTCATTCAACTTATTTATGTCTTAATATCTCTGTCTCTCTCCACCTTTCTCTTCGTTTCTGTTAGGAATTTTTCCATGTTGTTTCTTGAGGGGTTGTTTACTGTGTTTCATATTGTTTGCTCGAGCGAAAAATCTCCACGCCGTAGAGCAACAATGAGAGCGCCACTGCCAGCTAGTTGAGCGGAGGTGCAATTACACTTAATTCTCGTACACAATTCCAGAAAAGCATGTTCCCCAGGGTCATACGCGCTCCCCCCCCGGCATCATACCGTCCCCCCGGCATCATACCGTGCCCCATTATTTAAGAAGCACTGCTTTAACCATAAACCTTAACTGTGCAGGTCTACTGTGTAATTGCGGTTGTACCCCATATGTGGTTTGACTCCATGCATGTACTCTGTAAGTTTCGTTTGTTGTCCGTCAGGGCTGTTATCCTAATAAGAGCTGTTTTATCCCCTAATTTTGGTTATACGTTGTAGGTGCAGTTATACTTTATCAGCACTGTTATACTCTGCAAGTTTGATTATACTTGATAAGTGCTGTTATACTCTATAAATTCGGTTATACACCTGTATTGTGATTATATTCATGTAGTTTGGTTGTAAACTGTAATTTTGACTATAAGTACTGTTAAACTATGGCAGTTTGGTTATACTCCATAAGTTATTCTCATTTCTTCATTCATTCATTTTCTGAACTGTTTAACCCTAATTATGGTCGCGGGAAGGCTGGTGCTATACCCAGTAATTTTATTTGAAATTCATAGGTACAGTTATATTTCATAAGCATGCTAAGGGGCAGTGGTGGCCTGTTGGTAAGGTGCTGGATCACTGATCCCAAGGTTGTGGGTTCAAGCCCCACTATCAATGGGTTATCACTCCTCCCAGTGCAGCTAACTGGGCCATCAATGGCCATCCATGTCTCTCACTGTCTATGGTGTGAGGCATGTTAAAGAACCATTGCTGACTTTCGTCAAGAGTAGGCTGCAGAGCTGTTGGTGTGTTTCTGCCCTGCGATGGCCTGGCAAGCTGTCCAGGGTGTACTCTGTCCTCGCACACAGTCAGCTGAGATGGGCACCAGCCTCCCTGCGACTCAAATTATGATTGAGAGGTTCAGAAAATGAATGAATGAATGTTATACTCTGCAGTTTCGATTATACTCTGTAAGTGTTGCTATAAGAAGATATAATTTAATTAAAAAGTTTATGAAAGCACAGTTATGATCCTTCAGATGTTTGACAAATGCAAGGCTAAAATTCCAGAATAACATGTTTGAAAAGAACGTCCTGTTTCATTTTACAAAACCGATGAAATAAAGCTGGAATCCAAATAATCAATAATAAACATATAGGACTCTAATCTTGGATTCAAAGAGAAAATATTTAATCGAATTCATTCATTTAAAGTTAAAGTTATGGTAAAGTTATGTGAGTACTGTTGCTAGGCAACTAGAAAAGATGACCTACCAACATTAAAGGCTAGCTAGTAAATGATCTGACATGAATGATGTAGCGCGTGTGTTGTTTTACAGAAAACTGCAGTACTAAACGTACTAGGATTTTTTTTTCTTTTATCATCCTGCTCACATGAAACTGAAGAAAGTATTAAGGTTTCACTTTTTCTTGTTTCTTAAGTGTTCCAAGATATAAAATATCTCAAAAAGCAAAAACTAGAATCAAAATAATTAAAATTAGTATTTAAGCTAACTAAAATTATACTAATGTAAATGCTACAGGTTTTATCCGTTTATAGTTACACTTTACACTGATGTTATGAAACCTGCTCTTCCTGATGTTATAGCAGCAATAAACACTCGTTTCCATCCTTTTGAAAAAGCTGGAGCCTATCTCAGCCGACTCAGGGCAAAGGAGGGTCACACTCTGAACAGCTCACAAGACTATTGAGAACCAACACACACACAACCATTCACACTCACACTTGGGGGCAATCTTGAAGTTTTATTTAGACAAGTTTTCGCTATTGTCGAGACAGGGACTCAAACCCAAAACCATCTTGCTGCCAGGCGGACGTGCTAACCACTACGCCACTGTGCTGCCTCTCTTTAACTTAATAACATGGAAAATCTCAGCTTGCCACAAAGAAACAAAGCACTGACTCGATTAAGAATCACTGACACAAGAGACTCTTCGCCACAATGATTATATTTTTATGCAGCTCCTGTTCAAGTACCTGTAAATGAGCTGTTACTGTAGAAACGCAGCTGTGTAACTGTCAGAACTACTGTTAAAGAAAATTAATCAACACCTACTGACCAATCAGAAGAGAGAACCTAGCAATGCTGGAAATGACTATAATAATTCTGAGGGGGGTGATGAGTATATGGTTAAATAATGGGAAACACAGAGAGAGAGCGAGAGAGAGAGAGAGAGAGAGAGAGAGAAAGAGAGAGAGAGAGATACATGAATGTGGTGCATGTTGTACATCGTGTTCATTTATTAATACAGTGCATAAAAACCTTATCTGCATTGTCTGTCTTTGTCAATATTACTGTCTTTTACTATGTGAGTTTGAAACTGTTCATCTTTGTATCTTTCTTTGTCTCCCTTTCCCTGACTCTCTCACTCTCTGATTTTGTTCTATATCTTGGATTTTTGCACCTTTCTTTCAGCCTCCTTTTCCTTCCTAGCTGTTTCACTGTGTACCCTCTCTCTCTCTCTCTCTCTCTCTGTCTCTCTCTCTCTCTCGGTTGCCGTGGTTACAGCCACTCATGGTGGATAGGAGAATGTGCAGGAGATCAAACAGCTGTGGTGTCCAGATGTTGTTCTCCTTCTCCTGTTGCTACGGACCTTTGTTCTCCTCTGAGTACAGGTGCAGCAACCCCCAACACACACACACACACACACACACACACACACACACACACACACACACACACACACACACACACACACACACACACACACACACACACACACACACACACACATACAAAGAAAACATGATGAGGACACAGCTTCATGCTGTACACATCAGTGCATCAGTGAGGGGAGGAGAAACATAAGGAGACATAGGGGAGAAAATAAGAGTAAATAAAAGAGAAAGAGAGAGAGTGAGACAGAAACCAGAAAGATGGTGGGATATTAAGTGGGGCAAAACAATAAAAAATTCTACAGATGGAGAAAAGGTTGTTGGGAAAGAAGTAGAAAAGAAAAAAAAAAACAAAATAATAGCAATAAAATTCAGAGAGAAACAATACAAGGTGCTTGTGTGTGTGTGTGTGTGTGTGTGTGTGTGTGTGTGTGTGCGTGTGTGTGTGTGTGTGTGTGTGTGTGTGTGTGTGTGTGTGTGAGAGAGAGAGCGAGAGAGAGAGAGAGAGAGAGAGAGAGAGAGAGAGAGAGAGCTCTTGGAAGAAAAAGACAGATTAAAGTGAGGACAAATGAAAACAAAATAAAAAAATTGTGATCCGTGATTTGTAAATAATTTATGACAAAGTAATAAAAATAATGAAATTGGAATAAAATAAACTCGTGGGGTTACCTGAATGTGACATGTGATGCAGCATGTGAAAAGCCAGATGAAGACACAGACTGAGAATTTATTTCGTGTTATGGTGATTATCAAAGCAGACAAACAAAGCACTTAAATATTTCTACTATTTCTGTTCTGTGATGACCTGGCAAGCTGTACAGGGTGTACTCTGTACTCGCCCAGAGTCGGTTGTGATGACTCTAATTAGGATAAAGCAGTTTATAAAATGAATGGATGAATGAGCTATTTCCATGGGATTGTGATCAACTGATGTTCATCATCAGGTTCATTTTCTGGAACCGCTTAATCCTAATTAGGATTGTGGGAAAGCTGGCTCCCATCCCAGCTAACTCCAAGCAAGGGCAGAGTACACCCTGGACAGTTTGCCAGGCCATTGCAGGGCGGAAACACGCTGATTTCTTTGTAGCCTACCCTTGTCTAAAGTCAGCAATTCTTCTTTTACATGCCTCACACCATAGACAGTGAGAGACATGGCCAGCCTTTGATAATCCAGTTAGCTGCACTGGGGGGACAGTGACAACCAGTGGAAAGTGGGACTCGAACCCCCACCCTTAGGATCATTGATCCAGCATCAATACCACCAGGCCTCCACTGCCTGATCAATTGATGGTTTCTTGTAAATATTGTGAAGTTTTTACAAATGTGCTACAAGTGACTATTAATCTACTCACATCACTTTCAAGGTTTTACACTCAAACTCTCACGCATTGAGCATGACACACATTCAACTGATTGCAAACATATGTACAGTACCGTATTTCACATGATCAAATTCCTTTAAAACATTTTTAATATAGAGGAAATGTCAATTGTCAATGAATGAAAACAACTGTAACTTCACACCAACAGCAGGGGCATCAGTGGACTTTCAATTAGCCAGACAACCAATTGGTGGATTTTTTCCCTTTGTTCAGCGGAGAGAGTTAATTCCAAATGGGTAAGTATATTTTCAACGACAATTTTCAGCATCCAATTTTAAAGTGATGGCTCACAAAAAGGGTGGCAAACAGTTTATACAGTTGGGGATATACTGTATACACACACACACACACACACACACACACACACACACACACACATGCATAGAAACACATGTCATATAAACATACACATAGCCCTCCTGTTTCTCACTGTCTCACACACGTACAAAAATTGATTGAACTCTTATGGAAACCAATACTTTGTTCTGTCAGACAGACCAAAATAGAAATCAAGAGATAAAAGAGAAAGAGACTGAAGAAGAAAAGGATACAGAGATACAGGCCTGGGGGAGGGGCTCGAAGGCAAGTGCCTTTTTGTTGGGTACACTCTGAATCCGAATGGTGTTTCGCTGTTCAACCTATGTGCTCGTCCCGGCTTGTCCATCACAAAAACCATTTTTGAACATAAGGGTGTTCATAAGTGCACTTGGCACCAGGATGTCACTGGACTTGCGGACACATGTTCGGGACACTCGGATGAAGAGAAGAGCTGAGTTGTTAACCGATCACCACCTGGTGGTGAGCTGGCTCTGATGGTGGGGAGGCTGTCCTCCAGACCTGGCAGGCTCAAGCATGTAGTTAGGGTCTCCTGGGCACATTTGGTCTTCTGTCAGAGGGGTCGTTAACTCCCACCTCTGGCAGAGCTTCAACCACATCCTGAAGATAGGGGGAGACATGGAATCCAAATGGGCCATGTTTCTGCCTCCATTATTGAGGGGGCAGCCCATAGCTATGGCTGGAAGGACATTGGTGCCTGTTGTGTCTGTAATCATTGAATCCAGTAGTGGACACCTGCGTTGAAGGGGCCGCCCAGCAGAAAAAGGGGTCCTATCAGGTATTATTGGCCTGAGGGATTCCTGAGGCCAAGCTGCCACCGATTCAAAATCTTGGGTGTGGGAGGAGTTCGGTGAGGGCCTGGAAAGCAACTATCGGTTGACCTCAAAAAGGTCCTGGACCACCATCCGATGCCTCAGGAGGGGGAAGCAGTTCTTCACAAATATTGCTTACAGTGTAAGTGGGAGCTGCTCACCTCGACTGAGATTGTTGTTGGGAGGTGGAAGGAATACCTTGAGGACCTCCTTAATCACACCAACATGCCCTCCATGGAGGAGGAAGATCCTGGGGGGCTTTTGGTTGGGGTCCACCCATCACTGGGGCTGGGGTTGCCAAAGTAGTCATAAAGCTCTTTGGTGGTCAGGCTCTGGGGGTGGATCCGCCTTGAATATCTTAGAGCTCTAGATATTGTAGTACTGTTTTGGTTGACATATCTCTGCAACATCACATGGTCATCAAGGACCGTATCTCTGGATTATCAAACAGAGGTGGTAGTCTCACTTTTTAAAAAATGGGACCAGAGGGTGTGTTACAACTAAGAATCACACTCCTCTGCCTACCCGGGAAACTCTATGCATGGGTACTGAAAAGCCAACCAATGGTTAAGCCTCGGATTCAAGAGGAACAATGTAGTTTTCGTCCTGGCCGCGGCACTATCGACCAACTCTGTACGCTCTACAGGATCCTGGAGAGGGCATGGGAGTTTTCCCAATTTGTCCACATGTGTTTTGTGGATTTAGACTTCGTTTTTTTTGTTTTGTTCAACTGTGTCCCTCAAGCTATCTTGTGGTTTGTGCTCCTGCAGTATGGTGTACCGGACTCGTTGCCATGGGCCATTCGATCTCTGTACCACCAGAGCTAGAGCTTGGTCCACACTGGTAACAACAGATCCAATTCGTTTCCAGTGAGGGTTGGAATCTGCCAAGGCTGTCCTTTGTCACCGATTCTGTTCATAATTTTTAATTACATAATTTTTAAGTATTGAGTGGGTCTGATTTGGTGGTCAAAGGATCTTGTCTCTGCATTTTGCGAATGATGTCCTTTTGGCTTCATCAATCCAGGACCTCTTGCTCTGATTGGAGAGATTCGCAGCTGAGTGCAAGGTGGCCGAGATAAGAATTAGTACCTCAAAGTCTGAGGCCATGGTTCCCAGTCAGAAAGGGTGGAATGCACCCTCCGGGTCTGGAATGAGGTCCTGCCCCAAGTGGAAGAGTTCAAGTATGTTGGGGTCTTGTTCTCGAGTGAAGAAAGGATGGGGCAGGAGAGAGAGACAGCCTCAACTGCAGCTTCTGCTGTACAGTGAAGCTTGTAGCGGTTCATCATGGTGAAGAGGGAGCTACACCGCAAGGTGAAGCTCTCAATTTACTAGTTCCTCACCTATGATGATGAGCTTTGGGTAGTGACCGCAAGAACAAGATACAAGCGTCTAAAATTAACTTTCTTCACAGGGTGACGGGGCTCTCCCTTAGAGAAAGGGTGAGAAGCTCAGCTACTCGGGAGGTCCCTCTTCTGGTATTTCGGACATATCCAACCAGCAAGAGAGCCCAGGGCTGACCCAGAACATGTTGAAGGGATTATACTTCTCGGCTGATCTGGGAACTACCCGGTGTCCCCCAGAAGGGCTGGAGGAAGTGGCAGGGGAAAGGGACATCTGAACATCATTGCTTCGACTGCTGCCCCTGCAACCTGTCCACTGATTAGGTGGAGGAAGATGATGATAACTAATATTTCTGCTGCTGATTACTAATACTACTGCTTCCGCTTCAGCTGGTAATACTACACATAGTATTAAAGTTTACACTAATACTGATACATTTAATACAATATCTAGTAGTCATAAAACTAATACTACCTATACTTCTGGTGCTACTAATACTATTACCGCTAGCTCTACCAGTAATACTAAGTCTAGTAATCGCAAGATTAATACTACTAATATTCCTTCTGGTGATACTAATACTATGGATGTGAGTTTTACTAGTATTACTGCTAATAGTTTTAAGTAAACTAATACTCAGAATAAAGTTAATACTATTACTATTTCTCCTACTGCTGCTAATAGTACTGCTGCTACTTCTAGCAATTATATTTCTACTACTAATAAAACTAATACCTAATAATCATCCTTCTGATGCTACAACTAATGCTACTTATGCTACTTCTACAAGTAATACTGCTGCTAGTCATAATGAAACTAATACTACCAATACCCCTGTTGTTAATAACTTTATAACTGATGGATATAAAATTAATAATGCTCATATTCCTGTTGCTGCTAATACCACTTCTGATACTTCTACTAACTGTTCCTATTAATAAAACTAACATTACACATGTTCCTGTTGCTATAACTAATACTAATCATGTTACTTCTACTGGTAATGCTACTTTGAGTAATAATAAAATCAATACTACCAATATTTCTGTTGTTGCTATTAGTAATAGGCGGCACGGTGGCGTAGTGGTTAGCACGTCCGCCTCACAGCAAGAAGGCCTGGGTTCGATTCCCGGCCTGGGCGTTTCTGTGTGGAGTTTGCATGTTCTCCCCGTGCTTGTGCGGGTTTCCTCCGGGTGCTCCGGTTTCCTCCCGCAATCCAAAGACGTGCACTGTAGGTTAATTGGCCGTTCTAAATTGACCGTAGATTCTCTCCTGCAACGGCACCGGAACCCAGTCGTATCGGCACTTGCCTTTCCATTGGATCCTTCCGGTGGCGCCGAGACGGGGGACTTGCTGCTTGGGTAACAGCCTGTCCCTCATTACTCCCTACCCGGGCTCTGCGCACTGGGGAGTATCACCAGCCGGGATACCAGCCAGAGCGCAGCCATAGTCCTTCGGGACTGATGGAGGCCAACCATATTTGTAATAGTACTACTGGTCATAAAATTAATAACACTAATAACTGCTTCTATAAATACTACTAATAAAATACTATGTAGTAATTACATACTAATAAAATAATCTCCTGATGCTATAAAGACTAGTACCACTACATATACTGGAACTCTAACTTGTGTTAATAAATAATGTAATATCATTTAAACACCTGGGGGAGACAGTGACAACCTTGTGGAGAGTGGGACTCGAACCCCCAACCTTTGGATAAGCGATGCAGCACCCTGTACTACTAGACCACCACTGCCCTTGAATAAATGTAATTTTATTTATTTATTACCTCAACCCCCGAGTGGCACAGTGTCATAGTGGTTAGCATGTCCACCTCACAGCAAGAAGGTCCTGGGTTCGATTCCCAGCTCAGGTGTTTCTGTGTGGAGTTTGCATGTTCTCTGTGTGCTTGCGTGGGCTTTCTCTGGGTACTCACTCTGGTTTCCCCCCATGGTTCAAAAATATGCACAATAGGTTAATTATCTGTTCCAAATCACCTCTAGGTAAGCATGAGTATGAATGGTTGTGTGAGTATTGGCCCTGTGAAGGCCTAGCGATCTGTCCAAGGTGTATTCCGCCATCACCCGGAATTGACTGAGATGGGTGCCAGCCTCCCCATGACCCTAATTACGATTAAGCGGTTCAGAAAATGTATGAGGACGATAACTCCCATTTTCTCCCTAATTTAGTTGTATGCAATTCCCACCCATCAGGTATTGCCTTCCCTGTCACATGACCACCAACAACCAGGGAGATACAAAACCAAGCACATGCCTTCCTGTGACATGCAGTGCTATCCACCTGCCTCTCTGGCGGTCTAACACACTCGGAGGGAAAGCGCTATCTGCCTCCTTGTACAAATAAGCTCACAGATGCCCATGATTGGCTGGAAATCGCTGTGAGTGACAGGGAAGTGAGCATATTCCATCCCGCTCTCCTGTGAGAGCTCGGCCACTTAACTCACATGGACTTCCGGTCAGGCATAACTGTGGCATTAATCTGGATTTGAACTTACGATTTCAGTGTTTTTGGCCACACACCTTGTTTAAGTATCACTCGAGAGCCCCAATTAAAGAAATTTTAATGTAAAGTTGGAATTATTAATACGGTTGGTAATATTAATGCTTATTCAATAATGAATTTGATTGATGGCAGAAGGCAGTAAGGCATGCAAAGTTCCACGTATGTCCAAATACTCAGTTGAATTATCTCTTTTTTTGTAGAAAAAATATGAAGGGTCGAGCATGAATCCTCCCACACAGCACATCAATTTCAGTCAGGTAAAAAAATAACGGGATGGGGTGGGGGGGTTGGTTGCACAAAAACCAGCAAGAGAAAAAATGGTGGTAAAAGGCCATCTCCCACTGTGCGCCTGCAAACGAGTGTACTCAGGTAATTAAGCGCTGCTTCGCTCGACCCTTCGTCAAGGCAATTACCTAAAATCATATGCTCTTAGCTGCTCTAATTACGGGCCAATCTGACTGCACAGTGCTGACTGACAGCTCAGCTCCAGCCTCTGTGTGTTTACGACACTGATGACAAAAGCGAGTACAGCATGTAATGTTACGTACGATCAAAACAAGCACCACAAAGCAAACAAGCAAATCAGGCCAGAATCAGAAGCACATAATTATTCATAAATCCTGCTTTAGCATTTATTTGGGACATGATGGGAACGGGAAGTAATGTCTTCTTTGGAGAGCCATTTTGCTTACAATATGCTATTTGTTTTCAGCTAGTTGAAGACGAGAGGGATGATGTATGGACAGAAAGATGGAGTTGAATAAGTACAGGAAAATGAAAAGAGACAGCAGGAATAAAGAATTGTAAACAAAGCAGAAAGAGGGCAGCACAAATAAAAAACATGAGAGTAAACCAGAAACAGGACAATAGATAAGGTGAGAGGGAGGAGGTGAGACAGATTGAAAAAGTGAGAGCAACAGGGGAAAGGGTGAGATGCTGCTGAATAACTAACTGGAGGGGGTGGAGGGGTTTGTCTCGCCTCAGGAAAAAACACTCAAGTGCAGTTGAAGGGAATAAAATTATGAGTTCAGGCCGAGACACAGGGGGAGAGAGCGAGAGAGAGAGCGAGAGAGAGAGAGAGAGAGAGAGAGAGAGAAAGAGAGAGGTCACATACGCTGTATGGACATGTATTAAATTAAAGACATGCTGCACAGGGTTACAGCTCACAGCCTTCTAGGAAACTGTCACTAAGACCATGTGTTCAGACATTTATGTTTGAGGTGGTCACCGTATTTTCAGAAAATATTTAAAATCTTGTAAAGAACCAGCAATCATTATGTTACTACATACTGTATTAGCAATAGAAAAGCAAAATAACACTAATACACATACTGTATTAGTAATAGAAAAGCAAAATAACATTATAGGTGTAATAAAAATTCATAATGCTACTTTCATTGCTGCTACTCCAACTTGAAATGCAATATGTAATATTCAAACAGTACAGTACTGCTGTTTAAACCGCTAATCCTTTCATTAATACTGCTAATGCTAATAGTCCTATTCCAGTTAGTACTATTCCAGTTAGTAATAATATTACAGTTAATTCTAATATTACAACTACAGTTAGTTATGTTAGTGAATTACTGCTATGAGTGGCGTGGTGGTGCAGTGGTTGGCACATCTGCCTCACAGCAAGAAAGCCTAGGTGTAAGTCTCAGGCTTGGTCATTTCTGTGTGTGGCGTTCACATATTTTCTGCTGGCTTGTGTGAGTTTCTTCTGGGTACTCTGGTTTCCTCCCACAGTTCAAAAACATGCACCCTAGGCTAATTGGCCAGGATGGCCTGGTAAGCTGGCCAGGGTGTACCCCACCCTTGCACAGAGTTGGCTGAGATGGGCACTAGCCTCTTCATGAACCTAATTAGGATTAAGCAGGTTAGAAAAGAATGAGTGAATGCACTGCTTGTGCTTATATTGTTTCCTCCTGTTACTAACACTTTCAATAATATTAATACCATGAGTATAAATAATACTACCACTGCTTATATTGCAGCTGCTGCTACTTCTTTTGGTCGTACAACTGGTACTAATCATAACAACACTGTGCAAACGCTCCTCTGTGAGTTTCTTCCTCATATTGTCTGAGGGAGATTTTCTTTGCCATCATTGCCACAAGTTTGCTGGTTACAGATGTATAGGGTGTGTTGAGAATTGTTTACAGTCGTTAGTTTAATTTCTTTACTAAATTAATTTTATTATGTAAAACTGCTTTGTGTGAATGTCAACTGTAAAAGAGGCAATACAGATACAACTGAAATTAACAAAATTAATAGTTAGGAACAGAGTTTATCAGTGCTGAGAATAAGCGGGGGCTCTAGTACGTCTGACAATGAAAGCAAAACTGAAAAGGAAAACCAGAAGGGAGATGGGCATGAGGGTATCCTGTGACGTAAACAATCAGCCACATCACCATCAACAAAACTGAGTGAGTGTGTGTGAATGAGGACAGCATCCAATCAACCCAGTTTACCAGATCTGTCTATGCCTAAGGACCAACTGCTTGACTAAATAAGTACGTCTTGGACTTAAACACAAGCTATTACATAACTATGGGGCTTTTTACGAGAAAGCTTTGCACCTGCTGTAGTCTCATTATTCAAAGTACAGTATCAACAGGTATTACAGCTACTAACCCTACTACAGCTAGAAATACCACTACCGCTGCTGATATGGCTATTACTTATTCTATGACCGCTATAGATGTTTTTTTTTTGTCTAGCTTCCACTGATATTTTATATTTTATTATTTGTAAAAGACTATAAGGTGAAGTTCTATCTAGATGAATTATGAGTCTTAACCATAGTCTAAGTACTTTGCTCGGCAATACTCAGTGAGTATTTTGCTTAGTTGCCTAGTAACAGTATTGGTGTGATATTTAAGCACTTAAACAGTATAGAGTATGAACCTAACAGAGAAGGGGTTTTCTCCTCAAAAGACAAGAGAAATGTCTTAAATAAGTGTGATATTTAATTAGCCTTGTCCTGTATATATCCCAAGGTTGGTGGTTCCAGCCCCACGACCAATGGGGTCCATCCCCCCAGTGCAACTAACTGGGTTATCAAAGGCCGGCCATGTCTCTCACTGTCTCTGGTGTGAGGCTGTAAAAGAACCATTGCTGACTTTCGTCAAGAGTATGTCAGCGTGTTTCTTCCCTGTGATGGCCTGGCGAGCTGTCCAGGGTGTACTCTGCCCTCGCCCACAGTCGGCTGAGATGGTACTAGTTTCCTTGTGACCCTAATTTGGATTAAGCAGTTCAGAAAATGAATGAATGAATGAATGCCCTGTTTCGTGGGCTGTCACAAAAAGGTTATGATCCACTCACTGTTTCAGTATTCTAGTCAACAGTGATGACGGCATAATTGGACATTAGTCTCAATTCAGACGTTTCGACTGTCGAGCTAAACGTCTGGATGCAGGTCATTTTTTTCTTTCTTTCGGTCCATACATTTAATTTCTCCAGTTGTACAGAATGAAAGGATTCCATCCTGTAGTGAAGAGTGTAATTTAAGCGCTCTTAATAAAGCCCTGCTGTTCATTACTGAGCCCATTATTTCCAGGCTGAATGAAAAAAAAATGACCTGTCTCACCTTTTTTTTCTTCCCGGAAATCTCGAGTAAATGTCTAAGTGCATGCAGAGACAGGTTTGGCTACTTAGCAAGGGGGGAGAAAACGAGAGCGGAGAGCTCAGATGAACCCAGAAGCCTATTAGAGCTAATATGTTTTTTTAATGGGAAAGCCGCAGTTGATCTGAACTCATTTGCTTCGTTCGGTGCTGAGCTCTGAAAGCAATCCGTCACCTCCGTGTGAGGCCGAGTCGGGCTCCTAATGAGCCTCCTGGTCCAAAAAGAGGGTCAAAAGAATTGAGCTGTCACGGTTCTCAATGGCGATGTCGGCACAATTGTGGCCTGGTCACTTGGTCACTGAATTCTCCTCTTTGTACGTGTTTAGCCAACCAAGGCCTTATACAAAATGAATGGAACGAATGTAACCTTAACTTCAGGAGACACATGTTTCTGACAGGGTCGGGCATCATTGAAATGCCAAATAAATAAATAAATATGTTTTTGTGAGAAAATGTGTGCACAGTTTTTTCAGGATGGTCAGAAAGATGGAGAAAGTATAAGGGGTGAATAAAATAAGACGGAAAGCAAAAACAGAGGAAAAGTGAGACAGGACAGAAGAGAAATATGCATACAAAAATGTGTATAAAAGAAAAGATGGAGAAAGATAGAGACAAACAGGACTAAAATAAGGGATGATGATATTAAAAAACAAGAGTAACACAGAGATGACAGTTAAACCCAACTGAGAGAGCGCCATAAAGGAAAAGAGAGAGAGGAAGAGAGAGAATGAATGGTAAGCGTGACCTCTGTGTCTATTAGGAAAAATATTAAGTAATAAGGAAAAATAAAAAATAAAAAATAAAGAGAGTCAGATTAAAACACAGGGAGAATGAAAAATAAAACATCAATGGTTGTATGTGTGTTGGCCATAGCAGTGCGTGTTTTTGGACTGTGGGAGGAAACCAGAGTACCCGGAGGAAGCCGATGCAAACACAGGGAGAACATGCAAACTCCGGACAGAAACGTCCGAGCTGGGAATCAAACCCAGTCCTTCTTGCTGTGAGGCACGACATGTTAATTTACTTCAGCAGTTTCTAGTTTAAAAATTCTGTGTTTTAGCTTCGAGAATTGATTCTGGTTTTGCTGTTCCCAAATTCCGTGTTATCAATTAACTTCCATTTACTTAAGTTTGTTCATTCTGGATGTTTTGTACATCTGTGAATTTGTGAGTACGGCAACCTGCTTGCTCAATTCAATCTAAAATCTGATGAGAGCTAAAATTGGCAGTTCCTCAATTTTAATTCTGCAGTAAAAATGACAGCCCCTTAAGAGATCGATGAAGAAATGGAAATTTCCTCCATGTGATTTCACTGATAAATAGCAATTTTGGTGTTCTACCTGATTAAAACCTGCAGGTCATTTAAATACACAGCATGTAAACAGGCCAGAAAACTAGCACAGAAGCAGAAAAGGTAACAGTGTGAATTTTTTTTATGTTTCAGAGAAAAAAGGACGATGTGATGGAGTTGAGGGACAGATGGAGCATGAGGACAAGAGAAGAGAGGTGAAAGATGGAGCAAAGTGTCATTTTTCAGGAGAACACATTTATCATTGTCACTGTTAAACATGTGTGTGTTAAGATTTATTTATATCAAGACATGGTCAGTCTGTTTGCCAGTCTTAGTAAAGAAGGTGTGGCAGGTGTGTTTGTCATCCTAGTAAAGGAAGTGTGGCCAGTGTATCTTACTAAAAAAAGCTGGTGTGTGCTGTGATTAGATTTTGTACCAGAGGTGTGGCCTGTGTGTCTGCCAGTAGAGTGTGTCCTGAGTATCTATGAGTGTTAGTGGGAAAAGTCGGGACTCAGTGTCATAGAAGGAATGGCCTCTGTTTCAGTATTATTTAAGATGTGTACCTCTGATGTCTATTCGTTTTAACATAAGCACAGTGGTTCCTGTACAGTTTTTAAAAAGACATGGTCAATGTATCTATCAGTTTTCGTAAAGACGTTGACGGTTCCAACACATGATGCATAGCTCCTGTATCTGTCTGTCATGCTAAGGGAGGTGTGGTTAAAATTTTATTTTTTTACTTTATTGTTTTCAGTGCCTCCACAGGGGTCACCAACATGGTGCCTATGGGCACCAGGCCGCCCGCAAGGACAAAATGAGTCGCCTGCAAGCCTATTCACTGCTATTTTTAGATCAGGCCCGCAGCTCCATAGCGCCACTCCACATTGAGCTGCATCTAATTTTTTTGCTATTTTTTTTTTTAATCAAATCAATTAATGCATTAATAATAACATATAATTAAAGGTAAATTGAGCAAATTTGTTATGTCAGAAGTGTGTATCGACCTGGTAGCCCTCAGCATTAATTGGTACCAAAGAAGTAACTCTCCGTTTCAAAACGGTTGGTGACAGCTGCTCTATACCTATCAGTTTTTTGATAAAGGAGATAAGCCCTGTCTCTTTGTCAGTTTCATTGAGAGAGGTATGGCCTGTGTACCTGATTGTTCTAGTGAATGAGGCGTGGCCTCTGTGGGTGTGATCTTAATGTGCATAAGTAAGGCATTGTTCCTGATGATTTGATCATCCATTGATCATTCCTGGTGAAGTGGGCATGGTTTCATTTAAATAAATATATTCGATATCTTGTGTTACAGTGAATCTCTCTTTCATGTTGAATTATTAATTTTATATATATATATATATATATATATATATATATATATATATGTGTGTGTGTGTGTGTGTGTGTGTGTGTACATTTTCTGGCATACAATGCTGCTGATAACGGAGCACCAGCATGATTTCTCTTTCTGACCTGGACGCCGTGGAAGACTAGTGATTTTGTTGTACATTTTCTGCTTTGACAACAAGTCATAGTCTACCTCAGTGCTCGGGTTCCTTTTCTCTGAAACACACAAATAACAAAGAGCAAAATGACAAGATGGATACAATTGTAAAATACGTAATGAAATAGTATAAATCAAATAAAATATTTAATCATAAAATAGCTTGCATCTCCATTCTTTTCTCACAGCACTGGATATTTCTATTTTTTCAGAGTCACACAAGAATTTGCTTTAAAACAAACTGAATTATTTAACCAGGACTTGTGTAGGTGAAACCTGTATCCTGCAGGAGGTCGAGTCAACCTCTAACTCCAAATGTTTACTCCCAATTTATTTGATAAATGTATTAATATTTTTGGAATATAATGCTGATTGTTGAGAATTTGTCTGTGTGTGTGTGTGTGTGTGTGTGTGTGTGTGTGTGTGTGTGTGTGTGTGTGTGTGTGTGTGTGTGTGTGTGTGTGTGTGTGTGTGTGTGTGTGTGTGTGTGTGTGTGTGTGTGGTCTGTGTGTGTGTGTGTGTGTGTGTGTGTGTGTGTGTGTGTGTGTGTGTGTGTGTGTGTGCGGTGTGTGTGTGTGTGTGTGTGGTCTGTGTGTGCGGTGTGTGTATTAAAACATTCAAGGTAACAGTTTTTGTTCAATTTTGTTTGGCAATGCAATTTACACACACTGATAAATCACACGGAATCTTATCTATTTCAGACTCGTGGGTGATCATAGCCAGTGTCCATAACAGACATTGTTCTGTGCAGTCACACTGATTAAAATGTACTTTATTGTTAAGAAAGTAAGAATTTGTTGTGAGTGGTTGATTCTTTTGTATACAATGTAGGACATCACTATGGTATCCAGAGAAGAACAGCAGCCAATAGGAGGGCCAGTCTCATATTAGTGAAGGTAGCCTTAAGGGTTAAAGCTGAAAAAAAAAGATTAATGAAAGGTTAAAAGCACTATGAATGTTTAAGAGGAGAACCTATTTATTTATATGTTTATTTGTTTTTTTTATTCTAAGTCTGTGTGAAATGTAATACACTTTCTATAATAATAATCATCATCATCATCATAATCAGAAGAAGAATTACAAATTCAATCATAATTATTTCAAATTATTAAATAGTTAATGTTTTTATTGTACAAAAAAAACAGAAAATTGAATATAGAAATTATGATATATATAAATATGTTAAAGGACCTTTATTTTCCTGTAATGATCATAAACCCTGCTTAGTTCTGTGTTAAATCCTGCTTAGTTCTGTATATATACTAGTCCTTCTCAAAAAATTAGCATATTGTGATAAAGTTCATTATTTTCGGTAATGTACTGATAAGCATTAGACTTTAATATATTTTAGATTCATTACACACAACTGAAGTAGTTCAAGCCTTTTATTGTTTTAATATTGATAATTTTGGCAAAAAACTAAAGAAAAACCAAAAATCCCTATCTCAAAAACTTAGCACATTTCATCCGACCAATACAAAAGTGTTTTTAATACAAAAAGGTCAACCTTCAAATAATAATGTTCAGTTATGCACTCAATACTTGGTCGGGAATCCTTTTGCAGAAATGACTGCTTCAATGCGGCGTGGCATGGAGACAATCAGCCTGTGGCACTGCTGAGGTGTTATGGAGGCCCAGGATGCTTCGATAGCGGCCTTAAGCTCATCCACAGTGTTGGGTCTGGTGTCTCTCAACTTTCTCTTCACAATATCCCACAGATTCTCTATGGGGTTCAAGTCAGGAGAGTTGGCAGGCCAATTGAGTACAGTAATGTCATGGTAGTAAACCATTTAGCAGTGGTTTTTGCACTGTGAGCAGGTGCCAGGTCGTGCTGAAAAATGAAATCTTCATCTCCATAAAGCTTTTCAGCAGATGGAAGCATGAAGTGCTCCAAAATCTCCTGATAGCTAGCTGCATTGACCCTGCCCTTGATAAAACACAGTGGACCAATGGCAGCAGCTGACTTGGCACCCCACACCATCACTGAGTGTGGGTACTTGACACTGGACTTCAGGCATTTTGGCATTTCCTTCTCCCCAGTCTTCCTCCAGACTCTAGCACCTTGATTTCCGAATGACATGCAAAATTTGTTTTTATCCGAAAAAAGTACTTTGAACCACTGAGCAACAGTCCAGTGTTGCTTCTCTGTAGCCCAGGTCAGGCGCTTCTGCCGCTGTTTCTGGTTCAAAAGTGTCTTGACCAGGGGAATGCGGCACCTGTAGCCCAGTTCACTGGTTCCACAGATCTCCCAAGGTCTGGAATCGGCCCTTCTCCACAATCTTCCTCAGGGTCCGGTCACCTCTTCTGGTTGTGCAGCGTTTTCTGCCACACTTTTTCCTTCCCACAGACGTCCCACTGAGGTGGCTTGATAGAGCACTCTGGGAACAGCCTATTCGCTCAGAGATTTCTTTTTGTGTCTTACCCTCTTGCTTGAGGATATCAATGATGGCCTTCTGGACAGCAGTCAGGTCGGCACTCTTACCCATGATTGCCGTTTTGAGTAATGAACCAGGCTGGGAGTTTTTAAAAGCCTCAGGTTTCTTTTGCAGGTGTTTAGAGTTAATTGGTTGATTCAGATGATTAGGTTAATAGCTCGTTTAGAGTATCTTCTCATGATATGCAAATTTTTTTAGATCGGGATTTTGGGTTTTCATGAGCTGTATGCCAAAATCATCAGTTCATTCATTTTCTGTAACCTCTGAATCCTAATTTGGGTCGCAGGGAGGCTGTTGCCCATCCCAGCCAACTTCGGGCGAGGGCAGAGTACACCCTGGACAGCTCGCCAGGCCATCGCAGGGCGGAAACACGCTGACGGCTTTGCAGCCTACTCTTTAGGAAAGTCAGCAATGGTTCTTTTACATGCCTCACACCATAGACAGTGGGAGACATGGCCGGCCTTTGATAACCCAATTAGCTGCACTGGGGAGACAGCGGCAACCTTGTGGAGAGTGGTACTCGAACCCCCAATCTTTGGATCAGCAATCCAGCACCCTATACCACTAGACCACCACTGCATCATCAGTATTAAAACAATAAAAGACCTGAAATATTTCAGTTGGTGTGCAATGAATCTAAAATATATGAAAGTTGATATTTTTATCAGTACATTACAGAAAATAATTAACTTTATCACAATATGCTAATTTTTTGAGAAGGACTAGTATATCTTTTAGAATTAAAAAAGAAATTTACTTATGTGCATTTGAGCAGACTCAATGTTTTCTCATTCATTGATTACATTTCTAAGCTGTTTAATTCTAATTAGAGTCACAGGGAAACTGACATCCATCTCAGCCAATTCTGGGGAAGGCAGGCAACACCCTAAACAACTAGTCTGGCCATCGCAGGGCCAATGCACAGACAACCATTCACATGCTCAACTAGGGGTGATTTGGGACAGCCAATTAGCCCTCCATGCATGTTTTGGATTGGGGAGGAAACCGGCAAACTTGGAGGAAACCCACACAAACACAAAGTAAACATAAAAGCGCCACACAAACGCCCAAGTTCACCCAAGGAATCGAACTCTGTCCTTCTGCCGTGAGGTGAACATGCTAACCACTGTGCCATCATGTCACCCATGTTTACACATGTATGAATAAAAATAAGAAATATACACATGAACACAGAACTAAGCAGGATTTATGATCATTAAAGGAAAATAAAGGTCCTTTAACATATGTTTGCAATAATAATTTATTGGTGCAGTGGTGGCCCAAAGGCAGGGTACTGGCTTACTGATCCAAAGGTTGGGGGTTCAAAGCCAATTATCACTAAGCCTCACTGTCACTGGTTGTCAGTGCTCCCCCCTCCCATGCAGCTAACTGGGGTATTACAAGCTGGCCATGTCTCTCACTGTCTGTGATGAGAGGCATGTAAAAGAACCATTGCTGACCTTCATCAATAGTAGGCTGCATAGCCATCAGCGTGTTTCTGCCCAGCAATGGCTTTGTGAGCAGTCCAGAATGTAACTCTGCTCTAGCCCAGGGTCGGCTGAGATGGATGCCAGTCTCCCCGCAACACTTAAGCATATTAAGTATAAGTATAACACTTAAGCATAAATATTCTGTTGTAATTCATTCTAAAAAATATATATTTTAAATCTCCTGGAGAAAAATATTTATAAAATTAATAAATACATAAATATATTTAATATTGTAATACAATTTTTTTTCTTCATGGAATTGATGGTACCATTTAATATTTGGTTTGCTAGTTTGTATTACATTTAATATAAAGATTTACACAATGTCAAAGGCTAAGCTCTTAGTATGGCATGGCTAGTTTAAGAAGGAGGCAATAAATATTGAGCAAATCTCCCGAATACTGAGTTTTCTGTTCACTAACTGATTTTCACATTCATTTATATTTCATTTCTCATTAGTTTAATTTTCTGTTTAATACGTTCATGTTCCATGATGCAGCAAAGATGGTGGAGGAGGTGCAAACCATGGGCAGTGAAAGACATGGCTGGCCTTTAATAACCCTGTACTGGAGGACAGCAATGACAACCATTGACAGTGGGGCTTGACCCTCAATCCTTGGGATCAGTACTCCTGCAACTTACCACTTGGTTACCATTGCCCCTAAAGATAACATATTATATTAAACATGGGGCTATGCATGTTATAAACTGTATATGGCACTATATATGACTCTCTCTCTCTCTCTCTCTCTCTCTCTCTCTCTCTCTCTCTCTCTGTAAATATATATATATATATATATATATATATATATATATATATATATATATATATATATATATATATATATATATATATATAAAATGCAGCCGTGAGTGGGGGCACAAGCCAGTGTTCACCCTCACGCCGGTCCCAAGCCTGGATAAATGCAGAGGGTAGGGACAGGAAGGGCATCCGGCATAAAACTTCTGACAAAATTGTGATGCAAATTATCAAAACGAAATTCATACCAGATTAGTCGAGGCCTGGGTTAACAACGACCGCCATCAGTGCTGTTAACCAACAGGGTGCTGATGGAAATTGGACTACTGTTGGTCTAAGAAGGAGAGGCAGGATCATCCATTGATCTGTCCATAGGCAGAGAGAGAAGAGGAAAGGCGTGAGTCTCGGACTGAGAATAGGGACTTTGAATGTTGGAACTATGAAAGAAAAAGCTAGAGAGCTGGCTGACATGATGCAGAGGAGAAAGGTGGACATACTGTGTGTTCAGGAGACCAGTTGGAAAGGTGGCAAGGCTAGAAGCTTTGAAGCAGGGTTTAAGCTGTTTCATCATGGTGTGGATGGGAAGAAAAATGGTGTAAAGGTCATCTTGAAGGAGGAGTTTGTCAGGAATGTTCTAGAAGTGAAAAGAGTGTCAGACAGAGTGATGAGTCTCAAGTTAGAAATTGAAGGTGTGATGTTCAATGATGTTAGTGCTTATGCCCCACAGGCAGGATGCGAGCTAGAACAGAAGGAGAGATTCTAGACTGAATTAGATGAAGTGATGCAGAGTACCCCCAGAGGTGAAAGAGTGGTCATTGGTGCAGACTTCAATGGACATGTTGGTGCAGGCAACAGAGGGGATGAGGAAGTGATGGGCAGGTTTTGTATCAAGGACAGGAACACGGAAGGACAGATGTTGATAGATTTTGCAAAAAGGATGGAAATGGCTGTGCTGAATACTTTCTTCCAGAAGAGACAGGAGCATAGGGTGACTTATAAAAGCGGATGTAGGAGCACACAGGTAGATTACATCTTGTGTAGGCGATGTAATTTGAAGAAAGTCAGTGACTGCAAAGCAGTAGTGGGTGAGAGTGTTGCCAAACAGCATAGGATGGTGGTGTGCAGGATGACGCTGATGGTGAGGAAGGTGAAGAAGGCAAAGGCAGAGCAGAAGACAAAGTGGTGGAAGCTGAAATAGGAAGAGTGTCATGTTGTCTTCAAGGAGGAGTTGAAACAGGCTTTGGGTGGTCAGGAATTGCTTTCAGATGACTGGACAACTACAGCTAATGTGATCAGGGAGGCAGATAGGAGAGGCGAAAGTAGCAGGGTCAAAGGCCAAACAGAGGGCGTATGATGACTTGTATGATAGGTTGGACAGTAAGGAAGGAGAAAATGATTTATTCAGGTTGGCACAGCAGAGAAATAGAGATGGGATAGATGTGCAGCAAATTAGAGTGATTAAGGACAGAGAGAAATGTATTGACTGAGGACAGAAGTGTGCTGGGAAGATGGAAAGAGTACTTTGAACAGCTGATGAATGAGGAAAATGAGAGAGAAAAAAGAGTAGAAGAGGTGACTGTTGAGGACCAGGAAGTAGCAAAGATTAGTAAGGGTGAAGTGAGGAGGGCACTGAAGAGGATGAAAAATGGAAAAGCAGTTGGTCCTGATGATATACCTGTGGTGGTATGGAAGTGTCTAGGGGAGGTAGCAGTAGATTTTCTGACAAGAATATTCAACATGGTCTTAGAAAGTGAGCAGATGCCAGAGGAATGGAGGAGAAGTGTGCTTGTGCCCATTTTTAAGAACAAGGGAGATGTACAGAGTTGTGGCAACTACAGAGGGATAAAGTTGATGAGCCATACAATGAAGCTATGGGAAAGAATAGTGGAAGCAAGACTAAGGGCAGAGGTCAGCATTTGTGAACAACAGTTTGGTTTCATGCCAAGAAAGAGCACCATAGATGCAGTATTTGCCTTGAGGATGTTAATAGAGAAGTACAGAGAAGGTCAGAGGGAGCTGCATTGTGTCTTTGTGGATCTGGAGAAAGCATATGACAGGGTGCCGAGAGAAGAACTGTGGTATTGTATGACGAAGTCTGGAGTGACAGAGAAGTATGTTAGAGTGGTGCAGGACATGTATGAGAGATGTAAGACAGTGGTGAGGTGTGCTGTCGGTGTGACAGAAGAGTTCAAGGTGGTGGGACTGCATCAAGGGTCAGCTCTCAGCCCCTTCTTGTTTGCTATGGTGATGGACAGGCTAACAGACGAGGTCAGACAAGAATCTCCATGGACTATGATGTTTGCAGATGACATTGTGATCTGTAGTGAGAGCAGAGACCAAGTGGAGGAAAATCTAGAGAGGTGGAGCTATGCCCTGGAAAGGAGGGGATTGAAGGTTAGTCTTAGTAAGACAGAATACATGTGTGTGAACGACAAGGACCCAAGAGGAACTTTGAGGTTACAGGGGGCAGAGATAAAAAAGGTGGAGGATTTTAAGTACTTAGGCTCAACAATCCAGAGCAATGGAGAGTGTTGAAAAGAAGTGAAGAAGCGCGTGCAGGCAGGTTGGAATTGATGGAGAAAAGTGTCCGGTGTGATGTGTGATAGGAGAGTATCGGCAAGAATGAAGGGAAAAGTGTACAAGACGGTGATGAGGCCAGCAATGTTGTATGGTTTAGAGACAGTGGCCCTGGGGAAAAGACAGGAGGCAGAACTGGAGGTAGCAGAGATGAAAATGTTGAGGTTCTCTTTGGGAGTAACGAGGATGGATAGGATCAGAAATTAGTACATCAGAGGGACAGCACATGTAAGATGTTTTGGAGACAAAGTCAGAGAGGCTAGATTGAGATGGTTTGGACATGTACAGAGGAGGGATAGTGAGTATATTGGTCGTAGGATGCTGAGGTTGGAACTACCAGGCAAAAGGCCCAGAGGAAGACCAAAGAGAAGATTTATGGATGCGGTGAAGGCAGACATGAAGGTCGTTGGAGTAAGAGTAGAAGATGCAGAGGATAGGGAGAGATGGAGGCAGATCATTTGCTGTGGCGACCCCTGAAGGGAACAGCCGAAAGGAAAAGAAGAAGAAGATACGATGGAGTTATGGGAAATAATAGTGGAAGCTAGACTGAGGGCAGCTTCTCCCTGTGCTGTTACCTTGTCGTGGTGGAGAGGGTTGCATGTCTCAGAGATTCTGGAGGCTAGGTCGGGGAAGGATATATCCTTCGGCAGGTTCAACCATACTGAATTGGTTCCAGATGAAAGACCAGACAAAACACAGCACCCGGTCCTCCAGGTTGGGGGTTAGATGTAGGGCTAACAACCATACTCCTTGAAAAGAAACTCTGTTATGGAAACTATGATGATAAACAATCCTATGGACTCTGATGTGGACTTGAACCAACATGTTGGTTTTATGAACACACCTGATGAAAGCCTACTACAGGAAGTTAGGAGTGAGAGATCAAGTCAGCTCAAGCCTAAAACAAAGATTCAAATTGGTACTTGGAACACACGTACAATGTTTGAAACATTCAAAACAGCTCAGGTCATAAATGAGATGAGGCATACAAGCTCGACATCCTAGTTATCAGTGAACAATCACATCAGAGCTGAAAGAGATGAACCTGACATGGGGAAAGCACAAAAGGCAGCACAGGATAGGTCCAGATGGAGGACAATCATCATGGCCTTCTGTTCCACTGGGAACGAAGAGGATTAAGTAAGTAAGACTAAGGGCAGAGGTCAGTTTTTGTGAACAACAGTTTGGTTTCATGCCAAGAAAGAGCACCATAGATGCAGTATTTGGCTTGAGGATGCTAATAGAGAAGTACAGAGAAGGTCAGAGGGAGCTGCATTGTGCCTTTGTGGATCTAGAGAAAGCATATGACAGGGTGCCGAGAGAAGAACTGTGGAATTGTATGACGAAGTCTGGAGTGGCAGAGAAGTATGTTAGAGTGGTGAAGGACATGTATGAGAGATGTAAGACAATGGTGAGGTGTGCTGTCGGTGTGACAGAAAAATTCAAGGTGGAGGTGGGACTGCATCAAGGGTCAGCTCTGAGCCCCTTCTTGTTTTCTTTGGTGATGGACAGGCTGACAGACGAGGTTAGACAAGATTCCCCATGGACTATGATGTTTGCAGATGGCATTGTGATCTGCAGTGAGAGCAGAGAACAAGTGCAGGAAAATATAAAGAGGTGGACGTATACCCAGACAGAATACATGTGTGTGAATGAGAAGGACCCAAGAAGAACGGTGAGGTTACAGGGAGCAGAGATAAAGAAGGTGGAGGATTTTATATACTTAGGTTCAACAATCCAGAGCAATGGAGAGTGTGGAAAAGAGGTCAAGAAGCGCGTGCAGGCAGGTTGGAATGGATGGAGAAAAGTGTCCAGTGTGATGTGTGATAGGAGAGTATCGGCAAGAATGAAAGGAAAAGTGTACAAGATGGTGTTGAGGCCAGCGATGTTGTATGGTTTAGAAACAGTGGCACAGAGGAAAAGACAGGAGGCAGAGCTGGAGGTAGCAGAGATGAAAATGTTGAGGTTCTCTTTGGGAGTAACGTGAATGGATAGGATCAGAAATGAGCACATCAGAGGGACAGCACATGTAAGATGTTTTGGAGACAAAGTCAGAGAGGTGAGATAGATCGTTTGGACATGTCCAGAGGACCTAGAGGACCAAGCAGAAGACCTAGAGGAAGACCAAAGAGAAGATTTATGGATGCGGTGAAGGAGGACATGAAGGTAGTTGGAGTAAGAGTAGAAGATGCAGAGGATCGGGTGAGATGGAGGCAGATCATTTGCTGTGGCGACCCCTGAAGGGAACAGCTGAAAGGAAAAGAAGTGCTGGATCAATGTGTTTCTGCCCCTTACTAAAGGGTTGTGTCAGGAAGGGCATCCAACTTAAAAACCTATGCCAAATCAAACATGCGAATCAGATGATTCGCTGTGGCAACCCCTGAAAAATGGAAAAGCTGAGGGGGGGGGGGGATAAATATATATATATATATATATATATATATATATACATACATACATACTGTATGTATAAACCATCAGCGTTGGCATTTTTTGAGACTTGAGGGGTTGTTAAAGAGCGGCCCCTGCAGCCTGCACAGAGGAAATGCAATGTGGGGTTTGATGTGATGTCAAATGTAAAAGTTATTGTATGTAAAATGAAAGGAACAAGAAAAGGACAAAGAGGAGGAAGCGAAAGAAGAGGTGACAGCTGCAAAATTATAAGCCACAGAATAAAATGTCACATGATGCTTGCTTATTAACATATGACTACAGAGAGAGAGAGAGAGAGAGAGAGAGAGAGAGAGAGAGAGAGAGAGAGAGAGAGAACGAATGACAGACAGAAACAAAGACAGGGAGACTATATCATACAGACAGGATAGAGAACCAGAACATTCAAACAGATGGACAGACAAACAATTACAGGCAACTAGAAATGGAGAATGGAGTGACAGACATTAAGACAGAAGAGCAGAAAGACAAAGAGAATGAAAGGCAGACAGTAATGGACAGCTATGTACCCTTCAGTGCTATACAGTTTTTGCACCTTATCAAATTGGGTTGTATCATAGTGCAGTAAATGTGTTCATTTATGTGATGTTTCATAAGACAATGTACAGAAACCATTTAGGTAATTACAGCCATTTTAGAGCAACTCATTTTTATTTATATCACATCTTTCATAAATATGCAACCCACAATGTTTTACATCGCAGGATTAAAGCTGCGGCTGTTAACCTGGAAAGCTAGCAAAATTTTGAAGTAGCATGTCTTCAGGGCTCAGGTTAAACCCTCTCCTGCCTTTCAATCTCCCAAAAACACACCTCCTCCCCTCCTCCTGCATGAGCAGAGAGACTTAAGGATTTGATCAGATATTTTTAGTGCACCACTAGACAGTGATTAGTTACCATTTTTGCAGGATTACAGGGTTCAGTTCATCATTTTCTGTAACTGCTTCATCCTAATTAGGGTCACGGGGAGGCTGGTGCCCATCCCAGCCAACTCAGGGCGAGAGCAGAGTACACCCTGGACAGCTCGCCAGGCCATCGCAGGGCGGAAACACGCTGACGGCTTTGCAGCCTACTCTTGTCGAAAGTCAGCAATGGTTCTTTTACATGCCTCGCACCATAAACAGTGAGAGACATGGCCGGCCTTTGATAACCCAGTTAGCTGCACTGGGGGGGACAGTGACAACCTTGTGGAGAGTGGGACTCGAACCCCCAACCTTTGGATCAGCGATCCGGCACCTTATACCACTAGACCACCACTGCCCCGAGGGATTACAGGGGCCACAGTTAATTGTTTTGGGTGGCTTTTTCAAAGTTATTAATTGCTGTTGGGGTGTAAAAACCATTTCAACCAATATGTGCATATGGCTAAATAGTGACCAACCCCTGTTTTAAATCACTGCAATGGAAAAAAATACAGAAATAAAAAGCATGAAACTAAACTAGACAACAGAAGTGTTTTAAAATATAAGCTAAAATGAAAAAATGTTATTCAAAAACCAATAGACTATTTCAGCCTGTATTTAAGCCTGTTAGTGAAAAGGTGCCCTTCCGGTCTCTTAAACAACACTATATTTCTGAGAGAATATTTTTTAAGAATACCTGAGCAGATATATTCTTGTCTCACATCTCCATTTTTGAGAGTGTATGTAATAATGGTCTAAAGTATATCCGAGTTCATTCGTACGTTTTACCTGCAAACTTTACACATGAAGGATGTTTTCATTCATCCCTTATTTACACTGAATTGTTACTTGAACCAGATTAGATCAGATCTGATTTAATTTTTACAGTTCCTGAATCAGTGGCTCAGGTGAAACTCTTAGGTATGAGACTCTGACTTCTCAATCATTCATTTTCTGCAATTGCATAATCCTAATTAGGGCTGCAAGGAGGCTGGCACCCATCCCAGCCGACTCCGAGCGAGGGCAGAGTCTGACTTCTCACTGAGGGACAGAATGGAAGGAACAGGCCAGAAAAGTTCCTTCCAACTGCACCTCCTACAGGACATCTGCTTTCACAAACAGCCAATGGAACACACACAAAAATTTATGAACAAGTATTAAAAGACAATTGGCAAACTAAAGCTGTGGTGTTTACATGGTAGTTCCGTCAGTATTTGAAAAAATATTGTCTCAGTTCACTGCTACACTGGCTTTGAAATGAAGCAGTCAAGACGTGATTGAAGTGTCAACTGTCAGCCATAACTTCAGGACAGAACAAAACTATTGCATTAACAAATTTAAAAAAATTGGATTTTTTTTTTTTTTTTTTATACAGAAGCCCTTATTTTTAAAGGCTCAAAAGTAATGTAACCTTTCACTGACAAGCGATTTCATGGTCAGTTTGTACTGACCTTTGTACTGACCTTGTACTGACATTTCATGGTGGTTTGTACATCTGTTTCTTCAATATTTCATGAAAAATTAAGGCGATCAAATGTCTGGAATTGATTCCATGTATTGAATTTGCATTTGGTGGTTATTTATGGGAAATCACAATATGTATCAAATATGTGTCAGTGTGAGTTAAGGTGGCCAACATTCAATAAAAAATAAATAAACACAACTATCAGAGAGAGAGAGAGAGAGAGAGAGAGAGAGCAGAAACTTTGAAAGTGGCCACATCAATTTTGTACATTCTTAAAAAGAAGGAATAGGCTTGTAAGCTCAACAACTTCTAAGAATTCTTTTCTTTGTAACCATGTGACCTGTACTTGCATTTGATTGGATGTGGAGAAATACCCATAGTGCACGTGATTATCTCAAACTGGTGGCAAACCATGTGGTACATGAGTCATAGATTTAGTCAGTGGAAAATAAATCCTGTATATTTTTCCCAGATAAGTATACATTTTGAGCTTTTATCGTATTCTGTTAGAATTCACATGGAAAAGGCATGAAGCGTGAACAAAGCTTTTGCTGGTCTTCCTCTTCACAGACTTGTTCTTCTATCTGGGACATCATGTCTTCTTCATCACTATCACTCCTCTTCGTGACCCTTTCATCACTTCATTATTACTCTTCGTGTCTTAATCACTTCTCTTCCCCATCCCGCTCTCTTTCTCTTCATCATCACTCCTTTCTCTTCATCACTTCTCATCACTTCTTTTCATCATGACTTCTTTTTCTCTTATTCACTGTTCTTTCTCTTCGTCATTCATTTTCATCACCACCTGTGCTTTTCATGAGTCTCCCTGCACTGCTACCACATTGTCCTTGTACAAATCCTGTACTATCATCATATTCATCTCTGACACTCCTGACTTACTCAAACATAAACACAAATCCTCTCTTGGCTTGGTCCAGGTCCAGAAACATAAAACAAATCCTTCTGACCTTATCTGAACTTCCCCATTATCATTCTAAATGCAGATATGGCATCTTTACAATTCTTCATCACCACATCACTTGTTGAGTGTCATCACTTCATCACTCCACTCTGTTTAATCTATTCTTTCTTTATGTTTTCTTTTAATCACTCTTCCATCACTCCTTCATCACTTCTCTTCATCATTGTCCCATTTCCTCTTTATCAATCCTCTTCATGACCCATACTTTTCTTTTCATTCATTATCTACCTCTTCTTCAACATTCCCCTTCATCATCTTCTCATCATTACTCCTCTTCAACACTGCCTATGTTCTTCATTGGCCTTTGCTTGAACCCCACCATAATTTTTCCTCTTTCATTGTAGAACACCAATCTATCACATCATCACTTCTACTTTATGACATCATGTCCCAGTAACGTCACCATCTCCTCTCATTTTCTTCACTTCTTCAACTTCCTCACTTCTTCTTCTGGCTGCTCATGTCAGAGGTATAGTAGCACTGGATTATCCTTCTCACTTCTGTATCTTCATCACACCAATCACCTGCATTTTATCCCTCATCACATTCATAAATATCCTCTTTGGCCTTCCTCTTCTCCTCCTGCGAGGCATTTGCCTCTTTAATTTGTTCTAATATACCCTTTATCCGTTCTCTGCACATGCCCAAACAATCTCAATTTTGCCTCTCGCACTTTATGTTCAGACACTTCTTGTGTTGTCCCGACCATATTCATTTCTAATGCTGCACGTTCTTGTGGCTTCCAGAAAAAAAGCACAGTATTTCTGCAACTTCTAGCTTAGTAATTTCTCTTACCTTTACATTAGTATTTAGCACATGCTCTTATGCAGAGCTACTTGCATAAATATCCACACCCCTGTACTCTGCATTTGGCTCTTCGTTTGGACTCAAGGAATCACTACTTGCAGCTATAATTGTTGTTTTTCTGCAGACAAACATTACTATTCTGTATATGTATTATTAGTAGTACTGTTTTAACTGGGTCATTAAGGCATCTAGAATCACCGAGTCACCCCAAACATGCGACCAACACGTACCAAAAAATGTAATCCAAACCAAGACAAGTTATATATCAAGCTATGTATCTTCAGCAGAAATGGTGTGGAATGAATTTTGGTAGTGTTTGGAGTACCTGTATCAATGAGAACTGTAAAAACTCTGGGAACATGTGAGTGCTGAAAAAAAACATTTTGTGACAGGTTTAGAGTTTTCACACACACACACACACACACACACACACACACACACACACACACACACTTAAAACAAAGAAGTGTATTCTTTCATTCATATTCTGAACCTCTTAATGCTAACTAAGGTCATGGGGAGGCTGGCACCCATCTTAGCCAACTCTGGGTGAGGGCAGAGTACACTCGGGTCAACTCACCAGGCCACTGCAGGGCAGAAACATGCTGATGGCTATACAGCCTGCTCTTGACAAAAGTTAGTAATGATTCTTTTTACATGGTTCTCAAAGACTGTGTCTGAACCCCGAACATTAAGTGGAAGGTTATTCCATAACTGTGGGGTTTCTATAAGAAAAACTCTGCTCTATGCAGTTGTTTTCATTAGTCAAGGTGTAACTAAGCATCCTGAACCTTTATATATAAGGGGACGTGCTGGATCATAAACGACAAGCAGTTGCGTGGCATGAGACTATTAAGTGCTTTATAGGTTAAAAGTAATATGTGGGCAGTGGTGGCCTAGTGGTATAGGGCGCTGGATTGCTAATCCTGAGGTTGGGGGTTCGAGTCCCACTCGCCACAAGGTTGTCACTGTCCCCCCAGTGCAACTAACTGGGTTATCAAGGGCTGGCTATGTCTCTCATTGTCTATAGTGTGAGGTTCATGTAAAAGAACCATTGCTGACTTTCATAAAGAGTAGCTGCAAAGTCGTCAGTGTGTTTCTGTCCCTTGCTAAAGGGTTGTGTCAGGAAAGGCATCTGACATAAACCTATGCCAAATCAAACATGTGATGATTCACTGTGCCAACCCCTGAAAAAAAGGGAACAGTCGAAAGGAGAAGAAGAAGAATAGGTTAAAAGTAGTATATTATATTCTTTTTTGAAATGTAACTGGGTGCCAGTGCAGCATACATAAGATCGGGTGATATGTTCGTGCCTTTTGGTTCTACTTAAGGATTCTTACTGTTGCATTCTGGACTAACTGGAGCTTGTTTATGCGCCTATTGGAACACCCAAACAGTAACGCATTACAAAATCTAATCTGGAAGTAGCAAAAGCAAGAACAATATTTCCACATCATGCAGTGACATTGTATTTCTTATTGAAGCAATAATCATGAAATGGAAGAAGGCTACTAGAGTAATATTATCTGAATTACATGAACTTCAAATGAAAGACCAGAGTTAATAATCATTCCAATGTCCTTTAATGCTACACATCATGAAACACAATCCAAACTTACTACATAATCAGAAACCTTATATCTAGCTGTCTGAGATCCGGGTGCAAGTACAGTACTTCTGCCTTATCAGAGTTTAATAGGAGGAAGTTAGTAAGCATCCAGTGTCTAATGTCCGTTACACATTTTTCAACTTTATTAATCTGATGTCGCTCATCTGACTTTGCTGAAATATATAACTGTATGTCATCAGCATAACAATGAAAGCTAATACCATGATCACAAATGATATTCCCTAAAGGGAGCATGTATAGAGAGAAAGCCAATGGTCCTAGGACAGAACCTTGTGGAACACAAATGGAACATTAGAATGTACAGACAAATCACCATTTACATCTACAAACTGATAATGGTCAGTTAAATAAATTTTAAATCAGAAGAGAGCCATCCCCGTGTCAAAGGCTGCGATAAAGTCAAGTAACACAAGCAAGGAGACACAGCCATGGTTGGAGGCCATTGGTAGGTCATTTACTACCTTAATGAGTACTGTCTCTGTGCTATGATGAGACCTAACACCTGGCTGATTTTGTGAATATTATTATATAATATAATACATAACTGATGTGCTACAGGTTTTTCTAAGATCTTAGAGATAAAAGGGAGGTTTGATATTGGTCAAGTTGAAGAGCTGATATGGGTCGAGATCAAGTTTTTTAATCAGTTTTGATAACTGCTAGTTTAAAGAATTTAGGTACATAACCAGTGCTAAGAAAAAAATGTCCAGTATTACATTTAAGAAAGAGTTGATTATGTCTGATAGCATTCTTTAAAGAAACATGATAGCACTGGATCAAGCATGCAGGTTGATGATTTTGATGGGGAAATTAATGAGACAAGTTCTGTCTTTTGAATGAGGCTAAAACACTCAAGTTGCACACTAAGAGCTTTTCTATAATTAAGATTCTCCTTTCGTTCTGATTGGAAAACCAGTAATTTAGTTTAATGCCATTTTCGTTCTAATTTGTGGGCGTTCTGTTTTAGTGTGCGTGTGTCATCATATACCAGAGGGCTAATTGTTTTTCTTTCTGATTGGTTTTCTTTTCAGAGGAGCTACATTATCGAGCTGTAGTGTATGGTGTAAATTTGATTTAAAATGCTCGGTGGCTTGATTAACTTCAGTGGGTCTAATGGTGATTTAATCATAGTTGATAATTCTGCAAGATTATTAATTAATCTATGTGCAGTAGTTGATGTAAAAGTATGATTACTGTGATAATGTGATGAGGTGTATATATCAGAGCTAAGAGCTAAGAGCTAAGAGGCATTGTAAGCAAGATAATGATCTGAAATAGTTTCTGACTGTAGAACTATGACTATATTTTCAATATTTAATCCAAAGGTTGGTATTAAATCGAGAGTGTGGTCAGCTTTATGAGTGGGCCTTATTAAACTCTGATTTACCCCGACTGAATCTAGGATTGATACAAATGCTGTTCCGAAAGTGTCCTCTGGGTTATCGAAATGAATATTAAAGTCACCAATAATTGAAGCTTTATCTAAAGAAACATCCAGGTTTGAAATGAAATGTACAAATTCACGTAAGAATCTGAAGTATGGACCTCTGGGTATAAGGAATTCGCTACGTAGGCATATTTCTTCCAGGAACATACATAATGTTTGTGTATAGAATTTCAAATGGATTAAATTCATGTCAAGATTTTTGTATAAGGTCGAGCTTATCTGTATACATAATTCTGATGCCTCCTCCTCTGCCAGTTTGACGAGGTTAGTGTATACTGGAGCCATGAAAACTCACTTCATTTAATGCCACACACTCATTGGGTTTTGTCCATGTTTCTGTTAAACACATTACACTAAACTTCTGATCAGTAATGATTTCATTAACAATAAGTGCTTTTGATGCAAGAGATCTAATATTTAACAGCTCTATCTTTAGGACCCCACCCCGTGCAGCTAACTGGGTTATTGAAGGCCAGCCATGTCTCTCACTGTCTATAGTGTGCGGCATGTAAAAGAACCATTGCTGACTTTCGACAAGAGAAGGCTGCATAGTTGTCAGCATGTTTCTGCACTGCGATGGCCTGGCGAGCTGTCCAGGGTGTTGCCTGGAGTCAGCTGGGATGGGCACCAGCCTCTCCGAGACCCTAATTAGGATTACGTGATTACAGAAAATGAATGAATGAATGAGTCTCTAAATAAAAGGTGCAGGCTGTAAATTCAATATGATTTACATTAATAAGATTAGCTAACTGGGTTATCAAAGGCCGGCCATGTCTCTCACTGTCTATGGTGAGAGGCATGTAAAAGAACCATTGCTGACTTTTGTAAAAAGTACACTGCAAAGCCGTCAGCGTGTTTCTGTCCCTTGCTAAAGGGTTGTGTCATGAAGGGCATCCGACGTAAAAAAACCTCTGCCAAATCAAATGTGTGAATCATTCGCTGTGGCGACCCCTGATAAGTGAGATTCACTTTCGCTTTTTCCCATTTATGTTAATAAGGTTATTAAAACAAACTAACTGAGAGTTTTTACATTTTCGTTTAGTTTGGGAAACAGACACAGTTTCTATATACATTAAACTTGACTTTGAGTGACAACTCTGCACAGCTAGTAGATGCTCGGATTCGCCTGTTTGTCTGCTCTCTGGCCTTGGCTCTGGAAAGTCACTGACTGACAAGTCTTATTCTTGACTATGTGCTTCTTCTTCTTCTTCTTCTTCTTCTTCTTCTTCTTTTCCTTTCGGCTTTTCCCTTCAGGGGTTGCCACAGCGAATCATCTGCCTCCATCTCACCCTATCCTCTGCATCTTTTTCTCTTACACGAACTGCCTTCATGTCCTCCTTCACCATGTCCATGAATCATCTCTTTGGTCATCCTCTAGGTCTTCTGCTTGGTAGTTTCAATCTCAGCATCCTACTACCAATATACTCACTATCCCTCCTCTGTACCTGTCCAAACCATCTCAATCTAGCCTTTCTGACTTTGTCTCCAAAACGTCTTACATGTGCTTTCCCTCTGATGTGCTCATTCCTGATCCTATCCATCCTCGTTACCCCCAAAGAGAACCTCAACGTTTTCATCTCTGCTACCTCCAGCTCTGCCTCCTGTCTTTTCCCCAGGGCCACTGTTTCTAAACCATACAACATCACTGGCCTCATCACTGTCTTGTACACTTTTCCTTTCATTTTTGCCCATACCTTCCTATCACACATCACACCGGACATTTTGCTCCAACCATTCCAACCTGCCTGCACACGCTTCTTCACCTCTTTTCCACACTCTCCATTGCTCTGGATTGTTGAGTCTAAGTACTTAAAATCCTCCACTTTCCTTATCTCTGCTCCCTGTAACCTCACTGTTCCTCTTGGGTCCTTGTCGTTCATACACATGTATTCTGTCTTACTGAGGCTAACCTTCATTCCTCTCCTTTCCAGGGCATACCTCCACCTCTCTAGATTTTCCTGCACTTATTCTCTGCTCTCACTACAGATCACAATGTCATCTACAAACATCATAGTCCATGGGGAATCTTGTCTAACCTCGTCTGTCAACCTGTCCCATCACCATAGCAAACAAGAAGGGGCTCAGAGCTGACCCTTGATGCAGGCCCACCTCCACCTTGAACTCTTCTGTCACACTGACAGCACACCTCACCACTGTCTTATATCTCTCATACATGTCTTGCACCACTCTAACATACTTCTCTGCCACTCCAGACTTCCTCATGCAATACCACAATTCCTCTCTCGGCACCCTGTAATCTTATAGAGGTGTGGAGATTAGAGAAGGCAATGCCCAATTGCTCACCTGCACTCACCTAAGAACCTAAGATAGCCTGCTATATCCAGTGCACTGGCTCCCGGGAAACACCTAACCAGCGCTGCTGGTGCCCCTTAAAGGTCTCGCTAGTTTCACATACCTTAAAATAGATCATACTATCACCTTCCACAGAGAATGCAGTTCTGCTTCAAAGCCAAACATAAACGTACCTGATGAACAGGCACCAAACTACAGGCAAATAAATATTCAACATTTCGGCAGGTATTTTCTACTTATTATTATTAACAAATTAAATTTCATCACTTATCCTCTTCATCATATTCACAGATTCTAACCCTTGTTTCTGACATCATTTTCTCAGCATCCCCATCACTTTATTTTCTTATTTTTCACGGTCTTCCTCACTTGATTCATCCCCAAACCTCACCAAAAATTATGAAAATAGTGTCAACCTTTGGCAGCAACTTTGCCAGACTAAGTGAAGTGATGATGGGATGGAAGAGTAGTGATCAAGAGAAGTTTTGAAGAGGAAGAGGAGTGTTGAGGAGAAATGAGGAAGAGGAATGGGGTGATCAAGAGAAGTGATGAAGAGGAAGATGAGTGCTGAGGGGGATTAAGGAAGATGAGTGATGATAAAGAGAACTGTTGAGGAGGAAGAGGAGTGATGATGAGGACGATTGAGGAAGAGAGGTGGGTGATAAAGAAAAGTGACGACAGAGAAAAGAGGGCGAACTCTTGCTGCCAGATGACGTTGAACTCATCCCCTGTGACGTCAGTGGTCAGCTGACTGCTTTGTTTTGCAAGCTATAACCATAACACGGAGTGATAGAAGAGAAAAGGTACAGAGAGCAGGGCTGCCGTCCCTTTAGTAGACGGAGAGAAATTAATAATAATTTTGAGTGTTTCAGCTTTAAAGAGTAAAGCAGAAAAGATGCATTCAGAAAAGACGTTTAAACAGAGGAGGACGTTTGGTAAGTAGAATTCATGACTAATAAACATATTGAGACATTTCGGACTTTGAATGTGTCGCGATATGATTGTTCGCCTTACTATGCTTTCTTCGTTAAATGAGATTAAATTCACGATATATAACGGCACATTTCAATGTTTAACGATACTACTTCTCTGTAAGATTTCTTTGAACACTTACAGCTGTTATTTAAATCTTTTTTTGTTATTTAAAGCTACTTTTATTATTAAACATCAGAAGAGTCAAGTCGTTCTTAAAAAAACAACAACAAAAAAACCCAACAAGAAAAAAAACAACTAGGTCATGTCTCGAAATTAGTGATTACTATCGAGATGAATCAGCTAAAGGTGAGTCAAACATTATCGCTTCCTACACATCGGAATATACGAAATTTGCCCAACGTTCGTCCTGTAATTTCTACTAAAATGTATTATTCACAGAAAACACCAGGTAATATTTCACTGCAAAATTGGGGGATGGGACGTTAAGGGTAAAGAAATCCGAAAATAAGACATTTTGCTTTTAAAATAAAGACTCTTAAACATTCATAACATTCACGCAAGTTGCCCGAGAGCACTTACAAAATCTAATTAAACAAAATGTTATTCTCAGGCCTTGTTTTGTTCACCCATGTGGTTTATTGTGCTTGCGACAAGGGGTAAGTTCCAACTCGCGCACTACCTCACTACCCAGGCTGCCTTTAAAACCGCCATTTTGGTACATCAGCCACAAAGCGACGTTGGTGACATCATGTTGTGTGATTTTGTTTAGTACGGAAATATACGTTGTGGAACAAAGCCGATTTTCTTGCAAATCAAGCGACTGCAGAGAAGCGATAAGATTCGATTTATAGCGTACGCGTTTTATGTTGATGTCAATGTTTTAAAAAAGCTTACTCGCTTGAAAACCTAGCATTAAGTGTAATTACACTCATGCCTCGGTTTAACGGACTAATGGGGGGGCACTGGTCCGAAGTACCCAATTGTCCGAAGTTTCCGATTTCATATAGTTCAACGATTACGTCACGAAAAACTTTGATTTTAGCACACTATAATCTGCAAATGTAAATACTGTACCTATACTCTGTAAATGTACACCAAAGATCAGGATTAAGAGCCAAAAAAAGCCATATTTTAAAATCCAATCCTTTGAGATTTTATATATATATATATATATATATATATATATATATATATATATATATATACACACACACAGTGATACCTCAGCTCACGAACATAATTGGTTCCCAAAAAGTGTGTGTAAGGCGAAAAGTTCGTCTTCCGAACATTTATTTCCCATATGAAACCATTAAAATGAGAATAATCCGTTCCCAGGGCCCCATAAAACATAATTTTCTACTAAATAAGCCTTAAAACTACACAAAAATATACCTTATTTTAAGTACAATAAATGTGCTATTGTATTGTAATTAAAGAAATAAACTGTACTGTATAATAAAGTCGTTTTATTTACCTTTGTGATGGTAGTTGATGGCTTGATGGAATGGAGTGGGAGGAGGGAGTTACTGTTTGGAAGGAGAGTTTGGAAACGCCTACTGTTTGGAAACACCCTTAGCCACACACGCACCCTTAATAGCTTCCTTGTTCTTAAGGATGGTAGCAATGGTAGACTTAGCGTACTGGGACGCTAAGTCACACAAACGCACACCTCGTTCGTGTTTTTCAATGATCTCCGCCTGTGGTGGGGTCTTTTTCGGTCCCATAATAGCAAAAGTACACTCAATATGGTCCAAAATGTCTATCAAACACAAACCACTTCCGCACTCTTAGAAAGGGGTGACGAACTGTGACGCCGTGAGCGCGTCGTCAGCTTCTCGTGGCCGCCACCGTGGCGCTGTTCGACCGCGTGGTTTGGTTAGATCCGCCCGAAAACTAGTTCGTCAGCAGAGACTATATGCTCGCAAATTTAATGTTCTTGAGGCGAAAAGTTCGTGAGCTTAAGCGTTCGTCAGCGGAGGTTTTACTGTGTATATGTATATATATATATATATATATATATATATATATATATATATATATATATAATATACAGTATATAACAGGGGTCGGGAACCAGATGTGGCTGTTTTGATGACTGTGTCTGGCTCTCAGATAAATCAGGAATACATAATTTCACTATCATTTAAATAAAAATACAAAAAAAAGCCCTCAAGTAAAACAAAAACCGATGAATCTTGCACATTTAAATCTACATCTATTTTCAATGCCAGGTCACGCAGTGGAGAGCCAATCGATACCTTCAAACTCTAATTATATAGGATTATAACATTATATAGGATTATAACATTTCCCTCGTTTTGATCGGCTCATTTCCACAAAGCCAAACACAGCTGGCAAGCAAACACAAATGAAATGGACAGACATGGAAAAACTTCAAACCGCAGACCAGCTGATTGCCAAAACTTGGGACGAGCTTCCTGTCACATAAACACTGCATCATGTGAGTCCAATAAAATTAGTTTCAAGGTATCAGACCTGCCCGCATACAGAATGGATTGGCTCTCCGCATTGCGCCACAGTGACGTGGTGTTGAAAATAGATGAATAAATTTAAATGCGCAAGATTTCTTCAAGCCAGTCTGGTCATCTGGCGGTCACTTTTGGAAACAACGGCCCACATCCGGACGATCCGGACTAGATTTTGTCCGTTGCATCCGAAATCTGTTAAAACAAAGTCCGTAAAAACCGAGGCATGAGTGTATAAGAACAAACCGGGAAATGTAATCCCATCTGTTTGCCTGTTCACCTGGGGGTGGGGGGTTGTTTGTGAGTAAATATTTCATGGAGTGACTACCCATTCGGCATCGTATTCCTACGAGCTTTAGCTATTCGTCTGGCATCTTGAAAACGAGATTTCGCAGGGCTGACGTGGCGCATGCGCGGGCTGACGGTTGCGTGGTCAAAATGGCGACGGAAGAACATGCGTTCCATGTCTCAGATACTCAGATAAATTTTCATCATTAGAAGAACTTAAAAAACGCATTTATTTGTTCCAACAGCATCACTACATTCAGTTGTATAAAAGATGGACACGGACAATCGAAAAAACGCTCCCAAACAATCGGCAAAACAGGCTAAGCGGGTATTCAATCCTGCTATATGGTTTGTTGAAGTAGAATTGCATTGGATCCACGGTGGCAAAAAGTTCAAATTCGTATCAACATGAGCACGCCTTTTTTTTTTTTAGAAAAAATATATTCAGTACGGCGATATTGTCTGCTAAACATACAACAGAAAGATTAACCCTATTTTCCAGTAGGTGGCAAGTCAACATGCGCAAAAGGATTGCAGTACGAATAGCAAAAAATAAATCCCGTGCCGTACAGGAAGCCATGGCCTTTCATTTATTATGACTTGTATCAACATTTCTTACATGAGGTTTCAAAATGAAAATGTAGTATCTATAAAATAACGCGAATCTCTAGTATTCGAGCAAAAAATTTGATTTTTTTTTTTTTACCCCAGTCCAGAAAATGTGAGGAGGGTATATGAACAACTTTCATCATCTTCTTCTTGTCCTTTCGGCTTTTCCCTTCAGGGGTCGCCACAGCGAATCATCTGCCTCCATCTCACCCTATCTGAATCTTTTTCTCTTTCACCAACTGCCTTCATGTCCTCCTTCACCACATCCATGAATCGTATGAACAACTTTCATCTGTCATTACCAATTTAAAAATAGTTCAGCTGGCAATGTGAGGAAAAGTGTAAGCGGTTTTGGTCAACCTTCAGCCAGTTTTAAAGGTAGTTCGACTGATAGTGGAGCAGTTCCCATATAAAAAGATAATGTAATCATGTTCTGAATGGTGTTTTGATCAGATTCCATTCTCATTTCATGAAGACCATTTTTATTGTTTGACAAATCTCTTTGCATAAGAACTAGGCAAGCCTCTCTGACCTAGATTAATAAATTGTAGTTTCTGCCAGGTTTAGTGTGATAACATGATCACTGGATCGGTGGGTGTGCTGCATTTATCATGCTGAACCTCACTCATTTGGATGTTGGAATTCAGTTAAACACACATGGTGATGACACAGTCCACATCTTCATTTGATCTGACAGCATTTATTCGGATAGCACAAGCCCCATCACTACATGTAGTATGTGGTTTGAATCTATCTTTCTATCTTCAGGCTGAAGACTAAACAGCCTATCAATTTTCTTTTCTATTCATTTACTGAACTGCGCCCATCTAAGCCATTTCCAGTTGAGGGCGGGATACACCCTGGACAGCTCGACCCAGACAAGCACAGGGAGAAAATGCAAACTCCACACAGAAATGGCCGAGCTGAGAATCGAACCTAGGACCTTCTTGCGAGCGGATGTGCAATCAAATATGCCAATATGCTGCTTCCGTGTCTGATTGGTGGTTTGCAGCTTCGGGCTTTTGTTTAGGAGCAGGTGGCCTGCTATATTTAACTTGGTAAAGTTATCAATGTACAGTGGAGCCTCAGAATCCGAACGCTCTAGAGTCCGAACAAATCGAAATCTAAACAAAAAATCCGTGAGTTCTTCCGTCCAGGAAACCGAACAAAAACCGGAAGTCGAACTCGAGAAACGCACGAGGAAAAAACAAGACCGAGAGGGAGGAAAAGTGCACGACTTCCGTAAGTTGTTGATACTATGTATGTACTGGGGAAGTCCAGAAGTTGTTGATACTATGTATGTACTGGGGAAGTCCAGAAGTTGTTGATACTATGTATGCACTGGAGAAGTCCAGAAGTTGTTGATACTATGTATCACCCTAAAAGCTGGACTGGGGAAGTCTGGAAGTTGTTGATACAGTATTATGTACATATCACAAGCGCTAAAGCACTAAAACTAGCACTAAAGCTAGTGCTAAAGCTATATAATAACTAATGCCATATACCTCCTCCAGTGACCAATACGATTTAGAGTACCGAACAGAAAACCCATAGATCGGCTTATAGGCATAACCACCTAAACAAAGCTGAAGTGGATGCAATCTAAAGTGCTAAAGCGCGAGCAGCGCTGTCAACATCTTTAACTATGTGGTCATGAGCCACTGCTGTAAGGTTTTGAAAAGAAGTCAGAAACAAGCATTGTTAGAAATGTTCTTCAAGAAAAGTATGAACATCCGGAAAGAGTCATAAATGCAAAGTGGTAGCAAGAGAAAAACACCTTTGGCTGATTTAACTGAAGCTGTTATGGAATGGAATTCGCTTTCCTTCGTCCCTCTCTGTTATGGAAGGGAATCCTCCACCTCTCTTCTTGTCCAACATTTACGTATGTCAACTTCTCACCACCACAAAGGTTAAAACATGGGTGTTAGCGCCTGGACAGTAACGGGAAGAAAGTACTTGTAGAACATGCAAATGATAACAGACGACACAAAAAAGCTGTCTGACAACAAGCACTTACAAACATTGCCTGGTTAGTAAATTTCCCTATTATCGCTCATTAGCCACGTTTTCATGTTCTGGACAAGAGTCTTGTATTGAGTCTTGACTTGAGTCTTGTATCTTGGACTTTTGGAGACAAAGTCAGAGAGGCTAGATTGAGATGGTTTGGACATGTACAGAGGAGGGATAGTGAGTATATTGGTAGTAGGATACTGAGGTTGGAACTACCAGGCAGAAGGCCAAGAGGAAGACCAAAGTGACGTTTTATGGACGTGGTGAAGAGAACAGCCGAAAGGAAAAGAAGTAATGTTACACTAGAATCGGATTAGATTTAGGCCCAAACTTCATATAGACCTAACATTAATTAATTTGTGTGCATCCAACACATACAAGGCCCTACAAAACCTGCAACACAGATAAGGCTATAGTTGTAAAAGATAGTAAGTATAGACTCTATTTTAATTTTAATATAATGTCATCTTGGTCATGCAGCCCTGTAGGGCATATGGAAATTTTGCAGTTTTTTTTTTTCAATATTCTATAACAATGTTAAATTGTGTAGCTTTACTAAATATGGATAACCAGAGCAAATTCATCCCCAAGGTAAGTAAAGTTTTTATGGGTCGAGGGCTATGGAAACGGGTTGGGGGTAGGGGTCCACTTGCCATAAATTGACTGCACTAAGTCAGAGATCTGTAACTGAGGGATTGGGGGGGGGGGGGATACCATCTGCCCTTGCGGCTACGGGGAACCCCTGCCGAAAAAATTTTACAGGAGTGGACTTAGAAAAATTCTGGCCCAGTAGCATTCCCGATTAGGGATCCATGTGAGCTCGTACCCAAGTCACGTCGTACCTTGGGGTTCCTACTCATACCAGTATGTCTAGTCAAGTCGTACCTATTAAATTTTGATGGATTTTTTTATTTGTAAATTTGTTGAAATTGTTTTTTTTATATATATATATATATATATATATATATATATATATAAATTTAGATCTAAAATATATTTTATAAAATTTAAATTTATAATTTTGTTATCATATAATAGCTTTCTCAAAAAAATTGTACAGATTTACAGGCCAAGCTAAATTAGGCCTATCATATATTAATACTGATAAGTAAACTATTTCTTCTTTTTCTTATCCTTTCGGCTTTTTCCCTTTCTCGGGAGTCGCCACAGTGAATCATCTGATTTGTACATTTGATTTGGCATAGGTTTTTACGTCGGATGCCCTCCTATAAACATTCAAAAATCTGATCAAATTAATATTGGCTTAAGAACATTGATAATGACTTTTTAATTTATATAAAGTTATAGATACAGAGATTTGGGCATAAGTAACGTTAAAATTGTAGTAGATCTAAATAAGTTTATTCTAAAATAATTATTTAAATATTTTAAAAAAGCACACGTGACTTTTTCATTCCAAATTAAATAAAACATATGAGGAGTCAAGGTGTGATTTCTCTAATTTAAATAGTGCAATATTTAATTTCTTCTTGACGTTATGTTAAAAATAATGTGAAATCAATGCCTAAAACTAGCTTTTAATTAAAGTATATGGGTAGGAGTTAAAATTTTTGTAGGTACGATTTGACTTTAGGTTGTACAAGTTGACTTGGGTACGAGTTGACCATGACCCCCTGGTTACTTTTGGTGTTTTCTGAATTATACTTTTTGCTTACAGAAATGCCACCAGCGAGCACCTAGAGAGGCTAAGTGTCAAAAAAAAAAAATGAAACCCCCTTTGGTGTACCCCCTCCCACACCTTCCTCACACCCTGGCCTAAGGTGCTACTTCGGTCCACCTATGGCCCAACGTGCTGCTCCGTTTTTGAAACCCCCTTTAGTACCCCGTCCTGTACCCTCCCCACACTCTGGCCTAAGGTGCTACTTAGGTCCACTTTTGGCCCAAGGTGCTCCTCTCCGTGCCGCTTCGGGGGCCTCTGGCCCCCTCGGCCTCCAGCATCAGTGAGCCCTAACATTTTTCAGTCAAAATGCTTCTGTTGTGAAAATTCTTATCTTTATTGTTATTATGCTTTAACTGAACTGTATGTTATGGTCTCTTGCAAAAGAGTTGCATGTTGAAATGTGTGTTGGAGAGGGGCGTAGGGAAGTTCGAAACAAACACCTGATTCCATTTAATTTTATCTTAGCTAAAGTGTGAGCAGTACTGTGAACACCTTAATTGTGTGATCAGGAAAAGTGCTGCTAGTCTTTATAGCCTGTGATTAAATGGAATCAGGTGTGCATGTTTAGCATTTCACCACGTGTATGGCAGCCATGGCCCTCTCCAACATGCTTTTCAATGCATAACTCTTTTGTAAAAGGGAGGTAAAGTCTGTTGGGTTTTTACATCGAGCCTAGTGGCTCATCAGGCCAGTACTTTTCCCCGGTTTCTGTAGCGTGAAGCGACCAGGAGTTCAACTCTTTTGTGAGACCATAAAAAGCCACAGTACAGTTAAAGAGTCTCTCACAACACAGGCCATAACATAGTGTACTGTATTGAATAATCTTTTCACTTAATTTGTGGACCTATGGTATGAGTTACGGTACCGTTAACTTCTGTTCAAAAGAGGACGGAATGGATTAAGACCATTTACATTATTTATAATGGGAAAAGCAGGTTGGGAATCTGAACAAATCGAAATCTGAACAGCCATCTGGAACGGATTAAGTTCGAGTAACGAGGCTCCACTGTACAATTACTGTCCGAAAAGCTATCATGAACTTTTACGTGTGTAAACATGCCGCCAATACAGCCGCATTCTGGAACTAAGAAGAAACCTTGATAGCACTGTTTATAGCTTGTGAAGGTGATGAACTTAAATTCAGAAGAGTGGTCAATTGACGAGGATCGCACCAGTAGTTCATTTAATTCCAGATTGTTTCATTTTCAAGCTGATTAAAAAAAAAAACAAACTCGGCAGGATTGATGAAAATGTTGATGGGAGTATTTTGTCAGCAATGAGAGACAACCTTTTCATTAGAGGGCAAAATCACAGGTGGTGACCAGAAACTTAAAAGTGAAGTTGAAAATCAACACTTTTTGACCAATCAGTATCCAATGCCAATGTTCTGTATATATTTCACATGATTGAGAATACATGCATGGGGTTTCCGTGGAGTAAGATTGATGCTGACGTGTTGGGGTATTGTGATGTATTTCTGCAGAACAGAGAGTGGACGATGTGAGACAGATCCGAGAGCAGCATCCCAATAAAATCCCGGTAAGACTTTTCCTGGAATCTTGATCGATCAGCTGCACACTTGGATTAGTTTTCAATGACATCCCTAAATCTATCCACTGAAGCATGTCTGGTCTTGAGTCAAATCTTAAAGTGAATACATTTTTTACTAAAGACCATCACACTTGTTTGTTAACATTGTAAGGTATTGTAAACACTGAATGACAGATTTTGTAATTGCGAAAGATGGCTGCTGCACACAACCGGCAGCATAGTTTGTGTGCAGACAGAGAAATGAATACTACGAATACATGTGGTGTAAAATACCATCACAACCAACCAGTCGGGGAAGTTAATCAACTTACTCTGTCTTCTACTCACCAAACATAATGATGCTAGATTTATTTGTAAACTGTTCTGTGTGGTATTCTGCTATTCTAGAACATTACGCTCTATTTTAGACCACTGTTTACTTATCTAGAGTTTTGGGCATTGTTTTAGCAGATTTATAGTCTGCTGTGTTGTGATCTGGAACACTACACTGTTCTTGACCAACATGACATTCATCATTCTGGAATACTGCATATTTTGCGAGATGCCTGTGCACTTTTCTACAGGATGATGTTCTGTTGTCGTACACTCTATAATTATTTAAACTGATTGCAAAGAGAAACTGAAGTATTTTATTTTCAAGTCATGCTATCTACAAGCACCCCGGGAGGTGAATCACAGTCATGTGGTTTGTCGTTTAGAATAGACAAATGGGTCACATGACTGTGGTGTAGTTCTGAGTGCTGTGTAAAACGAATCAAAATAATTCATATAGTGAGTCATATACTTTGCTGTTAAGGCTAGTCAGCATTAATAGCATTTCTTGATGTTTTAGTCATTTTTTTAGAAGATAAAATTTCACAGGGTTTAAAATATTTTCCTTTCTTTTGACTGTTAAACGTTATTCAGAGTTGCACTGTAAGCCAGTGCAGATTAAAATAGATGATGTGTGAAATAAATAAGACTGAACACCATTATGATAGGATTGTTTTTGTTATTGTTTGTCATATCATCCCGCTCTAAAGCCATAATGGTATGGAACAAATTGTGGGGTAGTCAGTAGAGTTGCGCAATAAAACCAGTTTATCGGTTTAAACCGGATCTAACATGCAAACAGTATGTAGTGCGGTACTCTGAAGCAAAACCGGTTTTATTGCCATGCATTCGGAAAACTTCAGAACAGTAAAAAAAAATAAAAACGTTCGGCTAATAGAACCGGAAGGAATAACTACATCTTGTGTAGACGATGTAATTTGAAGGAAGTCAGTGACTGCAAAGTAGTAGCGGGTGAGAGTGTTTCCAAACAGCATAAGATGGTGGTGTGCCAGATTATGCAGATGGTGAGGAATGTGAAGAAGGCAAAGACAGAGCAGAAGACAAAGTGGTGGAAGCTGAAAAAGGAAGAGTGTCGTGTCGTGTTGCCTTTAAGGAGGAGTTGAAAATAGCTTTGGGTGGTGAGGAAGTGTTTCCAGATGACTGGACAACTACATCTAATATGATCAGAGAGACAGGCAAGAGCAGAAGACAAAGTGGTAGAAGCTGAAAAAGGAAGTGTCGGGTTGTCTTCAAGGAAGAGTTGCAAGAAGCTTTGGGTGGTCAGGAAGTGCTTCCAGATAACTGGACAACTACAGCTAATGTGATCAGGGAGACAGGTAGGAGAGTACTTGTTGTCTCCTCCGGAATGAAAGTAGATAAGGAGACTTGTTGGTGGAATGAGGAAGTGCAGGAGTGTGTACAAAGGAAGAGGTTAGCTAAGAAGAAGTGGGACATAGAGAGGACCAAAGAGAGTAAACAGAAGTACAGGGAGACACAGCATAAGGCGAAGGTAGCGGTGTCAAAGGCCAAACAGAGGGTGTATGATGACTTGTATGCTCGGTTGGAAAGTAAAGAGGGAAAAAATGATTGATACAGGTTGGCACAGCAGAGAAATAGAGATGGGAAGGACGTGCAGCAAGTTAGTGATAAAGGACAGAGAGGGAAATGTATTGACTAATGACAGAAGTGTGCTGAGAATATGGAAAGAGTACTCTGAAGAGCTGATGAATGAGGAAAACGAGAGAAAAAAGAGTAGAAGGGGTGACTTGAGGACCAGGAAGTAGCAAAGATTAGTAAGGGTAAAGTGAAGAGGGCATTGAAGAGGATGAAGAATGGAAAGGCAGTTGGTCCTGATGACATACCGGTGGAGGTATGGAAGTGTCTAGTAGATTTCCTGACAAGAACATTCAACAGGGTCTTAGAGAAGGAGAGGATGCCAGAGGAATAGAGGAGAAGTGTGCTGGTGCCCATTTTTAAGAACAAGGGAGACATGCAGAGTTGTGGCAACTCCAGAGGGATAAAGTTGATGAGCCATACGATGAAGTTATGGGAATGAATAGTGGAAGCTAGACTAAGGGCAGAGGTCAGCATTTGTGAACAACAGTTTGGTTTCATGCCAAGAAAGAGCACCACAGATGCATTGTTTGCCTTGAGGATGTTAATAGAGAAGTACAGAGGTCAGAAGGAGCTGCACTGTGCCTTTGTGGATCTGGAGAAAGCATATGACAGGGTGCCGAGAGAGGAACTGTGGGATTGCATGAGAAAGTCTGGAGTGGCAGAGAAGTATGTTAGCGTGGTGCAGGACATGTATGAGGTGTGATGAGGTGTACCTAGTGATGAGGTGTGCTGTCGGTGTGACTGAAGAATTCAAGGTGGAGTTAGGACTGCATCAAGGGTCAGCTCTGAGCCCCTTCTTGTTTGCTATGGTGATGGACAGGCTGACAGACGAGGTTCGACCAGAATCTCCATGGACTATGATGTTTGCAGATGACATTGTGATCTGCAGTGAGAGCAGAGAACAAGTGCAGGAAAATCTAGTGGTGGCGGTATACCCTGGAAAGGAGGGGAATTAAGGTTAGCCTCAGTAAGACAGAACACATGTGTATGAATGACAATGACCCAAGAGTAACGGTGAGGTTACAGGAAGCAGGGATAAGGAAAGTGGAGGATTTTAAGTACTTAGGCTCAACAATCCAGAGCAGTGGAGAGTGTGGAAAAGAGATGAAGAAGCGTGTGCAGGCTGGTTGGAATGGATGGAGAAAAGTGTCCGGTGTCATGTGTGATAGGAAGGTATCGGCAAGAATGAAAGGAAAAGTGTAGAAGACAGTGTTGAGGCCAGCGGTGTTGTATGGTTTAGAAACAGTGGCCCTGGGGGAAAGACAGGAGGCAGAGCTGGAGGTAGCAGAGATGAAAATGTTGAGGTTCTCTTTGAGAGTCATGAGGAATGACAGGATCAGGAATGAGCACATCAGCGGGACAGCACATGTAAGACGTTTTGGAGACATGAAGGAAGACATGAAGGTAGTTGGTATAAGAGAAGATGCAGAGGATAGGGTGAGATGGGAGGCAGATGATTCGCTGTGGCAACCCCTGAAGGGAAAAGCCGAAAGGAAAAGAAGAAGAACCGGAAGGAATACTTTCGTTGAAAAAAATAAAATAAAAAATAAATGGTGACCGCAGAGGTTCTGTCATATAATCCTGACACAATTGTGTTTTCGTCCTCTTATACGGTCATTCAGTGTGTGGAGAGCCAGGTATAATAAGAGCCATGCCGTGATTGAGCAATGGAGATGTCACGAAGGCCTTCAGCCAATAGAATTTGTTTTTATACAGGATATGGAAACTCCCTCTAAAAACAAAACCATGTTTCATGTTGCTAATTGCTCAGAAATTTACTGACCTACTGCATCTAGATTTTCACTTAAACGTTTATTTTAAAATGAGCAAATTGGGGAAGCAGTGCCATGAACCTGATCTCCAACAAGGCACATTAACCATGCATGACTTTTTTTTTGCTTGACGCGGCAATAATATCTGTCGACTCTGGAAAAAAATGATGTCACACAGCTTGCAGACTCAGCTTTAGGCTCAACATGCTCCAAATCGGTCCCAGATTCTGGTAAATTACATTCCACTTATTATTCATCTTTTCCTTTCGGCTTTTCCCTTCAGAGGTCGCCACAGCGAATCATCTGCCTCCATCTCACCCTATCCTTTGCATCTTGTTCTCTTACACCAACGACCTTCATGTCCTCCTTCACCACATCCATGAATCGTCTCTTTGGTCTTCCTCTAAGCCTTCTGCCCGATAGTTCCAGCCTTAGCATCCTATTACCAATTCCACTTCTCTCCAGCATAATGATCATATTAATGTGATTTATATGATAAACGATATTGCATGTCATTATTGTAAAGTTCAAAAGTTTGACGGACTTTCCTGAGCCGTCAGTGTCACTGTAAGTGTTATATGAGCAGCATGTGCCCAGCAGGACTACAGTATGCCCTTGACTATTCACGGTTTGAGTATTTGCTGACTGCCAAGCAACCGGCATGTGATTCAAATTCAGCCAATGGCTGTCCTTTCTCCTGATTGGTTGAGCTGATGTCCCGCTCCTTTTTCCTCATTCGTGCACAAGTTGTCAATGAGCCTCTTTTTTGTGTGTGTTTTAATTAGAAGTTAAGCTCTATACCACTCAAATGCCATGAGTCTTCTCTGGGATTGAAAAGCGATAGAAAATGCTGGATGTCTCTTCTGAAGAAATAAGACTTTCTCTTGTGAAATGACGGTTTTCTCTGAACTGTTGTATTAAAATCTTTTTCAATTATTATTCCAGTACAGTACCTAAGTTCATGTTTATGCGTGAGATTTTATGTTCTGTAGCATGTTTAACAAACGATACCGAAGGATAAACTTTATTACAGTACTCTTCATGTCCTTTTACATTGAGGTTGGAGTGACGTCTCCAAGATGACACTGCCCAGAGGGCGACGTCACGGAATTCTCAGAGTCAAATTGTTTTTTGTTCATTTTAATTTGTTTTATTTGTTGTTTTGTTTGTTCATGTTTTGCACTATGCTCGTCTACTTCCGGTCGACTCTAATACAGCTATAAGATCGGAGTATCTTCGGGCGTATATAACTTAGCAGAGCTAACATGCTATTAGCAGAGCGAACATGCTATTAGCAGAGCGAACATGCTATTAGCAGAGCGAACATGCTATGGTAGGCAGCTCAATGCAAGCCACATCCCAGCTAGCAATAAGCCCAGGTGGGAAGGGGCCGAATGATTGCAAAGGATGAAGGCCGTATAGCCGGCTGGTATAATCGCCTTATCGGGTGTACTCTACTTGAGCCATGTTTCACAGAAACACAGTCCTGTAGATAACTCTGCCCTGCAATCTGAGCATGAAGCTCATCCATCTTGTTTCGCAGGGACTGAACATTTTAAAGCAGTATGGCCAGAAGTGCTAACCAAGCCTCTGAAAACCCCGCCTGGGCGGTTAGCATGGAGCTCCCATAGCATAGCAGCTCACGATAAAAGTTCTCAGAGTCAAATTGTTTTTGTTCTTTTAATTTGTTTTATTTGTTGTTTTTTTGTTCACGTTTTGCTCTATGCTCGTCTACGACTGGTCGACTCTACTACAGCTATAAGATCGGAGTATCTTCGGGTGTGTATAACTAAGCATGCTCAACTGGGCTTGTTAGCTGGGATGCAGCTAGCAGAGCTAATATGCTATGGTAGGCGGCTCAATGCGAGCCGCACCCCAGCGGACACGAAGCCCAGGCGGAAAGTGGCTGAACGACGACTCCAGCGCTTAGGATTGCAGGGGATGAAGGCCGTGTAGCTGGCTGGAGCAATCGCCTCATCAGGTGTACTCTTCTCGAGCCATGTTTCACAGAAACACAGTCCTGTAGATCCCTCTGCGCTGCAATCTGAGCATGCAGCTCATCCATGTTGTTTCGCAGGGACTGAACATTTTCAAGTAGTATGGCCAGAAGTGCTAACTAAGCCTCTGAGAACTCCGTCTGGGCTTAGCCGGTAACCGCTAGCTTACCGCTAGCATTGAGCTCCCATAGCATTTCCAGTAAGCTCAAGATAGAAGTTGTTGCGTTTGTAGTTGCCCGAAGCTGAAGCTGCCCATAGCTCTAGTAGGGTCGATCGATCATAGATGAGCATAGTGCAAAACATGAACAAACAAATAAAACAAATTAAAACGAACAAAGAAACAATTTGACTCTGAGAACTCCACGACGTTGCCCTCTGGGCAGCGCCATCTTGGAGACGTCACTCCAAGTTCAATGTAAAAGGACATGAAGTGTAATAAAGTTTATCCTTTTGGTGTTGTTTGTTAAACATGCTACAGAACATAAAATCTCACGCACAAACATTCTCAGAATTAACTTAGGTACTGTACTGGAATAATCATTGAAAAACACTTTAAAATGAGTGCTTTACAACAGTATATGCTGTATAATGTTTATATTTTATCATAAATAAAAATAAGAGTAAAAATTGAAAAGTTTTTCTGAATCCTTACTATATTTTACTACATTAATACTGTATTATTAATGAGTAAGACTGTCTATGGAATGTGTTTAAGAAGCATATTTTGTATCATGTATTTTACTTCCGGCTGCTCATTCGCGCATGTGACGTGTTACATGGGGTTTTACTTCCGCGTACAGAACTCCAGGATGATCTCAATTCGCGGGAGGGCTCGGAACCGAACCCCCGCGAATGTCGAGGGCCTAATGTGTATGCATCGCTATGATGGCATTAATATATATACATGTAATGTTAATATTCTTATTATATTGTCTGTCTTCCTTTCGGCTTTTTTCCCTTTTACTCGGGAGTCGCCACAGCGAATCATCTGATTTGCACGTTTGATTTTATGTCGGATGCCCTTCCTGTCACAACCCTTTTTAGCAAGGGACAGAAACACGCTGACGACTTTGCAGCCTACTCTTTACGAAAGTCAGCAATGGTTCTTTTACATGCCTCACACCATAGACAGTGAGAGACATGGCCCGCCTTTGATAACCCAGTTAGCTGCACTGGGCGGGGGACAATGACAACCTTGTGGAGAGTGGGACTTGAACCCCCAACCTTTGGATCAGCGATCCAGCGCCCTATACCACTAGACCACCACTGCCCCTCTAATATTGTTATTATATAAATATATCAATTTACTGCTCATAGATTCCCCGATCTGATGAGGTCTAGTCGTGCATGATACAGTTCTGCGCATGCGCAGATAATGCGCCATCTTTAATCCCGCCTTAAAAATTTAATAAGATGAGATAAGATGCAGCTTTATTAATCTCACAATGGAGAAATTCACTGTTACAGGCTCTTGAGGTACCATCAGTAGGGGGTGCACAAATAGATACAAATACAAACATACACACACATATATATTATATAAGTAAATAAATAAATAGATACATAAATAGTATAAATTAATAAAGAATAAAAGAAAAGAAGGGAACAAATTTGTAGACTGGCCTATATTCAAGTGTACATGTATCTGAGGGCAGAGTAGATGGGTTGATATGGTTCGCAGTCAGTGGGGTAGATGTGGTTGATTAAAGTGCACGGGGTTTTTATTGCACATAACCGGTATTTTCACAGACAGTTACAAAGTGGCGTTGTCCAGTCTGACAGCGGTGGGAATGAACGACCTGCAGTGTCCACTGTCTCAATGTCCTGTCCCTGGACGTTCACTAGTGAGTGTGTGTGTGTGTGTGATAGAGTGCCTCTTCTGAAGTCGACCACCATCTCCTTCGTCTTCCTAGTGTTCAAGCACAAGTGGTTGCGCTCACACCAGTCCACGAAGTCAACGATGACCGACCGGTACTCCTGCTTGTTCCCCTCTGACACACGGCCCACGATGGCGGAGTCGTCCGAGAACTTCTGGAGGTGGCAGCTGTCTGTGCTATAGATGAAGTCTGAGGTATAAATGTTGAAAAGGAAGGGTGATAGGACGGTGCCCTGCGGTGCCCCCGTGCTGCAGAGTGCCACCTTTGACTTACAGCCGCGCAGCCACACGTACTGTGGATGGTTAGTAAGGTCGTCGATAATCCAGGCAGCAAGATGCCCATCCACTCCCACGTCCTCCAGCTTCCCCCGCAGAAGCGCTGGCCTGATGGTGTTGAAGGCGCTGGAGAAGTCAAAGAACATGACCCTCACAGCGCTGCCAGCGATCTCCAGGTGGGTGAGTGCCCGCTGCAGAAGGTAGATGATGGCGTCTTCTACCCCTGATGTTGGGTCTGTAGGCAAACTGCAGCGGGTCTAGGGTGGGGCTCACCATAGAGCGGAGGTGTTCGAGGAAGAGCCTTTCCATGGTCGTCTTAAGGTGGGAGGTCAGGGCGACAGGTCTGTAGTGGGCTGGTTCCTTCACTTGAGCTGTTTTGGGAACCAGAACCACACAGGACGGGAATCTTCTCCAGGCTGAGGCTCAGGTTGTACAGGTAGCATAGTACCTCACAGAGCTGGTCTGCGCAGGTCCTCAGCAGCCTGGGACTGATGCCATCTGGTCCTTCAGATTTCCTCTGATTTAGTCGTCTCAGCTGTCTCCTCACCTGGTCTGACGTGAGGGAGAGGGTGGGCTGCAGAGGGAGGGGGATGTGTCTGTCTGGCTGTAGCAGTCAAGTGAAGTTGGCCTGGGGAGGGGAGGTGTCTGCTGGTCTGGAGACGTGTGAAGAGGGGGGGCAGATGGGGAGGGGGGTAGAATCAAACCTGTTGAAGTAACAGTTTAATTCATCCGCCCAGCGCTGGTCACCATCAGCTGTCCCTCTGACACTCTGCCCAATTCCAGACATGGTCTTTAGTCCTCTCCAGACGTCCCGCACGTTGTTCTGAGTCAGCTTCTCCTCCATCTTCTTCCCATATTCCTTCTTGGCCCTCCTGATCCTCCACAGGAGCTCACGCTGGACCTTCTTCTGCTCCTCTCTATCCCCCGAGATGAAAGCTCTCTTTTTCTGGTTCAGGAGGACTTTAAGCTTAGGGGTGACCCACGGGTGGTTGTTGGAGAAGCACCGTACCCTCCGTGTTGGCACAGTGCTGTCCACACAGAAGTTCATGTCATCGGTGATACAGTGTGTGAGGCCGTCGATGTCATCACCAAAGCCAAAGGAGTCACAGAGCATGCTCCAGTCTGTGGTCTGGAAACAGTCCCTAAGTCTCTCATTGGTCTCCTCGTTCCACACTTTCACAGACCTCTTCTGCGCAGGTTCCTTTCGCACCCTGGGGGTGTATTGGGGGAGCAGGTAGACCAGGTTGTGGTCTGAGTGTCCCAGTGGGGGGAGGGGGGTGGAGCTGTAAGCGTCCTTTACATTAGCATACAGCAAGTCCAGAGTTTTATTGTCTCTTGTGGCGCACTTCACGTATTGCGTGAACATCGGGAGAGAGGCGGAGAGAGGGGCGTGGTTAAAGTCCCCACTGATCAGAATCATGGCGCGGGGGTGACGAGTCTGTGTCTGACTGACAGCGCTGTGGAGACGCTCACACGCGGCCGCCGCATCAGCCGAGGGCGGAATGTACACGCAAAACACAATCACGTGTGAAAACTCCCTCGGTAGATAATATGGCCGCGCACTCACCGTGAGCAGCTCCAGGTCCCGCGTGCATAGCTGCTCCTTCACGTGCACGTTGGCCGGGTGGCACTATCGTTCATTCACATAGACCGCCACGCCCCCTCCTTTCTTCTTTCCGCTCTCCGTTACACTCCGATCTGCTCGCACGAGTGTGAATCCGTTAAGAGAAACCACAGAGTCCGGTATGAGTTCATTCAGCCACGTCTCTGAGAAACACATGAGGCTGCAGTCCCGGTACTGCCTCTGCTGCCGGGTCGGCGCCGCCAGCTCCTTGGTTTTGTTGGCGATCGCTCGGACATTTCCCATGATGACAGGGAACACATGTTCTCCGCGTCTTTCGTCCCCCTCTGCAGCCTCTCCTTTTCCTCTGTATTTCCACAGAAACAACGGGCTTTTCCGCATAAAGGAGGGCGGGGGCACGCAGGCCGAGGAGGGTCTCACGTGTGTAAGACCTGCGTTGCTCAGAGCCGTCGGTGAATGAATTTCCTGACGCTGATCCAAAAAGTGAAAGTAAAAGTGCACAGAAAAACAAAAGCATCATAAAAGTAGGTTTCCCAAATGCAGGATTGAAGAAAGAAAAAAAAAAATTGAAAAAAGATAAAGAAACACGCCTATATACAATAGAAAAGAGGAAAAAAAGGAAAATAAACTGAAGAGCTCCTGTAACTGACTGCAGGTCACCCGGCGCCATCTTGGGGGAAAAAAAATGTTTATGCATGCGTTAATGTGATTAAGGCTTCAAAATATGCTAATAAAAGCACTAGATGCACTTCTAATGTTTGTGTATTTAATATGTATGATAGCTTATTTTGCTCAATATGCAGTTCTATTTTTCAGTGTTAAAGTTTGTACCAAAGTTTAAAACATTAAATTTTCATCAGTAGATTTTTTTTTTCTGATGCTTCGAATGATTCTATTTTAATGACTAAATACAACAATTTTTAATGTTGTTGGTTTTTCTTTTTGAAGTAAAGAATAAACATTGTCAAGAACAGGCTCACTTTTAATTTAGAATTCTTCTTGCAGGATATCACAATACATATCGGAATACATACTGGAAATCGCAATATAAAAATCTAGGCAATACCGAGCTCTAGTATTCAGTACTTTCTAGCTAATTTGCTTTGAAAGTCATTAACATAATACCTCCGTTCTTTCTACACTGTTATACATTTATATGCTGACATTCCTGAAATAAACATGATCAAGTTTCACTGGGTATATTTTTTGTAGTCAGTGGTGTGCATACATCTCATTTGTTCTTAAGGTCAGACTGGTCACATTTACACACCTGTTCAATAAGCAGATCTGTGTGTGTGTGTGTGTGTGTGTGTGTGTGGAGTCACCGTTTACGTGTGTTCTTATGTGATCTAGAGGAAGCTGCCCAGTTGCTATTCAGTTGACTGACAGGATTAAGTGACCTCAGTTTCCCATCTGCTACAAAGACACGTTTACGATTTAACTACAGCACTCACAATGTTTTTTACTTGTTGATACCGTGATACATTTATAAACTGCAGAGAGCTGTTCTAGGTTTTAAGCAAAAATATCCGACAATTTTGATGCATTTAAAAAAGACATCTCAGTGTTTAAAACAACTTAAATGCAGCATTTCGCCAACCATGTTGCTGTGAGCCAATAAGAAACAAGAGGACAGGCTGGTGGTCTGTTCAGTTTTTATAAAGTGGATGCTGCTCATGATTAAGTAGTGCTTACCCTGGAGGGGTAACCTTATATATAATAATAATAATAACCTTATTATACTTTGGCACATATCTGGAGGGGTAAACCCACTCTGGGTGCACTGGAAAAAAAATGTCATATATATATATATATATATATATATATATATATATATAGCTTATTAAAGTGTCTAACTTGAGGTGTTTTTTTTTTATTATCAATATTCAGGATTTTTTCCCATGATTTTTCATACTTTACTGTAGTCAGTAAAGGTGTGGGCAGTGGTGGCCTGGTGGTAAAGGGCGCTGGATTGCTAATCCTAAGGTTTGGGGTTCGAGTCCCACTCCCCACAAGGTTGTCATTGTATACACACACACACACACACACACACCCCGTGCAGCTAACTGGATTATCAAAGGCCAGCCATGTCTCTCAGTGTCTGTGGTGAGAGGCATGTAAAAGAACCATAGCTGACTTTCGTAGAGTAGCGGCATAGACGTCAGCGTGTGTGTAAAGGGTTATGTCAGGAAGAGCATCCGATATAAAAACTCATGCCAAATCAAACTTGCGAATCAGATGATTCACTGTGGCGACCCCTGAAAAGGGGAAAAGCTGAAAGGAGAAAAAAAGGAAAAGACTATAGTCAGTAAAGGTCTGTGAACTCTTTTTAAAAAGTTCTGAAGTACAGTGGTACTCTGACTTGTGAGTGTCCCTAATAACAAATCGTCCATGATACGAGCTTCGATCCAATCAAAATTTGCCCCATTTCCCTACACCATAGCAAACACAGTGACGGCACCAGTGCCACCTAGTGTAGAGGATGCCCAATCACACTTATAAAGGTGGTCCTCCAGTATGTTAAAAAAGCATGTTAGTACGGCATTAGTAGTGTGGATGCGCACAAACGTTTTTCATTTCTTTGGTTTGGATTTTGTCACTTTTTTAGAGTTATTTTTTATTGTGCATATCCCAGTGTTTCTAAGATGAGTCATAAGAAGGTGGCTGATGTATTGTATTCAAGAGGAGAAAATCAATTTCTTTTGAAACGAAGCTTGAAATCATAGATAAACATGAAAAAGGACACTGCGTGGCCAATCTGTGTAAGGAGTATTAGAAGAATGCATCAGGCATCTGTACAATTCTGAAATACAACACCATGTTGAAGAGTGTTAAAGCAGCAAAGGGGGTTACTATTATATCGAAGGAAAGATCAGGACTCAATGATGAGATGGAGAGGGTTCTCTTGTGGATAAAGTCGAAAGAGATCAACGGCGATGGGAGTGCACCCAAGCAGCAGAAGACAAGTGATCAAAATTAGTGTAGTGAAATTAAACAGTTAAAAAAAAATCCAAATAAATAAAAAGTAAAAAAAAAAAAAAAGTAGTGCAAGTTAATATTAAGTGCTATTCTTAAGTCCAGATGTAGTTACTGTACATGTTATTATTGTGAAATGTTTATTGGTACATGTTTATCTTAAATATATTGTGCCAAAAAGACATGTTTGTGTCAGGTTATGAGTTTGGGAAGGGGTTGGAGCAGATTAATTGGTTTTCTATCGTTTGCTATGGGAATTTTTGTTTCATCTAACGAACATTTCTGCATAATGAGCTTGCCCTAGGAACGGATTAATTTTGTAAGTCGAGGTACCACTGTATTTAAAGTAGATGATAAAATGTATCAGGGATCCCAGATCTCCGCTATTTAGCGGAATTCCACTATTTGCCCCCCCACTTGACCCCCAGCTGACGTATTTCATTTCCTCTTTTTCTGAATCCATTTGCTCTATTTTTTCTAAACCTCACTGGGATCCCTGTTATATTAATATATTTATTGAAACAAAAAAAGTGATAGTGCATCATACTTCACCTGTTAAAGCTCATCCATGTGAAACACCACCATGGTTCAACTTATTTCTCAGTAACTCCAAGCAGAGCCCTGGTTGAGTTTGTGTTCTTCTTTCAGGTGATTATTGAGAGGTACAAGGGTGAGAAACAGCTTCCCATTCTGGACAAGACAAAGTTTTTGGTTCCTGATCATGTCAACATGAGTGAACTCATAAAGATCATCAGGTAAAAGTTCTGTAAAGCTTACGCTATAAACACCTTGTAGGTGTGTGGATTCATTTCATCCTATTATTTCCAACACTGAAAAATTCACTTTACTTTTGAGGGCAATTTCTACAGAACTCTGTCTTTAAACATGCATATTTATTAAGAAGCTCACTCTTTAGTTCGGTTGCTGTTTTGTGAGTGGAATTAACTGACCATTTTCCCCTTCAAATTGCAAAAGTGTTATAAACATCGGTTGAAGGTGAGGTGGGTGTCACCTTCCGTCTTGGGTACTACTCAGCCATATCCTCTGAGCCTGAAGCGAATAATTCAGGAGAAAAGAAGCGATGTAACTGGGAGTAGCTTTTTTTTTTCCATAAAAGGAAGGAATTTTCGAACAATAACGACAGCAATTACAATAGATGGTCCAAGCTAACACTGCGACCCCTAATAATAAATACAATTACAATAAAGTTCAAGCCCAGTAAGGTTCAAGCCCTACCACGAATTAGAACCATAAAAAATCTGGATGCACTGTGGTTTACCCACATGGCTTTCTTTTTAAAAAAGACTAACATGAGAGTATTTTTTTCTCAGGAGTCTTCTTTAATTGTTTCAAGTTATTTTGCATTACAGAGTTTTAAATCTCTTTTGCAGTTTAACACCGATTCTAATGTCATCATCGTAAGAGAAATGACTGTGTCGCTACTCTAACATAATCAACAAACTTGTTTCTTCATCGTTTCAGAGCAAAAATGTAACAAACTGATCAATACTCTCGCATCTTTTTTTTTTGACTAAATCCTACTAGGGTTTCGGGAAGGCTGGAGCCTCTCAGCCAACACTGGTGAAGAGGTGTACACCCTGAACAGCTCACTAGACCATAGCTGGGCCAGTACATACAACCGTATACATTCAAACCTATTTAAAACCTCCAATTGGCAGAATGTTCATCTTTTTTGGACTGTGGGAGGAAACAAGAGTACCAAGCCTGGGACTCAAACCCCAGGACTTTCTTGCTGTGAGGCAATCATGCTCACCATTATGCAGCATGTGATAATTGATTGAAAATTAAATAACATGGATGAATTGTGTGAGGTTTATAGATTATAAATTTGGACCAGATGCATTTTTGTTTTGAAAGCAGCGCTTTAAAAAACATGCTTTTCCATATTTGACCACCAGGAGGCGCTTGCAGTTGAACTCGAACCAGGCCTTCTTCCTTTTGGTAAATGGCCACAGCATGGTCTCTGTGTCAGCAGCCATTTCCGAAGTGTATGAGCGTGAGAGGGACGAGGACGGCTTCCTGTACATGGTCTACGCCTCTCAGGAGACGTTCGGAGTGTCTGGATCACACTAAACCACCTCCTGGTTTTCAGTTTTGGACACTGCTCACGATCTAAAGCTTAACGTGCCCCCCCCCTTTTTTTTCTCTTTTGTTTCCCCTCTTTGATTTTACAGAATTTGTTTAATTCTCATTTCCATCAGTTCCAGACAAATCTCTGAGCTCTGTACAGATTTCCATAATTTGGTAATTTGATCATCCAGGCTTGGGTTGACTATGGGGTTATACATGATATTGCAATACTATACAGAATATTGATACATTATTGCTGCATTCAGAAATGAGAAATTATAAATTTTACATTGTGTGCACAAGCTCAATGGATGTAATGATCAAGGAGGCCTTGATCCTGTGTCCAATCCTGATATTATTCCAATAGTAGTTTTGTCTATATAAATTGTTGTCGTGTTACGTATAATGCAGTTCCATAGTCGGAGCCAAAATCTCAAACATAATGTTAAACCTCTGAGAATGTTCTCTATGCTGATGATAGTTACAAACCATAACTTTACAGTTAAAACATTACCAGTTGCAGTTTTACTCAGACTTATTGTTTTGCTTTAATGGGGTGTTGCCAAGCTAACACAAAAACGTACAATGACGGACCAAAAGAGAAAAATTGTTTGTTTGTAACTCTATGAAAGGTGAAGTGATGACATGAAATATCTTTTTAAAGCTAATGCTATAAATTTTAACTTTACATTTTAAAAATTTTGATTCATACAGATTTGATTTCAGTCTAGGTCTGCACCAAAGTTGACATCATAGTGTGAACTTTGAGGTACATTTTGTGATTTGATTTACATTGTCATGTATTTTGCGTTTTTTTTCACAATTTCTTGTTTGATGCCATGGTAACAACAAGGTTTTTGAGATCTCGTTTAAGGGTGTGTAATGTAATAAAGCAGGGGTGTCAAACTCATGCCACAAAGGGCCATGTGGCTGCAGGTTTTTGCTTCAACCAAGCAGCAGCACAACTGACTTTGCTCATTTAATCAAGTGATTTGAGTCTTCAGGCAATTGATTGGTTAGTCTCTGTACAGAGCATACATATTGACCAATCAACTGCCTGAAGACTCAAATCAGTTAATTAAATGAGCAAAGTCAGGTGTGCTGCTGCTTGGTTGAAGCAAAAACCTGCAGCCACATGGCCCTTTGTGGCATGAGTTTGACACCCCTGTGATAAAGCAATATCATGATGATACAATACTCTGTACATAAAGCAAGAATTTTTATTTATTTTATACTTTTAATGAAAAGGTAGTATTTAATTTAAAAAATGTATACATTACATCACTGGGTCTCACTGGTTAGTGGTTGTCTTAATATTGTCCATGATACCTTTTTGTTGTATCGCCCAGCCTTGGAATTATAATGAAAAGTTGTTTAATGGACTAGTTTTATCTGTTGTGTCTAGTTAAAAATCTGAAGAGGTTTATTTACGGTATGAACACCGAGATCTCCGCAGCACCCAATGGATCAGTAGCATTCCTCTAACCATTCAAACCAAACCTGTGATGGGAAAATTTCCAAGATTTTATAATTTTGTCTTACTTTTTTTTTTCTTGTGTGTTATGGGTCACTCAGATGACCAATTGCCTCTATAAAATGCCAAGTTACAAGACTGTGTATGATTGTAGTTCAAAGTAAATGAGTGCTGATTGTGAAAAAGAAAAGTAAAAACATTTTTTAGTGGAAAAGTGGAAGTCAGAAGATGAATGAAAGGGAGATGGTTTGTGTTTGGAACACAGCCACCATAGTCAATTTTCTTCAATCACATGCTTTTCTTAGAGCTTTATTTACGCCTTTATTGTGTACACATTACCATGTGTACATAACTGTACAAGGAAAAAACCTTTTAGATGTCTGATCCTTTGCATTTAGCCTGAATGTTTTTATTTAAAATGTTTCCTTGTAAAAAAATGTTCATATGTTCATATAACTTGTGTAAGGAACAAATAAATGAGTCAATAAAATACTTCTTGAAAGTTAAAATTTTGAGGAAAAAACCTTACCAGTTAAAAATCTCACAGCCCCAGGATAAATATAATTTAAAAAACTGAATAAAAGAGAAAAATTGTTTATCAAAAAGCAACAAACTATGCAAAACTTCATCTATCATGAAATAATTTTAGTGGTGTCAAAGATGTGCACTGTGGTTGCTACATCAATTTTAAATTGAAGATGAGGTGGGAACAACACTGTCAAGTTAAAAATTAAATCTAGGCAGGGTGCCCAAATGGCACATTGACAAGGTGTGTGACTATAAACCTGGAGATTACTTCCCTGTCAGCAATCAGCAGCCAATCATGGTAATCTGTGAGCTTATTCCTATGAGGGGCGAATAATACTTCCCTGTGGCGTGTTAGTCTGCCTCCGACAGTTCAAAAAGAGGTGGGGGCCTGGTGGTAAAGCTCACTGATCCTAAGGTTGGGCGTTCAAGCCCCACTCGGAACGGGTTGTGACGGTCTCCCCACCCCCACCCCCCATTGCAGCTAACTGGGCTATCAAAAGCCGGCCATGTCTCACTGTCTATGGTGTGAGGCATGCAAAAGAACCATTGCTGACTTTCGACAAGAGTAGGCTGCATAGCCGTCAGCGTCTTTGCCCTGTGATAGCCTGGCGAGCTGTCCAGGGTGTACGCTGCCCTCACCCAGAGTCAGCTGGAATGGGCACCAGCCTCCCTGTGACCCTAATTAGGATTAAGCGGTTACAGAAAATGAATGAATGAAAGGTGAATGGCATCATCGCATATCATTGAGGCAGCATGTGCATGGTTGCACTCCTCTGTTCGGTGGTGGTGGTCATGTGATAGAGAGATAATATTTAATGGGGGAGAAATGTATCCAAAAAATAAACTGGATCTCTTACATAAACAGCCACTGCCTCAGATTAAAAATAAAACTATGCAAATTAAACATTAAAATATATATATAAATAACTGAAACAGTCTTGAAGGTAAATCTGAAAATTTTAATTCCAAAACTTCAAATTAAGAACATTATACAAAATAATTCTGAATACAAACAATCCTCTGAGTTCAGCTGCAAACATTAAGTACAAAATTGAACCAAAAAAAAAAACCCTCAAAAATTACTTGAAACTGATAAAACAACGAAGTGTGATTGGATGAAACAAAAATGGAAAGTTTACATTCCCTCTTTAAGACTAACAAGTGCATTTAGCAAAATACTAAAGTTTATTTAACCAAAATTTAACTAAACAGCGAATGAAATCCTAGCTACATTACCTAAAAAATTTCATGACAACTCTGTTAAATGAGCTAAATATATTTATTAAAATTTTTGATAAATATGTTATGGAATATATTCAAAAAAAAAAAAAAAAGGCTAATTTAACTGTGGAAAGTTGAATCACTGTTAAACTGTTTTTGGAAATGAAGAAAAATACTTTCAGAATTAGCAGTAATCCACTGAATTAACTAAAGAAACCTATCAATATTCTCGCTATATTAGTCATGAAATTCTGGACATTTCTGCCCTAAATCAGCGAGGAAAATAAAGTGCAAATGGTTTCTAAATTTACTGTGGAAATTCAGGAGAAAAAAAATCCTCTGTGAGCAATATTCATTACCAGGTAAGTGAAGGGGATTTAACAACAATACTTAATACATTAACCATGTAAATTTAGCAAAATACCTTGATAAATGAATTATGGAAAATTATTTAAAAATATATTTTGCATTGTCAAACGAATTGTGAAAGGAGTCTGGTGAAATTAGCCTTACTAAATTAGCAAGGAGGATTTGGAAATAGTCCCTGCTGTGTTAACTATGGAACTGAGCAAAGTTTTCTCTAATTAGCCAAATACATTCTGCAAAAGCTTTGCAACATTATTTCAGGATAATTACCAAAAATTCGATTAATTAGCAATATCTAGCTAAATGTATACTAAATTAGCAAGGTAAGCACGTTCTTTACTTGACTAGTGCCCTACATTTCTTCAACGGAATTAAGCAAAGAAAAAATATCCTTTTGAAATGATCAACACATACTGTGCAAAAATCTTTCTAATGTGTATGTGAAAAGTTCGAATATTTTTCACTACATATGCAAACAGAATTGTAGCAAAATTTTTATTACTGTGTCTGAATTACTTAACGACATTTGACAAAATATTTATTACATTAACTAAGGTAATTTAGCAAAATCCTTGTTACATAATTTCACTAAATTTGGAGCAGATCTTCACTAGCTTTTCTTTGTTAATTTAGGAAAGCTTTTGATAGTCTGTCTTCCTTTCGGCTTTTCCCCTTTTACGCGGGAGTCGCCACAGCAAATCATCTGATTCGCACGTTTGATTTGGCAGAGATTTTTTTTACGTCAGATGCCCTTCCTGTCACAACCCTTTTTTTTAGCAAGGGACAGAAACACGCTGACGACTTTGCAGCTACTCTTTGCAAAAGTCAGCAATGGTTCTTTTACATGCCTCTTACCATAGACAGTGAAAGACATGGCCCGCCTGATGACCCAGTTAGCTGCACTGGGGGGGACAGTGAAAACTTTGTGGAGAGTGGGACTCGAACCCCCAATCTTTGGATCAGCGATCCAGCACCCTATACCACTGGAACCACCACTGCCCCCGGAAAGCTTTTGATAGGATTATAGGCAAATCCAAAATCAACTAAGAAATTCTCACTCCATTAAGTGAGGGCTCAAATTCATTGCTGTATTTTTTAAAAATAAAATTATACATTGATTAGTTATGTCATTGTCAACAAGAAAAACATTTGAAAATTTTGAAAATGAGCAAAATCTTCACCAGATTAACTCACTTTTATTCATTTTTTGCTTAGTCGATTTAGCTTTTACTACCCATGTCACCATCATCATCATCATCATCATCTTCATCTTATTCCAGAGTTTGGTCGAAGGGCAGCAGCCTAAGCAATGAGTTCCAGATGTTCCTCTCATCAGCCACTTCCTCCAGCTCTTCCGCGGGGGGGGGGCATTCCCAGACAAGCTGACAAACAGTCCTTCCAACGTGTTTTATGTCGACCCCAGGGTCTCTTTGGTTGGACATGCTTGAAACTCTACACCAAGGAGGTGTTCAGGAGGCATTCTAACCAGGTGGCTGAGCCACCTCAACTGGTCCCTCTCAATGCGGAGGAGCAGCGGTTCTATGCCAAGCTCTCTCAGATGGTTGAGCTTATCTCTAAGGGAGAGCCCCGACACCCAGCGAAGGAAGCTCATTTCAGCCACTTGTATCCACGATCTTGTTCTTTCGATTACTATCCAAAGCTCATGACCATAGATGAAGGTTGGAACGTAGCTCGACTGATAAATTGCGAGCTTTGCCTTGCGGCTCAGCTTCTTCACCACGACGGTCTGGTACAGGTTCAGCTTTACAGCAGAGGCTGCAGCAATCCATCTGTCGATCTCCCACTCCATTATTCCCTCACTCGTAAACGAAACGCCGAGATACTTGAACTCCTCCACTTGGGGCAGGACTTCATTTCCACCTGGAGGGTGCATTCCACCCTTATCCGACTGAGAACCATGGCCTCAGATTTGGAAGTGCTGGTTTTCATCCCGGCCGCTTTGCACTTGACTGCGAATGGCACCAATGAGAGCTGGAGGTCCCGGCTTGATGAAGCCAAAAGGACATCATCCGCAAAAAGCAGAGACGAGATCCTATGGCCACCAAACCAGAATGCCTCGGCTGCGCCTAGAAATTTTGTATTATGAACAGAATCGGTGACAAAGGACAGCCTTGGTGGACTCCAACCCTCACCGGAGAAGAATTCGACCCGTTTTTCCCAATATGGACCAAACTCTGGCTCCAGTGATACAGCAACTGGTTCAGAACGCCATACTGTACTCCCAGAGCATGTCCCACAAGAGAACATGAGGGACACGGTTGAAAGCCGCTGTCTACAAAACACATGGACAGATTCGGCAAACTTCCATGCCCCCTCCAAGATCCTGTGGAGTGTATGCAGTTGGTCAAGAGTGCAACAGCCAGGAAAAAAACCATATTATTCCTCCTGAATCCGAAGTTCAACTATCGGTCAGATCCTCCTCTCCAGTACTCCTAAATAGACTTTCCCGGGTAGGTTGAGTGTGATTCCACGATAATTGGAACACACCCTCCTATCCCCCTTTTTAAAAAGGGGGACGAGCACCCTGGTTTGCCAAGCCAGAGGTACGGTCCTCAATGACCACACGATGTTGCAGAGATGTGTCAACCAAGACAGTCCTACAGCATCCAGCGCCCTGAGATATTCAGGGTGGATCTCCAACCCGGAGTCTGACCACTGGGGAGCTTTCTGACGACCTTAGCTTCAGCGATGAGCAGAACCCAGCCCAAACCCCCTGGGTCTTCCTCCTCCATGGAGGGTGTGGGTGGGATTGAGGTCCTTGAAGTATTCCTTCCACCTCCCGACAACATCCCCAGTCAAGGTGAGCAGCTCCCCACTTCAAATATAAACAGTATTTGTGGAAGGACTCCCCTCCTTGAATCGCCACCTTATCATGGTGGAAGGGTTTGCGTGTCCTAATGATCCTAGGAGCTATGCTGCTGTCAGGGGCATTTTCCTCCTGGTAGGGTCACCCAAGGCAAATAGGTCCCAGTTGAAGGTCCAGAAGTACAGTTCAAAAGACCTCTATGATGAATAAATGAAAAACAAGGACAGTTTCCCTTGCCCGGATGCGGGTCACAGGGGTCCTCCCTGAAGCCAGGCCTGGGGGCAGGGCTCGACGGTGAGCGTCTGGTGGTCATGCTTCTGCCCATGGAGCACGGCCGAGCCCAGCCCGAAAAGACATGGATCCGCCTTCCCATGGACTCGCCACCTGTGGGTGGGGCGATAGGGGTTGGGTGCAATGTGAGTTGGGTGGGAGCCGAAGGCATGGGTCCTGTCGGACTGATCCTTGGCTACTGACTCTGACTCTTGGGACATGGAGTGCCACCTCTCTAGCAGGGAAGGAGCCTGAACTGGTGCGTGAGGTGGAGAGATACCGACTAGATATAGTCACTCACCTTAACACATAGCTTGGCTCTGAAACCACCCATCTTGAGAGAGGCTGGACCTTATTCCATTCTGGAGTTGCTCATGAGGAGAGGCAGCAAGCTGGTGTGGGCATCCTTGTTGTCCCCCCCTCCCCCCATCTTGGTGCCCACACTTTGGGGTTCCACTGATTGACAAAAGGGTAGCTTCCCTCTGCCTTCATGTGGGGGTGGGGGGGTCCTGACTGTTATTTGTGCTTGAGCACCAAATGACAGTTCAGAGTACCCACCCTTCTTGAAGTCTTCAGGGGGTGTGATGGAGAACGCTCCCCCAGGAGTCTCACTTGTCCTGGGAGACTTCAATGCCCATGCGGGCAACTATAGTGTGACCTGGAAGGGTGTGATCGGAAGGTACAGCCTCTTCAGTTTGAACCCGAATGGTGTTTCGTTGTTGGACCTCTGTGCTTGTCGTAATTTGTGTATCATGAACATCATGTTTGAACATAAAGGTGTCCATAAGTGCACTTGGCACCAGGATACCCAAGGTCGCAGCTCAATGATCGACTTTGTAGTCGTGTCACCAGACTTGCGGCCACATGTTGTGGACACTCGGGTGAAGAGGGGAGCTGAGCTATCAACCGATCATCACTTGGTGGTGAACTGGCTCTGATGGCAGGAGAGGCTGCCCTCTAGACCTGGCAAGCCCAAGCGTGTAGTTAGGAGTCTCCTGTCAGAGAGGCCTTTAGCTCCCTGGCAGAGCTACAACCAAGTCCCAAAGGAGGCAGGTGACATGGAATCTGAATGGGCCATGTTTCATGCTTTCATTGCTGAGGTGGCAGCCTGCAGCTGTGGCTGGAAGGTCGTTGGTGCTTGTCGTAGCGGTAACCCCCGAATCTGGTGGTGGACACCTGCGGTGAAGGGGGCCGTCCAGCTGAAAAAGGAGGCCTATTGGGTCTTATTGGCCTGTGGGACTCTCGAGGCACCAGACAGGTACCGGTACGCCAAAAGCCAAAGCTGTCGCCAATGCAAAATCTCGGGCATGGGAGGAGTTTGGTGAGGGCCTGGAGAGCTATTATCGGTTGGCCTCCAAAAGGTTCTAGACCACCACCCGACGCTTCAGGAGGGGGGAAACAGTTCTCCACAAATACTGTTTACAAATACCTATGTAGCTAAAGCAATTCCAAATACAAAATTCCAACTAAATTATATAAGAACAGGTGCTTAGGGAAATTTAGCAATGCTTTTTATTATATTATCTATGAAATTTAGATAACTTGGCTTTAAAAATACATAGCGAATTATTTAAAAACACTTTGATCAGTCATGATTAAATAAGCCACGGAAAGTTTTATAACATTCTTGTTCCAATAACAAGGAAAAATTAGTGAAGTCTGCATAATTTAGAAAATGATTTTTGGCCAAATCTGTGTTGAGAAAATAGTGAGAACTGTCACTTGCGAGTGAAATAAACAACAGAAAAAAACCTTTAAATGACAATGTAGAATAGTCGCTGATGTCACACTAAATTAGCTAAAGTGCTAATTATTCTGTTTTATAAACAAAGATTCATTCAAATTGTGTCTTTTAAAAAAGAAAAAAGAAAAACATTAAAAATCATGCATATTTACATCTGTAGCTATAAAACAAACTTTGAAGTAACTCAAATTTAACATTACAATCAACACCTGACTTTATTACAATTTATCACATATCAATTCAGAATGGAGTGTATTCTTTTATGTTGCTGGTGTTCTCATTAGGAGAAGAGAGTTCTGAGTTCTGGGATTTCTGAACAAATTTATCTAAAATATCAGACTTTATAGCTCTTTTTTTCTGCATGGTACTGTACTGATTTCTGTTGTCCATTCACTTCTGGTATCCGGTACTTGGATTTCCAGAGTGGATATACTCGGTACTCCTTTAATGTAGCTGGTCTTCATAGTGATATGGCATGAAATGATATTTAATAAATTCTTCACTACATCAGCCTTCAAAATGTGGCTTTAGTTCTCCCAAGAAAGAGATAATATATTCGATAATATATATAGATACTCAGCAAAATATTTTGCTGAGTAATACATACAAAATAGATGCGGACCTTGTCTTATGACTTAACCAGACCATGACACTTTTCGGTATTTAAAATGGCATTCCATAAGGATATACCAGCACCACATATTTCACCATTTGTAAACCGGTGGTGCTTTTTTTATTATTTTTTTATACCAGTTTCCTATTACGTTGCATAAAAATGAACATTAACTATCTGAAATTGCTTTTACCCCATTTTTTGTTAGAATTGCAGCAACTCCGGCCTGATGCAACAATATACTATTGAGAAAACACAAGTACACAAACAATATATACAGACACACTCCTTGATGTATAACAAATATAATGCAATTTAAAAATGAGGAGTTAATTTAGACATCTGAACTTGCACGATGATGGCATTATAGTAATGATTCTCTCTGACTGATTGTCTTTTGACCTTTTCCTTGGCTCATTTGGAAACTCAACAGAAGGGATAGCAAAACTTACTAGGTACTATCTGTGACCTTGTCCTGATGAAAAACCAAAAATATATATTGTTAAGTGGAAAAGAGGAATTTGTAGGCAGCCTTCACTATACTGGGATTTGATTTTATTTATTGACAATGATAGCAACAGTATTAGTGGGTCTTCAATATAGGACTGATTATTGGCACATTGCTACTACAGAAAATGGTAAATTCTTTTTAAAAATGTTGTGGCTGTAAATACTGTTATGGTAAATACATAAGGTTTTGTAACTGAACAAAAATAACAATACAGACGCTCCCCGACTTACGTTCATCCGTTTAATGTTTTTTTTTTCCAAAAAAAAGTGAAATTTTGAGTTTAGATGTAGCTAGGTAGTACGCTGACGTGTTGACGCAATAACGCTGCGTCCATTGTTTACAAATGATAGACTGAACGTGCCCCTCCTTCTTCCCAGTTCAGTTATATATACAGTCGGCCCCCTACTTACGAGGACCCCAGGGTACAAAAGCCACGGGTTACGAAGATCATTTTCCCAAGTTTCTGTCCCCGGGATACGAAAACAACCCTCTTACGAAAAGAAATTCAAACACGCCAATCAAAATTTCACATGATGTGCGAGTTGCTCTCTCATTGGCTGTCTCTCAACATCCTTCCAGAGAAGGAAGCTTCACTCTTTAGTTTTTAGTTTATTTTTTTAAGTTGTTTAATTCAGTAAATGTTTAATAAATGTGGGCACATTTGAGCTCATCTGGAATTCCGATCCCTCAAGGAATCAAGTTAAAGTTGAGTTTGGACCTTCGATAGGTCAAGCAGGGAATGCGCTTTGAATTCCACGTCTTGTGGGCATGGCTCGGAGCGCGCACGAGCGAGAGAAGCTTCACTCTTTACTTTTTAGTTTAGTTTTTTAAAGTTATTTAATTCAGTAAATGTTTAATAAATGTGGGTGCATTTGAGCTCATCTGGAATTCCGATCCCTCAAGGAATCAAGTTAAAGTTGAGTTTGGACCTTCGATATGTCAAGCAGGGAATGCACTTTGAATTCTATGTCTTGTGGGCGTGGCCCACAGCACGAGAGAGAGAGACAGGTGTGTGTGTTAATAAAAATGTTTAATAATGGTTTCATAATAAATGTTAATAAAATGTTTAAATGGTTCAATAAATAATTTTCTTTTACTTTTATCACATATTTCATGCAAAATTGGTGCACTTTTATTATTTTTAAAGGGTTTATGGGGTTTATCCAGTCCAAAGACTGGAGCCTTGGAACGAATTAGACGTTTAACATGTAAAATGCGACCCTTAATGACGAAATCCCCGTGTTACGAAAAAGGCTCTGGAACGGATTAATTTCGTAGGTAGGGGGCCGACTGTATATATAGTTTTATATATATATATATATATATATATATATATATATATATATATAGCGTGTTACCCTTGTGTTAAGACATCTTCTCTGTGATCTTTGTGTTTACACTGTTTTGCAGACTTTTGTAACCTTAAGCAAATAGGGTTGGTCAGAAGTGTAAGCCGACTAGCATGGGTACAAGTCTCATATACAGAGATGAATTAACTATCTGCTCGGATCAGCGCAATCTACCATGCATACTCAGTTAAGCAAAGAGAGTTGTAAAATGAATGAAAACCTGAATCCGGGAAAGAGAACTCTCCGCTCTGCTGGTGATTCACATCAGTGCAGGCTGTGCTCTAAACGAGTTCAACGGCACCCTTGTGCACTTGAAAGACTGGAAGTCCGTATAACCTACAGCAAGTACACTGCTTTCGCAAGTACACTACTTTCGGTTTTGAGCGCCTCAGATATTGTTAGCGTTGATTGGCTGTTTTAAGCTTCATTTAAAGTAACTCGGTATAAATAAGTGACTTATTTGAAATTAATGTTGATATTGTTTGATATATTTGATATTATTTTATAATGTTATGTTTATAATAATTGATTTAGGGATGTTTTATGAGATACGGTAAAGGTATTTATGGCTGTATAGTACAGTATGAGCATCCTACGTCACTGTAACAATTTACGTTCACTTTCAACTTACGTTCGGCCGTCCGGAACCAATTAAAAACGTGAGTCGAGGAGCGTCTGTATGTAGTTTCAAGAGCCAAAAAAACAAAAGACACTGTAGAGAGGTGCAAACACAAAAAGCTGATTTTTTTTTTTTAGTAAAAAAAGAAGGAAATAAAGGACCCACATAAATCCACGGACTGAGGGAGATATTCATCCAGTCCTATGCTGGCTTCAAATTCGGCAGTGTTTCATTCCGACAGAAAAGTGCGAGAGTTCTTGCTATTTAGTGCATAAAGCTGAAATAAACCAAGACAAAGCTGACTGAGGACCTGAGGAAGGAAGCAAATTTTTTACATGGAAATGCTTCTCATGAGTTTTGGTGTTAGAATCATCCCTGATGTCAAGCTTGTCCTGTTACAAAATGTCTCTCGCAGTGAGAGTCTTAAAAATATTCTGTGATTGAAGGACTGAAGCCTTGAGCAATTTAAACCCTGTACATTTACACTCACACCCATAAAGGTAAACCATAAATAATTTCTAGTCACCAGAGTCCTGACTGTCCGATTGAGGAGAATATTTCAGACGAAATAAACCTGTAAATGAAAAACAAATATAAATATAAAGTGTTATAAAATAAATATTTTACAACTTTCAAAAATTTTACCTTGCTGAGCCGAATCCATTGGAGGTTGTTTGCAGTCATGCGCTCGATGGCCGCTGAGTCCACAGTTGTAGCAGGAAACATTTGCCTTTTTCTGCACTGTGCCTCCATTTCCCAAACTGCCATAGGGCTGGTATATGTTAGTGCCACCTCCAAGAAAGCTCTGCACTGGGGGTAGGACAAGGTTCTGTTGTGACTCATGTGACAAACTACTGTTGTACAGGGGTGGGGCAATAATTGGATATGAAAATTGGGAGGTGGAGCCACTTCCTGCAAGGAGTGGGGTGAAGTGGAGCAGTGGGCCAAAGGTAAACAGAGATGTATTGGAGAATGGGTGTGGGAAGTAAAAAGATCCACATGATCCACTGCAGCCACATGAGCTGCACACACATGCCGTTGTACCGTTGGACTGGGTGGAGCCGTAGCATGCTCCTTCCGTAGTGATGGGATTTGTAGTGGGTGGGGCAATTATAGATGCGTTGTTGGCACTGTTTCCTGAAACAGCTACCATGGGAACAGTGCTGATCGGTGAGAAGACGGGCTTAGAAGATGATGAAAAAGAAGAGGATGAGGAGCAGAAAGAGGAAGAAGTAGCAGGGTTTGGATATTGAGCTATACGGGTATGGCCAGGCATGGTTGAAACCTGGAAGTGTAGTGTTGGATGTGAGACGTGATGGAGGGTATTGGACGTTGCTGTTAGCACCGTGCCCGCTTCTGTTTCTGGGTGCCCTGGGGGAGGAGCTTCCATGTTCATCGCAGTGTAGAGCAGGGGCGGGCGAGGCATACGGGAGGCAGTGCCGAGTGCTCGACTTGGGGCCAGTAATGGGAGAGAGGGGAGGGTCACGCTGGGGTGAGATGCACAGATGGACGGATCGTTCTGCACTGGGAGAACCTGAGCCGTCGGGCGTGTTGTACCAGGACCTGTGGTGCTGAGCAGGAAACACACACGATCCCTTTCTACACACTCCACATCAGCACCTATACACAAGCACACACTTATCAGCAGCAGGTTATATATACCAGTAAAAATCTATTTTATACATTTACACCTAACAATCATTCAAATAAAAATACACAGTATGGTATCAAGACTTAAAATTAATTACCAGGATATTCATAATGTTAAAGTGAATTAAAAATAATTATTCTTCTTTTCCTTTCGGCCTTTTCCCTTTTTCCAGGGGTCGCAACAGTGAATAATCTCATTCACATGTTTGATTTGGCATAGGTTTTTACATCGGATACCCTTGATTTTATGTGTGTGGTGTGTGTCATACCTCTGTAAGTCTCTTTCAGAGGTGTCATGGGACTGGATGGAGAACTGGAGTAACCTGAGGATGAGCTGCTGTCCCTGAGCGAAGACACAGAACCAGACTCCACCTCCACACGCAGCTCTAAACACACACCCACCCACCCACCCATCCACCCACCCACACACCCACCCATCCACCCACCCACACACCCATCCACCCACCCACACACACACACACACACACACACACACACACACACACACACACACACATTTTATTTGTGCTGATGACATACATGAAAATAACATTTTTTATTCTGACAGTCAAAATATTATGAATAGTAGATTCAGTAGTAAGGGTGTGTGTGTGTGTGTGTACCTGTGTTACTGCCACTGCTTAAGTGTGTATGCGTTATTGGACCATTGTAAGTGGAAGGAGTTACTCTTGCTACTCCACTACATGACACAGGGAACTGAGACATTGTGTATCTCTTCTCCAGCTTCTCCCTGAAATGCAAACAAACTCATTTAAAATATACACTGAAGTATGGAGAAGCGGCATGGTAGCAGAGTAGTTAGCAGGTTCACCTCACAGCAAGAAGGCCTGGGTTTGATTCCCAGCCTGGGCATTTCTGTGTGGTGTTTGCATGTTCTCCCCGTGCTTGTCTGGGTTTCCTTTGGGTACTCCGGCTTCCACAGTCCCAAAACATGCACATTAGGCTAATTGGCTGTTCCAATCTCCCCTATGTGTGAGAGTGAGTATGAGTGGTTGAGTGAGTGTTGGCCCTGCAATGGCCTGGCGAGCTGTCCAGGGTGTACCTTGCCCCAGCTCGGAGTCGGCTGAGATGGGCACCAGCCTCCTCGCAACCATAATTAGGATTTAGCGGCTCAGAAAATGAAGGATGAATGAATGAAATATGAAGAAAGATTGATTCACTCGCCCATCTACCGCATCCACTACTGAATGCAGAAATTATAGGTTTAGAACCCAAAGACAATTATAATCGTTTTCAAATTTCATTAAAGGGAATCAATACTCTATGTGAGCTCTGAGCTGGTAACTGAGTCAAATTGCTTTCCTTAAAGTTTCACAGATAATGCCGCAGACATGTAAATTTACTGAGTTTCCTGCTAAAAACATGTTTTGTCAGTTACCTCATGGCCAAATGAATATTTTTAGATATAAGGCCAGATAATTTTTGTCATCTTTTCCTTTCGACTCTTCCCTTCGGGGTTGCGAATCATCTGCCTCCATCTCACCCTATCCTCTGCATCTTCTCTTACACCAACTACCTTCAAGTCCTCCTTCACCACATCCTTAAATCTTCTCTTTGGTCTTCTAGGCCTCAGGCCTGGTAGTTTCAACCTCAGCATCCTACTGCCAATATATTCACTATCCGTCCTCTGTACATGTCCAAACCATCTCAATCTAGCCTCTCTGACTTTGTCTCCAAAACATCTTACATGTGCTGTCCCTCTGATGTACTCATTCCTGATCCTATCCATCCTCATTACTCCCAAAGAGAACCTCAACATTTTCATCTCTGCTACCTCCAGTTCTGCCTCCTGTCTTTTCCTCCGTGCCACTGTTTCTAAACCATACAACATCGCTGGCCTTATCACCGTCTTGTATACTTTTCCTTTCATTCTTGCTGATACCCTCCTATCACACATCACACTTTTCTCTAGTCATTCCAACCTGTCTGCACACTCTTATTCACCTCTTTTCAGGGATGGGAATTTTCCACGGATCCGCAGAATTTATCAACCCAGGGGTAATTTTTATGAATCGTCTAAATCCGAGGAGAAAATATTTAGGGGGGTTAGGTATGTGTTGACCCGGTCAACCATCGGGATCAAGGCACTGTTTACATCGGCAGTTCAGAACGTACACTGTATTTGACCAATGGTAAACAAGCATAGATAGGAAAGACCAAAATATCACATACAGTCATCCCTTGCCACTTCACAATTTGAGCATCGCGGTCTTGGTACATCGCGGTATTTTAAATAAAAAATAAAATTAAATTAAATATTCCCTAACCCTCCTCCCCAGTTCAGGCAGGGACCACCCACTCAATCTCACAAGCTGATTGGCTTAGATGTGTGACGCTGTTGCCTCGCACATTCCCACCGGATTTTTTGTGATTTTGTGAACTTCCTGCACCGCGGAGAAGCACTATTGTCAGAGGTGAGTACAGTACTTAAAGTATTTATATATAAATTCTATTTAAATATGAATACAATACAGTATTTACATATGCATATAACTGTGTAACGTTTAATATAAACTTCTTGATATTGTATAGACCCGAAAACATGTAGAAATGAGACAACATGGTAGAAATGGGGGGGGGGGTTTCCTACTTCGCGGTTTTTCGAATATCGTGGCCAGGTCTGGTCTACATTATCCGCAATATTCAAGGGATGACTGTATAATATAAGCTTCGTTCTGATTGGTTCTTCACGTTTCGCTTTCTTACTCATTCAGCATAGTGCTTCATGATGCTGGAGATTGAGGATATAACAGCGAATAAGAGCTTCAAAATGGTGAAAATTATCACTAAAGAAAACAAATCGCTTATTCAGGTGATAGATAGACGTGAAGAATAAATTTGTTGGGACTGTTTAAAGATAACTGTAACTTTGAAGATAAAAATCGGCAAAGCCACTGAAGACGTAGTTGAGAAATTGTCTGATTTCATTGGAAAATGTGATGCTCCCGGCAAAGCCCAATGTATCTACTGCAATGACGTTATTAATTATGGCTCTCGCAGGTGCATTGCTTTGATTGAACATGCTTCAAAAGTGAATAAACATGCAGAAAAAGTCAGAATTCATTGTTCTAACTATTCGTTGGGATCGGCGTTCAGGATCGGGCCAGCAAGTGGACATAGCCAGCATACAATCATCGACTGACCAGTTTCACCGGAATAGTCACCTCTCACTCAGACAGGAAGACACACTCGGAGGTAAATATCAACAAGTCAGAAAAGAAAAAGGCTGCTGAAAGGCAGATTAGCTGCTAAAAGGAAAAAAGCATCTCTGCAATGAAGCATTCCTCGAAAAATAACAAGTACTTTGTAAATACGTTGAAAACTTAGAGTAGTGTTGCTAGTTATATGTGATTGTGACTTTGGGAGCTGAGAGAACTGTTTAACAGGGAAATTGTGTTTCTGTTGAAAACAAGTTCACTGAAAAAGAGGTAACTGCATTCTTTAATAAAGTAACTGAAACATTTACAGGATTGTGTCAAATATTCTGTCTTTATGTGTTTAATTTATATTCATCATTCCTTTCATTCTACCATGGAGTTAACAATTAGTTGAGCATTATTGAGACTATTTTTGTGTTCATTAGGGTCCAAAACTCAAGCTTCTATGTACTGAAAATATTATTCGACTGAACAACCTGAGACCATTTCTAGTGGTCTAAAATGTATAAAACCCATTATCTTCTGGGGGCCTTCGGCCCCCTGGACCCCAACCAGTCTGCCCTGGACCTGGCTGGGATCCGATGTACCCCAGACCCCCGATTAAATTTTCAGCTGAAAATACAATTTCTCATTCCCATCCCTGTCTTTTCCACACTCTCCATTGCTCTGGACTGTTGAGCCTAACTACTTAAAATCATCCACCTTTATCTCTGCTCCCTGTAACCTCACTGTTCCTCTTGGGTCCTCGTTCACACACATGTATTCTATCTATTCTATCTATCACATGTTTCAACTCTTCCTCGAAATCAACACACTTCCTTTTTCTGCTTCCACCACTTTGTCTTCTGCTCTGCCTTCTTCACCTTCCTCACCATCAGCGTCATCCTGCACACCACCATCCTATAAGGTCTGGCAACACTCTCACCCATAGCTGCTTTGCAGTCACTGACTTCCTTCAAATTACATCGCCTACACAAGATGTAGTAGTCTACCTGTGTGCTCCTATCTCCGCTTTTATAAGTCACCCTATGCTCCTATTTCTTCCAGTCCTGGATCCAGTTCCTGTCCTGGATACCAAACCTGCCCATCACTTCCTTGTCCCCTCTGTTGCCTGCACCAACATGTCCATTGAAATCTGCACCACTGACAACTCTTTCACTTCTAGGGTACTCTGCATCACTTCATCTAACTCACTCCAGAATCTCTCCTCTTCTAGCTCAAATCCTGCCCGTGGGGCATAAGCACTAACAACATTGAACATCATACCCTCAATTTCTAACTTGAGACTCATCACTCTATCTGACACTTCACTTCTAGAACATTCTTGACAAACCCCTCCTTTAAGACGATTCCTACTCCATTTCTCTTCCCATCCACACCATGATAAAACAGCTTAATCCCTGCTCCTAAGCTTCTAGCCACGCTACCTTTCCACCTGGTCTCCTGAACACACAGTATGTCCACCTTCCTCCTCTGCATCATGTCAGCCATCTCTCTACTTTTTCCTGTCATAGTTCCAACATTCAAAGTTCTTACTCTCAGTACTAGACTCATGCCTTTCCTCTTCTCTCTCTGCCTACAGACACGCCTCCCACCTCTCCTTCTTCGACCAACAGTAGTCCAGTTTCCACCAGCACCCTGTTGGTTAACAGCACTGATGGCGGTTGTTGTTAACCCGGGCCTCAACCGATCCGGTTTGGAAGTCACTTTGATGATCCGCATAGTAGATTTGGCACAGGTTTTATGTTGGATACCCTTTCTGACACAACCCTATGCATTCATCCGGGCTTGGGACCGGCGTGAGAAAGACGACCCCCCCCGGGCTGCATTTTGTTTTACATGTCCTATAAAAAACAAATGGCTAATATTTTCAAAACGGCCACCTTTGGAAACTTTATATAAAAACAATATAATTTTCCTGATTGGATAGATTTCTGCTCTAGATCATGTGACCCACTCCAGCATAATATGGATTAAGTAGGAAATACATACTGATATATTCATATATTTGGAAAGAATTTCAAAATGAGGTATCCATAAACTAAATCCAGCTTTTGCATGCAACCCTTTCTCAAACAAGCACTTTAGCATGGATAGATTGATTTTGTGGATATTTGAACTTGGTCATGTTGATTATTATGCTTAGAAGGATGTAATTTTGGTGTGATCACATTTTTATCCTGGTAAGCTTATTTTCAACTTACTTTGGCTCCTACAAAAAACACTACTGTACGACTTATAAAGATTCACATTTTTCAGGGGAAGAAGTATAACTGACAGAAGAGACAAAACGTCATAGAAATAACAGTAATGACTTATTGACACATAATCCAAGGTATTGTCTTAATTTGAGATCAAATTATGTTTCACTGATGTCGGTAAGGCTTTGTTACACTTGGCATTTATTTTACACATCATAAAGTCTTTTTGGGCTTTTGGAAAAAGATGGGATATGAACACTGTATATTAACTACTGCATCTCACAATACAATCTTCAAATAAAGTGGCAATAAGTCTATGCTTATGAATCTCTACATGAATAGTCACACCTAGTATTTGGCTAAAGGTGTCTCCCAGTCTATACTGTGTCTAATAGTGCTGGTAATGGTGTTTTCCATTGGCGTACAATACCATTGTATATGAGTGGCTATGGGACAGTCAAAATTAGCTGGGGCATGGAGGAGGAGCTTGACTGTGATGTAATATTTGGGCCACACATCATAGAAACCAAAGCTAAGAGTAAAGCTGTCATTGACTTTTTGGCAGCATTGAACAAACCATTGAAAACTTGTTTCATCTTAAATATATCTTTTCAGTCAATGTGAGCTACCTTGGCTAAGTGAACTGCCTTATTATCTACATTATACTCGCATACTTTTGGTAATGCACGGTGGGGCCAGTGGTGTATTGGTTAGGGCGCTACACTCATGATCGAGAGGTTGTGTGTTCAAAATCCCACTTAGATCCCCACTGTGCTAACCACAAGTGTGCCTCTGTTCACCCAGCAGTATAAATTGGTAGAAGTAAAAAATATACAGGGAAGGTAACCTGCGATGGACTAGCGTCCCATCCAGGAGGAGTTATACTCCTAGTCACTTCACGCTGTGGAAACCGGGGTCAAGCACCAGTCCGAAGAGCCACTTCGTTCAAGATCAGGTTGCTCTAGTCTTGTAAAGTTCAGATTGATGAGATGTGAGAGTTTAACACTGGTGCAATAAGACTACCCCTTAACACATCATCAATATAGGAGATTAATCCTGCAAACATAATTAAATAATCCTGCCATGATTGATCACATCTGTATAGGTTCTTCAGAATCTCTTTATATCTTGCGCTGTTATATTGAGATACAAGACTCTGGACATGATACTTATCCTTACCAGTAATGGTTTGTCCTGTAATTTAACAGCACATTTTCTCACACGGCCGTCCAGTTCAAATGTTGAAACATTATGATCTCTCCTTCAGAGCCTTTTCACAAAAAAAACAAGTGTTACTAAATTTGTCCTTCCCTGTCTTGGCCTGGTGGATGAACTTGTAGGTCTCTGGGCTGCTTTCTGGAAGGGCTTTCCTTGTTTTAGCATGCTGCAGCTTTGTTTTATGGTACTGTTGAATGCGGGTTCATGCTATTTGGCATTGTAAACAAGAATGTTGCTTCAGTGCCGTGCCCCTCATCTAATCTCGATAGATTCTGTATCATTTGTAAGCAGTCAACCTTATCAAACCAAATGGGGTTTTGTCACTGTCCTGTAGCCTGTTCCTTCTGTGCCATGTCTTCCAGAGTCAACTGGACAACATAACAGATATACATGTGTCTCTTGTGTCCTCTTGGCACAAAATACACTGATTCCAATCTGCTGACAAGTGATTCATACCAGATGTTCCTTGTTGATTAGGGTCTACCACCTTATAGACTTTGGACACTGTCGGTTTCGCAAGTTTAAACTACGACTACAGAGCATTATTTGTTGAATTCAAAAACTAAATATACCAGTAAATACACTAAAATTTAAATTAAAAGTAGAATTAACTTACTGCAAGGCCATTTTAAAAACATTTAACGACTGGTACATATAATGTTTGTATATTGTATACAATTACATACAATTAGTCGTCAGCATGTTTCTGTTCCTTGCTAAAAAGGGTTGTGACAAGAAGGGCATCCGACGTAAAAACCTCTGCCAAATCAAACGTGCGAATTAGATGATTCGCTGTGGCGACTCCCAAGTAAAAGGGAAAAAGCCGAAAGGAAGACAAACAAACATACTCCTCACTAAAGCATGCCTTGTAACGAACTTAAAAACAAATTCATCTAACTGGTCGTCTGGAACCTAACTCATTTGTAAGCTGGGGAGCTTCTGTACTTACATTGTTGCATCTGTGTGTGCACGCGTGTATGTATGTGTGTCATATTCTTCTAATGCAGTTCCATCTGTATGAGTGTGTATTTATGGTGTATTTACATCTTGTGTTATTTTTTAAAATTTAATTGTTATTATAAGCATTTATAGCATTGAATATGTATTTATTGTTATTATATACACATACATGTACGTATACGTCAGTGGGGTGAGTGGGGAATGATCCTACTTGGCGGATTTCGATGGTCGCGTGGGGATCTCGGTCCCAATTAACCACGGAAAGTGAGGGATCCCTGTATTTGATACTTTTAAGTATTGGGCAACAAACATAGAGCAATGGCATAGAACATTGAATTTAATATTCCTGTATATGTATAAGGTTCAAATGCCACTAATTGTGATTCTTTGCCGTGTATACTGCATACAGAATATTCAGGTAAATACTGAAGGCCATATTGGAAAATGGCTGCAGGAGCCCCCTTGTAGCATATTTGCATATTTGCAATGGCTCGAAATCCAAAAATTTTCTTTACGAGATATTCTAATCCTGTGCCAAATATCATGCTTTTATCCTGAAAGGCATAAATCATTTTACTGCACTAAGACACCAAAACAGCTTAAAAATAACATGTTCTTACATCCAATGTCATGTTAGACTGTGGTTAGTAAAAGTTTTTGGGGAGGTTTTCACACAAAATGTGGAAAATATGTAAAGTAAAATAAAATCTTGCTCAAAGCACTCATGAAAGCAAAAGGCCTAAGAAAGCATTTCGCCACTATGTCATCAATAGAAGAGAGTATCAGGGAACGCATTGTTTCTATTTCCAATGTGCATGATTTTCCCAAATTGTACTCATAATTAATTATGGATTACTCATTAAGTGGTGCATCATCAAGGTGCATGATTATTAAGCCAGGCTACGTTCGAATGCAGGTTAATGCCACAGCCATCCATGATTGGGAGTCTATTGGAGCTAACTGGCCGAGCTCTCATGGGAGGGAGAGGGATGGCATATGCTCACTTCTTCATTATAGCAATTTCCAATCATGGGCATCTGTGGGCTCAATTGTATTGTTTATATAAACAAAACATCACTTCAAGAGAAGGGAGTGGAAGTGTCACTCTTCTTCTTTTCCTTTCGGCTGTTCCCTTCAGGAGTCGCCACAGCAGATGATCTGCCTCCATCTCACCCTATCCTCTGCATCTTCTACTCTTACTCCAACGACCTTCATGTCCTCCTTCACCACATCCATAAATCTTCTCTCTGGTCTTCCTCTGGGCCTTCTGCCTGGTAGTTCCAACCTCAACATCCTACTACCAATATATTCACCATCCCTCCTCTGTACATGTCCAAACCATCTCAATCTAGCCTCTCTGACTTTGTCTCCAAAACATCGAACATGTGCTGTCCCTCTGATGGACTCGTTTCTGATCCTATCCATCCTCGTTACTCCCAAAGAGAACCTCAACATTTTCATCTCTGCTACCTCCAACTCTGACTCCTGTCTTTTCCCCAGGGCCACTGTTTCTAAACCATACACCATCGCTGGCCTCATCATCATCTTGTACACTTTTCCCTTTCATTCTTGCCGATACCTTCCTATCACACATCACACTGGACACTTTTCTCCATCCATTCCAACCTGCCTGCACACGCTTCTTCACCTCTTTTCCACACTCTCCATTGCTCTGGATTGTTGAGCCTAAGTACTTAAAATCCTCTACCTTCTTTATCTCTGCTCCCTGTAACCTCACCGTTCCTCTTGGGTCCTTGTCGTTCACACATATGTATTCTGTCTTACTGAGGCTAACCTTCATTCTTCTCCTTTCCACCTCTCTAGATTTTCCTCCACTTGTTCTCTGCTCTAACTACAGATCACAATGTCATCTGCAAACATCATAGTCCATGGAGATTCTTGTCTAATCTCGTCTGTCAGTCTGTCCATCACCATCGCAAACAAGAAGGGGCTGAGAGCTGACCTTTGATGCAGTCCCAACTCCACCTTGAACTCTGCTGTCACACCGACAGCACACCTCACCACTGTTTTACATCTCTCATACATGTCCTGCACCACTCTAACATACTTGTCTGCCGCTCCTGACTTCCTCATACGATACCACAGTTCTTCTCTCGGCACCCTGTCATATGCGTTCTCCAGATCCACAAAGGCACAATGCAGCTCCTTCTGACCTTCTCTGTACTTCTCTATTAACATTCTCAAAGCAAACACTGCATATGGTGCTCTTTCTTGGCATGAAACGAAATTGTTCACAAATGCTGACTTCTGCCCTTAGTTTGCTTCCATTATTTTTTCCCATAACTTCATCGTATGGCTCATCAACTTTATCCCTCTGTAGTTGCCACAACTCTGCACGTCTCCCTTGTTCTTAAAAATTGGCACCAGCACATGTCTCCATTCCTCCGGAATCTGCTCACTCTCTAAGACTGTTGAATATTCTTGTCAGAAAATCTACTGCTACCTCCCCTAGACACTTCCATACCTCCACCGGTATGTCATGAGGACCAACTGCCTTTCCACTCTTCATCCTCTTCAATGCCCTCCTCACGTCACCCTTACGAATCTTTGCTACTTCCTGGTCCTCAATGGTCACCTCTTCTACTCTTTTTTCTCTCTCATTTTCCTCATTCATCAGCTCTTCAAAGTACTCTTTCCATATTCCCAGCACACTTCTGTCAGTCAATACATTTCCCTCTGTCCTTTATCCCTCTAACTTGCCGCACATCCTTCTCATCTCTATTTCTCTGCTGTGCCAACCTGTATAAATCATTTTCTCACTCTTTACTGTCCAACCTATCATATAAGTCATCATACACCCTATGTTTTGCCTTTGACACCGCTACCTTCGCCTTACGCTGTGACTCCCTGTACTCCTGTTTACTGTCTTCAGTCCTCTCAATGTCCCACTTCTTCTTAGCTAACTTCTTCTTTTGTACACACTCCTGCACTTCCTCATTCCACTACCAAGTCTCCTTATCTACTTTTCTTCCAGAGCACACACCAAGTACTCTCCAACCTGTCTCCCTGATCACATTGGCTGTGGTTGTCCAGTCATCTGGAAGCACTTCCTAACTACCCAAAGCCTGTTTCAACCCTTCCTTGAACACAACACGACACTCTTCCTTTTTCAGCTTCCACCACTTTGTCTTCTGCTCTGCCTTTGCCTTTTTCACCTTCCTCACCATCAGCGTCATCCTACACACCACCATCCTATGCTGTTTGGCAACACTCTCACCCACCACTACTTTGCAGTCACTGACTTCCTTCAAATTACATCGCCTACACAAGATGTAGTCTACCTGTGTGCTCTTACCTCCGCTTTCATAAGTCACCCTATGCTCCTGTTTCTTCTGGAAGAAAGTATTCACCACAGTCATTTCCATCCTTTTTGCAAAATCGATCAACATCTGTCCTTCTGTGTTCCTGTTGTGGATACCAAACCTGCCCATCACTTCCTCGTCCCCTCTGTTGCCTGCACCAACATGTCCATTGAAGTCTGCACCTATGACCACTTTTTCACCTCTGGGGGTACTCTGCATCACTTCATCTAACTCACTCCAGAATCTCTCCTCTTCTAGTTTACATCCTGCCTGTGGGGCATAAGCACTAACAACATTGAACATCACACCTTCAATTTCTAACTTGAGACTCATCACTCTGTCTGACACTTCACTTCTAGAACATTCCTGATAAACCCCTCTTTCAAGATGACTCCTACTCCATTTCTCTTCCCATCCACACCATGATAAAACAGCTTAAACCCTGCTCCTAAGCTTCTAGCCTTGCTACCTTTCCACCTGGCCTCCTGAATACACAGTATGTCCACCTTCCTCCTCTGCATCATGTCAGCCAGCTCTCTAGATTTTTCTTTCATAGTTCCAACATTCAAAGTCCCTCCTCTCAGTCCTAGACTCATGCCTTTCCTCTTCTCTCTCTGCCTACAGACACGCCTCCCGCCTCTCCTTCTTCGAAGTCTTTGATGAGGACATCACTGCCATCTTAGGTTCAATAGAGTGGACTGATGTAGCTCAGCTGATCGCTATAGTCTCAGGAAACGCAGCTCTTCAGCAGCAAGTAATTGCAGCTTTACTGAACTACGTTTACAAAGAGCTCCAGGCTGAGGTTCATTATGTGGACTGAGCCAGGATTTTAAAAATACTTGTTGGAGAGAATGTGTTGCTTAGGGTGTGTCAAAACTCTCCATAAAGTCACAAAACTTGTTTTTTTATAATAGCATGTCCTATTTTGAATAGGAAAAATCCAAAATCAACTGCGCTGAGAACGCCTGCTTTATACCATAAACCCTATTGAATAACAGAAAGGCCTTCATCCAAACACAGTCAGCGTCTCATAGATCAGTCAGCTACGAGCCATCCACTTCCTGTTAACTGCCATTTAGGGCAGTGGTGGTCTAGTGCAGGGGTGCTCAATCCTGCTCCTGGAGATCTACCTTCCAGATGACTTTATCTCCAACCCTAATGTGGCCCATGTGACATGTAAGATCCAGTCAGGTCTTGATGAGATGATTGGATGGTTAGGTGGGCGTGATTAGGGTTGGAGTGAATGTCTTCTGGGAGGTAGATCTCCAGGAGCAGGATTGAGCACCCCTGGTCTAGTGGATAGGGTGCAGGATCGCTGATCCTAAGGTTGGGGGTTCGAGTCCGCACAGGGTTGTCACTGTCCCCCCAGTGCAGCTAAGTACACGGTTATCAAAGGCAGGCCATGTCTCTCACTGTCTATGGTGTGAGGCATGTAAAAGAACCATTGCTGATTTTCGTAAAGAGTAGGCTGCAAAGCCATCAGCGTGTTTCTGTCCCTTGCTAAAGGGTTGTGACCGGAAGGGCATCCGACATAAAAAAAAAAAACCTATGCCAAATCAAATGTGCAAATCAGATGATGTGGTGACTCATCAGAAAGGGAAAAAGCCAAGAGCAAGGAAGGGAAGATTCTGACAGCTACTATGTCTCCAAAATAACGACTACTCCTCGAAAAGGGACAAAAGTGATTAAACCATATATTCAATGTTTCATTTAAGTGAATTGAATACAGACACAGATGATTAAACTCATTATTCAGTGTTTTATTTGAGTGAATTGAAAATAAAAGAAGGTTGTTAAATAAAGATTCTGAAAAACATTTATACCACAGAATATATGATAACTATTGGCAGATTAACACTCATGAATGGTATTCTCAGCAATTTTTCAGCTGTATGAAAAATGTCACATTACTTTTTTCAAATGGTCCATTGATAGGAAAAATGGTCCATTATTATCTGATGTATTTGTGGCATTGTCCCATTAAGTCATTTTGCCTTCCTAACCCTCAGCAAGGTTTCAACATCAACAGAGATCAACATGAAGTTCACTTAAAAATTTATAAGATTACTATTCCTGGGATATATGTCCTCAGCAGCAGGCGCAATAATAAAGAAATAAGTTCCCCTTCTTTACTGTCATTGGGCTTTAAACTCCTCAGCTGATTTAAATAAAACTCCGAATACAGCATGTTGTAAAAATCCTCTTCTGAAAAATGAGCAACACATCTTTATATTCAGTTTAGTTTTCCTTGCATTAGCATCCCTCTAAAATCAATACTGAAACCTGCCTTTTAATCCACCAAACTGAACAAGAAGAGGTGTACTGCTTCCCTCTGCAGGTCAAAAATGAAGCTGACAACACTAAAGCTTGAATAAAGGGGGGGGGGGGGTCATTTATACAGATACTTATGCATAGAGGAGGCTTCCTTCCACCTGTGATGTAAATGAATCACATGTCTCATCATGGGCAAATAAAAATAAAACAATTATGAGTGGAGCATAACGAGTTATGACGAGAGAAGTTGAACGTTCAAAAGTGGATTACAGTAGTACCTCACCTTATGTAATTAATCCGTTCCAGAAGTGGTTTCGTAAACTAGATTTTTCGTAAGTTGAACCGCATTTTACATGTAAAACATATGATTTGTTCCAAGGCCCCCAATAGTACCCTTTAAACCCTTTAAAAATTATAAAAGTATACCTTTTAAGGCCTCCTTCTTCAATATCGTACCGATGGTAGACGGGTTTGGCTATATTTCTTTGTGATATCACTCAATCGCATGCCACGAGCCCGCTTCTTTTCACTTGCACCGAGAATCACTTTCACTGGGAATCACATGCACGTGTGTGTGTGTGTGTGTGTGTGTGTGTGTGTGTGTGTGTGTGTGTGTGTGCGTGCGTGCGTTGACCATGTCTTCTTAGCAGAGTTATAATCTTACAAATATTCATGCAAGGTTAAAAGTCTGAGCCAAAAAATAAAGTTGCAATGAGCACACTCGAAAAACTCACGAAACAACAGTAACTCTGTCCTTTACACGAAAAGCATAATGGGAATTATGGAGATGCAGCTCCATAATAGCCAATTGGCGGGAGCTGCGTCATCCAAATGAGAGGCCAGTGGGGCAGGATGTTGGGAGATAGCCAATGGGAGAGCAAGTCGTGCATTGTTTGAATTTTTGAGATGGCGCTTTCGTAACGTGAATTTGTTTCGTATCCAGAGATGGGAATTTTTAGGTAAATGCATTTCGTAAACCTGGATTTTTCATTTTTTGGGTCTTTCGTAAGGTGAGGTATCACTGTATCTCTCAAAAAATAAAAAATAAGGTAAAGTGAAGCAAAATATGAATGAGTATACTCTAACACACAAATGTGAGGCGCTCCACCAAAAGTAGGTGCCTGTCGCACAGACCACTTTTGAGATAAAGGCCAGAAAAATAAAAATTTTGCATTTAATTTTGCATAAATTATTAAAACAAGTATTCTTCCATCACTTGCTCACGTGAAATTGACTAAAACTCACTAATAATGTCTTCCCCCCCATTTTTCTGGTGAGTACCATCATAAAACTAGATAAAAACAGTAGCAAAACCTACTGGTTTTCGTTGCAATTATTCACCGAGTTAGGTATACGACACACTATAATCCATACACCAGAAGAACGGTCGTGAAGTAGTCTTTCCATTTTGGATACAGTTTTGATATTAAAATGAGCTTCCGTGCCTTTCAGCGAATAAAATAAAGGTTATGAAGACGATATGCTCGTAAACAATGCAGGCTAGTTGCTAAGGAAGATCTGAAACGAGAACACTGATTGGACAGCTCGGGCTTGCACATCCGCAGTGCCCGTTATACATTAACTTCTGGAAAAGTATCTATGTATAGATGTATAGATTTAAATGCGCGAGATTTATTCATCTGTTTTTGTTTTATTTGATGGCTTTTTGTATTTGTATTTAAATGACAGTGAAATTATGTATTCGTTATTCTGTTAAAAAAGGCCACCTGATTTATCTGAGAGCCAGATAGTCATGAAAACAGCCACATCTGGCTCGTGAGCTATAGGTTCCCGACCCCTGATATATATATATATATATATATATATATATATATATATATATATATATATATATATATATATATATATATATATATATATGGCTCTCAGAGGATTACATTTTAAAATGTCTTTTTTTTGGCTCTCTTAGTCAAAAAGGTTCCCGACCCCTGATCTTATGGTGTACATTTACAGATGTTATGGATAAGAAAATTTAGAGGTTGGAAATTGCCCCGTGAAACCAGCAAAGCACGACAGACCATGACATAAACTATATACAATTTATTAATATGAACAAAACAAGACAACATTCATAACTTCCAACTCAGAGCTAAACCACATACAAATTAACAAAGGGTCCCATAGTCACCAAGCACCTGCAGTAGGGTAAATTTAGAGATGGCGCATGTGCTGGCGGAGAAAGGCTTGCCATCCCGCATGTCGGATGAACCAAATGATGACCATCCTCATGTGGGCTGTGTGTGGATGTGGATGATGGACTTTAACGATGAAGTCCCGAACAACAAAACGTGTTCCATGGTTCACCTTGGATGAGTTGATCTGCCGGGATGAGTCCCCTTAGATGAGATGCCCATTCTGGAAAATTCCACAATCACCTGACCCACCACCAGGGCACATGCAACTAGGTCCCCTCATGGAAAATTCCAGACTCAAACATCTGAGTCACACCATGTGACTCTCTACATTCATACAAATATTTACATGCCCATAACACAGAGTATCCAGAATTTACCTTTGCAAATTTCATAGTGTGCTTAAGTTAAAGTTTTTTGTCACTTAATCGTTGAAATATATGGAATCAGAAACTTTGGACAATCGAGTACTTCCGACCAGTGTTCCCCCCTATTAGTCCGTTAAACCGAGGCATGAGTTTAGTCGTTTTTTGTTCATTTTTGGGGGGTTACCACGGTGACTGATGAGTTTAAAAAGGGCCTGTCAGATTAAAATGAGGATAATTTCTCTTCTCATCTCTTTCTAAAACTTTTCCTACACATGCTTTCTAAAAGTTTATATGGCTGAGGTGCATTAAAATATTTGGTTGCTAAGGACTAGTGATCTTGGCAGAAGGGCAATCTTTGTGCTCAATTTTCTCTAAAACGTCTTGTGAAATTTTTAGTTGAATGCTGACACAAGAAATGGCATAACTTGATCAGTTTTCAAGGTATTGACAAACTTTTTTGCTGCATTTTTGCAGCTTTGGGCCTCATCTATCTGACTGTGTAAAAAGCTCATTTTTGGATGCAAGAGCCTACTAGTACTTTCGGTGGTGGCTCACATATAAGCAGACACTTCTGTTCCACTTTAATTGACTCACTTAATCAGTCAATCAGTGAATTGCAATTTTGCAAATGCTTTTGTAATTAAAAAAAGTTATTCTCCAAACCACTGTAGAATTTATGTAAGAGTTTGTAAAGTATAAATCACCAAAACATGACTGGGAAGTCAGATCTGGATTTGTGTTTACTGTAAATAAGCTTCATCTCACCACCTTGTCGATTACTTGCCTTTGACAGCATGATGCCAAATAGATTCAAATTTATGCAGTCAAATTCTGTCCTAGCTTATCCCCCCCAAAATTTATATCTACCGTATTTTCCAGACTATACGTTGCTCCGGAGTACAAGTCGCATTGGCCAAAAAAATGCACAATAAGGGAAAAAAACAAACAAACAAAAAAACACAAGTCGCACTGGACTATAAGTCGCAAACCCATGGAAACTGTCTATCTTGGCTTGGAAATCTGCTTGCAGTTTATGTGATGTGGTCCTTGCTCTGATAGAGAGGCAGAGGCTGCATTAAGCAGTAACACCAAGAAGGTCCTCACGCAAAGTCATTTCTATTCATCTCCCTGACACCTACCTGGACATGGAGATGCAACCGCACTGTTGACAAGCCTCTCCCTGCAGTACGTTGCTCAAACCCTCATGTGCGAGCTCATTCTTCCAGCTGTGGCCATCTAGCTTTTAGCCCGTGATTAGCTTTTAGCCCATGATTAGCTTTTTTGTTTTCTTTATTGCAAATCTCCACTTTTCTGCCCTTTTGCAGTTGTGAGTGTAAAAATAAACATATGAAATTCTGTTCGTTATTATTATGATGATATTTCACTACCTGGACGCGAAGACGCAACAGCACTGTTGACAAGCCCCTCCCTGCAGCACGTTGCTCAAGCACCTATGTGCGTGCTCATTCCTCTAATGGTGTCCATCTAACTTTTAACCCGCGATTAACTATTTTTTGTTTTCTTCATTGCAGTAATAATAATCTCCGCTTTTCTCCAGTCCCTCACAAATTTCTCGTTCACTTCAAACTTTCTTTCTGCTGCCCGATTACCATTTTCTGCTGCATATTTCACTACTTGCAGCTTGTAATCCACAGAATAGGATTTTCTTTTTGGGGACATTTCTTCAGTGGTGGATGAGCAGGTACTGGCACCCAAGCCTAGAGTGCTCTCTTGTGATTGTGAGCATAAAAATAACAAACATGTGAAATGTCTGTTATTATGATGAACAGAATTATATTTAATAATTTCATATATAAGTCACTCTGGAGTATACATCGCACCTTCAGCCAAAGTATGAAAAAAGTGCGAATTATAGTCTGCCAAATACGGTATGTCTTTGAAAAGCTGCTTTGTGAAAGTCTAGCATAAGAAATGAATAATTTAAATTGAAAGTAATCAAATATCTGCTAAATTCTGTAAATGAAATGGAATCGAACATTCTTATGCAGAGCGCCTTACAATTATAATTTTTATACATCTGAGTAATTGAGGGTTAAGGGTCTTGCTCAAGGGCCCAACAATGGTGATAGTGGGGCTTGAACTGTTGACTTCATCAGATTGATAACCCCATTACCTTATCCACTGAGCCACCACTGTCTGCTTCAGTGAAAGAAGTGACTCAGTAATTACTGTTACTGAGCCGAGTGAGTGATGTAAAGTCATTGTGATATTGAACAGAGATTGAGATTCTTCTTCTTTTCCTTTCGGCATTTTCCTTTTTTCAGGGGTCACCATGGCAAATCATCTGATTCGCACATTTGATTTGGTATAGGTTTTTACATCGGATGCCCTTCCTGACACGACCCTTTTAGCAAGGGACAGAAACACGCTGACGGCTTTGCAGCTACTTTTTACGTAAGTCAGCAAGGGTTCTTTTACATGCCTCACACCATAGACAGTGATTATCAGTCATAATGTCATTGTTATATTTTTTTTCAAGTAAACATGATTATTACACCTCTAAACACCCGTGTGTGAGTTTTAGTTTTTCTTTGGCACTAATTTAAGATCAGTCAATCCTAGAGCCAGAAAGCGAATACACAGATCTAACACACTTCCTAGCTTCAAGCAACAATCATTGGTTTTTAGCTGCAATCTGATAAGGGTGTGTGTGTGTGTGTGTGTGTGTGTGTGTGTGTGTGTGTGTGTGTGTGTGTGTGTGTGTACGTCTGAGAGACTCACTTCTGTAGTTCCAGCTGGGTCTTCAGCTTCTTCTTGGCTCCCTGAGTAAGGTCGTACTTATTCAGATCCTCTTCTGTCAGACCCAGGAACTGAAATAAATCAAGGTCACCTTTACTAAGTAAATAATAAAAATTTTTGATTTTAAGTTTGTTACTGAAGCAATTTTACTGAAGTAGGACTGGATTTTTCATGCTGTACCTCCTCCATGGTGAGCTGCTTGAAAACAGGGTAGTATTTGTGCAGGCGAAGCTTCCGCAGCCAGTCCAAGATACCGTTTTGCTCTGGACTGGGTGGGTGTGGCTGGTGTGGGTGTGGAGTCTGCTGCAGAGATGAGTTTGTCTCTCCGGAGGGTACTGTGGGGTTTGGGTGCAGGGGCAGGATGGGCGGAGGGGGTAGATGTGTGGGTGAGGGCTGGGGGATCGGGGCAAGAACGTTAACCACTGGCTGAACACTTGCAACACTGCACACCGGTCTGAATATACAAAAGGTAAAAAAGGAGAACAAAGAAGAAATTGGAATTCTGTATCTGTTCAGAAGATGGTATAATAATGGATGGATATTACCTGTGCTGCCATTTTACAGAAATTCTATTCTAATGCCTCCACTTATAATCAACACTCACCTTAGTCCACACTTTAATAATCAACTCACCTGTTCACTCCTCTGTATTGAAGCAAACAGCTGAGATCTGTAATGTATATTAAACACCATCACTATTATCACCCTCATGACCAATCAATATAATCATCATCACCCCCACCACCAGCAGCATAATTTTCATGACCTTCACATTAACAGTTTAGAGCTGTTTTGCTTAAATAAACAACTAATTCATTTATTCATTAAACATGACCATTCCCTTTGTCTCTTTCATTTGGTCTTATTTAGTACAAACATACACACGCACAGCTATGTACACTGCCTCCGAGTTATTGACACCTCTGCTTAAGATGTGTTATTTCGCCTCTAATGAATTCAGTTTTTTCTAAATATAGAACTATAATAAATAAATCAACTAAATATAATAATAATAATAATAATAATAATAATAATAAATATAATAAATATAAATCAACTAATCTCAAAGTTGTGACAAGGCCATTTTCACCACTGTGAGATATACCCTCTTCTTACAACAGTCTGCAAATGTCTGTGGACCGAGGAGACAAGTTTCTCAAGTTTAGAAATAGGAATGCTGTCCCATCCTTGTCTAATACAGGCCTCTAACCGTTCAACTGTCTTGGGCCCTCTTTATGATGCACTAAATGTTCTTTATCGGTGAAAGATCTGGACATTTCAATACCCGGATCTTTTCCTACGCAGTCATGATGTTGTAATTAATGCTGCATGTGGTCTGGCATTATCATATTGAAAAATGCAAGGTCTTCTCTGAAATAGATGACGTCTGGATGGGAGCACATGTTCTACAACCTGAATATACCTTTCTGCATTGACGATGCCTTTCCAGATGTGCAAGCTGCCCATGCCACATGCACTCATGCAACCCCATACTATCACAGATGCAGCTTCTGAGCTGAGTGCTGACAACAACTTGGGTTGTCCTTGTCCTCTTTATTCTGGATGACATGGTGTCCCAGTTTTCCATAAAGAACTTCAAATCGCGATTCGTCTGACCACAGAACAGTTTTCCACTTTGCCACACTCCATTTTAAATGACCCCTAGCCCAGAAAAAAAACCTGCGCTTCTGGATCCTGTTTATAAATGGCTTCTTCTTTGTACTGTAGAGTTTCAGCTGACAACGGCGGATGGCACCGTGGATTGTGTTCACCGACAGTGGTTTCTGGAAGTATTGCAGAGTCCATTCTTTGATTTCCCTTACAGTAGCATTACTGTTTGTGGTGCAGTGCCATTTAATGTCTCGAAAATCACAGATATCCAGTATGGTTTTTCAGCCTTGACCCTTATGCAGAGATTGTTCCAGATTCTCTGAATCTTTGGATGATGTTATGCGCTGTATATGATGATAACTTCAGACTCTTTGCAATTTTTTGCTGGGAAACACCTTTTTGATATTGCTGCACTATCGTTCTGTGCAACATTGGGGGAATTGGTGATCCTCTACCCATCTTCGCTTCTGAGAGACAATGCCACTCTTCGAAGCTTTTTATACTCAGGTCATGTTGCCAATGGACCTCATTAGTGGTAATTGGTCTTCCAGCTGTTCGTTATTAGTGCAAATGACTTTTCCACCCTCTAATTGCTACCTGTCCCAACTTTTTTGAGATTGTTCACACCATGAAATTTAAAAGCAACATATTTTTTCCTTAAAATTGTGTTTTCTCAGTTTAAACTTTTGACCCTGTCATCTATGTTCTATTCAGAATAAAATATTGAAATTTGTCACATCTACATCATTGCATTAAGTTTTTATTGATAATTTGTATAGTATCCCAACGTTTTTGGAATCCGGTTTGTACTTTAATTACATTAATTTTGTAGAAATTGTTAGGGGTGCCAATAATTGTTGAACAGGTGACTTTATGAAAAATACTTATTTCTATTCTGGAATTGTTTCACCTTAAAATTCACTTGAGTTGACGGTTACACTTTTCTACAATTTTCAGTGTGTGAGTAGCTTCTGCAATAAAAACGAATTTATTATATGACTTTTCACACATCATCTGAACAAGGGGTACCAATAATTATGGAGGGCACTGTGTGTGTGTGTGTGTGTGTGTGTATTTGTGTCTGTGTGTATATACAGAGACAGACAGACAGACAGACAGATAGATAGATAGATCGATCGATCAGTGGCAGGGCCATGCATTTAGTACTGGGGCCTTCAGTCTGGACTTAATCTACTTCTTAATCCCATCAATATCACATACTGTATATACAACCATTAATAAACAAAAACAGTAGCATTTCTGCTAGTAACACTGAGCATTACATAAATTTCACATGCTGGTGGAAGTTCCAGAGAAAATTGGCATTCAACCTAAAGTAAAAAAAGGTAAACCTTATCTCCTCTTCTTCAATCTCTCCTTATGATGACTCGCTTTTCTGAAAAAGCCCACCTTGAAAATGGATTTATAAGAATGTTTGACACCAAGTCAATTTTAACTCCGTCACCCATTGTGGGCATAAAAAAATTCTAACTTCAATGCATTGTATGCAGACCACCAGACCACTCAGCTTGTTTTGTTCTGATCAACCAATCAGAGGATAGAAAATTGCTGATGATACTGTAAGCCCGCTATCCAGACCAGTGAAGCAAATCTGAAATCTGATTGGTTAAAGAATCAGCCCCATTACAAATATAGTTTAAGTGACATTGGCAAGCACTGCTAATTATGTAGGTTCTGCGCAGATTAGATTGACATGGCAGCACACAGAAGCTGAAATCTGACTGGACAAAAAAAAAATAGAAAATCTAACTTCTACATATACATACCGGAAGCAGTACAGCCAGGAAACATGCTATGAATAGACTGTTGGAATGAATTAATACAATTTAATGGAACAAATACTAGAATTTAAGTTGTATATGTAGGTCACTGCTTCCGATACAGTGTAGGTCAGCAGAGAAGGCTTTACTGGCCCTGACAGCCCGACACTGACACACACACACACACACACACACACACACACACACACACACACACCCACACACACACACACACACACACACACACACACACACACCCCCCACACACACACACACACAGACATACAGACACACACACAGACACACACACTAGGGATAAAAAAAGTTTATATACATTTACATTTTAGACAATAGATGTCATAGTAGTTTTGAGATATCAACCATGGAGTTTGTTTCTTTTATGATTTTTTTATGATTTACCTGAAGCTGTGATCAAAAACATGCATACATTCAGGAACAAGAATTGTAATTTTTTTTGTGATGCAAAAATTGTTTTAAACTAATTAGTGTTGTGGCATGGCCTCTCAACTTCTTGGGAGTGATTATAATTTGGCATGGCTGGGGACTTCTCTGAGCCCCTTGTTGAATAGGGTTCATTTGATAGTGTGAATCTGAGAAAGCAGATCATAGACTTGAACAAGTGACTAAAGTCACTTGGAGCCATTTCAAAGCAGCTATAGGTCCCGAGATCAACTGCAAACAATTGTAAGCACAAAGTGCATTGCAGAAAAGCATCTCTGTCACAGTCAGAGAGAAAGTGCAAGGAATCTCCTGCTGCTGGGAGAAAATTGATCAGGATAGTAAACACTGAACTGAGAAGCAGTAAAAAAAACAGGTCTGCAATGAATTGGAAGCCATTGGAACCAAGGTGTCAGTGTCTACAATTAAATTTGTTTTATATCGCCATGGGCTGAAAGGCCTGTGCAAGAAAAAGCCCTTGCTCCAGAAGTGGCACCTTAAGACTTTCCTGAAGTTGGCTGCTAATCAAATGGACAAAAAAAAAGGCTTTCTGGAAAAAGTTCTGTGGTAAGATGAAAGAAAATTTGAGCTGTTTTGTCAAGCATGGTGAGGTTATGCTTTGGAGCTGTTTTGCTGCCAATGGAACTATTCATTCATTCATTTTCTGAATCACTTGATCCTAAATAGTACTGCGAGGAGGCTGGTGCCTGTCTCAGCCGAATCTGGGCGAAGGCAGAGCACACCCTTGACAGCTCACCAGACCATCTGACGGCTATACAGTGACTCTTGACAAAAATTAGCAATGATTATTTTACGTGCCTCTCACCATAGACAGTGAGAGACGTGGCCAGCCTTTGATAACCCATTTAGCTTGAAGGGGGGGGGGGGGGGGGTGCAATGACATCCCATTGAGAGTAGGGCTTGAACCCCCAATCTTGGGATCAGTGGTCCAGCGCCTTAACCACCAGGCCACCATTGTCCCCCAATGGAACCATTTCTTTACAAAAAAATGTAACAGTGAAAGATTACAACAAAACCCTTCAGGACAATCAAAAAAATCATTGGCCAGAAAAAGATGGGTCTTGGAAGAAGTTAGGTGTTCCATCAAGAAAATGACCCAAAGCACACATGAAAAGCGATGCCTAGAAATGACTCATACTACCATGACAGCCATGTTCTTTAAGAGTATTTGTAAACCGCTGACCTCAATTACCGGTATAAATAATTTGAAAAAGGTTTATGGGACCACCATGAGTGTTACATTTTTACAGAAATCAAAAATTGAAATTTCAATGCACTGTACAAAAAAATTGTATACACAATTTAATATCCCATGAGAACTGTTTTGACTTTTTAAATTCACATTTGGCATATTGTATTTGGGTTTCCAACATAATGCTGGCATACCGACTGATTTATGTTTGGGTTTGCAGGGGCAGTGGTGGTCCAGTGGTAGAATGGTGGCTTACTGATCCAAAGTTCGGGGGTTCAAGCCTTACTATCACCAAGATGTCACTGCTGGTCCCCCAGTGCAGCTAATTGGGTGACCAAAGGCCAGCCATGTCTCTCACTAAGAATCATTGCTGTTGGTCATAAAGAATAGGCCACTGGGTTGCCATCGGCATTTTTCTATCCTGCAATGGCCTGTGGATGGATTAAAAAACAAACACATTGTCTCACCTATTTGATTGGGGGGGGTTGCCATAGCTACATCTGATGCAGAACTTATAGGGCTACGCTTACCACCATGTCAGCAAGTGTTGCGTTGTTTGCGCTATCACGAAAAGGAGGGTTTACCAATTACAGGAAAAAAAACTGGGAGAGTGCAAAGTTTGTCGGCTCAAAAGATATGCTCTTTCTAGGAGAAGGCAAATATCCCAAGTGATATGTGAGCCAAAGGGTTGTGAGATATTAAAGTCATGGGAGGACAAAAAAGATGAGATTAATTTGAAAAGGCTATACAAAAGGAATGGTTTAACAGAAGTTAGAACAGATGAAGGAACCACGCAATAAAACCTTCCAAATGTGGTTTGCAAATGCGAAGAATATGATAAAAAAAATTCAAAGTACAGAATTTTGGACAGTTGAACAGCTTGTACAGAGTACGGAAGATTGCAAGGCAACATTTGCTATTAATGGCAAAGTGTGAGCTCATAAAATTAAAAGATGAACGGCCAGGAAGAAGCTTAGACTTTTAGAAGACATAAATCGCGTTAGGCTATATTTCAGGAATTTGTGTATTTTTGTCATTTTTTTAATGCCTTCAAGTCTATATTTAAGTTTCAGTGCCTTGGTGGTTATCCCAAAATTACTTAAATTATGCTGAAATATGTACTGAAGACTGTTCTCAAGTATGTTTGTATGTACATGTATATGTGTGTGTGTGTGTGTATATATATATATATATATATATATATATATATATATATATATATATATATATATATATATATATATATATATATACACATATACAGTGGTATGAAAAAGTATCTGAACATTTTGGAATTTCTCACATTTCTGCATAAAATCACCATCAAATGTGATCTGATCTTTGTCAAAATCACACAGATGAAAAAACAGTGTCTGCTTTAACTAAAACCACCCAAACATTTATAGGTTTTCATATTTTAATGAGGATAGCATGCAAACAATGACAGAAGGAGGAGGAATAAGTAACTGAACCCTCTGCCTAAGGAGACTTAAAGAGCAATTGAAACCAATTTTTACCAAACAATTTAAGTCAGGTGTGTGCCCAACCACTGATGAGTGGCTTAAAGCTGCCCTGCCCACTATAAAACACACACCTGGTAAGAATTGTCTTGATGAGAAGCACTGTCTGATGTGCACCATGGCTCACTCAAAAGAGCTGTCCAAAGACCTGCGATCAAGAATTGTTGATTTGTATAAAGCTGGGAAAGAATACAAAACCATCTCTAAAAGTCTGGATGTTCATCAGTCGACAGTCAGAGAAGTTGTCTACAAATGGAGAGAGTTTGGCACTGTTGCTTCTCTCCCAAGGAGTCCACCAAAGATGACGCCAAGAGTTCAGCGCAGAATACTCAGAAAGGTAAAAAAAAAAACCTAGAGTGTCTGCTAAAGACTTGCAGAAATCACTGGCACAGTCCAATATCTCTGTGTACACGTCAACTATATGTAAAACAATGGCCAAGAATGGTGTTCATGGGAGGACTCCAAGGAGGAAGCCACTGCTGTCTAAAAAAAAACATTGTTGCTCGATTTAATGTTCGCAGAAAGGCACTTGGACACTCCACAGAAGTTTTGGCAAAATATTTTGTGGACTGATGAAACCAAAGTTCAATTGTTTGGAAGGAACACACAATGCCATGTGTGGAGGAAAAATGAATTAAAAAGTTTATCAGGATGTTTTGCAGGAAAACCTGAGGCCGTCTGTCAGACAGTTGAAGCTAAAATGAGGATGGATGCTGCAGCAAGACAATGATCCAAAACACAGAAGTAAATCAACTTCAGAATGGTTTCAGAAGAACAAAATACACGTTCTGGAGTGGCCAAGTCAAAGTCCAGACTTGAACCCCATTGAGATGCTGTGGCATGACCTCAAGACAGCAAATCATGCCAGATATCCCAGGAATCTGATTGAACTACAGCAGTTTTGGAAAGAAGAATGGGCCAAGATTAGTCCTGATCGATGTGCCAGACTGATCTGCAGTTACAGGAAGCGTCTGGTTGAAGTTATTGCTGCCGGGGGGGGGGCACAAAATATTAAATGTGATGGTTCAGTTACTTATTCCTCCCCCTTCTGCTCTGTTTGGCCTTTGACACTGCTACCTTTGCCTTATGCTGTATCTCCCTGCACTCCTGTTTACTCTCTTCGGTTTTCTCAATGTCCCACTTCTTCTTAGCTAACCTCTTCCTTAGTACACACTCCTGCACTTCCTCATTCCACCACCAAGTCTCCTTATCTACTTTCCTTCCAGATGACACACCAAATATTCTCCTACCGGTCTCCCTGATCACATTAGCATCCTTGAAGACAACCCGACACTCTTCCTTTTTCAGCTTCCACCACTTTGTCTTCTGCTCTATCTTTGCCTTCTTCACCTTCCTCACCATCAGCATCATCCTGCACACCACCATCCTATGCTGTTTGGCAACACTCTCACCCGCTACTACTTTGCAGTCACTGACTTCCTTTAAATTACATCGCCTTCACCTGCTACCTGTGTGCTCCTACCTCTACTTTTATAAGTCACCCTATTCTCTCTTCTGGAAGAAAGTATTCACCACAGCCATTTCCATCCTTTTTGCAAAAACTACCAACATCTGTCCTTCTGCGTTCCTGTCCTGGATACCAAACCGACCCATCACTTCCTCGTCCCCTCTGTTTCCTGCACCAACATGTCCATTGAAGTCTGCCCCAATGACCACTCTTTCACCTCTGGGGGTACTCTGCATCACTTCATCTAACTCACTCCAGAATCTCTCCTTCTCTTCTCGCTCACATTCTGTCTGTGGGGCAGAAGCACTAACAACATTGAACATCACACCTTCAATTTCTAACTTGAGACTCATCACTCTGTCTGACACTCTTTTCACTTCGAGGGCATTCCTGACAAACTCCTCCTTCAAGATGACTCCGACTCCATTTCTCTTCCCATCCACACCATGAAAAAACAGCTTAAACCCTGCTCCTATGCTTCTAGCCTTGCTACCTTTCCACCTGGTCTCCTGAACACAAGTTAGTCCACCTTCCTCCTCTGCATCATGTCAGCCAGCTCTCTACCTTTTCCTGCCATAGTTCCAACATTCAAAGTCCCTACTTTCAGTCTTAGACTCATGCCTTTCCTCTTCTCTCTCTGGCAACGGACACGCCTCCCACCTCTCCTTCTTCAACATCTTCGACCAACAGTAGTCCAATTTCCATCAGCACCCTGTTGGTTGACAGCACTGATGGCAGTCGTTGTTAACCCAGGCCTCGACCGATCCGGTATGTCATTCTTTCTTGTGATTCACATATTTTATTTGGCATTTGTTTTATGCCGGATGCCCTTCCTGACGCAACCCTCTGCATTTATCCGGGCTTGGGAAGGTTTCCCGACCAAGTATTGAGTGCAGAACTGAACATAATTATCGGAAGGTTGACTTTTTTTGTACTAAAAGCACTTTTTTTATTGGTCGGATCTTCTTTTTCTTTCGGCTGTTCCCTTCAGGGGTCGCCACAGCAAATGATCTGCCTCCATCTCTCCCTATCCTCTGCATCTTCTCTTACTCCAACGACCTTCATGTCCGCCTTCACCACATCCATAAATCTTCTCTTTGGTTTTACTCTGGGCTTTCTGCTTGGTAGTTCCAACCTCAGCATCCTACTACCAATATACTCACGATCCCTCCTCTGTACATGTCCAAACCATCTCAATCTAGCCTCTCTGACTTTGTCTCCAAAACATCGAACATGTGCTGTCCCTCTGATGGACTCGTTTCTGATCCTATCCATCCTCGTTACTCCCAAAGAGAACCTCAACATTTTCATCTCTGCTACCTCCAACTCTGACTCCTGTCTTTTCCCCAGGGCCACTGTCTCTAAACCATACAACATCGCTGGCCTCATCACCGTCTTGTACACTTTTCCCTTCATTCTTGCCGATACTCTCCTATCACACATCACACCGGACACTTTTCTCCATCCATTCCAACCTGCCTGCACGCGCTTCTTCATCTCTTTTCCACACTCTCCATTGCTCTCGATTGTTGAGCCTAAGTACTTAAAATCCTCCACCTTCTTTATCTCTGCCCCCTGTAACCTCACCGTTCCTCTTGGGTCCTTGTCGTTCACACACATGTATTCTGTCTTACTGACGCTAACCTTCATTCCCCTCCTTTCCAGGGCATACCGCCACCTCTCTAGATTTTCCTCCACTTGTTCTCTGCTCTCACTACAGATCACGATGTCATCTGCAAACATCATAGTCCATGGAGATTCTTGTCTCACCTCATCTGTCACCCTGTCCATCACCATAGCAAACAAGAAGGGGCTGAGAGCTGACCCTTGATGCAGTCCCACCTCCACCTTGAACTCTTCTGTCACACCGACAGCACACCTCACCACTGTCTTACGTCTCTCATACATGTCCTGCACCACTCTAACATACTTCTCTGCCACTCCAGACTTCCTCATATAATACCATAGTTCTTCTCTCGGCACCCTGTCATATGCTTTCTCCAGATCCACAAAGGCACAATGCAGCTTCTTCTGACCTTCTCTGTACTTCTCTATTAACATCCTCAAAGCAAACATTGCATCTGTGGTGCTCTTTCTTGGCATGAAACCAAACTGTTGTTCACAAATGCTGACCTCTGCCCTGAGTCTAGCTTCCACTATTTTTTCCCTTAACTTCATTATATGGCTCATCAACTTTATCCCTCTGTAGTTGCCACAACTCTGTACATGTCCCTTGTTCTTAAAAATGGGCACAAGCACACATCTCCATTCCTCCGGCATCTGCTCACTTTCTAAGACCTTGTTGAATATTCTTGTCAGAAAATCTACTGCTACCTCACCTAGACACTTCCATACCTCAACTGGTATGTCATCAGGGCCAACTGCCTTTCCACTCTTCATCCTCTTCAATGCCCTCCTCACTGCTGCCTTACTAATCTTTGCTACTTCCTGGTCCTCAACGGTCACCCCATCTACTCTTTTTTTCTCTCTCATTTTCCTCATTCATCAGCTCTTCAATGTACTCTTTCCATCTTCCCAGCACACTTCTGTCATCAGTCAATACATTTCCCACTGTCCTTTATCACTCTAACTTGCTGCACGTCTTTCCCATCTCTATTTCTCTGCTGTGCTAACCTGTATAAATCATTTTCTCCCTCCTTACTGTCCAACCTATCATACAAGTCATCATACGCCCTCTGTTTGGCCTTTGACACCGCTACGTTTGCCTTACGCTGTGTCTCCCTGTACTCCTTTTTACTCTCTTCGGTCCTCTCAATGTCCCACTTCTTCTTAGCTAACCTCTTCTTTTGTACACACTCCTGCACTTCCTCATTTCACCACCAAGTTTCCTTATCTACTTTCCTTCCAGAGGACACACCAAGTACTCTCCTACCGGTCTCCCTGATCACATTGGCTGTGGTTGTCCAGTCATCTGGAAGCACTACCTGACTACCCAAAGCCTGTTTCAACTCCTCCTTGAAGACAACACGACACTCTTCTTTTTTCAGCTTCCACCACTTTGTCTTTTGCTCTGCCTTTGCCTTTTTCACCTTTCTCACCATCAGTGTCATCCTGCACACCACCATCCTATGCTGTTTGGCAACACTCTCACTCACTACTACTTTGCAGTCACTGACTTCCTTCAAATTACATCGCCTACACAAGATGTAGTCTACCTGTGTGCTCTTACCTCCGCTTTCATAAGTCACCCTATGCTCCTGTTTCTTCTTGAAGAAAGTATTCACCACAGCCATTTCCATCCTTTTTGCAAAATCGATCAACATCTGTCCTTCTGTGTTCCTGTCCTGGATACCAAACCTGCCCATTACTTCCTCGTACCCTCTGTTGCCTGCACCAACATGTCCATTGAAGTCTGCCCCAATGACCACTCTTTCACCTCTGGGGGTACTCTGCATCACTTCATCTAACTCACTCCAGAATCTCTCCTTCTCTTCTAGCTCACATCCTGCCTGTGGGGCATAAGCACTAACAACCTTGACCATCACGCCTTCAAGTTAGAAATTGACACTCTTTTCACTTCTAGAACATTCCTGACAAACCCCTCCTTCAAGATGACTCCAACTCAATTTCTCTTCCCATTCACACCATGATAAAACAGCTTAAACCCTGCTCCTAAGCTTTTAGCTTTGCTACCTTTCCATACCTTTCCATGTATACATGCATGTATATGTGTATATAAAATAAAAGAATTAAAATAAGTTTAATTTTCATTGCAGAAACTACTCTCAACCTGAAAATTGTAGAAAACTGTAACAGTCAACGCAAGTGAATTTGAATGAGGAAAAAAATCCCTAAGAAATAATTGTTGTTTTCATAAAATCACTTGTTCCACAATTATTGGCACCCTAACAATTCCTTGGAAATAAATAAATTCATTGTTTAATTTATAATTATTCAAGTAATTAAAGTAATTCTGTAATTTCTACAGGAGCTTACAAAGTTGATCAGAGTACCTAGGAGCATTTAACTTGTAATTCATCACTTCCTGGTTCCCTGAAGTATAAATATGTTGTGACAGAGGTGCCATTACTCTTATCCACTCTTCAACATGGGAAGGACAAAGGAACACACTATTCAAGTAAGGCAGATGTGTGTCTGCCTTCACAAGTCAATGGCTACAAGAAAATCGCCTCTCACCTTCACTTGCCCATCTCTACTGTCAGAGGAATCATTAAGAAATTTAAAATAACTGGAACAGTGGTAAACAAGCCTGGACAAGAAAGCAAGGTTATTTTGCCACCATGCAGTCAGTATGGTAAGAGAAATAAAAAGTTTTCCAAAGTTCACTGTGAAAGAATTGCAACACATGTTCGCATCTTGGGGTCACTGAGTCTCCAAAACAACCATCAGGTGCTACCTACATGCCAACAAGCTGTTTGTTTTGGAGGCATGGATGAAAAAAAAAACTTTTCTCACTCACAGTCATAAACACAAATGTGTAGTTCGCCAAGCAAGTACTGGGACTTCAACTGGGATCTTGTACTTTGGCCAGATAAGATCAAGATAGAGCTTTTTGTCAACAAACACTCTAATTGGGTCCCTCGGAACACAAAAGATGAGTATGCAGTGAAGCACCTCATGCCCACTGTGAAGTATGGGGGAAGGTCGGTGATGCTGTGGGCCTTTTTCCCTTCCACAGGCCCTGGGAACCTTGTTAGGGTGCATGGCATCATGAACCTTTTGAAATACCAGGACATTTTAAATCAAAATCTGGTGGCCTCTGCCCAAAAGCTGAACATGGGTCGCCACTGGGTCTTTCAGCAAGATAATGACCCTAAACATGTGGCCAAATCTACACAGAAATGGTTCACACCATACACAGAATCAATACTTCCAAAACCTGTGGCGTGAACTGCAGAGAAGAGAATCCAGGTCACTGGATGATTTAGAGATTGTGCAAAGAGGTATAAACCAAGATTCCTCTTTGTTTTCTGCCATCTTATCAAACATTATAGAAGACTAGGTGCTGTGCTGTTGGCAAATGGGGGTTGTACAAAGTATTAACATCAGAGTTGCTAACAATTGTGGCACACATGATTTAATGGAAAATAATTAGTTCTTAATGTGAGATTTCCCCCCACTGAATAAATACACCAGAATTAAAAGTTGGATTTTCCTCTTTTTTCCATCATGGTACTATATTAGAAAAAAATGAATTTATTAGAAGCTAAAGAACATTTCTTAACCAGGAGTGCCAATAATTATGGAGAGCATTGTATATAATGTGTGTGTGTGTGTGTGTTAGAGAAAAAGAAAACTGATAGGGGTAAAGAGAGGGACAAAGAAAGAGGTTAAAATTTTTTTCTGTGGAAAGAAAATGACAGAAAAGGGGAAAATAAAATGGTGGAAGGAAATTTGAGAAAAGATAAAAGAATGTAAAGGGAAGCAACTATAAAATTTGTCATCAATAGTAAGAAAAAGAGAAAAACAGAAAGAGAGGGATAGAATTTTCTATAATTTGCTATTACCACACACCCATCTGTAATAAAAATATGCTGTTCTACTGGGAAGTGCCTTTAAACTGCATTCATATTAAAAGATGTCATATGATGTTCATGTTAAGACACAATAATCATGAATCTGACAATGACAACTCACAGGACATGCCTCCTTCACTGTGACCAACAAACATAGGCTATGCCTCCTTTACTACAAAACAATAGTGTAAATATACAATAACTCTCTCTCTCTCTCTCTCTCTCTCTCTCTCTCATTCTGAGTGTGTGTCTTACTGGCGCTGGAAGCGGGTTGTAGTCTAGAAGACAAGCAAAAGAGTCGTACTCGGTCATGTCGGAGAACGTGAGATGGGAGAGAACTCAAACACCTGAGAACATACAGTGGAGATAAGATATGCAGAATAAAGTAAATAAATAGAGGGGGTATGTGCGACTGAATGATATTAACCTCAAATCCAGCTCATGAGAGTCAATTCCAGGTTGGGGTAGGAACTTCTCAAGACAGTCATCAGGAAAAAGCTGGAAGAGCTACACACACACACATACACACGCACGCACGCACGCACGCACGCACACACACACACACACACACACACACACACACACACACACACACACACACACACACACACACACACACACACACACATATTCACACTCACTCACTCTTTATTTATGCTTCACCACAAACATACACACAAGCATTCAGAAACTCAATCCCGAAAATAATGAGTTGGAGGACAGTGATGATGTGGACTCACTGCCTACGTTGCCATACTGACACTGATTACTTTCCTGTAATCGCATCTCTTCATTCCTCTTACACCAGTTACTAATACAGTCGGCCCCCAACTTACGAAATTAATCCGTTCCAGAGTCCTTTTCTTTTAGTGGGAATTTCATAAGTAGGGGTTGCATCTTACATGTTAAACGCCTAATTCGTTCCAAGGCTCCAGTCTTTGGACTGGATAAACCCCATAAACCCTTTAAAAATGATAAAAGTCCACCAATTTTGTATGAAATACGTGTTAAAAGTAAAAGAAAATTATTTATTAAACCATTTAATAACACATTTATTAATTAAACCATTATTAAACATTTTTTATTAACACACACACACACAAATGCAGCCATGAGGTGGGGGGGCACTAACCAGTGTCTCTCCCCCTCATGCCGGTCCCAAGCCCGGAGAAATGCAGAGGGTTGTGTCAGGAAGGGCATCCGACGTAAAACCAATGCCAAACATTTATGATGCAAATCAGAAGTACTACCCCCATACCGGATCGGTCGAGACCCGGGTTAACAACGACCGCCATCAGTGCTGTCAATAAACAGGGTGCTGATGGAAATTGGACTACTGTTGGTCGAAGACGTCGAAGAAGGAGAGGTGGGAGGCGTGTCCGTAGGCAGAGAGAGAAGAGGAAAGGCATGAGTCTAGGACTGAGAGTGGGGACTTTGAATGTTGGAACTATGCAAAGAAAAGGTAGAGAGCTGGCTGACATGATGCAGAGGAGGAAGGTGGACATACTGTGTGTTCAGGAGACGCGGTGGAAAGGTAGCCAAGCTAAAAGCTTAGGAGCAAGGTTTAAGCTATTTTATCACGGTGTGGATGGGAAGAGAAATGGAGTAGGAGTCATCTTGAAGGAGGAGTTTGTCAGGAATGTTCTAAAAGTGAAAAGAGTGTCAGACAGCGTGATGAGTCTCAAGTTAGAAATTGAAGGTGTAATGCTCAATGTTGTTAGTGCTTATGCCCCACAGGCAGGATGTGAGCGAGAAGAGAAGGAGAGATTCTGGAGTGACTTAGATGAAGTGATGCAGAGTACCGCCAGAGGTGAAAGAGTGGTCATTGGTGCAGACTTCAATGGACATGTTGGTGCAGGCAACAGAGGAGACGAGGAAGTGATGGGCAGGTTAGGTATCCAGGACAGGAACGCAGAAGGACAGATGTTGATAGATTTTGCAAAAAGGATGGAAATGGCTGTGGTAAATACTTTCTTCCAGAAGAAACAGGAGCATAGGGTGACTTATGAAAGTGGAGGTAGGAGCACACAGGTAGACTACATCTTGTGTAGGCGATGTAATTTGAAGGAAGTCTGACTGCAAAGTCATAGTGGGTGAGAGTGTTGCCAAACAGCATAGGATGGTGGTGTGCAGGATGACTCTGATGGTGAGAAAGGTGAAAAAGGCAAAGGCAGAGCAGTAGACAGTGGTGGAAGCTAAAAAAGGAAGAGTGTCGTGTTGTCTTCAAGGAGGAGTTGAAACAGGCTTTGGGTGGCCAGGAAGTGCTTCCACATGACTGGACAACCACAGCAAATGTGATCAGGGACACAGGTAGGAAAGTACTTGGTGTGTCCTCTGGAAGGAAAGTAGATAAGGAAACTTGGTGGTGAAATGAGGAAGTGCAGGAGTGTGTACAAAGGAAGAGGTTAGCTAAGAAGAAGTGGGACATTGAGAGGACCGAAGACAGTAAACAGGAGTACAGGGAGACACAGCGTAAGGCGAAAGTAGCAGTGGCTAAGGCCAAACAGAGGGCGTATGATGACTTGTATGATAGGTTGGACAGTAAAGAGGGAGAAAATGATCTATACAGGTTGGCACAGCAGAGAAATAGAGATGGGAAGGACGTGCAGCAAGTTCGATTGATAAAGGACAGAGAGGGAAATGTATTGACTGATGACAGAAGTGTGCTGGGAAGATGGAAAGAGTACTTTGAAGAGCTGATGAATGAGGAAAATGAGAGAGAAAAAAGAGTAGAAGAGGTGACCATTGAGGAGCAGGATGTAGCAAAGATCAGTAAGGGTGAAGTGAGAAGGGCACTGAAGAGGATGAAGAATGGAAAGGCAGTTGGTCCTGATGATATACCTGTGGAGGTATAGAAGTGTCTAGGAGAGGTAGCAGTAGATTTTCTGACAAGAACATTCAACAAGGTACGAGAGAGTGAGCAGATGCTGGAGGAGTGGAGAAGTGTGCTGGTGCCCATTTTTAAGAACAAGGGAGACGTGCAGAGTTGCAGCAACTACAGAGGGATAAAGTTGATGAGCCATACGATGAAGTTATGGGAAAGAATAGTGGAAGCTAGACTAAGGGCAGAGGTCAGCATTTGTGAACAACAGTTTGGTTTCATGCCAAGAAAGAGCACCACAGATGCAATGTTTGCTTTGAGGATATTAATAGAGAAGTACAGAGAAGGTCAGTGGGAGCTACATTGTGCCTTTGTGGATCTGGAAAAAGCATATGACACGGTGCCAAGAGAAGAACTGTGGTATTGCATGAGGAAGTCTGGAGTGGCAGAGAAGTATGTTAGAGTGGTGCAGGACATGTATGAGAGATGTAAGACAGTGGTGAGGTGTGCTGTCGGCGTGACCGACGAATTCAAGGTGGAGGTGGGACTGCATCAAGGGTCAGCTCTGAGCCCCTTCTTGTTTGCTATGGTGATGGACAGGCTGACAGACGAGGTGAGACAAGAATCTCCATGGACTATGATGTTTGCAGATGACATTGTGATCTGTAGTGAGAGCAGAGAACAAGCAGGAAAATCTAGAGAGGTGGAGGTATGACCTGGAAAGGAGAGGAATGAAGGTTAGCCTCAGAAAATCAGAATACATGTGTGTGAATGAGAAGGACCCAGAAGGAACGGTGATGTTACAGGGAGCAGAGATAACGAAGGTGGAGGATTTTAATACTTAGGCTCAACAATCCAGAGCAATGGAGAGTGTGGAAAAGAGGTGAAGAAGCGTGTGCAGGCAGGCTGGAATGGTTGGAGAAAAGTGTCCAGTGTGATGTGCGATAGGAGAGTGTCAGCAAGAATGAAGGGAAAAGTGTACAAGACAGTGGTGAGGCCAGCGATGTTGTATGGCTTAGAAACAGTGGCGCTGAGGAAAAGGCAGGAGGCAGAGCTGGAGGTAGCAGAGATGAAAATGTTGAGGTTCTCTCTGGGAGTAATGAGGATGGATAGGATCAGAAATGAGTATATCAGAGGGACAGCCCACGTAAGATGTTTTGGAGACAAAGTCAGAGAGGCTAGATTGAGATGGTTTGGACATGTACAGAGGAGGGATAATGAGTATATTGGCAGTAGGATGCTGAGGTTGGAACTACCAGGCAGAAGGCCTCGAGGAAGACCAAAGAAGAGATTTATGGATGTGGTGAAGGAAGACATGAAGGTCATTAGAGTCAGAAAAGAATATGCGGAGGACAGGGTGCAGTGGAGGCGGATGATTTGCTGTGGCGACCCCTGAAGGGAGCAGCCGAAAGTAAAAGAAGAAGAAGAAGAAGACACACGCCCACAAGACGTGAATTCAAAGCGCATTCCCTGCTTGACCATTTACCGAATTAAAACAACTTAAAAAACTAAACTAAAACTAAAGCGTTATTCCTTTTCTCTCTCTCTCTCTCTCTCTCTCTCTCTCTCACGCTGCTGGCCATTGCCCACAAGACGTGAATTCAAAGCGCATTCCCTGCTTGACCATTTACTGAATTAAAGCAACTTAAAAAAACTCAACTAAAAACTCAAGTGTCATTCTCTCTCTCTCTCTCTCTCTCTCTCTCTGTCTCTCTCACGTGCGCTGTGGGGCACGCCCACAGGCCGTGAATTCAAAGCACATTCCCTGCTTGACCATTTACTGAATTAAAACAACTTAAAAAACTATAAACTAAAACGGTATTCCCTCTCTCTCTTTCTCTCTCTCTCACGTGCATGCGCGCTTCGGGGCACGCCCACAATCCGTTAATTCAAAGCGCATTCCCTGCTTGACCATTGACTGAATTAAAACAACTTAAAAAAAACTCAACTAAAAAGCGCTATTCTCTCTCTCTCTCTCTCTCTCTCTCTCTCTCTCTCTCTCTCTCTCGCGCGCGCGCGGGCGCACGTGAATTCAAAGCGCATTCCCTGCTTGACAAACTCAACTTTAATTTGATTCCTTGAGGGATCTGAATTCCAGATGAGCTCAAATGCACCCACATTTATTAAACATTTACTGAATTACTTAATAAACTAAACTAAAGAGTGAAGCTTCCTTCTGTCTCTATCTGTGAGGCCAGCGGCGCGGGATGTTGACAGACAGCCAATGAGAGAGCAACTCGTATGTCCTGTGAAATTTTGATTGGCGCGTTTGAATTTTGAATGTCTTTTCGTAAGAGGGGGATGTTACTTATCTCGGGGATGGCAACTCGGGAAAATGTTTTTCGTAATCCGGGAATTTCGTACACAGGGGTCTTCGTAAGTTGGGGGCCGACTGTATTTATATTTATACCAGGACAACCTTCTTTACCTTTCGCTTTTTCCCTTTCTCGGGAGTCACCACAGCGAATCACCTGATTCGCACATTTGATTTGGCATAGGTTTTTACGTTTAAGATGCCCTTCCTGTCACAACCCTTTAGCAAGGGACAGAAACACGCTGACAGCTTTGCAGCTACTCTTTACGAAAGTCAGCAATTGTTCTTTTACATGCCTCTCACCATAGACAGTGAGAGACATGGCCCTCCTTTGATAACCCAGTTAGCTGCACTAGGGGGACAGTGACAACCCTGTGGGGACTTGAACCCCCAACCTTAGGATCAGCGATCCAGCACCCTAACCACAAGACCACGACATTATTCAATAAAAATAATGTTTGATCTGTTTATGCTGACTGTTCACAATATGAATCACTGTCAGTCATCTGCAGGCCCAAAAACTCTGTCACTGATAGGCATCCACACACACACACACACACACACACACACACACACACACACACACATACACACTCACCTGGGACACTAGCTCTAGCACTTCCTGTGACGTCTTGCTTACAAGAGATAGTGTGGAGTCTGACCACATGACCTGAGAGGGAGTGAAAGAGCGCAGTATGTCTTAAAAAGTCTGATACTGAGAAAGTGCGAGTGTATTTCTTCAGTCACTCACCTCCAGTGTGTATTCTGTAGATGTGTCTACTTTGTGTGTCACTCCCTTCAGCTCCAACCTCTCAACTCGAACTGATATACACATACACAAAACACCAACCCAACTTAAAATAATTCACATTCCCTCTGAATTGTCCCTTCTTTCTCTTATATTTAAAAAGTTGAATGACATTCTTTCATGTTCGAGAGGCTTAATGACTCTAATCCCTATAATAAAAGCAATAATCACATGTGGGCGGCACTTGTGACTGGTTTATTTCAGTGGCATATCACCACAACACAGTCGACAACAATAAAAATCTTTCAATGCACACATGTTTATGTGATTGTGTGGTTTCAGAGGGAGAATAACCACCATTCAAAAATCTGATTGTGGTGTAGATCAAAGTGGAAAAATTGTAGAAACAGTTTAAAAAACTCTAATATTTGGACAGAGAGAGACAGGAGCCAAAGAGAGGAAGAGAGAAAGAGAGATGGAGAGAGAAATCAACATAGAGTAGATACAAGGATGAATAGTGAGAGAAAGGGAGAGAAGGAAGAAAAGATGGAAAAAAGAGAGAGTGACAGAAAGGGAGAGAGACACAGATAAAGCTAGACAGATATAAAGAGATAGACATAGGCAGAGAGCAATGAAGAGAACTGAACAGAAAAATATTACATGTACAGTTCTGAACGATTTTATTACTCCATGTGCCATAGATGAAACAAATACAAATATTTACAGTATAATGCCTGTTTTTTGTTTATTGATTGAAGACAACCCAGCCACAGTAGTTACACAAGAGTGTGCTCTTAACGCCGGTCTCAAGTCCGTGTACAAACCGGATTCCAAAAAAGTTGGCACACTATACAAATTGTCAATAAAACCAATGTAAAAGCAATAATGTGGAAATGCCAAATTTCAAAATTTTCAAAATTTTATTCTGAATAGAACATAGATGACAGGAAAAATATGTTAATTTTAAATTTCAGTGTCAACAAATCTCAAAAATGTTGGGACAGTTCGCGATAAGAGGCTGGAAAAGTCACTTGCACTTATATCAAACAGCTGGAAGACCAATTAACACTAATGAGGTCCATTGGCAACATGATTGAGTATAAAAGGAGCTTCTCAGAGTGGCAGTGTCTCTAAGAAGTGAAGATGGGTAGAGGATCACCAATTCCCCCAATGTTGCTCATAAAGATAGTAGAACAATATCAGAAAGGTATTTCCCAGTGAAAAATTGCAGAGTTTCAACTTATCATCATCTACAGTGCATAACATCCTCCAAAGATTCAGAGAATCTGGAACAATGTCCGTGCGTAAGGGTCAAGGCTGAAAAACCATACTGGATGCCCATGATCTTTGGGCCCTTAAACGGCACTGCACCACAGTGCATGTGGCATGGGCAGTTTGCACATCTGGAAAGGCACTGTTCGGGGCATGTTTCAATATCACTGTGTAAATGGTGTACTTAATTAGATTCAGAGTGTTCTGTAACTAGTGTCACATGGTATGACTCAGCTGTAAGGGGGTCTGGAAACTTCGAGATGGACCTGGTTGCGCATGCGCCCTGGTGGCGGGTCAGGAGATTCAGAAACTTTGAGAATGGAACTTTCCAGAACTTTGGGGAGGTTATATTAAGGACCTGGTGTCGACTAGCTCCAGCCGCTTCCCGTCTCACGCAGCCTCTTCCAGTCTCTTCGAGGCTCTTCCAGTCTCTTCGGGTCTCTTTGGCAAGCAGATCCTCTATGGAAACTCATCGCGATGGCTCATCTCATCCAAGGCGGATCATGGAAACTTCACCCAAGTTTCATCATTCGGGACTTCATCGCCAAAGTCCATCGTCCACGTTCACCCACAGCCAACGCGAGAATGTTCATCATTTGTTTCTGTCTAACGCAGGATGACAAACCTTTCCCCGCCAGCGCATGCCGCTTCTATATTTACCATGCTGCAGGTGCTTGGTGACTGTGGGACCCTTTGTTTAATTTGTATTTTGGTTGAGCTTTAAGCTGTAAGTATTATTTTGCCTTGCTTTGTTTATATTATTAAATTGTACATAGTTTATGTTGTGATCTGTCATCCTTTACTGGTTTCATGGGGCAATTTACTTCTAAATTCCATGCGGAACAAAATTAGGGGCTTGTCCAATAGAATCCATTTGGCATACGTCACAGCACCGTCAATGCATAAAGGTATATTCCGGTTCTAGAACATATGCTCCCATCTAGTCGTCATCTCTTTCAGAGAAGACCTTGCATTTTTCAACATGATAAACCCAGACCACATGCAGCATTAATTACAACATCATGGCTTCATAGGTTTTGGGTATTGAAATGCCTGCAGTCCAGATCTTTTACCTAAAAAGAACATTTAGTGCATCATAAAGAGGAAGGTGCAACAAAGAAGACCCAAGACAGTCGAACAGTTCGAGGCCTGTATTAGACAAGAATGGGACAGCATTCCTACTTCTAAAATTGAGAAACTTGTCTCCTCGGTCCCCAGCGGTTTGGAGACTATAGTAAGAAGAAGAGAAAAATGGCCTCGTCCCAACTTTTTTGAGATTTGTTGACACTATGAAATTTAAAATCAACATATTTTTTCCCTTAAAATTATACATTTTCTCAGTTTAAACCTTTGACCCTGTCATCTACTAGTATGTTCTATTCGGAATAAAATATTGAAATTTTTCACTTCCACATCATTGCATTCAGTTTGTATAAACGATTGATATAGTGTCCCAACTTTTTTGGGAATCCGGTTTGCAAATGGGGAGAGGGCTACATCAGAAAGGGAACTTAGCATGAAAACCTGCTCCAAATCAAACATGCAGATTCAATCTTTGAGAGATGATCCAGTGCGGCGACCTCTAATGGCCACAGCTGAAAGCTGTTAAAAAAGTAAAAGGCAGGGTTGAAGAGAATTCTGTGGTATTGTGTTGGGGTTTATGAGTGAGTGTTGTTGCCGCGCTGGTTTTATAATTTCCTCCTCCAGTTCTGTCGCGCTGTGTTCTAAACAGTCTGTGTGTGGAGTAAACCTCTGAGTGATCAATACACCAATCAATCAATTATTGCACATAGATTTACTGCATGCGTGCGTGCCCCCCCCCCCCCCCCACACACAGAAGCACATCTGGAAGCAAACACACAGACACGCACACATACACATCAGTGGGTTAAATATGCCCTGCCAAGTCAGCAGTTCCTGCAGTGTGTGTAAGAGAGGAACACAGAAAAGTCAATAAAGTGACCCCTCCCCCACCAACTCCCTCCCTCCCCTGTTTATCTTTCCTTCCTATTTTCTCTTACGTTCTCATTCCCTCTTTCCTTCCATCTCTCCTTTTACTCCAGCTCTCATTTTCTTTTTCCTTCTCTTAAGATAACAGATGTCCGTTAACTGTTGCATGAACACTGAAAATCAGTTTAGTAGCAATTATTTAAAAAGTGCACAAAAGACAACTAACGAACTACCTTGTGCATATACCTACATACACATATACACATACCTATATCTACATAAAGACCAGTGCTTCTCAATTGTTTGCTGAGGCTCCCCCTCTACGAAGAAAATAAAAAATTCACACCCCCACCCCCCCACCGCCCCACAAGCGACTATAAATAGTATTTGTCTATAAAATTGTTATTAGTACACCTCTGCATAACAGTGTATATTTATTAACATTAAAAACAAAAAAGAAATACAGTTCAAATTATAATATAGAAAAACTTAAATAACATTGTTTTTTAATCTGTCACAGAGATGAGTTAAAGTGCACCAATGTGCCTGAATACAGTAGGCCTTCGATATTCGCAGGGGTTCGGCTCCAGCCCCTCCCGCGAATGAAGAGAATCTGCGAGTTCTGTACCCGGAAGTAAAACCCCATGTACAATAGGCCCTCGACCTTCACGGGGGTTCGGTTCCGAACCCTCCCGCGAATTGAGATAATCCGTGAGTTCTGTACCCGGAAGTAAAAAAATATGCTTCTTAAACACATTCTATAGACAGTCTTACTCATTAATACAGTATTAATGTAGTAAACTATAGTAATGATTAAGAAAAACTTTTCGATTTTTACTCTTATTTTTATTGATGATAAAATATAAACATTATACAGCATATACTGTTGTAAAGCACTCATTTTAAAGTCTTTTTCAATTATTATTACAGTACAGTACATAAGTTAATTCTTAGAATGTTTGTGTGTGAGATTTTATGCTCTGTAGCATGTTTAACAAATGATCCCAAAAGGATAAACTTTATTATGCTTCATGTCCTTTTACATTGAACTTGGAGTGACGTCTTCAGGATGCCGCTGCCTAGAGGCCAACGTCGTGGAGTTCTCAGAGTCAAATTGTTTCTTTGTTTGTTTTAATTTGTTTTATTTGTTTGTTCATGTTTTGCACTATGCTCGTCTATGATCGGTCGACCCTGCTACAGCTATGAGCAGCTTCAGCTTCGGGCAACTAAGCACGCAACAACTTATATCTTGAGCTTATATGCTATGGGAGCTCAATGCTAGTGGTTAGCTAGCGGTTACCGGCTAAGCCCAGGCAGAGTTCTGAGAGGCTTGGTTAGCACTTCCGGCCATACTACTTGAAAATGTTCAGTCCCTGTGAAACAAGATGGACAAGCTTCATGCTCAGATTGCAGCGCAGAGGGATCTACAGGACTGTGTTTCTGTGAAACATGGCTCGAAGAGAAAACCCGATGAGGCGATTGCTCCAGCCGGCTACAGGGCTTTCATCCCCTGCAATCCCAAGCGCCGGAGTCATCGTTCGGCCCCTTCCCGCCTAGGCTTCTTGTCCGCTGGGGTGCAGCTTGCATTGAGCTGACTACCATAGCATATTAGCTCTGCTAGCCGCATCCCAGCTAACAAACCCAGTTGAGCGTGCTTAGTTATATACACCTGAAGATACTCCGATCTTATAGCTGTAGTAGAGTCGACCGGTCGTAAACGAGCATAGAGCAAAACATGAACAAACAAAACAACAAATAAAACAAATTAAAACGAACAAAGAAACTATTTGACTCTGAGACATCCACGACGTGGCCCTCTGGGCAGTGCCATCTTGGTGACATCACTCCAAGTTCAATGTAAAAGGACATGAAGAGTACTGTAATAAAGTTTATCCTTTTGGTATCATTTGTTAAACATGCTACAGAACATAAAATCTCACGCATAAACATGAACTTTGGTACTGTACTGGAATAATAATTGAAAAAGATTTTAATACAACAGTTCAGAGAAAACCGTCATTTCTCAAGAGAAAGTCTTATTTCTTCAGAAGAGGCATCCAGCGTTTTCTATTGCTTAGCCAGAGAAGATGCATAATGTTTGAGTGGTATAGAGCTTAACTGGTAATTAAAACACATACAAAAAAAGAGGCTCATTGACAACTTGTGCATGAATAAGGGGCGGGACATCAGCTCAACCAATCAGGAGAAAGTAGTGCAGCCATTGGCTGGATTTGAATCACATGCCGGTTGCTTGGCAGTAAGCGAATACTCAAACCGTGGGTGCAAAACCACGAATAGTCAAGGGCCTACTGTATCATACTACATTCGCGAATGAGCAACCGGAAGTAAAATACTATGTACCTATTTCATGCGCTAAAATATGCTTCTTAAACACATTCTATAGACAGTCTTACTCATTAAAACAGTATTAATGTATTAAAATGTAGTAATGATTAAGAAAAGCTTAATTTTTTACTGTCGTTTATCTTGGTAATAAAATATAAACATTATACAGCATCTTCTTTCTTCTTCTTTTCATTCCGGCTGTTCCCGTCAGGGGTCACCACAGAAAATCATCTGCCTCTATCTCACCCTGTCCTCTGCATCTTCTTCTCTTTCGTCAACGATCTTCATGTCTTCCTTCACCACATCCATAAATCTCAGGCCTTCTGCCTGGTAGTTCTCACATCAGCATCCTACTACCAATATATTCACTATACCTCCTCTGTACATGTCCAAACCATCTCAATCTAGCCTCTCTGACTTTGTCTTCGAAACATCTTACATGAGCTGTCCCTCTGAAGTACTCATTTCTGATCCTATCCATCCTCGTTACTCCCAGAGAGAACCTCAACATTTCCATCTCCGCTACCTCCAGCTCTGCCTCCTGTCTTTTCCTCAGCGCCACTGTTTCGAAACCATACAACATCGCTGGCCTCAATACCGTCTTGTACACTTTTCCTTTCATTCTTGCTGATACTCTACCATCGCACATTACACTTTTCTCCAACCATTTCAACCTGCCTGCACACGCTTCTTCACCTCTTTTCCACACTCTCCATTGCTCTGGATTGTTGAGCCTAAAATCCTCCACCTTCCTGATCTCTGCTCCCTGTAACCTCACCGTTCCTCTTGGGTCCTTCTCATTCACACACATGTATTCTGACTTACTGAGGCTAACCTTCATTCCGCTCCTTTCCAGGGCATACCTCCACCTCTCTAGATTTTCCTGCACTTGTTCTCTGCTCTCACTCCAGATCACAATGTCATCTGCAAACATCAGAGTCCATGAAGTCATCATAAACCCTCTGTTTGGCCTTTGAAACCACTACTTTTGCCTTACGCTGTGTCTCTGTGTACTTCTGTTTACTCTCTTCGGTCCTCTCAATGTCCCACTTCTTCTTCGCTAACCTCTTCCTTTGTACACACTCCTGCACTTCCTCATTCCACCATCAAGTCTCCTTATCTACTCTCCTACCTGTGTCCCTGATCACATTTGCTGAGGTTGTCCAATAATCTGGAAGCACTTTCTGGCAACCCAAAGCCTGTTTCAACTCCTCCTTGAAGACAACACGACACTCTTCCTTTTTCAGCTTCCACCACTTTGTCTTCTGCTCTGCCTTTGCCTTCTTCACCTTCCTCACCATCAGCGTTATCCTGCATATCACCATCCTATGCTGTTTGGCAACACTCTCACCCACTATGACTTTGCAGTCATTGACTTCCTTCAAATTACATCGCCTACACAAGATGTAGTCTACCTGTGTGCTCCTACCTCCGCTTTTATAAGTCACTCTATGCTCCTGTTTCTTCTGGAAGAAAGTATTCACCACAGCCATTTCCATCCTTTTTGCAAAATCTATCAACAGCTGTCCTTCTGTGTTCCTGTCCTGGATACCAAAACTGCCCATCACTTCCTTGTCCCCTCTGTTGACTGCACCAACATGTCCATTGAAGTCTGCACCAATGACCACTCTTTCACCTCTGGGGGTACTTTGCATAACTTCATCTAACTCACTCCAGAATCTGTCCTTCTCTTCTAGCTCACATCCTGCCTGTGGGGCATAAGCACTAACAACATTGAATATCACACCTTCAATTTCTATCTTGAGACTCATCACTCTATCTGACACTCTTTTCACTTCTAGGAAATTCCTGACAAACCCCTCATTCAAGATGACTCCTACTTCATTTCTCTTCCCATCCACACCATGATAAAACAGCTTAAATCCTGCTCCTAAGCTTGTAGCCTTGCTATCTTTCCACCCGGTCTCCTGAACACAGAGTATGTCAATCTTCCTCCTCAGCATTATGTCAGTCAGCTCTCTATGTTTTCCTGTCATCATTCCAACATTCAAAGTCCCTTCTCTCAGTCCTAAACTCATGCTTTTCCTCTTCTCTCTTCGCCTACGGACACGCCTCCCGCCTCTCCTTTTTCGACCAACAGTAGTCCAAGCACCCTATTGGTTAACAGCACTGATGGTGGTCATTGTTAACCCAGGCTTCGACCGATCCGGTATGGAAGTAATGTTTGTGATTTGCATTATAAAGTTTGGCATTGCTTTACGTCAGATTCCTGACACAACCCTCTGCATTCATCCGGGCTTGAGACCGACGTGAGGGCGAGACACTATAGAGCATATACATATAAAAACACCTTTAAATGCATTCTCCTTGAAATATACTAGTCCTTCTCAAAAAATTAGCATATTGTGATAAGGTTCATTATTTTCTGTAATGTACTGATCAAAATTAAACTTTCATATATTTTAGATTCATTGCACACCAACTGAAATATCGCAGGTCTTTTATTGTTTTAATACTGATGAATTTGGCATACAACTCATGAAAACCCAAAATTCCTCTCAAAAAATTAGCACATCATGAAAGAGCTATTAACCTAATCATCTGAATCAACCAATTAACTCTAAACACCTGCAAAAGACTCCTGAGGCTTTTAAAAACTCCCAGCCTGGTTCATTACTCAAAACTGCAATCATGGGCAAGACTGCCGACCTGACTGCTGTCCAGAAGGCCATCATTGACATCCTCAAGCAAGAGGGTAAGACACAGAAAGAAATCTCTGAGCGAATAGGCTGTTCCCAGAGTGCTGTATCAAGGCATCTCAGTGGGACGTCTGTGGGAAGGCAAAAGTGTGGCAGAAAACGCTGCACAACCAGAAGAGGTGACCGGACCCTGAGGAAGATTGTGGAGAAGGGCCGATTCCAGACCTTGGGGGACGCATTCCCCTGGTCAAGCCACTTTTGAACCAGAAACAGCGGCAGAAGCGCCTGACCTGGGCTACAGAGAAGCAGCACTGGACTGTTGCTCAGTGGTCCAAAGTACTTTTTTCGGATGAAGGCAAATTTTGCATGTCATTCAGAAATCAAGGTGCCAGAGTCTGGAGGAAGACTGGGGAGAAGGAAATGCCAAAATGCCTGAAGTCCAGTGTCAAGTACCCACAGTCAGTGATGCTCTGGGGTGCCATGTCAGCTGCTGGTGTTGGTCCACTGTGTTTTATCAAGGGCAGGGTCAATGCAGCTAGCTATCAGGAGATTGTGCTCAATTGGCCTGCCAACTCTCCTGACCTGAAGCCCATAGAGAATCTGTGGGATATTGTGAAGAGAAAGTTGAGAGACACCAGACCCAACACTGTGGATGAGCTTAAGGCCGCTATCGAAGCATCATGGGCCTCCATAACACCTCAGCAGTGCCACAGAATGATTGCCTCCATGCTACACCGCATTGAAGCAGTCATTTCTGCAAAAGGATTCCTGACCAAGTATTGAGTACATAACTGAACATAATTATCTGAAGATTGCCTATTTTTGTATTAAAAACACTTTTTTTCATTGGTCGGATGAAATATGCTAATTTTTTGAGATTGGAATTTTGGATTTTCATGAGCTGTATGCCAAAATCATCAATATTAAAACAATAAAAGACCTGAAATATTTTAGTTGGTGTGCAATGAATCTAAAATATATGAAAGTTCAATTTTTATCAGTACATTACAGAAAATAATGAACTTCATCAAAATATGCAGATTTTTTTGAGGACTAGTACAGCACTGCAGTTTTCAAAAATGCCCACTAGAGGAAGGTATTGCATTATTTGTGAATCATGCAATGACTGAATTCAGTTATGAACTGCATTCAGTCCAAGCAGCTTAGCCACACCCCTCAGCCAGAGCGGGTAGAAAATAGAGTTTTAGAGTGAGAGAGCATTACAAACCAAAGAAGCAGTGATGTGATGTGAGTTAATCCTCTGGCACAGAGGTGAGCGAGCTTTTTTTATTGGGAGTAAATGAGAATAGTAAATTCAGGTGTGAGCCACCGAGCAGCTCAGCCACGCCCCTCAGCCGAAGCGGAGAGTAAACAGTTAGAGGCACAGCGCCAAAATCAAAGTCCCCCAAAAACACAGATCATAACAAACAGGACATAAAAGAACAAGAAATGTACTAAATTGGATAAACAAAACAAAATGAGAAACTACTACACCACAGAAAATAAAATCACACAAACATTCTAAACATTAACTATGGTACTGTACTAGAATAATAATTGAAAAAGACTTTAATAGTGGAGTGTTTTATAACAGTTTAGATTAATATTCCTCTTCAGGAAGTTCAGACGAAAATGTCATTTCTTCAGGAGAAAGTCTTATTTCGTTTTACCGTCATTTTCGTTTTAACATCATTACCTTTTTCTGGTGCTTCGCCGGCATTTGAGTGGCATCATAGAGCTTAACTGGTAATTAAAACACACTCAAAAAAAAGGCTCATTGACAACTTGTGCACGAATGAGGAAAAGCGGGTGTTACATCATCTCAACCAATCAGCAAGAAGGAGGATAGCCATTGGCTGAATTTGAATAACGTGACAATTGCTCGGCAGTCCGCAAACATGCAAACCGTGAGTGCAAAACCACGAATAGTCAAGGGCCTATTGTACATCCTTATTTAAACTCATTCAACTTATTTATGTCTTAATATCTCCGTCTCTCTCCACCTTTTTACTTCGTTCCTGTTAGAGATTTTTCTGTGTTGTTTCTTGAGGGGTTGTTTACTGCACTTCACATTGTTTGCTCGTGTGAAAAACCGCTACACCATAGCGTGACAATGAGAGTGCCACTGCCAACTACTGGAGTGGAGGTGCAATTACACTTAATTCTCATACACAATTCCAGAAAATCATGTTTCCTCGGGTCATACACGCTCCCCACAGCATCACCCCCTCCCCCCATGGCAAGGGGGCGCGTGCCCAACTATTTGAGAAACACTAACATAGACACATACATTCATACATACATATATCCTATATACATATCATTCATCTATCCACATATGCACATATCCACACATACACAAATATATATATCAAAGGTGTATGGAATACACTGGGTAAGAGGTAGAACTTTTTAATTATAAAGCGCATGATGCTATAATGTTATATGATGTGGGACACCTGCATTAAACATGACTATTGCACTTGAAAGAGTAGTACTGCACTGTTTAAGATGATCTGAATGATGTTTATTCAGTTACTGTATGTGACCGTGGTGATGATGAGGGTTTACATGTTTAACAGCTTCTGGATAAAAGCTGTTTTTGAGTTTGTTAGTGTCCTGTATCTTTTTCCAGATGGGAGAGGGGAGTGAAGGGGGTGTCCAGGGTGTGTGGGGTCCCTGATAATTCAACCGGCTCTCCTCTGAAGTCTGTCAGTGTAAATGTCACTGAAGGAGGGCAGTGTAGTTCCAATCACCCGCTCTGCCATCTTCACCACCCACTGCCCTCCTTCCTGCCTTCCTGTCCTCTGCAGTACAGCTGCTAGACCACACTGTACAGCAATAGGTCAGGAGGCTCTTGAATATAGAGCAGTAAAAGTTTTAGTAAGTTCCTCTTTTCCCTGATTTCTTTTTATTCACTCTTTACTTCCATTTGTCCTTCGTCAGATAATAGCACTTGCACAAGTCATTTGTCTGTGAGTGTGTGTGTGTGCGTGCATTTGTGTGTCTGTGAGCCCATCTGGAATGTTCGAGAGAGCAGGAAGCTCTTTCCCTCGAGTCGACGGCCGGCTCCACCCTCAACGCCCACACAACCCCTCATTACACTGTGTATGAGTGTGTGTGCATGGGTGTGTAAGTAAAAGTGGACCATAAGGACAATTTTCAGAGGAATGCTTGTAAGTGATGCTACACACCAGAGCTGGTATGCATACATACACACACACACACACACACACACACACACACACACACACACACACACACACACACACCATGAAGCAGCAATTACTCAGGAAGCAATTAGTAACAGCAATTTGAACACGCCACTTGCCTCACAAGGGAAGTGCATTGATTTGCTGCTCTCCTCTGATTTATTATATCTATTTAATAATCTTTCCATTTATGTATATATGCGCTTAGAAATTCTGTCCATAAAAATTCTAAGCAGAATCTGTGACAAAAGACAGCCTTAAAGGATGCCAACCCTCACTAGAAACAAATTCAACCTGTCATTACCAATACTGATCAAGCTCTGGCTCAGGTGGAACAGAGATCTAACTACTCAAAAAAACCAGGAGTGCATCCCATAAGATAGCCTGAGGGATACGGTCAAAAGTCTTCTATAAAGCCCAAAAACACATGTGTATAGATTTGGCAAATCCCATGCCTACTCCAGGATCCTGTATAGTGTATAGAGTTGGTCGAGAGTGCTGCGGTCAGGATGAATACCACACAGTTCATCCTGAATCTGAGGTTCAACTATCGCGCAGATCTTCCTCTCCACTACAGACTTTCCCAGGAAAGCTGAGGAGTGTGATTCCATAATAATTGGAACACACCCTCTTGTCTCCCTTTTTAAAAAGGGGAACTACCATCCCAGTTCACCAACCCAGAGGTACAGTCCCTGATAACTACGTGATGCTGTAGAGATTTGTCAACCAAGACACGCTTACAACTTCCAGAGTCCTGAGATATTCAGGGCGGATCTCATTCACCATCAAGGAACTTTTTGACCACCTCAGCAACCTTAGCCGCAGCAATGGATGGACCCCCCATCAAAACTGCCAGGGTCTTCTTCCTCCAAAGAGGGCATGGTGGTGGGATTGAGGATGTCCTCATTGTATTCCTTCCACCTCCTGACAACATTCCCAATCGAGGTGAGCAGTTCCCCACTTCCACTGTAAACAGTATTTGTGGAGAACTGCCTGCTCCTCTTGAGATGCCGGATGGTGGTCCAGAACCTTTGAGGCCAACCGATAGTTGCTTTCAAGGCCCTCACCAAACACTTCCCCCACCCGAGATTTTTCATCGGCTGGCTGGTACTGTCTGTTGCTTTGGGAAGCCCACAGTCCAATAACACCTGATAGACATCCTTTTTCAGCTGGATGGCCCCAGGTGTCCACCCCCAGGTATAGGGGTGACCACCACGACAAGCACCGATGACCCTCCAGTCACAGTAATGGACTGCTGCCTCAATAATGGAGACATGAAACATGGCCCGTTCAGATTCCATGTTCTTGTTCTTCTTCAGGATGTAGTTGTAGCTCTGCTGCAGATGGGAGTTAAAGGCATATATGACTGGAGACTCTGCTAAGCATTCCTAGGAGACGCTGGTGTTTGGCAACATCTGTCAATAAACAGTATATTTATGCCTGATTGGTTATCACTTAAATCATGCTGTCTGAATGGTCAACTTATCTGAAGTCACTGCCTGCCCACTTTCCACTGCTTGAGCAAATTTAATCTCTCATTTCTCATTTTGCTGCCATTCCTTGACTTTACATGGTGGCTCATCGCTTCCCGTGCTTGAGCGATGCAGCTACTGCCTACCAGCAGACCAATGTGTGGAATTCTGTTGTTCACTTGGTTTTATTTACCCTCTTTCTCTCTCACTCTGACATACATACACACTTTGGAAATAAGTTCCTTTGAGTTAAAGAAGGAAATACGGTTTTGTGTCCTTGCAGTTTGGTCTGCCAATAAAGTACTGTGACATTGTGTGTGAGAGACAGAAAGAAAATGATAGGGACAGAAGTAGTGTCACATCATCTAAAAAAGGCTGCATTACCTCATTCACACACACACACACACACACACACACAAACACCTGTCATAGTAATTTCATGTGTCGGTCAACACACACACAGCTTTAAAATCAATATTAACAATGTTAAAACCTTACAGCACTGTTGAACCGTTGCATTCTGATTAGACAGGTGCTTAAATTTCTAGCTCTGACACCAGTGCAGGTTATTTTTATATTAAAGGAGAGCTGTAGAACTAGATTAAATTACTTTAATTATTCTTAGTAATAATTTAATAGACAATAAAACTTCTTCTTCTTCTTTTACTTTCGGCTGCTCCCTTCAGGGGTCGCCACAGCAAATCATCTGCCTCCATCTCACCCAATCCTCTGCATCTTCTTTTCTGACTCCAACGACCTTCATGTCTTCCTTCACCACATCCATAAATCTCTTCTTTGGTCTTTCTCGAGGCATTCTGCCTGGTAGTTCCAACCTCAGCATCCTACTGCCAATATACTCACTATCCCTCCTCTGTACATGTCCAAACCATCTCAATCTAGCCTCTCTGACTTTGTCTCCAAAACATCTTACATGGGCTGTCCCTCTGATATACTCATTTCTGATCCTATCCATCCTCGTTACTCCCAGAGAGAACCTCAACATTTTCATCTCCGCTACCTCCAGCTCTGCCTCCTGCCTTTTCCTCAGTGCCACTGTTTCTAAGCCATACAACATTTCTGGCCTCACCACCGTCTTGTACACTTTTCCCTTCATTCTTGCTGACACGCTCCTATCGCACATCACACCGGACACTTTTCTCCAACCATTCCAGCCTGCCTGCACACGCTTCTTAACCTCTTTTCCACACTCTCCATTGCTCTGGATTGTTGAGCCTAAGTATTAAAATCCTCCACCTTCGTTATCTCTACTCCCTGTAACATCACCGTTGCTCCTACGTCCTTCTCATTCACACACATGTATTCATTTTCTGAGGCAAACCTTCATGCCTCTCTAGATTTTCTTGCACTTGTTCTCTGCTCTCACTACAGATCACAATGTCATCTGCAAACATCATAGTCCATGGAGATTCTTGTCTCACCTCGTCTGTCAGCCTGTCCATCACCATAGCAAACAAGAAGGGGCTCAGAGCTGACCCTTGATGCAATCCCACACCGACAGCACACCTCACCACTGTCTTACATCTCTCAGACATGTCCTGCACCACTCTAACATACGTCTCTGCCACTCCAGACTTCCTCATGCAATACCACAGTTCTTCTCTTGGCACCCTGTCATATGCTTTTTCCAGATCCACAAAGGCACAATGTAGTTCCCTCTGACCTTCTCTGTACTTCTCTATTAACATCCTCAAAGCAAATATTGCATCTGTGGTGCTCTCTCTTGGCATGAAACCAAACTGTTGTTCACAAATGCTGACCTCTGCCCTTAGTCTCGCTGCCACTATTTTTTCTCATAACTTCATCGTATGGCCCATCAACTTTATCCCTCCATAATTGACACAACTCTGCACGTCTCCCTTGTTCTTAAAAATGGGCACCAGCACACTTCTCCATTCCTGTGGCGTCCTCTCACTCTCTAAGACCTTGTTGAATGTTCTTGTCAGAAAGTCTACTGCTACCTCTCCTAGAAACTTCCATGTCTCCACAGGTATGTCATCAGGAACAAGTGCCTTTCCACTCTTCATCCTCTTCTATGCCCTCCTCACTTCAGCCTTACTAATCTTTGCTACTTCCTGGTCTTCAACGGGCACCTCTTCTATTTATTGTTCTCTCTCATTTTCCTCATTCATCAGCTCTTCAAAGTACTCTTTCCATCTTTCCAGCACACTTCTGTCATCAGTCAATACATTTCCCTCTCTGTCCTTAATCACTCTAACTTGCTGCATGTCCTTCCCATCTCTATTTCTCTGCTGTGCCAACCTGTATAAATCATTTTATCCCTCCTTACTGTCCAACCTAGCATACAAGTCATCATATGCCCTCTTTTTGGCCTTTGACACCGCTACCTTTGCCTTACGCTGTGTCTCCCTGTACTCCTGTTTACTCTCTTCAGTTCTCTCAATGTCCCACTTCTTCTTAGCTAACCTCTTCCTTTGTACACACTCCTGCACTTCCTCATTCCACCACCAAGTCTCCTTATCTACTGTCCTTCAAGAGGACACACCAAGTACTCTCCTTCGTGTCTCCCTGATCACATTAGCTGTAGTTGTCCAGTCACCTGGAAGCACTTCCTGATCACCCAAAGCCTGTTTCAACTCCTCCTTGAAGGCAACATGGCACTCTTCCTTTTTCATCTTCTCCCACATTGTCTTCTGCTCTGTCTTTGCCTTCTTCACCCTCCTCACCATCAGCGTCATCCTGCACACCACCATTCCGTGCTGTCTGGCAACACTCTCACCCACTTCTACTTTGCAGTCACTGACTTCCTTCAAATTACACCGTCTACACAAGATGTAGTCCACCTCTGTGCTCCTACTTCTGCTTTTATAAGTCACCATATGATCCTGTCTCTTCTGGAAGAAAGTATTCACCACAGCCATTTCCATCCTTTTTTCAAAATCTATCAACATCTGTCCTTCTGTGTTCCTGTCCTGGATAACAAACCTGCCCATCATTTCCTCATCCCTTCTGTTGCCTGCACCAGCATGTCCATTGAAGTCTGCACCAATGACCACTCTTTAACCTCTGGGGGTATGCTGCATCACTTCATCTAACTCACTCCAGAATCTCTCATCTTCTCACTCACATCCTGCCTGTGGGGCATAAGCACTAACAGTGAACATCACACCTTCAATTTCTAACTTGAGACTCATCACTCTGTCTGACACTCTTTTCACTTCTAGAACATTCCTGACAAACATCTCCTTCAAGATGACTCCTAGTCCATTTCTCTTCCCATCCACACCATGATATATCAGCTTCAACCCTGCTCCTAAGCTTCTAGCCTTGCTATCTTTCCATCTGGTCTCCTGAACACACAGTATGTCCACCTTCCTCCTCTGCATCATGTCAGCCAGCTCCCTACCTTTTCCTGCCATAGTTCCAACATTCACAGTCCCCATTCTCAGTCCTAGACTCATGCCTTTCCTCTTCTCTCTCTGCCTATGGACACGCCTCCCGCCTCTCCTTCTTCAACCAACAGTAGCCCAGTTTCCACCAGCACTCTGTTGGCTAACAGCACATGTAAATAAGTAATTGCCCCTAAACATAATAGCTGGTAGAACCACCTTTTGCAGCAAAAACTTCAGTCAAGCTTTTGCGATAAGCGGCTATGAGTCTTTCACATCGCTGTGATGGGATTTTGGCTCACTCTTCTCTGCAGATGTGTTTCAGATCACCTAGATTAGATGATTTTCAGGCATAAACAGACATTTTAAGGTCATGCCACAGCATCTCAATAGGGTTCAGGTCGGGACTTTGACTAGGCCACTCCAAACCTTCATTTTGTTCTTTTTTTAATCATTCAGAAGTGGACTAGTTGGTGTGCTTTGTATCATTGTCTCTCTGCAGAGTCCAGGTGCACTTTAGCTTGAGCTTTTTCTTGGTAGCGAGCAGAATTCATGGTTCCATCAATTATGACAAGTCGCCCAGTTCCTGAAGCATCAAAGCAGGCCGAGATCACCACACTTCCATCACCATGTTGCACTGCTGGCACAATGTTCTTTTTATCAAATGCAGTGTTCCTTTTGCACCAGATGTAACGGTAAGCATTTCTCCCAAAAAGTTCCAGCTAAGTATCATCAGTCCAGAGGACATTTTCCCAAAAGCTTTGGGGATGATCAAAATGATTCTTGGCAAATGTGAGTCATGCCTTGATATTCTTTTTTGTCAACAGTGACTTTTGCCTCGGAACTCTTCCACGGATGCTATTTTTGCCTGCAAAGCCGTAGGTGTGTTTCTGTCACTTGCTAAAATGGTTGCGTCAGGAAGGGTATCCGACGTAAAAACCTATGCCAAATCAAACGTGCAAATCATTTGCTGTGGCGATCCCTGTAAAAGGGAAAAAGCTGAAAGGACATCTGTCATCTTTCTGATGGTGGAGTTACAAACATTGACATTAACTGAGGCAAGTGAGGCTTGTAGTTGTTTAAAAGTGGTTTTTGGATCCTTTGTGACTTCTCCGGTTAGTCAGCGTCGTGCTCTTGGGAGTTTTTTGGTAGTCTGGCCATTCCTGGGAAGGGTCACCACTGTGTCATGCCTTCTCCATTTATGGATAATGGCTCTGACAGTGGTCCGCTGAAATCCCAAAGATTTACCAATGACTTTATATCCATTCCCAGACTGAGACATCTCTATAATCTTTTTTTGTTTGCTCTTGAAGCTCACTGGATTGCGGCATGACGATGTGTGTTCAGTATGGCCTCCCTCACCTTGTCAGACAGGTTTTATGTTATGGATCTCCTGATTGAAAATGTCTAGCAGCAATCAGGCCTGGGTGTGGCCATGAAATTGAACTCAATTTTCCCCAGTAATAGGATTAATCACAATTAACTCACCTTTTCACGGGGGTGGGGTGGGGTGGGGTGGTTGGGTTGGGTTACTTTTTTTACATGGGGGGGGTACTTTTTCACAGAGGTTCATGCAGGTTTGTATAGAATATTTCTCCTAACAAATAAAATCACAACAAGAAAACTGCATTTTAAAAATACTTGTAATGTTTGAATTTGTTTGAAAATCTGAAACCGTTAAGTGTGACAAAGGTGTAAAAATGTAAAAAAAAATCAGTAAGGGGCAAAAACTGTACATATACATATTTTTATCATCCTTATGCAGCCATGTACAGTTGCTTTGCTCTAATGAGAAGCTGATAGCGAGTGAAGGCTTTTATATAGCTTAGAAAATCTTTTGTCAATATCTTGTAAAAAAAAAAAAAAAAAAAAAGTGTTTTCTGCTTGAGGTATTATTCAGAGAGGAATTACATATACACACTCAGCAAGAAAACGCAGGAATGATGCCTTTAGCTGGTTAGAATAGCTCTCACAGGCTAGAGTGGTTCATACTAGTACCATACTCATGCCCTGTAAGTGTATATTTCCAATTTCATAAATCAGTTACCCTCCTCAAAAAAGCAAAAATTACAGGGACTTGTTTTAGTGACTTTCTGACCTGATGATCTAGTTTGGTTTGCTCCCGCTGGATCTGAACTCAAAAGGTTGGTGGAGGAGCATTCTCAGCACCACTTTCATTAAGCAAAAAGCATGAAGGTGAACCTCCCAAGAGCTTACAATCGCACCAAACTTTGTTTTCCTGCCTCTCCTGATATGCTTCAAGGTAGCTTTTTCTTTAATCTGCCTGTTCTATACTTGGGCCTGGTTCTTGTCATCTCCTTGCATGGTCTGCCTTCTCCCTCATGACGTCAACTGGCCATTCTGGCTCAAACATACAGGTCCTTCTCAAAAAATTAGCATATTCTGATAAAGTTCATTATTTTCTGTAATGTACTGATAAAAATTTAACTTTCATATATTTTAGATTCATTGCACACCAACTGAAATATTTCAGGTCTTTTATTGTTTTAATACTGATGATTTTGGCATACAGCTCATGAAAACCCAAAATTACTATCTCAAAAAAAATAGCATATCATGAAAAGGTACTCTCAACGAGCCTGATCATCTGAATCGACGAATTAACTATAAACACCTGCAAAAGATTCCTGAGGCTTTTAAAACTCCCAGCCTGGTTCATTACTCCATTACTCAAAACCGCAATCATGGGTAATACTTCTGACCTAACTGCTGTCCAGAAGGCCATCATTGACACCCTCAAGCAAGAGGGTAAGACACAGAAAGAAATCGCTGAGCGAATAGGCTGTTCCCAGAGTGCTGTATCAAGGCACCTCAGTGGGACGTCTGTGGGAAGGAAAAAGTGTGGCAGAAAACGCTGCACAACCAGAAGAGGTGACCGAACCCTGAGGAAGATTGTGGAGAAGGGCTGATTCCAGACTTTGGGGGACCTGTGGAAGCAGTGGACTGAGTCTGGAGGAGAAACATCCAGAGCCACCGTGCACAGGCGTGTGCAGGAAATGGACTACAGGTGCCGCATTCCCCAGGTCAAGCCAATTTTGAACCACAAACAGCAGCAGAAGCGCCTGACCTGTGCTACAGAGAAGCACTGGACTGTTGCTCAGTGGTCCAAAAGTACTTTTTTCGGATGAAAGCAAATTTTGCATGTCATTCGGAAATCAAGGTGCCAGAGTCTGGAGGAAGACTGGGGAGAAGGAAATGCCAAAATGCCTGAAGTCCAGTGTCAAGTACTCAAAGTCAGTGATGGTCACTGTGTTTTATCAAGGGCAGGGTCAAAGTAGCTAGCTATCAGGAAATTTTGGAGCACTTCATGCTTCCATCTGCTGAAAAGCTTTATGGAGATGAAGATTTCATTTTTCAGCATGACCTGGCACCTGCTCACAGTGCCAAAACCACTGGTAAATGGTTTACTGACCATGGTATTATTGTGCTCAATTGGCCTGCCAACTCTCCTGACCTGAAGCCCATAGAGAATCTGTGGGATATTGTGAAGAGAGAGTTGAGAGACACCAGACCCAACACTGTGGATGATCTTAAGGCCGCTATCGAAGCATCCTGGGCCTCCATAACACCTCAGCAGTGCCACAGGCTGATTGCCTCCATGCCACGCCGCATTGAAGCAGTCATTTCTGCAAAAGGATTCCCGACCAAGTATTGAGTGCATAACTGAACATAATTATTTGAAGGTTGACTTTTGTATTAAAAACACTTTTCTAATTGGTCGGATGAAATATGCTAATTTTTTGAGATAGGGATTTTTGGGTTTTCTTTACTTTTTTGCCAAAATTATCAATATTAACACAATAAAAGACTTGAACTACTTCAGTTGTGTGTAATGAATCTAAAATATATGAAAGTCTAATGTTTATCAGTACATTACAGAAAATAATGAACTTTAACACAATATGCTAATTTTTTGAGAAGAACCTGTATATCCCTGTATATCTTGCTTCCACTGAAGATTCATTTAGCGATAACTGCATTTTACTCGAATACAGCTTGAAAAAATACTATTAAAAAATATGTGGCAGCATTGCATGTACTATTGTCCTGATTGCCATTTTGTTGTTGTTGCATGTTTTGTGTTGGGGGTCACACTACGTCATTATCCAGCGTATTTTGATGGTGTCTCGCTAGAATCTCCCAATATGATGGCTGACTGGACAATCAGCTAGAGGCATCATAAATTGATACTTTTGACATCAAAGCTTTTGATAACACCATTTACTGAATTTGTACTGAAAATGTTTGTACTTTTAATTTGGAGTTGAAACCTATTACAGTGGTACCTCAGTACTCGACCACAATTTGTTCCAGATGGCTGGTCGAATTCTGATTTGGTCGAATCCCGGATCTATTTTTCCCATTACAAATCATGTGGTCTTAATCCATTCCATTGTCTTTTGAACAGAAGTTAACGGTCCCGTAGCTCATATCATAGGTCTGCAAATTAAATGAAAAATTATTGAATACAGTACACTATGTTATGGTCTGTGTTGTGAGAGACTGGTTTTCTCTCTCTCTCTCTCTCTCTCTCTCTCTCTCTCTCTCTCTCTCTCTCTCTCTTTCTCTCTCTCTCTCTCTCTCTCTCTCTCTATGTATGCAGGCACTTTCTTTTCTTTTGATGATCAGTGATTGACTGGTGGAACAGGTGAAAGGTGTGGCTGCTGTTTGGTTGAAGTGAAAACCTGCACCCACACCGGCCCTTTGTGGATAAGATTGAAGACTCCTGCCCTACACCATAGAAACACAGTGAGAGCACCACTGCCACTTAGTGTAGATGATGCACAAGCACACTTATAAATCTGGTCCACCAGTATGTTAAAAAAGCATGTTCCCCAGGGTCTTACGCGCCAATTAGCCTCAGATTCTTCCGCATGTATTCATCCGTGCCGGCATTAGTAGCGTGCATGTGCACAAAAGTTTTTCTTTTCTGTGGTTCAGATTGTGTGACTTTTTTAAGTCTTATTTTTTTATTGTGCATATCCCAGTGTTTCTAAGATGGGTCGTAAGAAGGTGGCTGATGTATTCAAGAGCAGAAAATCGATTTCTCTTGAAAAGAAGCTTGAAATCATAGCTAAACATGCAAAAGGACACCGCGTGGCCGATCTGTGTAAGGAGTATGAGAAGAATGCATCGACCATCTGTACAATTCTCTAACAGAAGGCCATGTTAAAGAGTATTAAACCAACAAAAGGGGTTACTATTTTATCTAAGGAAAGATCAGGACTCAATGTTGAGATGAAGAGGCGGTCTCCTATTGTGGATCAAGTCGAAATAGATCAACAGCAATGGGAGTGCGACCAAGCAACAGAAGACAAGTGATGAAAATTAGTGAAGTGAAATAAAACAGTTAAAAAAAAAAAATCCAAAAAATTAAATAAATAAATAAAGAACTATATAAAATGTTTTTTAAAAAATTGTAGTGTTATTAGTAGTAATGTTAAGTGCTATTCTTAAGTTCAGACGCACTTACTGTATTGTTTAGTGCCTTATTGTTAATTACAGTATTATTAACGTTACTGTACATGTGTTATTATTGTGAAATGTTTATTGCTACATGTTTAACTTAAAAATATTATGTCAAAAATACATGTTTGTATCAGGTTATATGAGTTTGGGAGGGTGGTTGGAACGGCTTAATTGGTTTTCTATTGTTTCCTATGGGAATTTTTGTTTCATGCAACGAACATTTCCACTTACAAGCTTGCACTCGGAACGGATTTATTTTGTAAGTTGAAGTACCACTGTACACATGTATTTGGACTGTGGGAAGAAACGCACACAAGCACAGAAGAAATATGCAAACTTCACATAGAAACACCCTTACTCAGTTCGAGAATTTTAATTCCTTTTTGCTGTGAAGAGGATGTGCCACGAAGCCACTGATGCCTTAAGATGTCGACTGGAATTGAAGCCAATGGAGAAATGGAATGGTTGAAAATGTTTTAATGACTAGAAGTTTTAGCTTGGTCACAGAATAAGAATCCTGTTCGATTATGTAATAATAATACAATGAAAGCAAAAAATAAAATCTAAAATCTTCATTACAGAATAAACAGCATGCAGAAACTAGGATCTGATTCAAGCACCACTTCATGCTGATGTCCCGCCCGCGTAATTACATGATTACAGACCACAAAACTATTTCAAAATCTATCCTGAAGCAAAAAAGCTGAGCAGTTTAATGTTCACTTGTTTGTTTTTTAAGATCTGAGTAGTTTGGGGTTTTTTGTGTACACTCACACATGCATATGACGATGGTCTGATCGATGAGGAAACATCAGCACTAACGTAGTGCAGTTTGTGAAACTATGGCAACTGACATTTGCTACGTAAATTCAGTTCAGAAAGTAGCAATTAGAATCAAATAACTGAACTGGGAAAATGTTTAAACTTTGTTGTGTCATAAGACTCATCATTCATCAAGTGGGCGGTCCTAACTAGTGTTCCTGTATTGCTTGTTGTTATTATGACACTTGTATCATCCAAGTACTGTTCTGCAGGAAGAGTTTATTGTGTAGCTGTTCAAGATTTTACAAGTTTCAAAGGTACAGTAACTTTGCACAGAAATCACACGGTGCACATGTGTGGCACATTATGTACTGCCACTCACCCATCAGAGATCAGTCACCCTTCCATATGGTAAAAGACTGATACAATTCTTAGGATTTTTTTTTTTCCAAGACGGATTCTCTTTAAGATATTTAAAATCCTGAGAAAAAATGTATACACACTACAAGGTGATTCAAAATCTAAAGTTCATTAAATTAGGGCAAGATTTAAAACCTAACATCACTCATACTGTGGTATGGTTTTAAAAATAGCTAGGCACCTGGATAAACTCCGAGTCAGCTGTGCATCTCGCTCCTGTGACGTCATCTTCAAAATTTCACTGGCAGAATTGAATCAGTACCTCAAAACAGCTCGTAGACCATTTCTACGTTATTTTGATATGTCAAGTTTTGCTGGTTTTCCAGAGTTCAAATTGAAGGTGAGCTTTAACATAAAATTTCAGTGTGACATTAAAGCCTTTTATTTGAGAATATTTTACAAGCAATTAGCATTTACATTCGTATAAAGGGCTCATTTAACAAGACCTATTATCATCTACATCTCGGTTATTCCTTGACCGATTTAGAAGCTTGAGCTATCAAATTTTATCATTTCTCTTGTTCTACCACCTTAGATTAAAAAAGTACATTTGAAATTATTTGGAAAAAAAATGTCAAAGTGCCTACATTACCATGAGTTGAAATCTAGCATGAATCAACTGCAACAAGAAGCTAAATTTGATTCTGAATCACTGTGCAGTAACAGAATCATGTGTGCTTCTGATCTGGGGTACAGCTTGAACATCCTTTAAGTACTGTACTGCTTCTTGTATTTTGATTCATAATCATGTGCAGTGTGAAACAAACACATTCAATCGTAAATGAATCAGAAGAGTCGACTGATTCTGATCCAGTTGTGTCTCATCAGACTACTGTATCATATCCCCAAAGCAATGAATTAAAATACTATGAATAAATATCACACACACACACACACACACACACACACACACACACACACACACACACACACACACACACAGCCACGATCATTAGCTTGTTGTTTACTTAATCCATTCGCAGTTTCAAGTGGGAAAAAAAAACAGACATCATGCAAATTTATCAATGAGCCCTCCCCCCCCCCCCCCCCTTTTTTTTTTTCCTAGCTCACGGGTGCCGGCCAAATTCAGACTTGTTTCTCAGGCTCTTGAAAAAAGCACATATGACATTCCTCAAGCTCCTCGCATGTTGTTTCATGTTCCATTTTCCACTTTCTTTCCTGTCTTTACTCTTTTGACAGCAGCTATGTTTTTGTGAATCCTTACTCACCTTTTCCAGATTTCCCAGCATGCATTTTACTTGGCAGCTCCTGGCAAGAGGGCACAGGGTTTGGGGGCACGACTTCTGACCCCAGACCATCATCCACAGGCCCTGTTGTCACCTCTCGGGGTATGGTCTATAGGAAATATGGTGGAGAAAAAGTGTATAGTTAAGTGAAATAAGACTTTTTCAAAAACAGCTAACAAGTAAAACATTGGCGAAAAAAAATTCAACTTTAAATTAGTTATTAAGAAATGGAAACAATATGGAAGATGCATCTGGTATACTTCATTGCAAGTTTGTTTTCACGACATGCTGTTATCTATTTACAATCATAGCTCTGTCACTCTCTTTTAGCCTGATCCTTATTAGCATCAGACTCAGGCAGGAGGCATGGCCTAAAGTTTAAAATGTGTAGAACATTATTTTGTGTTTAATACTGATTTATATTTTATGTAGATGAGCTTATTGTCTCAGGTAAAGAAAACAAAGTAGTGTCTCTGTGTTTGTAAGAACTACATTAGCTTTGTAGAAGCAATGCTAAACTTGAAGGCTAACTGCACATGCTAAACATTAAAACTAATCAACTATCTTCTGTGAAAAGTTGATAATCAACTTGAACATTTTAGATGGGCAGTAGTGGTCTGGTGGTAAGGTGCTGGATCACTGATCCTGAGGTTAGGGATTCAAGCCCCAATCTTAACGGGTTGTCACTATCCCCCCAGTGCAGCTATCTGGGTTATCAAATGCCAGCAATGTCTCTCAATGTCTATAGTGTGAGGCATGTAAAGAACAATTGCTGACTTTTGTCAAGAGCAGTCTGCATAGCAGTTTTATGTAATAAAAATATATATAATATAACCACGAGTTTGCATGGTTTTACTTGGGAACTTTTATATTCAGCCAAAATGGACTGATAATGGAAGATAAAACACATTTCACATGTAAATGGGTAGCTTTAAAATGGTAAAATGTGTATGTCAAATTAAACTCAATAAAACAAAATCACATTGTATAATAACTTCATGAAGATGAACAGAAATTGTACAAAACATTTTAAAATTATATCACACTAAATAGCTACATTTTAATACAGTGGAATAAATTACACCTGCATGAGAAGAATGATAAATATTGAGTGATTTTGTCTTTAACACACGATTGAGGGAGTGAATCAACATTGTTTATAATCAGAAGCACATGGAGAAAAGGAAGGTCTGAAACGATGAGTGGACGAAAGGAGAGAACATTTTTTAATGAGTGAATCACTCAGCAGTAATAAATCACTGGCAGTGAAGTAACTTGGATTTTTCTTTCTACATGCAGAAAAACACATCAGATTGGTCTAATCTGATCCCTGATCCTCTTCTACAAACACATCTGATTAGAATCTGAGTCGAATCAGTACTTCAAGCAGTATTACAGGTCTATCTAATCACAGTCTGACTCAATTCAGGGGTTCAGGTCATAGTTTTCACTTATCAGAACCTGAATTCCTTTCAGATCAAAATTAAAACCAGACTGGGGAGAGAGTAAAAACAGGGTTTAGCCCAGTATTACAGACCAACTATATTAGAATAAGAAACTGATCAGACTCATGAGAAACAGGGTTCCGATATGATTGAAATCTGAAAACCTGATAAATTGATTTCTGATTCCAGTTTAACAGTTTTCAGATCAGCAGTACAGACTAATCAGATTATAGAAGAGGTCTCAGGATCAGCAGTACAGACCAATCAGACTACCAAGGGAGGTATCCAGAGAGGATATGTGATTAAGTGTGTGTATGTGTGTGTTTGTGTCTATGACACTAAAACTTAAAAACTAATAAACAGATCAACAAATTTTAACCAAATGTGTCTTGGCTCAATGAAGAACTGAATAAATTTGGGTGTGATCTGGATCCAGAAAGGTTTTGAAGGATTTTAAACATAGCACAATTAGACAAGTAAGTGGAAATCACCAAGAATGTGCTTCAAGGGAAAAAAAGGTGTAAAAAAAAAAAACACTGTGGAACAGGCCACCAGGGGGCTACCACAACTCTACATCTTTTTTTTCTTTCCTTTGACTTTTTCCCCTTTACTCGGGAGTCGCCACAGCGAATCATCTGATTCGCACATTTGATTTGGCAGAGGTTTTTACGTCAGATGCCCTTCCTGTCACAACCCTTTTAGCAAGGGACAGAAACACGCTGACAGCTTTGCAGCTACTCTTTACAAAAGTCAGCAATGGTTCTTTTACATGCCTCTCACCATAGACAGTGAGAGACATGGCCTGCCTTTGATAACCCAGTTAGCCATTCTGGGGTCCCACAACCCTACATCATCAGTCACAATAACCTATGTAAAGACAAGATTTCACTACCTTGGTGGAGGTCTGTACGCTCCTACAAAGTGCATTTCTAGTCTGAATCTGTAATCTAATCTGTAATATGTTTAATCAGAGACCTTGGAAAATCAAATGTCCAGACTATAACTGAACACGGAAATATGATCAATGCGCTACGTGTCCTTCTTTGGTTGTGTACAGAAGCCACAAATATATTATTTTACAAAGTGAAACTTTTTCTATTTTGTTTCAAACTACATTTAAAAGCCCCATATAGCACCCTTTATACCAAACAAAGGTCTAACCGAGAACACATCCATGATATACTACTTCATTTTTACAAGAGGATACATACCCAAAATATTAATTTCCCCGCATATAATGTTATGGTTTGAACACTGTGTTTTAATGAAGCTGGAAAATTGGAAAGTGTGTAGCTCAATGCAGTTACAGTTATTTACAGTTATGCACTAATAGCCAGAAAACTGACAGCTCAGATCCCGGACAGTAAACTAGTCAGAACACAGTTGCCGCCCACTATAGCTCCTGTAAGCAATCAGAACAGAGTTCCTTCCCTATGTATCACCGTAACCAATTAGATTACAATTCCTGATCACAATACCACTGCATATGATAAGGGACTCAGTAGAGCCATTGTAATCAATCAGAGCCCAGTTCCTCCCAACAACACCCTGTAACCAACTAGAAGTAAGGAACAAAGCTCCGCAGGTGGGAGGTCCCAGGATGGTAGCACCTCGTGGTCAATCAGTAGATGATGTCATAGGGAGGGTACTACCTTCTTCTTTTACTTTTGGCTGTTCCCTTCAGGGATTGCCACAGCGAATCATCTGCCTCCATCTCACCCTATCCTCTGCATCTTCTTCTCTTACACCATCTACCTTCATGTCCTCCTTCACCACATCCATAAATCTTCTCTTTGGTCTTCCAAAACTACAGCACTACCGTTCTGATATAAATCAATGCATAATCCCCTCTTCTCTGCCCCTCTCTGTGACATCATCATGGCAGAGAGCATGAAAGAAACAAAAAGACAGAGAAACAGCGACAGCTTCGACAAATTTTATGCCATTAAATGGGACATCCTACAATCAGATCACAGTTTCCACCCACAATACCACAACTAAACGGACCATAGTTTTTAAAAGGTTCACATTCTCAATACACAGTCTGATTAAAGGATTCGTTTATAACTTATTCTTAATTCCATTTATAATGTATGAGATTGCTATTACTATATCCCCTTATAGCGTGATATTTGACCCTGTGGTGACTAAACAAAGCATTTCTCAGTAAACACTATTGCACGTTTAGTCCGATGGCTGTAAATGACTTCCTGTCTCTGAGTTTTGAAGGAAGGAGGAGTAAATGAGACACAGCTGTTTCACACCAGAAGACAAGGCAAAAACTTCAAGGACGTAAGTATCAGAGTCACCACTTCGCTAGATTTGGCAAGCCTGACATCATACGATGGGCCCATGTATTTATTTATTTTGACGTTTGTCCCTCGTCTGACGCCACTGTCTGACTCCTTCAGTGAATCAGCTTGGAGTGTGTGTCACGAAGAGAGCTGACTTCAGCCGACAGAAATGTGCTGAGCCCAACACCACACAAGCCAAAACCAACAAAACCCTAAATACAGCCGCCTTTTCTCCGCCTGCAGCCAGTACTTTCCCCTCCTACACACACACACACACACACACACACACACACACACACACACATGCAAACATTTAAACACTGCATATGCAAACTATGGTTTTATGTTATGATCATGATTGGCGTAACAGACCCATCCGCTGCCTCTGATTTGCAAACACAGCTCTCAGGCAAAATGACCTCAGATCCACAGACAGTACATAAGATTCAAAACACAGGCCATGTGGAACATTATAACTAATAAAAATAAACTAACAAAGCAAAGCTGTGACAGTCAGAACCATTTGCATGAATGAAAAAAATCAGCAATGATGCGCGACTTATGACTTTACGACAACCCATAACTAAAAAAGAAAAAATAATAAATAACGTATATACTTGGGTATCATGTATGTGAATATCATCAGCCCAGCCTAGCTGATTCTAGCCTATTTGTGAGTATCAAATCGGCTAAACCATGTACTTGCATTTAATAAGAAAAGATGAGAGAGATTCAAACATCCGTCACAAGAAAAAAAACGTAACATTATTAGCAGGTTGTTCTCAAATATTCACACTGTATGCAAAGGGTAAACGAATTTACACAAATGCAGAATTAATGAAAATACTAAAGGGAGACAAAAAAAACCCAAACACAAACAGACGTGTGTGTGTGTGTGTGTGTGTGTGTGTGTGTGTATGTGTGTGTGTGTGTGTGTGTGTATGAGTGATTGTAGATACAGTACAAACATGCATACAGAAAGATAAGACAGAATTCCAACAAGAAAAAAATCAGTAACATTATCATCATCATCATTATGAATACAGTGATACCTCAGCTAACGAATTTAATCCGTTCTAAGGGCAAGCTCGTAAGCCGAAAATTTTGTTGGATGAAACAATTGTTCCCAACAGAAGAACCAATAAATCACATAAAATAACAGAAAACCAAACTCATATAACCTCCCACAAACATGTATATTTGACCTAATATATTAAAGATGAACATGTAAAAACAATAAATATTTCATAATAATAATAATACCTGTAGATTAACATTAATAATAATTAATAATAAATAATAATAAATGAATAAACAATAATTCAACTCACCCTTCCAGTCATCAATTGCGGCAAAGATGTCACATTGGCTGGCAGGAGGTGATGCGCAAGAGAGGAGAAGGAGGAGAATTTTGTGCATGTGCACGCTACGAATGCCAGCAAGAAAAGGCTCATGGTGAGCTCCCACAAGGCCAGTGCTTCTCAAATAGTGGGGCGTGCCCCCCCTTGGATGGCACTGTGTGATGCCTGGGGAGGGGGCACATATGACCCTGGGGAACATGCTGTTTTGTCATACTGTACTAGAATTAAGTGTACTTGCACATCCACTACAGTAGTTGGCAGTGGCACTCTCGTCCCACTATGATGTAGGGAAAAAAGCACCAAGTAAACGATATGAAGTGCAGTAAACACTATTTATAGTCATGCTGGGGGAGTGTGAAATGTTTTTTTCTTCGTAAAAGGATCATCACAGAAAATAATTGAAAAGCACTGCACAAGGTGTTCTCGGAGCACGGAGGAATACACGCAGAAGAATACAAGTCTAATCGGCCTGGAAAAGCCATTTCAAGGAGCGCTCGTAAAGTGAATTGTTGCTCATTGAATGGAGCAGATTTTTGGTGGGTTCAAAGCTCGTATCATGGAAATATCATTATAAGGGACACTCGTTAGATGAGGTACCACTATTATTATTATTATTAAAAAAATACTTTCCAAATGAATGCATGAAACCCTTCCGCATCTCCACACACACAGCCACACTATTTACTTGCAGGCATGTGATTTGACCATCACCAAAATATCTGAAAATCAGTCAGGGGTCTGAAACCCTGGTGGGGGGACAAAGGGGGCAAAGCCCCCCGAAGCTCCTAGGTTTTAAACATTTCAGAAGGGGAAAAAGGCTATTTCATGACACTGAAAGAGCTCTAGAAAGTTTAATTTCTAATCTCCATATACATAGTGTACCTCAACTTGTGGGTTTACTATGTGGGATTCCAACACTAATAAAAGTGTCACAATCACAAATCAATAGTCACTCTTCAGTCACAAATCAAATAGTCACTCTTATAGATATGTCCTGCCTCACAACACTATTATTAACAGTCATTGTCTTTAAACACAATCTTGAAACAAACTATACACATGACATGCTATAACATGTTTTTTTGAATTAATGTTTCTTTGTCTTTAGTGCTTTAGCATGGCACTTTCTTGCTTCCTTTTGTGCAGCCTGAAATGTCCTTCTGGAGGCTGCCTTAGAAAGTTTGTTGTCCTTCTGGATGCTGAGGCGTTTCGACTGAGGCTCAGATTCATAGTTTTACATTTCCAATATAATGAGCTAATTACACGAGCACACACTCCCGCTGCTGTTTAGAAACACTGAATAACAATGCCTATTTACATAAGTTAAATATGAAAAACTGGTGAGTTAATGCAGCGATAATTTATTATTTCAGAAAAATGGTTCAGTGACCATAGAGTCGGCTTATTTGATTCAGTTCACGAAATAAACACATGAACGTCCTACGCCTAAAACATGCATGTATTCACAATAATTTGAAAAATATAATTTAACTTTATTAATTTTAATTTAAAATAACTAGACAAAAAAAATTCTCAAACATACCTCAAAATTAACTACTCAATCGACAACAGAAACTGGTTGTTTCACTGGGTCTTTTCTTTGCATGAAAGTTTCATGAAGTGAAGAAGAAGTGGCGCGAATGTCTACGTACATGTTTCAACATCAGCGACTGGCTATTAGAAAGCCATCAGCAGTAACGTTTCAAGAGAGGTCATTTTATGCAAAACTCAGAACGGAATAAAAGAGGCAAAGGTTATTTTGACATATTTGGCATGAAAAAAAAAATCGATTTTTTAAAAAAAACTGATCCAATGAAAAAAATTACTTGGTGACGCTCTCGGTCTCAGTATAAGCACTAGCATCTTACAGTCAGTTGTAGATAGGTACAGAATACATACTAGTAGTAATACATGTACAGACCCGACTTGGGTCCAAAGTGTCTTATGACCTGTTGGTCAGAACCAAATGAGGTTGTAAGTTGGACACTACAGTAGTTGTAGTTTTATTAGCAGTATTTTAATTGGATGAAAGCATGCAAGTTAATAGCATATAATATTTATTATACACATATATATATATATACATATATATATACATATATATATATATATATATATATATATATATATATATATATATATATATATATATATATATATATATATCATTGAGTTTTGTTTTCACTTATGTTTATTTTACAGTAGAATTTGATGTAATGCTGAGAAAATGCAAAAACGTAGGTTTATGTGCACTAAGAATAGCATCAGGCCACACACCCTGCATAATTTAATGAATTAATGAATGAATGATAGAATATGACTCACATACTGTTTAGCATGCTACTATGCTAGTCTACTATAAAGAGATAACAGTTCCAGATAATAAAGATTAATCAGGACAGAGGAATCTGATTTATGAATATTGATGACAATGGGTGAGGTCAGTAAATAAGATCTCCCCTCAAGCTCTTTGTCACCATAACCTGTCAGTGTGTTACATGACCTCACCTACTGATTGATGTCACCTACTGATTGACCAATGGCATCACAGAGAAATGCACTACCATCCTGGGACATCAGTCCCATCTGCACAGCTGTGTTGCTGCTTCTAATTTGAATTAAACTGCAGTTTGAGTTTAATAGTTCTATGAAACAGTACATGAACGCTTATTAAAATGACAGACACTGTGTCCTGTCAGGCTTTCAAACTTTCATTAGTGTTACAAAACAATGTTGTACTATAAGCAAAACAAACAGTGAATATAAACCTCAAATTGTTCAAGCGCGTGTCATTTCAATTTCTTTCAAGATGTAGGATTTATCAATCCAGGACCTCCAGCTCTCATTGCAGCGATACGCAGCCGACTGCGATGCAGCCGGGATGACAATCAGCATCCCAAGTCCGAGGCCATGGTTCTCACTCAGAAAAGCATAGATTGCACCCTCCAGGTCTGGAATGAGGTCCTACTCTAAGTAGAGGAGTTCAAGTATCTCATGGTCTTGTTCACAAGTGAGGGAAGGATGGAGCAGGATATCAACAGGCGGATTGCTGCAACCTCTGCTGTAAAGCGGAGCTTGTACCGGTCCATCGTGGTGAAGAGGGACCTGAGCCGCAAAGCAAAGCTCTCAATTTACCACTCGATCTATATTCCCTCACCTATGATCACGAGCTTTGTGTACTGACCAAAAGAACAAGATCGCAGATACAAGCAGCTGAAATGAGCTTCATTAGCCGGGTGGTGGGGCACTCCCTTAGAGAGAGGGTGAGAAGCTCAGCCATCTGGGAGGAGCTTGGAGTAGAACCACTGCTCCTCCGAGTTGAGAGGAGCCGGCTGAGGTGGCTCGAGCATCTGAATAGAATGCCTCCTGAACACCTCCCTGGTGTGGTGTTTCGGGCATCTCCAACTGGGAAGAGACCCAGGACACGCTGGAGGGATTATGTTTCTCGGGTGGTCTGGGGAGCGAGTGACGTCTGGATTTCATTGCTTAAGCTACTGCCCCCACGACCCGATCCCAGATTAAGCTGAGGAAGATGATGATGATGATGATGATGTAGGATTTAGGAACACAGTTACCCATGACTACGAGTCGACCTTTTAAAATATGTCTAATATCTACATGAGGGCGTGGATCCTTTTCTATGTACTTACCATACTGTGCCACTAGAATACCCCACGTACAAGGGGTTTTCATGTCTGTTTACAGGTGGAAGCATGAATCCGTAAGGAAGACAAAGAACAACAACAACAAAAGAAAGATGGGAGGCTCATACTTTACAGAAATAGTAGCACAGTGTTTATGACAGGAGGTCAAAGTACACCAAAGGAACCTGACCACAGCCATATCTTCGAACCAAGTCCTACCCAGCATTTATACCTTCAAAGCTTCTGTTGATTTATTATTCTAAAAAATGTTAATTATGTTAACAAAATGTTTTCTGGAACTTCCTCTGGCTTTCATCCATTTATTAACTTCTTTCAAAGCGGTAGAACCTCTACATCAAAGAAGATGACTATTGCAACATGGAACGTACGAACTATGCTAGATAATGATAATCGACATGAACGTAGAACAGCTTTGATCGCAAGGGAATTGAAGACGATTGCCATTGAGATCGCTGCCCTTCAGGAGACACGCCTTGAGGCTCAGGGACAGCACCAATAAGCAGAATTCACTTTCTTGTGGGTTGGTAAGACCACAGCACCTAGAGAAGCTGGAGTTGCCTTTGCAATCCACAACACAATTGCCAAGAAGTTCCCATCACTACCTACAGCGATTTCACCCAGACTTATGGCTGTAAGAGTGCCTACTGAGAGAGGACGTTATTTAATTCTAGTGAATGTGTATGCCCCAACGATGTCTTACACTGTTGAGGAAAAGGAAACATTCTACCAAGAACTGACTCATGTAATCAGCCCCTAATATTAGGTGATTTCAATGCTCGAGTTGGAACTGACTGGGAAACCTATTGAGGTGTCATAGGCAAATTCAGAAAGATGAAAAAGAACTCCAGTGGAGATCTCCTTCTAAACTTCTGTGTACAACTAGAGCACAGCATCACTAACACATTTTTCTATCAACCTAACAAGAATTACTTCATCTGGAAGCACCCTCGGTCAGGCAACTTCCACTTGCTTGACTACGTCATCACCAGAAAGTCAGACTTAACAGATGTACTATTTACGAAAGCAATGTGTGGACCAGAATGCTCTACTGACCACTACCTTGTGAGAAGTCAACTTAGAATGAAGATTGTGTTACCCTGTAGGAAACCATCTGCTAGTGCTATGCCTAAGAAACTAAACACTAGCAAGCAGCTTGACATAAAGTGTTGTCAAGAGCTGTCAAAAGCAATAGACGTTGCTTTGGAGAATGTTCAGTTGGCTGGAGAGTTGGATATAGAACAGCATTGGAAAGTCCTGAAGGAAACAGTTCATACTACAAGCATGGAAACCCTAGGCCACCCTCATAGAAAGACTCCAGACTGGTTCTGTGAACATGGTAGCGATATCGAGAGGCTTAGAGGAAAAGAAGCATATCTATCTCAGACATTTACAGGAGAACTCTGAGAGAAGCAAGAGTGCATTTGCTGAAATCAAGGCCAAGGTACAGAGGGAGCTAAGACGTCTAAAGAGCAATTGGTGGCAGACGAAAGTAGAGGAACTGCATATAATGGCTGATAATCATAACTATCATAGACTTTTTGCTGGTCTGAAGACCATCTATGGCCCAAAAAGCAATGCTGTTGCCCCAGTGAGATCAGTGAATGGCAGTAAGCTGCTTACAGACCTGCAAGACATTAAATGCAAATGTAAGGCACATTTCAATAATTTACTAAACCAAAAAGGTTTGGCACAGTCAAATGCATGTCAGAATCTGAATACTAAGCCTCGAAAAAAGAACTGTGTAGAGAATTTAGTATGGAGAAACTCAGATACGCTCTGAAATCAACAGCAAGTGGTAAAGCACCTGGTCTTGATGGCATTCCATCAGAAATCCTGAAATGTAGTGGTGAGAAGTTGTGTGAAACCCTGTTAGATCTATTCGACAGCTGTCTACTCTCTGGTACTGTGCCCCAAGACTTTCAGGATGCTTTAATTTTTAACATGTACAAGAAAAAGGGCAACCCTACAGATTTCAGAATCCATTGGGGTACATCACTCTTGGCTATAGTGGGAAAAGTTCTTGCAAAAATTGTCTTGAATAGATTAAAGACCATCGCAGAAGAAGTACTTCCTGAGTCTCAGTGTAGTTTCCAGGCTGGCCGCTCCACCTCAGACATGATCTTCACTCTGAGACAGTGGCAAGAGAAGTCAGCAGAGCAGCACCAACCTCTTTATATGGTATTTGTGGATTTTACAAAGGCTTTTGATACGGTCAACTGCACAACTCTACAGAAGATTCTTGAAACCTATGGATGGCCAGATAAGCTTGTAAACATCATCAGGTAATTTCATGATGGAATGCGGGCACAGGTCTTAGTTGGAGGTGGACCCAGTGAAACCTTTCCGGTCAACCATGGTTTGAAGCAGGGTTGTATATTGGCCCCAACTCTTTTCTCCCTTTACCTCACACTGTGTTGGATACTATGAATGAAGGCTTGAACAAGGGTGTTTTCATCTGCACAAGAACTGATGGTAAACTTTTCAACCTCGCTTGGCTTCGTGCCTACATGAAAACACAGGAGATGTGTGTCAGAGAACATTCTGATGACGCTGCCCTTGTAGCTAGTAAGTTTTTCCTCTGCAGCCGATACGTTTGGATTAAAGATTAATATCCCTAAGACCGAATTATTTTATCAACCTCCCACATTATCCATCGAACTCCCAGAGATGATTATGGTCCATAACAAACCTCTGATGACAACAGAGTCCTTTACTTATCTGGGTAGTACCATTACAAACACAAACTCTGTTGATCTGGAAGTGGAATGGAGAATCATGTCTGCCACTAAGGCCTATGGTGTGCTACAAAAGAGACTCTGGAGTTGCCATAACATCAGCACTAAAACCAAAGTGAAGGTATACTCAGCCGCAATCATCCCCTGTTTGCTCTATTCCACCGATTGTACTACTCTCTACCGCAGACACATCAAGGCTCTGACAAGACTTCAGTTTCGCCACCTACACTTAATTCATAACATCAAGTGGCAAGACCGTATCCCAGATGTTGAGGTTTTGAGATGTGCCAACACAGTGTTGATGCCCAAATAACAATGTCACAACTTCGTTGGGCAGGTATGCAGGTATGTCAAATGTCTAACAACAGACTGCCTAAAGCAGTATTCTACTCTGAACTTTCTCAAGGAGCAAGTAGCCATGGTGGACAGAAACTACATTACAAAGATGTGCTAAAGCAACACATGAAGCGAGCAGGCATCCCACACGATAACTGCGAAGTTGAAGCCTTCCAGAAAACGAAATGGCGAGGAACTTTGAAGAAAGCCCTGTCAGCTGTTGAAGATCAACGTCAACATGAATACCAATGTGCGCATGACCAGCGTCACTCAGTAGTTGCCTCTAGCGATTATCAATGCCTGAAATGTCAACATTTTTGCAGATCTCGTGCAGTTCTCGCAGCCCGCATGAGAGCCTATCTGCGATAGGTCTCATGCAATTCAACTTAAGACCATCAATTTTGTGACAGAAGGACAGCCATATATATAACTCTAATGGTTGGAACACTCACAGATACGTTCCTGGTGGTTAGCTGTAGCTTTTTGTTAGATGTGTTTTTGAGATGACAGCTGGATCGAATGAGCTGGACTGCGACACAGCTGGGATCAAGACAAGAATGACTGACTGGTGTTATATTTTTTCCACATATCATTGTTGGCTGAAGTTAAACAATGACATGAGCTGGATAAATAAAGTATAACCAGGTTTGGACTCAGTCAAAGATCAAGTCCCAAACACAGGATAAAAATTTAAATCTTCATTAAATCTTTAAACGATGTCCCAGACACAAATAACACTAAATGTAGGACTTTGTAAAAAGGATCAAGTTTGTTTGATCCACTTAATCCTAGTGTAGTTGCGAGGCTGGAGCCTATCTCAGCTGACTGTAGGTGAAAGCAGGGTACACAACAATTCATCAGTGCATAACAGTACCAACACACATACAACCATTTACATCCGCACCTAGGATTAATCTGGAACAGTGGAAGGAAACTCACACAGGCACAGTGAGAACATGAAAACTCCATAGAGAAACACCCTTGTTCAGCCTGGGACTTGAGCCCAGGACCTTCTCGCTATGAGGCACACATTCTAACTCCTATAATCGCCATGCCACATTGGCAATTTATTATTTTGTTTGTGGAGAGCCTTTACTGCCAGTCTGTTTTTTAATTGATTTAAATATATTTTATATATATATATATATATATATATATATATATATATATATATATATATATATATATACACACACACACACACACACACACACACACACACATATACACACACACACATATATACATACACACACACATACATATACACATATATATATATATATATATATATATATATATATATATATATATATATATATACACACACACACACACACACACGCACATATACATATATATATATATATATATATATATATATATATATATATATATATATACAGTGTGATACCTCTGCTCACGAACATAATTGGTTCCCAGAAAGTGTGTGTAAGGCGAAAAGTTTGTCTTCCGAACATTTATTTCCCATAAGAAACCATTAAAATGAGAATAATCCGTTCCCAGATCTCCATAAAACATAATTTTCTACTAAATAAGCCTTAAAACTACACAAAAATATACCTTATTTTATGTATAATAAATGTGCTATTGTATTGTAATTAAAGAAATAAACTGTACTGTATAATAAAGTCGTTTTATTTACCTTTGTGATGGTAGTTGATGGCTTTATGGAATGGAGTGGGAGGAGGAGGGAGGGAGGGACTTACTGTCTGGAAGGAGAGTTTGGAAACGCCTACTGTTTGGAAACACCCTTAGCCACACATGCACCCTTAATAGCTTCCTTGTTCTTAAGGATGGGAGCAATGGTAGACTTAGCGTACTGGTACTGGGACGCTAAGTCACACAAACGCACACCTCGTTCGTGTTTTTCAATGATCTCCGCCTGTGGGGGGTCTTTTTCGGTCCCATAATAGCAAAAGTACACTCAATATGGTCCAAAATGTCTATCAAACACAAACCACTTCCGCACTCAAAGAAAGGGGGTGACAAACTGTGACGCCATGAGCGTGCGTCAGCTTCTCGTGGCCGCCACCGTGGCGCTGTTCGACCGCGTGGTTTGATTCGTCCGCCGAAAACTAGTTCGTCAGCAGAGACTATATGCTCGCAAATTTAATGTTCTTGAGGCGAAAAGTTCGTGAGCTTAAGCATTCGTCAGCGGAGGTTTTACACACACATACATATATATATATATATACACATATACATATATATATACACACAATATATACACACATATACACACATATACATATATATATATATACACAATATATACACACATATACATATACATATACTGTGTATATATATATATATATATATATATATATATATATATATATATATACACACACACACACACATACAGTCGGCCCCCCAACTTACGAAATTAATCCGTTGCAGAGCCATTTTCGTATTGCGGGGATTTTGTAAGTAGGGGTCGCAGCTTACATGTTAAACGCCTAATCCGTTCCAAGGCTCCAGTCTTTGGGCTGCATGAACCCCATAAACCCTTTAAAAATTATAAAAGTACACTCATTTTGTATGAAATATGTGTTAAAAGTAAAACAAAATTATTTATTAAACCATTTAAACATTTTTGATTAACAACCACACACACACACACACACACACACACACACACACACACACACACACACCTCTCTCTCTCGCTCGCTCTCACGCGCGCGCTGCGGGTCACGCCCACAAGATGTGGAATTCAAAGCGCATTCCCTGCTTGACAAACTCAACTTTAATTTGATTCCTTGAGGGATCGGAATTCCAAATGAGCACAAATGTGCCCACATTTATTGAATTAAACAACTTAAAAAAACTAAAAACTAAAGCGTTATTCCTTCTTTCTCTCGCTCTCTCTCTCTTTCTCTCTCACACGCGTGCGCGCTGCGGGCCACGCCCACAAGACGTGAATTCAAAGCGCATTCCCTGCTTGACCATTTACTGAATTAAAACAACTTAAAAAAACTAAACTAAAAACTAAAGCATTATTCCTTCTCTCTCTCGCTCTCTCTCTCTCTCTCTCTCTCTCTCTCGCGTGCATGCGTGCTGCGGGCCACGCCCACAAGACGTGAATTCAAAGCCCATTCCCTGCTTGACCATTTACTGAATTAAAACAAATTAAAACTAAACTAAAACCTAAAGCGTTATTCTCTCTCTCCCTCTCTCTCTCTCTCACGTGCGCACTGCAGGCCACGCCCACAAGACGTGAATTCAAAGCGCATTCCCTGCTTGACAAACTCAACTTTAATTTGATTCCTTGAGGGATCGGAATTCTAGATGAGCTCAAATGCGCCCACATTTATTAAACATTTACTGAATTAAAACAACTTTAAAAACTAAACTAAAAACTAAAGTTAAGCTTCCTTCTGTCTCTATCTGGGAGGCCAGCGGGGCGGGATATTGAGAGACAGCCAACAAGATAACAACTCGCACGTCGTGTGAAATTTTGTTTGGCGCAGGTGAATTTTGAATTTCTTTTCGTAAGAGGGGGTTGTTTCGTATCTCGGGGACGGAAATTCAGGAAAATGTTTTTCGTAAACCGAGGATTTCGTACACAGGGGTCTTCGTAAGTTGGGGGCCGATTGTACATACACACATATATATATATATATATATATATATATATATATATATATATATATATATATATATATATATATGTATATGTGTGTGTGTGTGTGTGTGTGTATGCTATGCTATGTATGCTTATGTTTTATTCCTCATCTAATGAAGGAAAATGAATCAACCATTAGGCTGTGGTCATTTTTGTTGTTGGCAATGAAATTAAATATATTGTTGCCTTGTGGTGGTGTCGAGGTTAGAGAAGGAAAAAGTCACCAAACTGCACTGCATCCTGTATTGTTTGGGGAAATCCAATAAACAATGACGTTCTGCAATCCAATGGGCCGGATTTCAGCTCAGTTTGGTGACGTGATGAAGGAAATGCAGCTGTTTGGATTGTTACAGGCGTTTTGCTCCAGCTACCTTCATGCAGCAACTAAGTTGTGCAGGTGTACTGATGTACGTGGGTGATGTGGGGACAGCAGATGATCCGGTGTTTCCTCCATGCGCTGTGTCAGCCCTGTTGGACTGGAGGATCTCCTGGATCTGTGCGAGCTGCTGTCTCAGCACCTGCTTCTGGTGAAAGCTAAAGGCTGGGTGATTGGCGGCCATAGTGAAGAGGAGCAGGAACTGTTCACCGGTTCGGCCGTCACTCAGCCGCAACCCATAATCATGGATGATGGCATCAACATGCGTGAGCGTCCGGAAAAGCATGCCTGCCGCTGCCCGATTGTCTGACCCAAGCAGAGCCAGCGAAACGAGAAGTTTGCTGCGCACCACCTCATCCGTCATGTTGGCCAGAAGCGCCAGGTCGGCTGGATTGTTTGCTTTGATCTCTGCGTCTCTCAGAGAGTGGTAGTCCTTACGAGCCAAGTCCTCCAAGCAGGACCCAAGGAAGCGCAGCTCCACCGGTACACAGAGATCCAAGAGCCCGCACAGGAACTCAGCCCTCTGAGCTGAGCTCAAGCCCGAGAACCAGCGGTACACCCCTTCTCTCTTAAGGCAACACCTATTCTCCACCATTGTGAGTTTTTTTTTTTTTTGAAAGAAGCTCTGGGAGAACCGAAGCCACCAAACTCCAAACTCATTCATCAACCTTCACAAACTTCTCAGGTTCAAACTCACCATCTTGATACTGATACCGGTGGAGAGTAAGAGCACCGTTTCCTCCTCATCTTATGCACAAAGGGTCGCATTATTTTAGAAATTCCTGAAAGTGCAGTGCTGAAGTGGAAAGAAGACGGGATGAGAAGGAAGAAAGGAATCCGTTGCTGGAAGAATGTCCAGACTCGTTTCTCTCCACCATCTACCGAACCCTGCTCAGCTTTCAGCCAGGAGAACTCGGGAGAAGATCGCAGTCCTAGAGTTCAGCCAATGTTTTTCTCCAAAGCGTCCAGCCATTGAGGGACTCGAACCGATCAACAATCCCATTCAAGTCCACACACTGACTTCGCCCTTAAAGCTACACTGTAGGAGCAAAACAGGCCACAAATCTCACCCTGCAGTCCTTTCTCCGGATTTTAAATGGACTCCTGACCCTCATCCTCTTCTTTTCATATCCGAGTCCAAAACACTGGCACCAAACTCGGATTTTGGCTCGTTGGTTTTTAAATGTTCCGTCGGGAAGTCAAATAAAAGGCAGTAATATCTTTCTCCAAGTCCAGAACTCTCTCTCTCTCTCTCTCTCTCTCTCTCTCGCTCTCGAACGAACACACACACACACACACACACACACGCTCCGCCCTCTCTATTTCTATTAGTTACTCCGCCTGTCAGTAACAGTGAGCAACTCATCTAATTGGTTACAAACGCCCCTCGAGCAGCTGCTCAGCTTCCAATTGGGCCTGTAAAGCTTTTTTAAGTCAGGGATTAAAGTAACATTCATACCTCAAATATGAAATATAATACTTCAAATGCTTATACGTATTGAAAATATTCAAAGCTATACAAAACAAACAAGCATATAAGTAATAGTATCCTATGTACGTGTAACTAAATAAAAATTTACATGTTTATACATTCTACAGAAATCAAATAATACAATTAATATCACTGATGTTATTAATAAATAAGAGGTAATAAAGAGAAAAAGCCAAAAGGAGAAAAAGAAGAAGATACTCTGTAGCCCAAACTACAATATTGTCCAAAAGATATATATATATATATATATATATATATATATATATATATATATATATATATATATATATATATATATATATATATATATATATATATATATAAAACATTATTACATTAACATTATTATATATATAATATAAATATATATAAAATACCCGTGTATACCATACGCAATAATAGAAATACATAGTAGTAATTAAATTACAATTATAATCAAATTACAGTTTAATTTGGCTCATATCTAAAAAGAAAATAATAAAATAGTAGACAAATAAAACTTATTTATAGTGTTGTATATGGACATATTATAACATAGTATATAAATGTACTCTATTGATAAAAAATTAGTACTGTAGTTGTATTGTGTGTAAAATACAGTATAATAAATATCACATTTAATGTTTTAGAATGCATTTTAATTAATTGAATAACATATACAAAATAGTAAATAATGTATAGTTTAATATTTACATTATCAAACAAACCTAATATGAGTTATCTAATAAAAAATTATGTGTGTGTGTGTGTGTGTGTGTGTGTGCGTATGTGTGTGTGTGTGTGTGTGTTATTGTACAGTACGTTTTCATCGTTACCCTTTTTATCCCACAAGATGGCGATGTTTCATTAAAACAATCTGTGTCCCGTATTTAACTGAACTTTGTGTCTATGAGCGTTAGGAACTCGCCTAGTTTCAATAATCGTTTAAAACATGATTTAATCATAGAAGATATTTAAACACCATTTGAAAATTCAAAATTATGTAAAATTAGTTATAACTCACAATATTAAAATTTTTGTGAAAATTATATTTTAACTTAAATAAATACATATGTGTAGCTACCAGTACACATTCATTTACACACATGCAAACATTAGACACATTCAAAGATCCACTCCAATATATTTTGTCAAATTATTGAAGAGAACTGAGAGTTCCAGTTAAATAGCATATCTCTAATTAAAATTGTGCATTCAATTCATTAGTAAAGTAAAATCAGATTCGTTATGCAGTGGCTGGCACATCATTCTCACATCAACTGTTGGGGGTCTTTATAGGGAGGTTACATGTTACATGTGCTTGCGTGGGTTTTGTCAGAGTACTCCGGTTTCTTCCCACAGTCCAAAGACGTGCACATTAGGTATACTGTACTGTAGTTGCTGTTCCAAATTGTGAGTGGGATGGTTGTGTGTGTTGGCCCTGGGATGGATTAGCGAGATGTTGAGTGTGTGCCTGTGTGTACTTCACCTTTGCCCAGTGTAAGCAGAGATGGGCTTCAACATTCCACTCAACTATACTATGTATAGTTATATATACTGTAGTTGTTCAGAAAATGAGAGTGAAATGATGAACGAGTGATCAGTTCCAGCATCTGAGCATCAGCTGCTCTCCAGTCCACTAGACGGCGCTGAAGACACTTTATATATGAAAAATAACCAAAGAAACTATGTCTTGTGGCATTTGTTGCTTTCTAAAACAAACATTTACCAATTTAATCGTCAATTACTGTACTATTTGGTAGGTTTGCATTCATTGCGTAATCACGACGAGCCCAAAGCCTGCACACAATAAAGAAGAAGAACGACCACAGAAGAAGACACTGTTTCCGGAAATAGAACCCGTAAAAGTCCATGTGGATGTTTTTCGGGACTAGTCATTATTAAAAACTTAATAATGGGTAAAAAGGGAAAGAAAGACAAGAAAGTAAAGGGGGCAGAAAAGACTGCGGCTAAAATGGAGAAAAAAGTATCAAAGAAATCGAAAAAAGAAGAGGTGGGTGTTTAATTAGCAAATGCTTCAAGATTATTTAGCTACATGTGTTGTTAGCCAGTTGGATAACATTAAGTTCTGCTGCATGTCTTAGAGTAATTACACAACAAAACTTATTTACATTAAAAAAAAAAAACTAAATGTAAATTTTATTCAGTTCAATTAAATATTTATTAACGGAGTAAATACAAATCAAATATATTGACTTTGACACATTCAATGAAGGACGATAAAAATAAAACCATGCATTTTATTATTCATAAAAAGCGCTAAAATACAAAGTAAAATCTTAAAGAAACGTTAAGTAACCGTTTGTTGTTAGACTTAAAAGTGCACTGAGAGGGTTCAGACGTACAGTACCCCAAGGTAGTGCAAACTCTGCATGGGTTATCATGGCAGATGATACTGCGCCCCCTTGTGGTCTATTCCGCAGTGTTTGTTTGGTTTTTTTTTGGGGGGGGGGGGGTATTGTTGTTTTTTTGTTTTTTTTTTATCTCTGCAGCTAACTGGGATATCAAAGGCCATGTCTCTCACTGTCTATGGGGTGAGGTATGTAAAAGAACCATTGCTGACTTTCGGAAAGAGTAGCTGCAAAGTCGTCAGCGTGTTTCTGTCCCTTGCTAAAGGGTTGTCAGGAAGGGCATCCAATGTAAAAACCTATGCCAAATAAAACGTGTGAATCATTCTCTGTTGGCGACCCCTGATAAAGGGAAAAAAGCCGAAAGGAAATCTCATCTCTCTCTCTCTCTCTGTGTCTCTGTCTCTGTCTGTCTGTCTGTCTGTCTGTCTGTTTGTTTGTGTTTCTGGTGCATTTTGGATGATTTCTACTTCCTTGCATTGTAGCACAATGTTAATAACTTCTCAGGGAAAGCCTCCTGGATCTGGCTCATGCCTGAAATTTAGTGAGTCCTTAGTCAGTTCTTCACTGGCCCAAGACCCAGGTTCAATTAAAAGTTCATGGCGATCCGCCTTTAAGTTTTCACTGTATCCTGGTCCCAGACACTCTTTAACGGAAGTTTTTAAAATAAAGTTAAAGGTCTGTTTTGTTATTGTTTATTATATAACAAATCATTTTAAAATCTGTAATATTTTGGTGCTTATGGGCCAGAGGTAATAACTGAATTGTAATTTAAACTGCTTCCCAAAACAGAATAAATTATCAGTTTACTATAACGGTGGTCATGGTGTGTTTGTCAAAACATGGCCTGTCATTTAGTACTGATTTCCTCTTCGATAACAACACAAAACAGCCACTGGATCTTGTTTCTGTTCGTTATGACCATTGACATTTAACTGTAGTGTTCAAGACCAATGCACTTAGTTTCTCAGCCTATTGGGGTGACGGACAGACAGACTAACTGACTTGACAGTTAGATCCATTTGTAGCTTCTTCCCGTTGGTGCCACAAATTCGAAAGCACACAATTGTGCAGAATGTCTTTGTCTGCTATTTGGTTATACAGTCGGCCCCCAACTTACGAAATGAATCCGTTCCAGAGCCCTTTTCGTAATGTGGGGATTCCGTAAGTAGGGGTCACATCTTACATGTTAAACGCCTAATTCGTTCCAAGGCTCCAGTCTTTGGACTGGATAAACCCTTTAAAAATGATAAAAGTACACTAATTTTGTATGAAATATGTGTTAAAAGTAAAAGAAAATAATTTATTAAACCATTTAAACATTTAATTAACATATTAAACCATTTTATGAATATATTTATTAATTAAACAATTATTAGACATTTTTATTAACACACACATATACACAACACCCCCCCCTCTCTCACTCTCACACACACATAGACGCATTACAAGGAACATGTTTATTCTAGCATTGAGGGCCACGCCCACAAGACCTGTAATTCAAAGTGCATTCCCTGCTTGACCATTTACTGAATTAAAACAACTTAAAAAATCTAAACTAAAAACTAAAGCGTTATTCTCTCTCTCTCTCTCTCTCTCTCTCTCTCTCTCTCTCTCTCTCTCTCTCTGCTGTCTCTCACGCACACGTGAATTCAAAGTGCTTTCCCTGCTTGACAAACTCAACTTTAATTTGATTCCTTGAGGGATCGGAATTCCAGATGAGCTCAAATGCACCCACATTTATTAAACATTTACTGAATTAAAACAACTTAAAAAACTAAAAACTAAAGCGTTATTCCTACGCTCTCTCTCTCTCTCTCTCTCTCTCTCTCTTTCATGCGTCCTGCGGGCCACGCCCACAAGACGTGAATTCAAAGCGCATTCCCTGCTTGACAAACTCAACTTTGATTTGTTGAGGGATTGGAATTCCAGATGAGCTCAAATGCACCAACGTTTATTAAACATTTACTGAATTAAAACAACTTAAAAAACTAAACTAAAGAGTCCTTCTGTCTCTATCTGGGAGGCCAGCGGGGTGGGATGTTGAGACAGCCAATGAGAGAGCGACTCTTGTGTCGTTTGAATTTTGAATTTCGAATTTCTTTTCGTAAGAGGGGGTTGTTTCGTATCTCGGGGACGGAAATTCAGGAAAATATTTTTCGTAATCCGGGGATTTCGTACATAGGGGTCTTCGTAATTTGAGGGCTAATTGTAATGCTCTTTAAATATAAATAAGAAGCTTAAACCTGTTAAAGTCTGACTGTCCCTCTTTGCACAGAATAAATACCAGGAAGACATGCCTTGCTAAGGTTGGAGTGAAAGAATGTGAGTTGCTTGCACAGAAGCACTGACCTCAACTGCACTAAACATGTTTGGAAAGAACTTGAATACCAACTCTTTCCGCTGTTCTTGCATGACATCAGTACCTGACCATTATAATGCTATTGTGGATGAATGATCACAAATCCCCAAAGCTACACCCCAAAATCTAGTGGATAGCCTTCCCAGAAGAGAGAAATCTATTAGCACATCAGTGAGGAATGGAACCTATGATCAAGAAACACGTATGAGTGTTCTGTGTCCAAAAATGTTTGTCCCGATAGGGAAAATAAATTAAAAAGTAAATAAGTAAACAAATATATTTTTACATTCTAAAAAAAAATAAGCATATATTTTTTAATTATGCATTTTTCAAAAGTTTACCTTGTACATATTTCAAGAATTTCTTCCTGATACTCAATCTCTCATTTTAACTATAAATACACAGCATTTATTAAAATCTAAAATATCTTCATTTTTATGGTTAAATATGATTAATCTTTCTAAAGTGGCTGCTGATTGTGTAAGTTTAGAGTTTTTTAAGATAAATAATAAAAGTAGACTTCCACTTTGCCGTTTGTTTTGAATCAGGAGGATCTTGAGGCACTGATCGCCGAGTTTCAGCTACTGGATGCAAAGAAAACCCAGGCTGTGGAGAGCACATGTCCTCCTCCGTCCCCCAGGTGCACCTTCAATTAAATGAAAGTACATTTTTATGTAGAATGCATGTTTGTGGGAGTGATCCTTGGTCCTGTGTTCAGGTTGAACGCGTCTCTGAGCGCACATCCCGAAAAAGACGAGCTAATCCTTTTTGGTGGTGAATACTACAACGGGAAAAAGGTACAAGCGCAGGAGAACAGCACTTTCACTGAACATCAAATCATTTGTTTGTGGGATTTTTCTAGTATTTGGCAAAAGGAATCGTCACACAACACAAAAAAACAGACATGAAGAATATTTCTATTTGTATTGATGTAAGTATAATATATATTGATATAAGTAATTTATTTTCTTAGACCTACCTATATAATGACCTCTTCTTCTACAACATAAAGAAGAACTCATGGGTGAAATCAGACATCCCAAACCCTCCTCCACGTCGCTGTTCTCATCAGGTATCATCGCTAATGCCTTCTAACACTGATGGAAGGAGACTCCAGAGTTAAAATTTTATCTAATTTGTATTTTCCATGTGTGTGTGTGTAGACAGTCGTGGTGCCCCAGGCAGGGGGACAGTTGTGGGTGATGGGCGGTGAGTTTGCATCCCCAAATGGAGAACAGTTCTATCACTACAAGGATCTGTGGGTTCTTCACCTCAACACACACACCTGGGAACAGATCAAGTAAGAATGAGTAACACACAAACACCCCCCCACACACACACAGTGTAGCTGTAAACTTTGTGACTACAAACTATCTGTAAAAGTCCTAATTGAATAGATTTGTCTTGATGTGTCCATAAATACTCATTGCGGTGTTTGTGTTTGGTGTTCAGCGCTCCAGGCGCCCCCTCTGGCCGAAGCGGACATCGCATGGTGCTGTGTAAAAAGCAGCTGCTTGTTTTTGGAGGCTTCCATGAGAGTACAAGGTACAAAACCATGTTATTGTTTTTTAATATAGTTATATAATTACACATTAGAGTTTTAGTAATGAATAGATTATGTTAAAAATTAGCTTCCTGTAACACGGAGCATTCCAGATATCACTTCTTTCTATAATTCGAAATGTTAACATGTTTATCATAAATTTCTTTCTTTTCTAATAATGGAGTTACAAGAGCACTGGTCTCAAATAAAGGATGTTGATATCATATACACTTTTGTACATAATTCTAATTAATAATATATAATTATTGTGCAGCTGACTGGGTTATCAAAGGCCATGTCTCTCAATGTATGTGGTGTGAGGTATGTGAAAGAATCATTGCTGACTTTCGTCAAGAGTAGACTGCATAGCTGTCAGCGTATTTAGTATTCTGAACTGCGATGTCCTGGCCAGTCATGTCTCACTATCCGTGATGAGAGGCATTTAAAAGAACCATTGCTGATTTTAGTGGAGAGTAGACTGAATAGCCATGAGTTTCTGCACGGTAATGGCCTGGTGAGCTGTCCTGGGTGGACTCTGCCATCGCCCAGAGTCGGTTGGGATGGATGTTAGCCTTTCCGAGACCCTAATTAGGATTAAGGAGTTAAGAAAATTAATGGATGAATGAATGAATTAATATATATGTAGTTGTAATAAATATAAAGTAAATCATTAAATCAGGAAATAATACTAATATAAAATAGCAGTAGTGTTGTAATTGTTCATGAGTTTTTAATCCTCATACTGTAACACTGTGTAAATGTTAACACCTCTTTAGGGATTATATCTACTATAACGATGTTCACTCATTTAACTTGGACACATTTTCCTGGTCCCGATTGACCCCAGCTGGCTCTGGCCCCTCACCACGTTCTGCATGCCAGATGATGATCACACCTGACGCCACTGGTGTCATCATTTACGGAGGCTATTCCAAATTGGTATGTGTTTTGTTTTCTGTGTTTTTTTTTTTTTTTTTTTTTCTGGCTTAGTTAATGTTATTTTTAATGTAAGAAAATGTTTTCTTATTCTAACTGTAAGCGGTAAGTAGTCAAGTGTATCGTTCATACCGATGGTGCCTTTCAGTCCTGTTCAGATTGTAAGAATAATCAGTGTGATGTTGTGATGAAAATCTACATGATGGATAGAAAAACGATTGTGAATGTGGGCAACGAGGGGAAAATTTGAACAGGAAGTGAAGCATGTGTTCAAGCTCAACATTTTTCTGTCTCACCAGAGAGCCAAGAAGGACACGGATAAAGGGAGCATCCATTCTGACATGTTTATCCTGAAAAAAGAGGGAAAAGAAGCACAAGGTAACATTCACTATAATCCAGATTGAATAGGAGCAAGATAATTCGCTCATAATCCATTCTAACAGAGCCCCCATTGGCATGGAACATGTCTTCGATGGCTGCCTGAGTCAATGCCATGTCACCGATTTGATTCTGATTGTTTTGTATAACCCACACATGATTGGCTATATGTATAGCTTGTACAATAACAAACCTGAAAACAAACACGGACTGAAAGATTGAAGAGTCGTATTAAATGCAAAGGTTCATCAACATTTTGTGTACATGCTTAGTGCAAAAATACACCAGGTTCCTGCAAATAACTGAAAGAACTGACTCAGTGCGCTTTATGTGGTGTAAGGATGTCATTATTCTACATTTACTAAACACCCAGATTTTATAGGTTTTTATTTTGGATCTCAGACTGCAGGGGTGCATGCTGAGAGTCTGGACATTTAAAAACTGATATTGTTTTGATTGGTTCTCTATTTGATGCAATCAGTCTTTTGTGCTCATCGCCCCCAACATCCAACACACATATGCACAAACATGCAAACCTTGCGGCAACACTGAACTTGAACTCATTAAATGAATAATGAAACTAATAAGACAGGTGATGCAACTGAATACAAGTATACCTTCGGCTTAAGTCGTTTCGAATTAAGTCATTTTCGATTGTACGTCAGTTTTCAAAAAGTATAGAAAAATAAAAAATATAAAAAAAAGTTGAATAAATAAAGTTTAATAAAATATATCTTATTTGATATGGTCTGTGCTGGCTGGAGGTGTTAAGTCTCTCTTCATTCATTGCAACCATATTGAAAATTGCATTCATGAATAAAATACAGAACTAGGAATGGTTATTTTCTGTTTAGTCAAGACAAGTAAATTTGGCGTAGCCTAGGCTAGCATAGAGACAAGCTAATTCAACTTAAGTCGTCTCTCCTGGAACCAATTAACGATGTTTGGTGAGGTATACCTGTACTCGCTAGTCAAAGGAGTTGAACAGAAAACTCATCCCAAAAATGGCAATGCAGGGAAAATGAATGAATTTTCTTTTCAATGGAAAATGAAATGGTAGCCATCATGTCACATTCGAAATATATTTGCATCATTAGGTAATTTTTCCTTACCTCTGTGAAGTTAAAATGTGCTGAAGTCTATTTGATATTTTCAGATTACAGACATGCAACATAACTTCCACTCAAGAGTTATAGAACAGGTATAATTGACATCTTAAGCATTTGTAATGAGTATAAGTGGCCTGTGTGCTGGTGTGTAGAGAAGTGGTCGTGGGGTCGTGTGAACCCATCGGGTGTGAAGCTCCCTCCTCGCTCGGGTTTCTCTCTGGCTGTGGGGTCGGCAGGACGAGCGATTCTCTTTGGAGGAGTCTGTGATGAGGAAGATGAGGAGACACTGGAGGGAGATTTCTTTAACGACCTTTACCTGTATGACATCAACAAGAACCGCTGGTTCCCAGGACAACTCAAGGTACAAACTGTCTGCAGTGCTCTGCTCACTTGTTAAATTGTACCGTTACATTTATTTTTTACTTGGAATAAGCTGATCTCAGGCCACTCTCCAGGTGATTGATTACTGGATTTGTTCATAATGTGTGTGGATACAGGGGAATAGGTCAGAGAAGAAAAAGTGCCGGCGAGGAAAGAAAGCTGGCGATCAGGAAAATGAAATGAAGAAGGATGGAGGTGATGCAGTGGAACTACCAACAGAAATTGTAAGGGAGATTGTCACCGAGGACGGAACAGTGATGACCATAAAGCAGACAGTTCCCTCGGCTCAGGACAGTGAAGGAGATGAGGACGTCGATGAAGAAGAGGATGAAGAAGAAGGAGGTGCAGCTGCACCATTGCTGGAGCCATGCCCAAGGTCTAACGCTTTGGCAGCGGTAAAACATGGAAAACTATATTTATATGGAGGCATGTTCGAGGTCGGAGATCGTCAGTTCACTCTAAATGATCTGTACTGTCTCGATCTGCACAAGATGGAGCAGTGGGAGGTGCTGGTGGGGATGGATCCCAGTACGTAAACAAATATTTTTATCCTTTTTAATTTTTTTACATAGATGATGTGACATATAACAATTCTCACAGATATTTCTATTATACAGGATATAATATCAACCATAAACTGTCAGTGATGTCCTCAAGTTGCACTAAAAAAGTTAAATGTTGACATGCTCATTCGAGAGCCATGTTGGAGAATACAGTGGATCATCGGAATCCGAACGTTCTAGAGACCAAACAAACGGGAATCCGAACAAAAAACTAGTGACTTTTATCGTCCCGGAAACCGAATAAAAACCGAAAGTCGAACTTGAGAAACGCACGAGAAAAAACGAGACCGAGAGGGAACCGGAAGTCCGGAAGTTGTTGATATTATGTATGTTCTGGGGAAGTTCGGAAGTTGTTGATACTATGTAAGGTCTGTTTGGGCTTTTACACCCAAGCCTAGTGGCTCATCAGGTCGGTGCTTTATGTACCACCCTAATAAAGCTGTCGTGGGGAAGTCTGGAAGTTGTCGATACAGTACTAAAACTAGCACTAAAGCTATCTAATCACTAATGCCATATACTATCTCCAGCGACAAATACGATTTAGAGTACCGAACGGAAAACCCACAGATCGGCTTACAGGCATAACTGCCTAAACGAAGCTGAAGATGATGTCTTTAAGCTAAAGCTAAGCTAAAGCGCGAGCAGTGCTGTGACCACCTTTCACAATGAGTTTTGAAAAGGTTTTGAAAAGAAGGCAGAAACAAGCCACTTCAGAAATGTTCTTCAAGGAAGGAAAGTCATCCATGCAATGTGGTAGCAAGAGGAAAAACACCTTTGGCTGATTTGCCTGAAGCTGTTATTGAAAGGGGAACCTCTGCCTTCTCTCCCGCTCTGTCATGGAAGGGAAACAAGAGATTCTGAGCTGAGGGATCAAGAGGTACAGTGTTCTACCACCGGGAAGAGCACTGCTAGTCTTTGTAGCCTTTAATTAAATGGAAACGATTAAATGTTTGTGCGTGTTTAGCACTCCGTCCTGCGTGTTTGAGCCACGCCCCTCTCCAACATGCATTTCAACGCACAACTCTCTTCTGAGAGACCATAACACTAAAATAAAAATCACAGAAAAGTTAAAAGGCTCTCATAACACAAACCATAGCATAATGTAGTGTATTCAATAATTTTTTCACTTAATTTGAGAACCTATGGTATGAGTTACGGTACCGTTAACTTCTGTTCAAAAGATGACGGAACTGATTAAGACCATTTACATTATTTGTAATGGGAAAAGCGGATTGGGAATCTGAACAAATCGGAATGGATTAAGTTTGAGTATTGAGGCTCCACTGTATATAACTTTTATCAGGCATGAGATTTTTCCACTTTTTGGTAGAAATCCTCTTTTTCACCCCTAAATCAATTATTATAAACATAACATTGTAAAATATTAACAAATATATCAAATAATGTCTACATTAATTTCAAATAAATTCAATTCATGCAAAATAATTTTAAATAGATAAATTTTAATCAGATTTACTCATCAAATATCAAATACAGTATCAAATATAACCTTTAACATTCTCTATGATGCGATCTTTCTGCTTGTAAATGGTTCCGATGGTCGACGGATGGTCACTTTACATGAAACTGAGCCGAGTCACTTTACATGAAGCTTAAAACAGCCAATCAACGCTTACAATATGTGAGGTGCTTAACACTGAAAGTAGTTTACATTTTTGTGCTTGAGACAAAGCGCGGGTTATACGGACTTCCGGTCTTTCAAGTGAGCAAGGGCGCCATTGAATACTGGTTTAGTACTCAGCCTGCACTGATGTGAATCACCAGCAGAGCGGAGAGTTCTCTTCTGGATTTCATTCATTTTACAACTCTATTTGCATAAGTGGGTATGCATGGTATATTGCACCGATCCGAGAAGATGGTTAATTCATCTCTGTGTATGAGACTTGCACCCATGCTAGTAGGCTTAAGCTTCTGACCAACCATAGTTGCTTAGGGTTACAAAAGTCCGCAAAACAGTGTAAACACAAAGATCACAGAGATGATGTCTTAACCCAAGGGTAACACACTATATAACCGATGTATGTATAACTGAACCGTGAAGAAGGAGGGACATGTTCAGTCTGTCGTTTGTAAACAATGGATGCAGCGTCATTACGTCATTGCGTCATTACGTCAGTGTGTCAGCGTACTACGTAGGTACGTCTAAACTCAAAATTTGACAATTCGGGCAGCGTCTGTACTCAACCATCACTTGCTCACTTGAAAGATCGGAAATCCTGATAAGCTGTGCTTTCTCTCACAAGCTCCGAGTATCACTTGCGAGAAGCGCCTACTTTCGAGCCCATCACATTTACTGAAATCATCTCACTACTGTGCTATTGCAATTATCATTTTACTAGTGAGAGCAACACATGCGTGATTTCAAAAGTGTGTTTGCTTCATTCTTATCACTTATAGACTGATAGACTCTATATACTGTAGAATCATTTTGGTTTTTTCTTAACTTATTCATTCCAATACGAAAACGACTTACATGTGTATAATAAGTTATTGTATTTTATAAAAACAATTTCAGTAAGCAAAAAAGAGCAAGGTTAGACCATCAGAAGGAAAAGGAAGAGAAATCACAGCAGAGAGCTCAAAAGAACGAAAAAACAGCCAAGCTCCTGTCGCTTGCAAAGAAGATTAAGCTTAAAAAGTAAAACAACAAGAACGAGATTTGTACATAGTGTAAATATTGAACATAGAAGTTAGTGTAAATTAACTGTTTTTCTCAAAGACACAAATTTTAAAAGTGGTCCCTTCATCTTGAAAGTTTAGAAGGTAAGATGATTGAATTTTTGTAATAAATACATACAGTCATCCCTTGAATATCGCGGATAATGTAGACCAGATCTGGCTGCGATATTTGAAAAACCGCGAAGTAGGAACGCCCCGCCCCCATTTTTGCCATGTTGTCTCATTTCTATATGTTTTTGCGTCTATACAATATCAAGAAGTGTAAACGTTACACAGTTATATGCATATGTAAATACTGTAATGTATTAATATTTAAATAGAATTTATATATAAATACTCTAAGTACTGTACTCACCTCTGACAATAGCTCTTCTCCGCGGTGCAGGACATTCACAAACACTACAGTAAGATCACAAAAAAATCCCGCGAGAATGTGCGAGGCAACAGCGTCATGCTTCTAAGCCAATCAGCTTGCGAGATTGAGTTGAGTGGGCGGGAGGCAACAGCGTCACACGTCTAAGCCAATCACCTTGCGAGATTGAGTTGAGTGGGCAGTCCCTGCATGAACATGGGAGGAGGGGCACTTCAGTCTGTCGTTTGTAAACAATGGACGCAGCCTGCCTTGGGTCCCTGCCTTCCGCTTGCTTACATGTGAGTTTCAGCACGAATTTTGAATTTTTTATATGTATATATATATATATTATATATATTATTTTATTAAAATACCGCGATGTACCAAGACCACGATGCTCAAATCACGAAGTGGCAAGGGATGACTGTATAATCTATTGTATGCCTTTAAAAACACTGTATGAACATTTAACATAATATCCATGTGTGCTTTTTCTACATATATGTGATACAGCAATGCCATTCCTTTTTCAAGTACTCTAACCTTTCAAACCCTCTCCAAAAGTTATGAAATTTAATCTTTTGGAGAGATAATTATGATACATGTTAGATATTTCTAGGTTCCTTTTATTATTACTTTAATTGTTGTAGATATAATTAAGTTTGAGCACTGAAATTGTGGAAGAGCACAAGAATAAAAAATACGCATGTAAAATATTTTATCAGTGGGTACTTACAATTCATAAGATATTTTGATGTGATTTATTCTAAAAAAGTGAATTATTCAATAACATAATAAATGTTCCAAAGCTTATTTTTAAATGTGTGTAATACCACCATTTAGTATTCCCTTTTTCAAATTTTTTTTGAAAACAGTACCCCCCTCCATTCAGCATTTTTTTTTTTATCCAAGGCCAACCTCACGCCTGCTTTTATACCTGGTGATTCCTCAGCTATTTCTGTGTTGTCATGGAGAGCTTCCCACAGTGGGTGCCATATTGCTTCTCAAGATCACTCTTTTATAAATTAGTTTAATATTAAGGATGAGCATGGGCCCTCCCATGGATCCAACACCCGTGGGAGGAGTTTTAGGGGTCGGGTGCAGTGTGAGTTGGGTGGCAGCCGAAGGCATGGGTTCTGTCGGACCCATCCTCGGCTATTTACTCTGACCCTCGGGACATGGAATGTCACCTCTCTGGCAAGGAAGGAGCCTGATCTGGTGCATTAGGTGGAGAGATACCGACTAGATATAGTCGGGCTCACCTCAACGCATAGCTTGGGCTCTGGAACCATCCATCTCGAGAGAGGATGGACCTTATTCTATTCTGGAGTTGCTCATGGGGAGAGGTGGCGAGCCGGTGTGAGTATCCTTGTTGCCCCCCGTCTCGGTGCCCAAATGTTGTGGTTCTCCCCAGTAGACGAAAGGGTAGCTTCCCTCCGTCTTCAGGTGGGGGGATGGGTCCTGACTGTTATTTGTGCTTATGCACCAAATGACAGTTCAGAGTACCCACCCTTTTTGGAGTCTTTAGGGGGGGTGTTGGAGAACGCTCCCTCAGGAGACTCACTCGTTGTCTTGGCAGACTTCAACGCCCATGTGGGCAACGATAGTGTGACCTGGAAGGGTGTGATCGGTAGGTACGGCCTCTACAGTCTGAACCCGAATGGTGTTTCGTTGTTAGACTTCTGTGCTTGTCACAGTTTGTCTATCACGAACACCATGTTCGAACATAAGTGTGCCCATAAGTGCACTTGGCACCAGGACACCCTAGGTCGCAGTTCGATGATTGACTTTGTAGTCGTGTCATCGGACTTGCGACCATATGTTCTGGACACTCGGGTGAAGAGAGGAGCTAAACTGTCTACCGATCACTACCTGGTGGTGAGTTGGCTTCGGTGGTGGGAGAGGCTGCCTTCCAGACCTGGCAGGCCCAAGCGTGTAATCAGGGTCTGCTGGGAACGTTTGGCGGAGTCCCCTGTCCGAGAGGCCTTTAACTCCCACCTCCGGCAGAGCTACAACCACGTTCCGGAGGAGGTGGGGGACATGGAATCCGAATGGGTCATGTCTCGTTCCTCCATTGGTGAGGCAGCAGCCCATAGCTGTGGCCGTAAGGTCATCGGTGCTTGTCGTGGCGGTAATCCCCGAACCTGGTGGTGGACACCTGCGGTGAATGGGGCCGTCCAGCTGAAGAAGGAGGCCTATCGGGTTTTGTTAGCCTGTGGGACTCCCGAGGCAGCAAACAGGTATCGGCAGACCAAACGTGCCGCAGCCAAGGCTGTCGCAGATGCAAAATCTTGGGCATGGGAGGAGTTCGGTAAGGGCCTGGAGAGTGATTATTGGTTGGCCTCAAAAAGGTTCTGGACCGCCATTCGACGCCTTAGGAGGGGGGAAGCATTTCTCCACAAACACTGTTTACAGTGGAGATGGGGAGCTGCTTACCTCGACGGGGGTTGTCGTCGAGAGGTGAAGGAAATACTTTGAGGACCTCCTCAATCCCACCAACATGCCCTCTGTGGAAGAGGAAGACCCTGGGGGTTTTGGTGGGGGTCCGCCCATCACTGGAGTGGAGGTTGTCAAAAAGCTCCTCGGTGGTTGAGCTCCGGGGTTGGACAAGATCCACCCAGAATATCTCAGGGTTCTGGATGCTGTAGGACTGTCTTGGTTGACACGTCTCTGCAACATTGCGTGGTCATCGGGGGATGTACGTCTGGATTGGCAAACTGGGGTGGTGATCCCGATTTTTAAGAAGGGGGACTGGAGGGTGTGTTCCAATTATCGTGGCATTACACTCCTCAGCCTACCTGGGAAAGTCTATGCAGGAGTACTAGAGAGGAGGATCCGACCGATAGTCGAACCTCGGATTCAGGAGGAACAGTGTGGCTTTTGTCCTGGCCGTAGCACTCTTGACCATCTCTATACGCTCCACAGGATTCTGGAGGGGGCATGGGAGTTTGCCCAATCCGTCCACATGTGCTTTGTGGATTTGGAGAAGGCTTTCGACTGTGTCCCTCGAACGATCTTGTGGGGCGTGCTCCGAGAGTACGGCGTTCCAGATTTGTTGCTACGAGCCATTCGGTCTATCATCGGAGCCAAAGTTTGGTCCGTATTGGTAACAACAGGTCGAATTCGTTTCCAGTGGGAGTTGGAGTCCGCCAAGGCTGTCCTTTGTCACCGATTCTGTTCATAGTTTTTATGGACAGAATTTCTAGGCGCAGTTGAGGGGTTCTGGTTTGGTGGCCATCGGATTTCATCTCTGCTTTTTGCGGATGATGTTGTCCTTTTGGCTTCATCAAGTCGGGACCTCCAGTTCTCATTGGAGCGATTTGCAGCCGAGTGCAAAGCAGCCGGGATGAGGATCCGTACCTCCAAGTCTGTGGCCATGGTTCTCAGTCGGACAAGGGTGGAATGCACCCTCTGGGTCGGGAATGAGGTCCTGCCCCAAGTGGAGGAGTTTAAGTATCTTGGGGTCTTGTTCACGAGTGAGGGAAGGATGGAGCGAGAGATCGACAGACAGATCTCTGCAGCCTCTGCTGTTAAGCGGTGCCTGTACCGGTCCGTCGTGGTGAAGAAGGAGCTGATTCAATTTACCAGTCGATCTACGTTCCAACCCTCACCTATGGTCACGAGCTTTGGGTAATGACTGAAAGAACAAGATCACGGATACAAGCGGCTGAAATGAACTTCCTTTGCCGGGTGGCGGGGTTCTCCCTTAGAGATAAGGTGAGAAGCTCTACCATCCGTGGAGAGCTCGGAGTAGATCCACTGCTCCTCCGCATTGAGAAGGGGCCAGTTGAAGTGGCTCGGGCATCTGGTCAGAATGCCTCCCAGACGCCTCCCTGGTGTGGTGTTTCGGGCATGTCCAACCGGGAAGAGATCCCGGGGTCGACCTAGAACACGCTGGCGGGACTATGTCTCTTGGCTTGTCTGGGACCGCCTCGGTCTCCCCCCCCCCCCCCCCCCCCCCCGGGGGGGAGAGTTGGAGGAGGTGGCTGGGGAGAGGGTCGTCTGGACCTCTTTGCTTAGGTTGCTGCCCCTCCGACCCGACCCCGGACTTTGCGGAAGAGAATGATGATGATGATGATGATTAAGGATGAGCAGATTGCTTTTGCATCTTCAAAAGTTTTCTTAATTGCAGAATTGCTACATCTGTACACAAGACGCCAGAAGAGTACTACTTCCTGGTTCAACTTGATACAACTAACTAGTTCTCCCCACCTCAATGTTTCCAAAATAGTGCTTAGTGCAGTCGAGGCATTATTCAAATAGTGGTAACAGTTGAAAATAGCTGAGGGAGCCATGAAGGATGACACACTAAGTCCCTTCATCAGACCAATCACAGTACATTCTACCTGCAAAAAGGAAGATTGTTATTCTTAAACTCCAATAAGTACCACCAACACCAACCACTCACTAATATTAAAGAAAATGATTATGGTACGAGTCTGTGTATCTGTCCAAGTACAAAAATATGAATAAAGTGGCACCTCAGATTACGAAATTAATCCATCCCGGAAGTGGTTTCGTAACCTGGACTTTTCGTAAGTTGAACCGCATTTTACATTTAAAACACGTGATTCGCTCCAAGGCCCCCAATACTACCTTTTAAAAATTATAAAAGCATACCTTCTAAGGTACTTACTATGTGTTGATCATGTCTTCTTAGCAGAGTTATAATCTTACAAATGTTTTTGCAAGGTTAAAAGCCTGAGCCAAAAAAATAAAGTTGCAATGAGCACATTCGAAAAAGTCATGAAACAAGCTGCTGCTCAAGGGAGCTGCGTCATCCCTCCTATCCAATGGGAGGCCAGCGGGATGGGATGTTGGGAGATTGCCAATGGGAGGCCAGTGGGGCGGGATGTTGGGAGATAGTCAATGGGAGAGCAACTCGTGTAATGTTTAATTTATTTTTTTTTTAATTGACCATGTCTTCTTAGCAGAGTTATAATCTTACAAATGTTTATGCAATGTTAAAAGTCTGAGCCAAAAAATAAAGTTGCAATGAGTACTACACTCGAAAAACTCATGAAACAGGCTGCTGCTCAAGGGAGCTGGGTCATCCGCCAGCGGGGCAGGATTTGGGGAGATATTCAATGGGAGAGCAACTCGTGCATTGTTTGAATGTTTGACTGGCACGTTTGAATGGCGCGTTTGGCGTGTTTCATAAGGAGAACTTGTTTCATATACAGAGACAAAAAATTTTGGAAAATGTTTTTCGTAACCTGGATTTTTCGTTTCCTGGGACTATCGTAAGGTGAGGTACCACTGTACATGTAAAATATGAATATTCTAAAATCAAACATTTATTTTAAACACCTATTTATACATAAATCATTAGTTACATTGAAACATCAAATAATCTGATATGCACTGATCACTGTACGTCATGCAGGACGTAATAGTGTATAATGCACATGTTAAATATGATCTAGCAAGATCATGTGTCATGTGAAGATGGATATTTTACTCATTTTTCTTTTCCAGTTTATTTTTCATTAAAATAGTGCAATATTTATTCACTCATTTCTTCATAGTCCTTTTCTGACAGTGAGAAACATAAAGGAATATTCAGAAGTTAATTTATTTAATAATGTTATGTACGAGATACTTAATGTAATGCTAGAATGAATATTTTGACTATTTACTTAATTTATTTATTTTTTGCTAAATTGCTGCCATTCCAGTAACTCAAGAGTGGCTAGAAGAATCAGAGTCTGACAATGATGGTGAGGATGATGGGGGCAAAACGGACATGGGTGAGGAGGAAGAGTGTTCTTCTTCTTCTGAGGAGGAGGAGGAGGAGGAAGAAAGCGAAGATGAAGGTGGTAAGATTTGAAAAAATGTTTGTCCCCCCGAGAAATATGCAAATTGACATTTCTTGGCTTAATTATCTTTAACTCGGGTTCATTATAAAATATCAAATGTTATTTCACCTCATTAGTCAACATTAAGTCTTGGTTTGTTAGCCAGTTGTCCTGGATAGCTAGCAAAATTTTAAAGTAGCATCTCTTCAAGACTCCATTTACACCGTCCCTTGCCCTCAGAGGTGATAACAAAGCCACATGCCTCCACATATAAATGCCCTGCCCTGCCATGCATGATCTTGTATGGTAGGTTTCTACAAGCAACAGGACATAGGAGCATTTGATCTGAATCACAGCATATTGTGAGACAGTGATTCATGGGAGTTTTTACAGGATTACGTAGGTTGCATAGCCGTCAGCGTGTTTCTGCCCCTTGCTAAGGGTTGTGTCAGGAAGGGCATCCAACGTAAAAACCTATGCCAAATCGAATATGCAATAATTAATGACTTTCAAAAGATGGAGGTAGACGATTCGCTGGAAAAAAGAGAACAGCCGAAAGGAAAAGAAAGAAAACAGTGGACACCAGCTAGTCTTGAGATTGCCAAACTTTTAAATGGTGAGCTCCATGATGAGGTAAACATGCTAGTAAAAGCACTAAATATCAACTGGAGTCTCCTCAGAATGCAGATAAACAACCAGATGAGTGAATATTGTGCTTTAAGATCACTTTTATATCCTCAATTGTATGTTGCAGAGGAAGAACATCCTGTGGTAAATCCTGGCGAGAGTGTGAGCGAGTATCAAAGCCGGACCAAGGCATACTGGCAGCATCTGGCTCGTTCCAATATGGGCCCTGAAGCGAAGGACAAGAAAGTCAACAAAGTGGGTCTCGCCATGGCCAAGGTTTTCTTCGAGGATCAAACATAGCAAACGATACATACAGTGATTGAAAGATAGAGAAAATGCAAATATATATATATGTGTGTGTGTGTGTATGTGTGTGTGTGTGTGTATATGTATGTGTGTATATATATATATGTATGTATGTATGTATATATATATATATATATATATATATATATATATATATATATATATATAGTGTGTGTGAATACACATTTGTTCATATTCATATCTGTGTACAGTGCATGCCAAAATATTACTTTTAATTGTGTGTGTGTGTGAAAGAGAGAGATGTTAGTTTGTATGAAAGTGCCTTTTCACTTACCCAGCATAATAAATAAACATGGCATAAAGTTTTATTTCTTGGAAACAAAAATGGTCCGTCCATGATGACTTTACAGTCTACATAGATTTTTTTACACTCTTGTTGTCCTGAGAAATTATTGCATATTCACATAATTTCTGTACAGTCTTGTGATTGTTGTTGCATACAAGAACAGAACCAAAAAAAGACGTAACACAGGTTGATAAGGGATGATAAGCCTGTGAACTGTGGTGGTTTTAAAAGGAAACATATGCCGTGTACGAGAGCAAATTTCTCAATTATCTCAAATATTTGATAATTTTTTGCATGCACTGAAGAAATCTACACCTGCAGAGATGAGACGTGGTTGTAAGTTAAGTGTAGCTCAACGCATAGATTAGTGCCGAGACCTGCATTAGAGCTGCAGAATGTCTACTAGAAATCACAGCTTCTCCCAATCAATGTCCTGACCTAATTCCTCATCTGGCTGAGCAGAACAGGGGACAGAGAAGGCCCGATGAATAATAAATGCAGTGCTGAGAGATAGATGAGGCTACTATGATGCAGCCAAACACTTGTGTCGGCTGCTCCCCATTACATACTCTCCCATCATGCACCAAGACACGTTTTAATTTCATAACTCTCCATAAAAAAACAAATCCGTTCATATTTATACGTTAAAAAGGAATTCTTTCTGTATTGTCGGCATCATATGAAGCACCAGTCATCAAAAAACTTCAGGTGTACATGCATGTTAAATAAAATTTGAATTTAAAACAAATCTCAAGTTAGTATAACTT
>CM045733.1:40900000-40912500 GCA_024760905.1 Plotosus lineatus
AAGAACAGAATAAGAGAAAGAGTAAAAGAAGTGAGCATGCTCAGGCAATCATTGGCCAACCGAAGGGTCGTGATGTGTCCATCCAGGAAGGTTGGAGGGTACAGAGGACATTTCAGCCACCACATGCTTTATTTTCATCTCCAAAAATCCCCCATACACATACAGTACATACACACACTGAGCATGTGGAGTGTGGACACAGGGACCGTTTTATACCAGATCATGTGACCAGTGTACTGCATACGGTTCAGTCTTTTTTTAACACACCCTCATTGACTTGTTGTCAAGCTTTGATAAGAAGTGTCTATAAGCATGTTAAACAATTTACAACACATAAATGTAGAACATATTTTGCTTATGCAACGTGCTATCAGCTAGCATACTCACATAAGACTACTATTCAACTGTTTGTAGTGTCTCCTGGCACTCAAATGTATTAAATAAAACAAAAAAAAATGAGTGTTTAGTAAAGCTAGTCATTATATAAGACGTTGCAGCCAGCATTACAGTAGGAAAAGGGTAACCGAGGATGTGAGAGGAATTTAAAAAGCTCGCGAACTAGGCGCTCTGCACTAAATCATTCATATGGGTAAGGCTCATGAATCCACACCACCCAGTTTCAGAAAAACTATGTTTTGCTAACTGGAGCTCAATACTTTTTATGTATAGTAGGTGTGTTCGTGTCCAAAAAGCAGTTATTCAATAACTATCAGTTTTCTGTGGGGGGTCGTTGAATAAAGGAATGTCAGAAGTGACTTTTTCGTCCTGTCATTTACATCACAGTATGTGTGGTGTAAATGACACACATTGAAAATTCAAGAAATACTGTATTCAATTGGGCTTGTAATAATGACAAGATACCTGGTAGAATGAAATATAATGTTTTTATTTCATGTATACAATGTGGGGAACAGGATAAAACAAGCAAATTTGATGTGAGAATGTGCTACTCAGGACAACGTCAACAGCGTAAATCACATTAAACTGTACGCTGCTAATCTTGTGAGATGGGGGTTCACCAGCCTGAACCATATTCCCAGACCCTTATTTTGGATTGCTTTCTTTAACACGACACTATTTTCTATTTAGATTGGATTTAAGAGCATTGTATATTATGCTATTTTTTTTTAAATGTGATGTGGATTACAGCATGTCAGAAGTGTGAATCACACAATATCATGAACAGTTTGTCAGCCCTGTAATCATAACATTGGCTGCACAAGATTAGAAAACCTGGTGTGTACGTACATAAAAGTATATGATTGGTCTAAATCAGGGGTGTCAAACTCATGCCACAAAGGGCATGCAGCACACCTGACTTGGCTCATTTAATTAACTGATTTGAGTCTTCAGGCAGTTGATTGGTCACTCTGTATGCTCTGTACCGAGACTAACCAATCAACTGCCTGAAGACTCAAATCACTTGATTAAATGAGCCAAGTCAAGGTGTGCTGCTGCTGCTTGGTTGAAGCAAAAAACCTGCAGCCACATGGCCCTTTGTGGCATGAGTTTGACACCCCTGGTCTAAATGCGCAAAACATGTCCTAACATGTAAAATGCCTATGGACAGTAAAAAAAAAAAAAAAAAAAAAAAAAAAAAAACCCTAAAAATGTGAGGTTTTGCATCTTAGACTGTTAGGGGAGAGATATTGATGACAGACCCATCCATAAAAGTGCAAATGCCTGAGTAGCTCTGGTCATGATCTTTCAAAAGAGACTATAATTGTCAAAATATTCTCATTATTAATGGACAGCCACTGGACACGTATTAATACCCTGGAGTAATTTTCATGGGCCACACCAATATGATAAATATCCTTTAAGGTTAGACTCATAGTTCAACATAATAATTCATCAACACAAACTTAGTTCACATAAATATTATTCATTGTAAGTTGAGGTAAAAGGGAGTGTCACAGCAGTGCGTACACTCTGGATATTTATTCTGGATTTTCTCACACTGGCATGACCGTATCATCGGCTCTCTTTAGTCCTGGTGGCAATAAATCAGCAAAAGAATTATTTGTGCAGTTTATTTTTCTGTGTGAAAGCAGCACTTTAAATGTATTTTTAAAAAAGTGAACAGTAAATATTTGATTTATCTGATGAACAGTAGATGATGAATTGGCAGTGTAGTCTTTTTTAAAGTGTTAGTTTATTTTTTATTAAAATAATTTGTAAATGAAAAGTAAAAATTTTGTTGATGTACAGCATTTGATTTGCTGGACAACAGAAGAAGAGATTTGTAAGAAAGTATAAAAAACGGTCACTTATTCTATTTCCATTACTTTCCATTGAAATATAAATACACCAAAAAAAAAAAAAAAAAAAAAAATCACACTTTAGGAAAGTAGAGCAGAAAAGTACTAGTACTCAGATTGGTTCCTTTCCTGAGGGTGTGTTAAAACCAGGACTTTTTGCAGGTTTGGTCTCTGGCTTTTTTTTCCCATTCTTTCCATCAGAATTTAACCACACTTTTTCCTTTTTGTAAATTGACTGTGGAAGAAAAAAAGAGAAAATGGGGGGAGGGAGAGGGAGAGAGAAACTCAGGTGGGAAATACAGGCCCATACACACATGCCATAAAAAGCTCACAGTTCAGTCTTTGCGTTCAGTGAGCTGGCTAGAAGAAGAACAAACAAATAAATAAATAAGAAAGATGTGTCTCTTCGAGTGTTTATTCCCATTTGGTTTGATGAGTTCATCTCTGATGTTTGAGTCTTTCTGCACAACAATAATTTTGTTTTATCATTATTTGTTTTTTTTTATTATTATTGGAAAGACGTCACTGCAGTGCTTTTCATATTGAAAAATTTCATATTGTTTGTCAGGGTTTGCAAAAAAATTAATAAAATTAAATAGCAACCATATACTGCTCCCAAAACTAGAAGAATTATATATATATATATATATATATATATATATATATATATATATATATATATATATATGCTCATTTGTCTCAGAAGTTAACTTTACAAAACCATACATTAGCATGCAAATTGGTCTCTTTAAAAAACAAGGCATTATTTTCCAGACATCTTGCAAATAGCTAAAAAATATTTTTTGTAAGTAATTTTTCAATAAATATTTCTTTTGAAAGCAGCAGTTTTGAAAAAAGAAAAAAAGGAAAAGAAGAATGTTAACAGTCTCTGACACCCTTGTTGACAAGAGCGGCCTCCTTGGGTGTGTGCGATGAAGTGGGTGCCGACGTTCTTCGTTAATTAATGGCACCCTGTTGGGATTTAATACCTTACAGGATATCACGTGTTAGCCCTCATCCAACATTCAGACGGTGTTTAAGCAATGAATCCTGTCAAGGAAACTCAAAAAAAGGATGGAATTTAATGAATGCAAGTCTGCTATGAAGAATGAGTTACATACATGTGGAACAAACATGAAATCTTGGATCTGGATGGAGACAGACATGAAGAGCTATGATAAGGCATCATGGATATGTCATTAATTTAGCATGAATAATGGTAAGAAAATAAAATACTTTTATGACAGTTCCAAAGAAAGGAATTCAATTAAGATTGTTTCGAACTATGAGCTGTCAATACAGGTTTTAAAGTGTAATCAAAATGCAGATGTGCCAATAAACAACAAACCAGTCACTTATCAGGTTATTTTCTGAATGGCTAAATCCTAAATAGTAGGCGCCCATCTCAGCTGACTCTGGGTGAGAGCAGAGTCCATCCTGGAAGGCTTGCCAGGCTATCGCAGTCAACCATCTGTTTGTTTGGTAAAAGAACAAAGCAAACCAAGTTGCCCCATGACCTCTACCAAACTTTCATCCACCATGTTGTCAGCAACAAGCAGTGTAACATGGAGCCTATTGGGCATTGTGAAGGGAAAGTAGTTACTATATATGGTCATTGGACTGCATTTTTTTATACAGAGGCATGCTTAACTTGTCCAACTGTAAGGAGGTCCTGGGACAGACAGAACTTGTTTGATGGATCGTATAGCGAATCTTGCCTCGGAACTTCTTGGGATCCTCCAGCAGAAGCTGGAGAGTGTCACTGTAAAGTGGGATGCATGGGTTACCCTCCTAGACCTGTTCCTTCCATGACTTGACCTCAAATAAGCAGAGGAAATTTGAGGGAAAATAAATACAAGCAGAGTAGCTTATGTATGTTTTATATTAAACATGAATATCGTTACAGATACAAACGGAGCCTTTTCATTCTCATCAATTTTACTTTTTTATAAATTGCTGAAAAAAATTCCAGGAGATGTAAACAATTTAAATTTTTTATACATTTATATAACATTTCCTGCATCTACAACAATACCTCATTCTTCGCAGGTACATTATTATAATCTCCATCACCTCCTTGTCTGTTCCTGTCAATAACGGTTGACTCTGTGCTGCCCTCTAGTGGATATATTACTAACCATCTCCACCAATGTAATAGCACGTATGTAAGTATGTGATATTGACAGTATCATCACTTTTACATGGACATATCTACTGTGTTTTCATATAAAATGGATCGTAAATGTTGTTTTAGAAGTTGACCTGTTCATAAGCAATCATAAACATCTATTTGGTACAGATGTGAACATGTCCATGTAAAAAAAACGACACTCTTCCCATTTGTTCTGGCATATCTTAATGCAATTCGATTTATCCTGTTTGATTGTTTTCTTTCGCCATGATGAAATAAGATAAAATTTATAAAATCATTATAGCATTAAAATTACTGTATATATTTCCTGAAATATCATTGTTGGAACTGTCATAAATTATTTGAAGCCCAAATTACACCCTCCTAACTACGCCCCATGGTCAGTTCTCATCCGATTATTGTATATAAACACATGGCCAATTTGAAACCAATCCTAATGTAAGTATTTGTTCTGTAGTGGTATAATTACGGAGAATATGTGGTTCTGGTTTGGGCCCATTCCTGTTTGTTTATGTGTATTTTTAAACCTGTCCTGATTCTGTAAGAGATGAGAAGAAGTGAAGTTCTATGATGGAGCCCATATGGAGTGATGATAAGATGGGATGGAGGGGCTGTGGGTACAAACACAAGACCATCTTCTGTCTGGCGACATCAACACAGCATTTCATTAGAGTAAAGTTCACCTGTGTGGTTGTACTGCGTCACACACACTCGTGCCAATGGAACCATCATTTATTTGAGTTCACGCACCAAAAAATTAAATAAATAAGATGAATAAATAGAAAGAATTAGTCAAAAATGCCAAAAAGCAGCCAGAAAAAAATTAATGAATAAATGTAAAAGATTAATGCTAAAATAAAACAACAAGCAAAGATAAACTAAATTCTATGGGAAAGTGAAGAGATAAAACCCTGAGCTCCACAAGTTGACTGTAAATTCATTTTTATGTTGCCTTTCTTCCGTGATTCACGTTTCATTTAATCAGATCAGATGGAGCAGAACACAAATAAACACTAACAACTGATTAATAAATAAGATAAATGAAAGGGAAATAATTAAATGACAAGAGTTTTAAATAAAAAAGTGAATAAAGAGAATGGCAACTCCAATGTTGAGCAAAATCACCATGACAACCAGAACTGAGCTGGAGCCCTGGAAGGACAGAGAGAGAGAGAGAGAGAGAGAGAGAGAGAGAGAGAGAGAGAGAGAGAGAAAGCAAGAGAAACATTAATACCTGTTTTATATCATAAGTGTTAATTAATGATCCTCTTGCAATTTTTCAACAATAATATCACACACACACACATACACACACACACTTGAAAACAAAATTTTTAATTTTGTGTTTTAGTTCTAATAAACACCAATGGGAGGGACATCCCTATGGGGTCAAATGCCAGATATTCTTTTTCCCATCATGATGGACATTTATTCCAAAATATAAACACACACACACACACACACACACACACACACACACACACACACACACAAACACAGTCACATAGATGTGTTATGGTGTTTCTTTGATCTTTATCTCACGTCCCTCAGCAGATAATTAGGATCGAAATGGAAAAGAGGGAGCATTGTGCTCACACTTCAAAGATGAGAAGCCGCATAACGTCCACATGTGATTTTTAAATTGATCTGATTCTGCAGCTGTGCTTATGGTTATACACACACACACACACACACACACACACACACACACACACACACTCATAAGGAACATGAGGAACGTATGAGGCATGAAATCAAGACGTAACGAGTGAAGCGTGTGTTTTTTAGACAGACAACAATGTGTGCACCAAACTAAAAACATACACACACGCTCTCTGTCTCTGTCACGGTTTAACACCAGTGTGAACATCACAACAAATCCGCATCACAATGAAAGCTACAAACCACTGATCCATAAATGTGTGTAATATGTCACACAAATCCAATAAACAACATTGACATCTGACTCAGTACTTTAGATTTTATCAGATTTTATTTACTTGCAGACATTGAGTGATTGATTTTATTGCTTTGCATGCATTTATCTTTTTCGTCTCAGTGTGCTTGTGTGTTAGGTAAACCAGATATACATTACTAGCCTGCATTCCTTGCTTCTCTGCGGCAATACTCTCTCTCTCTCTCTCTCTCTCTCTCCCTCTCTCTCTCTCTCTCTCTCTCTCAGTAGCTCATGCACACGATTCTATTGGTTAATATCAGAGCAATGCATAAGCTGCTCCCTAGCAACAGTTTGAAAGCAGCCAATGTGAGGCCTCTTTACACAGCTGCTGTTACCAAGGTGCACATGGCCAGTGCAGTGTGAGTTGTGTATGCACTGTAGTGTTTGTTTCATCCACTTGTTTTGAAAAAGTTGCTAGTAAATGTTCTCTTGGGTGTATTAGAAATTCTTAGACTGGAATCCCTGATCAACGTGGTGCAGTTGTTGACGGATGTTGCGTGGTAGTTGCTCTCATCATTTGTGGACTCCACAGATGAACACTCATAAACGTTACTGAGCCTAAGATTTCCCATGAATAGCAAGCTATGGCAAACCCATGAGAACTTTCCATGATTTATTCTATGATGAATTAAGAGCAACATTTCTGTTCTGCTAGAAATGGGTCGTGAAAGTGTGACAGCACCACCTGCAGCCCTGGCGCACTTGTACACAATGGTTAATACAAAATGCAAAAGAAAATATACAAGCTTCTGTCCTCCTTATAGAGTTAATGTATGCTCCTGACATGATTTAGCTGAATGTTGATGTGATGTTTGATCCATTCTTAGGTGAATCTGTAGCCTTAATGTGAACTTTATATTCTTTAAACATATTTTTAGAGAAAATTATTAGACTCGTGTCACTGTGATTGACATCAGAATGAGAGTCTTCCCCGCCCAGATATATTTACCTGGAAAATTTTTCCGTTGTTGAATTTTGTGTGTGTGTGTGTGCGTGCGTGTGTGTGTGTGCATGTGTGCATACGTGTTTGTGTGTGTACTCACCGAGATGGCTTTGAGCTGCGTGTGATTCTCGTTGTCGTGTTCTAGTGCAATGGGTGAGGATTTTTGCGGGGGTGAGAGCATGAGGTCCCTGCGCAAAGGACGAGCCTCCAGTTTCTCCCCCATGCAGAGACTGTCCAACTTTTGCACTGAGTCCCCACTGGACCGTGTCATGTCCACCCTGTCTCTCTCCTTCTCTCTGTCCCTATCTTTATCCCTATCTCTTTCTCGATCACGGGTTTTACCCCGGTTCTTTCCCCTGTGACGCTCCTCCCCTTTCCCATAGGGCTTTTGAGTGTTGGAGTCCATGGGCTGTAGTGGTTTCATCTCCATCTCATAGTTACTTAGCTTTTCTTCATCCTGCTCGAGCAGCCGTGTCTGTGCATGATGTGAAGTCCACTCTACCCACTTCTCCCGTGATGATGTCTTGTGATTGGACGGGCCATGCTCCCTCGATGACATTTTGTGATTAGACGAGATGTGCCGGTGACCATTGGTGTTAGCTGCTTGCAGGTATTCCTCACCTAATCCACTTCCTCCACTTGGCCTTCCATGACTCCGGCCTTCCACCAGAACTTGAATTTCAGAGGCTCCACTCTTCTCATCATCCACAGCACTCTGTCGCAAGAAGCGGGCGTTTTTGGAACGGGCCCGAGGTTTGGAGGTGGGACTTGGACCCGGGCTGGCATCGGGAGTGAGTTCTGGAGGAGTTGAGCCCTTCATATAGAGCTCAGTGCTGTCTGGCGTCTCACTTGACATCATCTCCACATCATTGTCGCTTGAGGGCTGTGGCTTTGGCCTCTCACACTTCACTCCTGCACACAGACACACACAAGCGTACACAAGCATGCACATACTCACTTTCTGTTTTGTTTTATTAGCAATTATTTTTTTCAAATTCCCATCTATTGAAGATTTTATTATAATATAATAAGATGTCAAAGTCCAAGGCAGGCTGTGGGGTTGAGTGGGGTGGAGGACATGGCTTATACTTATTTCATATTTATTTAATTCAGCAAATCCTGTACACCAAAAAGTGTAGTAGGCTGTACAAAAATAACAAGACAGGAAATGATGGAGATTTCTTGTTCCATAAGTCCTTGACCCTGAGATGTGAGGATGGGATCAGGCAAAGCAATATAGTAAATATGACTTTAATACAGGAATATCTTTCCATTCATTCATTCATTCATTCATTCATTTTATGAACCGCTCAATCTTAATTAGGGTCGCGGGGAGACAGGCGCCCATCTCAGCTGATGCTGGGAGAGGGCAGAGTACACCCTGGACAGCTCACCAGGCCATCGCAGGGCAGAAATACGCTGACGGCTATGCAACCTACTCTTGATGAAAGTCAGCAATGGTTCTTTTACAGCCTCACACCATAGACAATGAGAGACATGGCCGGCCTTTGATAATCCAGTTAGCTGCACTGGGGGGATATTTTTCAAAGTATAAAATGAAATGTTTATTTAACTTAATTTATGAAATGAGTATCCAGTGCACGGGGGAGGACAAATCCTGTTTTTTAAGTATAGACAATAGAGTTTACCTTAGAGGGCAGTGATGTACAGCACTATTTCTGGCATGGGACAGGAACCTCTGATCGTGTATAAGGATGCATGAAAAATATTCTTTAAAATGTTTGTTGTGCATCGGTGCTAGTGTCTTAATACTGGTGTATCTATGTATGTGTGTGTGTGTGTGTGTGTGTGTTTACTTGATATGTGTGGACAGGTTAGAAAGGCCAATCCTGACCTCTCTACATTTTCATGTTGATCCTGCCATCACTTATTCCCCCCCCCCCCCCCCCCCCCCCCACACACACACACACACACACACACACACATACACAAAAACTGTTTTGTACTATTCACCACTGGAAAAAGGTTAACTGTAACCTGAGTGCATCTTAATATGTTACACTCTGAATAATAACAATAATAATAATAATAATAATAATAATAATAATAATAATAATAATAATAATAATAATAATAGTGATACTTATTATGTATAATTATTATTATTATTATACAGTACTTTTAAAATTAAGAGATTTATGGATGTGGTGAAGGAAGACATGAAGGTCGTTGGAGTCAGAAAAGAAGATGCGGAGGACAGGGTGAGGTGGAGGCGGATGATTTGCTGTGGCGACCCCTGAAGGGAGCAGCCGAAAGTAAAAGAAGAAGAAGAAGAAATACTTTTAAAATTGTTTTGATTATAATGATAATGATGTACACCTTATATATAGTATATAGTACACCCTAAACATCTCGCCAGTCCATTACGAGGCAGCACACCCTACCATTCGCACACACACCTTGGGCTAATTAAGAATATCCAATAAGCCTAATTTGCATGTCTTTAGATTGTCTGATGGAACCAGAGTACCTGAAGGAAGCCCATACAAATACTGAGAAAATATCCAAACACCTTCATTGAGGCTGGGACTTAAATCCAGGACCTTGTGTATAAAAGGCAGATGAGCTAACCACTATGCCACTGTGCTGCCTCAAGCTACTCTCTATTTACTCTCCATTTGAAAAATATTTATTGTATAAAGTATTATTTTTAAAGATTGCATGCAAGTATTTATACTCTCATTATAGAAACAGTGGAAAACCTTCAACTCTTACATAGTACTGACACTGGTGACTCCTTCCAATAGCAACATTACATAAATATGTCCTGAGAAATGCTTACACGGAGCTTCCTCTGTCCATGTCCCTGTTAGTAAACTATAAAAGCAGTATACCAGGCACATACCAGTATAAACCTGCTCTACTGCTGGAGAATCAACTTCTGACCAGTCAGTATTCAGAATTCAGCAGTGCTGTAGTATAAACCACTTCACTTTTTAAACAGTATTTTATTTATTTCATATCTATCGATTTTAATTAGCATTACTGAGTCAATCCACCCACTGATGCTACATGTCTCCGCTCAGCTGTGATCTCACACCCTATTGAAGTGTAAACGGTGTTAGCTTGTGCTTTTTCATGTTTAATTTTTTCTCACCATTTCCTCGATGCTGAAATGAAGGTGAGAACTCTTTAGCTGCAATTCTGGCCAGTCTGCACTCCTCCTGCGCTTTCTGTGCCACTGTCATGGCTGCCTCTGCCTTCCCCCTCGCATGGGCTGTCCTGAGGGGTAGAAAACAACAACAATAACAACAACAACAACAACAACATAATAATAATAATAATAATAATAATAATAATAATAATAATAATAATAATAATAATAATAATAATAATAATAATAATAATAAAAAATCAGGGCAGGCAGTATGGCCTAGTGGTAAATGTACTGGATCACTGATCCGAAGGTTGGGGGTTCAAGCTCCACTCGCCACAGGTTGTCATCATAGGGCTTACATAATCATTAAAACCACACGAAAAACCACGAATTCACAATTTAAGCAATCACATTGAGGAAATGTGTGCAAAGGAGAAAAAAAGGTGTACACATCATCTGCAACCAATCAGCAAGAGGGAGAAACTAAAGCTCTCAGCCATTGGCTAAATTTGCTAATCCGCGAGTATGATAATTTAACTGTAACTAAAAATGTCAAAGCAGACAAAGTTAACTGGCTTTGTAAAAGATCACCAAACTGGCCAAAGTGATGCTGGACCAAGTAGCACTAATGTCAGAGATTATAAAGCTTATGAAAAGAATCGACATCCAATGATGACTTTTCAGGCAGGACCAATGACTATACCAACACTTTGAAAGTTTGAGTTAGCGCACTACTTTAATGTTATTTAAAGCTAACTATGTAGTACTAATACTGTAATAGTCCTGAGTACTATTTTACATTACAAACCCCAAAAAATATTGGTCAAATTAAAGAAAATATCACTTATTAAACATATTTTAATATGATCAGCAGAATAATAAATAAAGAGTTGTATATGATAGAGAATGGGTTTACATGTATGTTTCTTATTCAGTCGTAATAGCTATTTTACACCAAACATATAGACGGGTTAACAAGTGAATGAAAAAACAAAACAAACAGATTATCACATAAATAATCATTCCAGAAAAAAGTTGTGTCCAGTAAAATTCTTAGGGGTCCTGCTGATTTTTTTCTTCTGCCTGCCCCCCTGTCCAGTGGAAAATTTTCTTAATTTCGTGCCCTGATAAGAAAAAAAAAAAAAAAAAAAAAAAAAAAAATAATAATAATAATAATAATAACAATAATTATAATAATAATAATGTGATGGCCTAGCAAGCTGTCCAGGGTATACTCTGTCCTCACCCAGAGGCTGCTGAGAGGGGCACTCGCCTCCCTGCGACCCTAATTAAGATGAAGCGATTCAGAAAATGAATGAATGAATGATAATGCATTTTATTTACAGGCACATATCATAGCACACCAGAAAACCTATACTGCACAGTAACAGACAAATAATATGAAACAACATCAATAATGAAACATGTAATTGATAAAGTACAGCGAGCAATCATTATTGTGAAATAAGCTCTGATCGGGGATCAGGATCCTGATGAGTGATGCTCACTGCATGCTATCTCACTTATTATAATGCTACTTACAATATTAGTTAAAAAAAAAGATTTTATGCTTTGCAATAATGCAATCTGGACTGTTCCACTTAGCAACAGTGTGCTCTAAAAAAAAAAACCAAAAAAAAACCCAATGTTTTCTGAATACCATGATCAAACAATCAGTATTTAAATGAGCCATGTAAAACTTTAGATAAATAAATAAATACAGTTGTAAAGAATATCACCGTGGAGTGCAAAAGGCTTGATTTGCATGAAGTTAACATCACCTCAAGTAGTCTGAAGCTGTGTATTTTAAAGTGGGATTTACAAAAATAAGAGATATGTTTTGGAGTAGCGTTCCAAAGGTAACAAGCAACACCTCTGAAAATTCTAAACTCCATGGAAGTGAAGCAGGTAGGAGGTGTAACGAGACTGATGGAGGAGGAGGAGGAAGAGGAGAAGGAGGAGGAGGAGGAGGAAGAGAAGGATACAATGGTACAGGAAAGGGTGCTGATGTGAAAGAAATCAGAGAGCTACAGAGATGCAAAAGCGTAATGTTGAAATGGATGGGATTT
>CM045733.1:40917500-40957500 GCA_024760905.1 Plotosus lineatus
TGCTTGGGGGAAGATTTGCATAGTGGTTAACAATCTCATCAGTAAGAAAGTCCTGGGTTCAAGTCCTATGGTCGGCAAGGGTGTTTCTGTGTAAGATTTCCATGCTTTCCCCATTCTTTCATGGGTTCCCTTGGGATGAGCTGGTTTCTTCCCACATTCACAGACATGCACACTCTGCTAATTGGTTGCCTCTCTGTCAGGGTGTGGCCCAATGCATCATACAGGTAGAAGGGGGTAGTACTAAAATACTGCATGCTACCACAATGTTAAGCACTTGAGATTATTTTATTATGGTTTACAAATAACAAGGGGAATGAATTGACAATAAAAACATTATTAAAAGACAATAAAGAGAGAAATTATATGTGTAGCATCCAGTAGGTTCTATAACTAAACTCTGTAACATCTAAATCAGGGGTCACCAACCTTTTTGAAATTGACAGCTACTTTTTGAGTACCAATTAGTGCGAAGGGCTACCAGGTCGATACACACTTCTGAAATAACAAATTTGCTCAATTTACCTTTAATTATATGTTGTTATTATTAATAATTAATGACATTCATCTATGTGAAAATATTGATTTGATTAAAAAAAATAGCAAAAAATTTTCATGCAGCTCAATGGAGAGTGGCGCTATTCAGCCTGTTCTAAAAATAGCAGTGAATAGGCCTGCGGGCGACTCATGGTGTCCCTGCGGGCGACCTGGTTCCCGTGGGCACCATGTTGGTGACCACTGATCTAAACATTAAAGAGATTCCAATCACTTTGGAATTGTTCAATGGGTCTGTCAAAAAACAAGCAAGCACTAAAAGTGTGAATTTGCTATTTAATTTCACATTGGGGTTTTTAAGGAATTAAACTTACATAATGATATTTTGATCATTTAGGTTTCAGGACATAACCACAATTAGATAATTGCACTTACATAAAAATGACATTTCAGTGAAAACTTTAAAGTGTTCTCAATGTTCTATATGTCATGCAGACAAAAAAAAGCCAAATTTTCAAATCAAAAACATTTTCCTTGAAATTTGAAACTACAGGTATCCTTTTAAAAAGCAGCCTATCTATGAGGCATGTGGCACAAAATCTGTTGGTATGCTGCCAATCCAATGCTACCAATCCAGTTGTGGTACTGGAAAATAGCCATATTGGTGAGAAAGCTAGAATTTTTTTCTTTTCAATAAGGGAAAATCAGCATTCAAAAAGAACTGCATAAGTGCTTAACCTGACCTAAGATAAACTAATGAAATGCAAAGCCTTCAGATTAAAGAAACCAGAGCATCCCCAGGGTTATCACCATGTTCCATAGGTGATGCATGTCACGAGAGATGTTCTGTATGAGATGCTTGACCAATAATTTAATTGTTTGATATGTTTGATCACTTTTTAGGATACAAGCAGTGCAATTTGAGTATACTTTGGCTTTGAGTACAAACTGCATTACTTCACTGACGTGAAAATGGACCATGTCATGATAGACGACTGAATTTCCATGTCCAAATCATGTACCATCATAGAACAGACACACTGTCAAAACACTTTTTTAAACACGTGTGACGAAAAGGAAACAATTTAATATGCTGATGCACTAAAACAACTGGTTTTAAATTGGACATTTAAAATTGGGATGACTCTTTGAATATTCCTCTTGATAACCAACCAGTGGGCAGTGATAATCTTGTGGTAAGGTGCTGGGTTACTGATCCCAAGGTTTGGGATAAGCTCCACTCTCAACAGGTTGTCACTGCCCCCCCACACCAACCCCCATGATAAATTTGTCTCATTTTTGATGAATAGAGAACCAGTGAAGTGAGGTCTAGTTCACAAATATTACTCTGATAATAATTATGTAATAATTTTGAATAATTCAAATTTAATAAACCTTCACAGTGTCCATGAATAGTCTTCACATTAATAATCCCAGTGCATACTTCAAGTCTGACTTTACTTTATAATTCACTCTTAATTCAGAAAAAAACTTAAAAGTGGGCAAGGGGCTGGGACAGGAGGGTTTGAAGAGCATAAATATTTGTGAATGTTAAGTCCTGATTAGCATAATCAGCATGGATTCCTGGCTTCACACACTAGAGCTTAAATGAACGGCTAGGGGAGGTTCAATTAGTGTCCATTAATATTCATCCAACACACAGAACTATTCCTACTCACACCTAAAAAAGAAATTTTGTGATGTTGAGGTAAGCACTAAACGATCAAATCTAGATCAACTACAGTTTACAAGTTTCAGGACTGATGTGTTTCATTAAATTTTCTGTCTTCTTCAGGATGTCATCTTTTTTCTGGTAGCTCATACTCTGCATACAATGGCTTAGCTTTTTTCTTCTTTAGGATCCAACAGTTCTTTTTTAATATGTATAAAGACACCTCAAACTGCATTCTCTCTTTTAAAGCTAGCTGAAGGAAAGGGAAGAGAAAACAGAGAGCTTTCTGTGAATAGGTGACATTTTAATTAATATAAACAAAATATACAGGGTGACCCCAAAAACCCTCCAACAAAAATAAATGAAAATAGTTAATGATGATCTCATTATTTGCACATTAAATAAAAAATGTATTATCTTTCACTTTTTTATATTACTTTTGAAATATGTGGTTTTGTGGGTCATCATTATTTTCTGTAAACACTTAATCGTAATTAGGGTCGTGGGGAGGCTGGTGCCCATCCCAGCTGACTCTGGGCAAGGGCAGAGTACACCCTGGACAGCTCACCAGGCCATCGCAGGGTGGAAACATGCTGATGGCTTTGCAGCCTACTCTTGTTGAAAGTCAGCAATGGTTCTTTTACATGAACCTCTCACCATAGACAGTGAGCGAGATGGCCGGCCTTTGGTAACCCAGCTAGCTGCACAGAGGGGACAGTGACAACCTGTGGAGATTGGGGCTTGAACCCCCAACCTTAGGATCAGTGATCCCAGCACCTTTACCACCAGGCCACCACAAAATCCAGTGGTGCTCTTCTCAGAGGAATGCTCTTACATTATATCTAGTGGCCATGAACTGTCAAAACCTTATTTTATTTTCTCACTATCTATGCAGTTGTAAGCCAGTGGGGCAGTGGTGGTCTAGTGGTATAGGGTGCTGGATTGCTGATCCAAAGGTTGGGGGTTCGAGTCCCACTCTCCACAAGGTTGTCACTGTCCACCCCAGTGCAGCTAACTGGGTTATCAAAGGCTGGCCATGTCTCTCACTGTCTATGGTGAGAGGCATGTAAAAGAACCATTGCTGACTTTCGTCAAGAGTAGGCTGCAAAGTCGTCAGCGTGTTTCTGTCCCTTGCTAAAAGAGTTGTGACAGGAAGGGCACGTACGTAAAAACCTCTGCCAAATCAAACGTGCGAATCAGATGATTCGCTGTGGCGACTCCCGAGTAAAAGGGAAAAAGCCAAAAGGAAGACAGACTATGCAGTTGTAAGCCATATCTGAGGGTGAGTAGCAACAACCAAGAGGTTCTGTCACCCAAAAGCACATTCTGTCTTGGCAGATAAAACCCTGTCGAGTAGAATTGAGATTTCCTTTCGGCTGTTTCCCTTTATTGGGGGTCGCTACAGTCTGTAGTGTATACTAAATTGAGTTTTATATATATATATATATGAAATATGGGCAGTGGTGGCCTGGTGGTAGGGTGCTGACTTACTGATCCGAAGGTTGGGGATTCAAGACCCACTATCATCGACTTGTCACTAGTGTCCCCCCAGTGAAGTTAACTGGGTTATCAAAGGACAGCCATGTCTCTTACTTTCTGTGATGAGATGCATGTAAAAGGACCATTGCTGTTGTTTGTACAGAGGAGGCCACTGAGTTTCCGTCAGCATGTTTCTGCTCTGCAATGGCCTGGTGAGCTGTCCAAGGTGTATGCTGCCCTCATCCAGACTCTGCCAGCCTCCCCGTCACCTAATTAGGATTACGTGGTTCAGAAAAGGAATGAATATATGAAATATATAGCATATTATTAAAATTTTGGGGTTTCTTTCTAAAGAATACAAAGAACCCTCTATTCCTTCCCTGTTTCATTTTTGTGCCCTTTTCCAGACTGTTTTTAAATGCTTTAAAAGTATCTCAGCCATCTGTTGTTCTGGGACTTTTAACAGAGTTCACTACATTCTTCAAAGAACTTTGTTCAGAATCTGCTGAAAATGTCACATTCTCCCCAGTGTCCTTGCTGTAATATTCATGCTGTTTTGTAAACAGGTTTTGCCGAAAGCTGGAAAAGATGGAGGATCACCACACATATTCAGCGTTTACATCATGAAACACTATGTGCAGTATTTCATCCAAACAGGGCCTTCTTCTGTGGAATTAACCACCATCAGGGTCTCATTCACAACAAGACGTCATACTGTCAAATTTGTAATGATTTACTTTATGAAAAGAGTTTAGAGGACGTGTTAAAGAAACTTGATCAAATGTAAGGATTGATATCTGCTCAGATTTTCAATTAAAAGAAATAGATTTCATATATACAGGGATCCCTCACTTTCCGTGGTGAATTGGGACTGAGATCCCCCCGCAACCACTGAATTCCATGAAGTAGGCTCAACCCCCCCGACTGATGTATACATACATGTATATGTGTATAATATCAATAAATACATATTCAATGCTATAAATGCAATCTGCATCTCCATAAAACCCATGATGCTTTTTGTGTAACTTCGACCCATTGTTCGTCTCGGAGTTCTAACACGCATAAAGGACAGAGTTACTGTTGTTTCATGAGTTTTTCGAGTGTGCTCATTGCAACTTCATTTTTTGGCTCATGCTTTTAACCTTGCATAAACATTTGTACGATTATAACTCTGCTAAGAAGACATGGTCAACACAGGCACGCACACACACGCACGCATACACACACACACACACACACACACACACACACGTGCACACACTCACACACGCGTGTGATTCCCATTGAAAGTGATTCCCGGTGTGAATGAAAAGAAGAAGCGGGCTCATGGCATATGGTTGAGTGATATCGCAAAGGAATATGGCCAAACCCATCTACCATCAGTACGATATTTAAGCAGAAGGAGGCCTTAAAAGGTATACTTTTATAATTTAGAATTTTTAAAGGGTTTATGGGTAGTATTGGGGGCCTTGGAACGAATCAGGCCTTTTACATGTAAAATGCTACTCAACTTACGAAAAAATCAGGTTACAAAGCCACTTCTGGAACGGATTCATTTTGTAAGGGGAGGTACCACTGTATGTATGTATATATATATATATATATATATATATATATATATATATATATATATATATATATATATATATATATATATATATATATATATATATATATATATGTAGGAGATGGATCTGGGGATTTGGATCTGGAGAAAGCATATGACAGGGTGCCGAGAGAAGAACTGTGGTATTGCATGAGGAAGTCTGGAGTGGCAGAGAAGTATGTTAGAGTGGTGCAGGACATGTATGAGAGATGTAAGACAGTGGTGAGGTGTGCTGTCAGTGTGACAGAAGAGTTCAAGGTGGAGGTGGGACTGCATCAAGGGTCAGCTCTCAGCCCCTTCTTGTTTGCTATGGTGATGGACAGACTGACAGACGAGGTTAGACAAGATTCCCCATGGACTATGATGTTTGTAGATTACATTGTGATCTGTAGTGAGAGCAGAGAACAAGTGCAGGAAAATATAGAGAGGTGGAGGTATGCCCTGGAAAGGAGGGGAATGAAGATTAGCCTCAGTAAGACATAATACATGTGCATGAATGACAAGGACCCAAGAGGAACGGTGAGATTACAGGGAGCAGAGATAAGAAAGGTGGAGGATTTTAAGTACTTAGGCTCAACAATCCAGAGCAATGGAGAGTGTGGAAAAGAGGTCAAGAAGCGTGTGCAGGCAGGTTGGAATGGTTGGAGAAAAGTGTCCGGTGTGATGTGTGATAGGAGGGTATCGGCAAGAATGAAAGGAAAAGTGTACAAGACTGTGTTGAGGCCAACGATGTTGTATGGGTTAGAAACAGTGGCCCTGGGGAAAAGACAGGAGGCAGAGCTGGAGGTAGCAGAGATGAAAATGTTGAGGTTCTCTTTGGGAGTAACGAGGATGGATAGGATTAGGAATGAGCACATCAGAGGGACAGCACATGTAAGCCGTTTTGGAGACAAAGTCAGAGAGGCTAGATTAAGATGGTTTGGACATGTACAGAGGAGGGATAGTGAGTATATTGGTAATAGGATGCTGAGGCTGGAACTACCAGGTAAAAGGCCTAGAGGAAGACCAAAGAGACGATTCATGGATGTGGTGAAGGAGGACATGAAGGTCGTTGGTGTAAGAGAAGAAGATGCAAAGGATAGGGTGAGATGGAGGCAGATGATTCGCTGTGGCGACCCCTGAAGGGAAAAGCCGAAAGGAAAAGAAGAAGAAGATGTAGGAGATGGGCAACAGCCTCTACTGAGACTCTAATTAGGATTCAGCAGTTCAGAAAATGAATGAATGTATTAGCACCTGAAAGGTCAGGTGGCCTTAATCACTCACTGTTCTTACAAATTTGATCTTAAGTCTCAAACCTTTTCTTCATGTTCCTGAAACAGTCTGACTTCAACACCAAGAAAACAACAAAGCAAGTAGACTTGATCAAGTTTCTTGCTCAAACTCCAAAACATAGCAACGTTTTATTTTTGTACTGTATATCTAAAGCTGCAAGTTTTTCTAACTGGACTTTATTAAAAGTTACTTGGTCTCCCTACCTTTGTGAATTTTCAAACCTTTCAAAGAAAACTTTATGAAAGTCAAAGTGACTCTTGCGTCAAAAATAAATAATAAATAAAATAAAATAATAATGTATAAAAAGTAAAGCCTGCCATAAATTTGCCAGCCAGCCATGCCTGGGAGTTCATGGGAGCTACAGTGGTATGAAAAAGTATCTGAACCTTTTGGAATTTCTCACATTTCTGCATAAAATCACCATCAAATGTGATTTGATCTTTGTTAAAATCACACACATGAAAAAACAGTGTCTGCTTTAACTAAAACCACCCAAACATTTATAGGTTTTCATATTTTAATGAGGATAACATGCAAACAATGACCGACGGGGGAGGAAAAAGTAGCTGAACCCTTTGCCTAAGGAGACTTAAAGAGCAATTGAAACCAATTTTTACCAAACAATTTAAGTCAGGTGTGTGCCCAATCACTGTTGAGTGGCTTAAAGCTGCCCTGCCCACTATAAAACACACACCTGGTAAGAATTGTCTTGATGAGAAGCATTGTCTGATGTGCACCATGGCTCGCTCAAAAGAGCTGTCTGAAGAGCTGCGATCAAGAATTGTTGATTTGTATAAAGCTGGGAAAGGATACAAAACCATCTCTAAAAGTCTGGATGTTCATCAATCGACAGTCAGAGAAGTTGTCTACAAATGGAGAGTTTGGCACTATTGCTTCTCTCCCAAGGAGTGGCCGTCCACCAAATATGACGCCAAGAGTTCAGCGCAGAATACTCCGAGAGGTAAAAAAAACCCTAGAGTGTCTGCTAAAGCCTTACAGAAATCACTGGCACAGTCCAATATGTCTGTGCACACATCAACTATATGTAAAACTATGGCCAAGAATGGTGTTCATGGGAGGACTCCAAGGAGGAAGCCATGGCTGTCTCAAAAAACATTGTTGCTCATTTAATGTTCGCAAAAAGGCACTTGGACACTCCACAGAAGTTTTGGCAAAATATTTTGTGGACTGATGAAACCAAAGTTGAATTGTTTGGGAGGAACACACAATGTCATGTGTGGAGGAAAAATGTAACAGCTCACCAACATCAACACCTCATCCCCACTGTGAAGCATGGTGGAGAGTGCATCATGGTTTGGGGCTGTTTTGCTGCCTCGGGGCCTGGACAACTTGCAATCATTAATGGAAAAATGAATTCAAAAGTTTATCAGGATGTTTTGCAGGAAAACCTGAGGCCGTCTGTCAGACAGTTGAAGCTAAAAAGAGGATGGATGCTGCAACAAGACAATGATCCAAAGCACAGAAGTAAATCAACTTCAGACTGGTTTCAGAAGAACAAAATACACATTATGGAGTGGCCAAGTCAAAGTCCAGACTTGAACCCCATTAGATGAGATTACATTAATGAGAATTAATATTGTCATGCTCTCTTACTCACTCATTTCTCAAACCACTTTATCCTACTCTTAAGTTTAAGGCCACGGGTACAGTAATAACCTATCTCAGCCAACACTAGGTGAAGAATGGGTACACGCTGAACACCCCTGACACGCTGAACAGCTCAGCAGACCATCGCACACTGTTATACTGTTATACACTGTTATATAATGTAAAAATAAGCTTTAAACATTGTATTTTACATTTCCTATATCCCCTTGTAGTATATCATTCATTTATTCATTTTCTGAAGTACTTAATCATAATTAGGGTCACGGGGAGGCTGGCATCCATCTCACCCGACATTCGGCAAGGGCAGAGTTCACCCTGGACAGCTCACCAGGCCATGACAGGGCAGAAATACATGGCTATTCAGTCTCCTATTTACTAAAATTGCAATGGTTCTTTTACATGCCTCTCACCATACTCAATGCACCATACACAATGCACCATACACAATGCACCATACACCATACACATGACTGGTCTTTGATAACCCAGTTAGCTGCACTGGGGGACAACAGTGACATATATACTACAACCTTTTTTGTTTTAATCTTAGGCTCAGTGAATATTGCAAAATAGCCTACAGATACACAACGTATACATCAAACAAGTTACATAAACAGGAACCCTGCAGCAATGAACTGGATTGGTATATTATTCGCTCTTTCAGTGTGTGTGAGTTTCTGCCTCATGCTGTGTTCCTGGGACGGGTCTATAGATGTCTGAATGCCTAATCTTGGAGCATGGATATAATGGCAATAATACACATCATTTCCTGGTTCACTAATTTTCTATGCCGACCTGAAAGGGAAGAACAAAGAGAAACATCCATTCGTTTTGCGAGTAACAGTTGGGATGATAAACAGCTAATGCTTTATTCTGAGTGTTACACAGCGCTACTGCATGTGCATGTCTAAGTCGAGGTAAATTCCCATTCCTTTTTAGTAATATCTACTCCACACTTCTTCCCATCAAGGCACCACAGAAGGGTCCATCACATATACTGATTCGCTCAAGGGGATGTCTTTGGTAACTTTGTTTATAGTATATGAAGGATGTTGTGCAACTTGTAAAACTTGTTCAAAGTACATAATTAGATCATAATGACTAGTCAGAAACCTTAAGGGGTCTCTTTAGGGAGAACAGTGCTACTGTTCATGCCATCGTCAAATCAATTTGATGATAACTATGTAATGGTAAATCCTCAGAAGGTCTCAAGTTAGTTCCTGTTCTTTCTTATGTTATTGCAGCTATAAATGGTTAGTCCCTTCCAAGGCTCTTTTTTATGTTCAATTTTATAAGACAGAGAGAGTGAGAGATGTAGGAAGTATGAAAGTAACAGAAGAACAGAGGGAGAGTAAGAGAGTAAAGGGGTAGGAAAAAGGGGAAGAGATTGGGAGTGGTGCAGAAGGAAAGCGAAATAAGGAGAGAGAGAGAGAGAGAGAGAGAGAGAGAGAGAGAGAGAGAGAGAGAGAGAGAGAGAGAGAGAGAGAGAGAGAGAGAGAGACAGACAGACAGACAGACAGACAGACAGACAGAGGAAATAGGCAAGAGGGAAAAACAGCAAGCCAGAGATAGGGATACAGGAATCCCTCTTTCCGCAGTTAATTGGGACTGAGATCCCCATGCAACCATCAAAATCCATGAAGTAGGATCACCCCCCAACCCCCAATGTATACATACATGTATATGTGTATATAATATCAATAAGTACATATTCAATGCTATTAATGCTTATAATAACAAGTAACATTAAAAAATAACATATGGTGTAAATAAAATATAAATACACACATGCAAATGGAACTGCAGTAGAAGAAGACTACACACATACATACATGCACGAACACACATACGCGCAGATGCTACACACACAGATGAAACAATGTGAGTACAAACACTCCCCAGCTTACAAACGAGTTAAGTTCCGGACGGAGGTTAGATGAATTTGTTTGTAAGTCGTTACAGGGCATTCTTTAGAGGGGAAATCTTGTATAAGTAACCTATACAAGTTTGTACTGTATACAATCTCTCTCTCTCTCTCTCTCTCTCTCTCTTGCTCTCTCTCTCTCTTTCATTCCCAATAATCTATGTCCCGTGTTTAAACTCCTGGTTCCTCTCAAGCACAGCACAGGGGATCTGATCAGATTTACAGAGAGTTTCACTCTTATCCAGTTCATTATAATACTGGAGTCAATTTGTTTCTTCTTTGAACGTATCATTCTGCTTCTCTTCCCGGACCTCTGTGTCAGCCATGCCCCTTTGCCAGAGTCGAGTATTAAGTTTACCTCAGGATAATGTTAACCATATTTCATACTTATATTTATGATATATCTTTATATAGATTTTATTCCATTTCTATTTCTATTTGTTCTTCAATTTCATTTCACTTTCACTCAACAGCCATGTTCCTATCTCCGAATAGTTTTGATGGTGTTATGGTCTGTGCTTGCTGGCAGCGTGTTAACTCTCTCTCTCTCTCTCTCTCTCTCTCTCTATATATATATATATATATATATATATATATATATGTATATCCACACACTAGTGAGGCGAGGGGCATGGCTGTTACCTGCAGGCAATTCCAGATGAGCGCACCTGAAGTCACTCAGCAATCAGCGAACAATAAAGAGGAGTGGCATGCTCCCCTCCAACTTCAGAAGATTGTCCTTTCAATGTTATTCCATTCCCTATGATCTCTCTGACTCCTGGTATCCTGCTTTGTTTTTTGTTTTTTTTTGCATAATTGGCCTTGTTTTTGGGGCATTTTCCTTAACTTTCCCCCTATTCTTCCTTAATTTCCTTATTTTATAATTAGATGAATATTTATTTATTTACTTTTTTAAAAACCGTGATGCACTGAAGCCGCATTAATTGAAGCGTGAAGTAGTGAGGGATCTCTGTATATAAGGATATGGATTCAGAGATAATAAACTGACATTCATTAATTCATTCATTTTCTGACCCTAATTAGGGTTGCAGGTTCTCAGCTGACTCTGGGCGGGGTACATGCTGTACAGCTCGCCAGGCCATTGCAGATATATTGACATCATTGGCTATAATACAATCAACAGAGGAAATTAAAAATCCCACAAAACAAAAACATACAGTAGGAATTTTTTTGATATTAAAAAGGCATTGACACTGATGTGTTAATACATAAACTAGAGAAGTATGGTACCAGTGGAAATGTTTTAAATTTAAAGGAAAGTTATTTAGCTATGAAACTGAAGCTTGTGGTGTTCCTCGGGGGGTTAATGTTAGGGCCAAAATTATTTAGAACTATTTATTAAATATCCACAAACAGCATATGCACGATTTCAATGCTAATAGGATTAGTTTTGTTGGTAGATGATAAAAATACTGTATATTCTTTTCTGTGGAAAATGTACAGCAAGTATTACAGGTTATCACTGAAGAAATGAGCAAATTAAAGATGTAGTTTAATACAAATAAATTATTATTAAATTTGAGCAAACAAAAATAATGCAGTTTGGTAGTTAAATAGATGCGGTTGAAATTCAAAGAATTCATGAAAATACATTTATTGGGGTAATTATAGATGATAGAATCAACTGGAAATCACACATTAAATATATACAGGTTGAACGCTCAAGAGTCACTCCACATTCTATACTGTTTACTAGTTTTACCATATTTCAGTTATTGATTGGAAGTCTGGGGAAATAATTAGAAAAATTCTTTACATTCAGTATTATTTCTCCAGAAAAGAGCTATACAAATTATTCAAAATGATGGCTTCCATGATCACACATACTCATTATGCTTGAATTCAAAATTATTAAAATTCTCAGATTTTGTACAGTATCAAACAGTGCACATACGGCACAAAAGTCAAAATGAATATAGTCCCGAAACATTCAAAATCTATTCAGGAATGGAGGGGGGTGCAATTTGAGGAATGAATTCATTTTTAAATCTAATTGGGTATGCACAAAAATAAAATGTTTTTGTATATCAGTCATTGGCGTCAACTATGGAACAGAATGTGGACCTAACGCAATGTCCAAATATTAAAGAGCTTAAAATCATACATAAAGAAATAATTTTCACTAGTTACAGGGGTGGAGTTGGGGGGTTGGGTAATAAACAGGTGCTTTTAAGCTTATGGTTTACATTCTTTTACTTATTAATGTTATGGTCTGTGTTCTGGTGGACTTTGAATTTGGCGGCTCTGTTTCTAACAGTTTTCTTCCCAGCAGTGCAGGCTCCAGCTGAGGGATGTGGCTGACCTATTCGGGCTGATTGCAGCAGTGCACATGTGATTCCACTCCCCAATCTACCCCCTATAAAGACAAGCTGCACATTCACCTCGGTGCCAGAAGATTATCCCACATCACGCAGTCGATACTCTGTGTTATTCTCTCTGGCCCCTGGTTACAGCTATGCTCAACCAGTTTTCCGTGCCACAGTCACCAGTGTTTATTGTTTCTTATTTTTTTCTCCGTCACCCCCAGTGTTTGTGTTGTCTCCTGTCTTCAGTGTTGCCCTTGAGTAAATAAATTGTTCCAGTTACACTATAGTACACCATCTCCTGCATTTTTGGGTCCAACTAAAAGTTCAAACCTCATCAGAATCTTCTGGCCACATGGACCCAGTGGAGACCGAGCACCTCAAGCAGGCGTTGTCCAGCCAGGGACTCCTGTTGGGCCAACAGAACACTACCCTGAACCTGGTATTGGATAATCTGCAACGATTGGCCACCAGCGTGGCTCTGCCTGGCGAAAAGATGGGCACCATTGCCCCTCAGCTTGCCACCCGTACCCCTCCCACTGAGCTGCCACCTTCCACGTCGGTAGCAGCACCAGTCATGCTCGCCACGATCTGTGAGCCCCAAATCCCATACTAGCAAAGTATTCAGGTACGATAGGTACATGTACTCAGTTCCTCCATCAGTGCTACTCGTCTTCAGTCTACAGCGGCTTGCGTACGCCATGGCCCAAGCTAAGACTGCATTCATTATGAGCTTGCTCACCGATCAAGCCTCATCTTGGGAGTTAACGGTTGCAACCCATACACCAGATTTGTGCTCCCACTATGACCGATTCATACCCGAAATGAAAAGCTTTTGATCATCCAACCAAGGGGTGTGTGTGTGTGTGGGGGGGGGGCAGCCAGCTTTTACGCCTAAAACAAGGTTCACCACCAGTATCTGAATACGCTATATCTTTCCGGATACTAGCCATAGAAAGTGGCTGGAATGACTCTGCTCTTTGTGGAGTTTTTTTAAAAAGAGCTGACCGATAGGCTAAAAGTCTAGTCTAGTAGACGAGCTGGGATGAGATTTCTCTTGCTGCAAGATTGGTTGAGAGGGGATCACCACAAGCCCATGTAGCTTGGCTGTGCTAAGTTGACGCTGGAAGAAAGACAACAGTGACTGACCAATCGCCTCTGCATCTACTGCGTCGAGAAGGGACATTACCTTGCCCAGTGTTCAATGGTGCTGGGCTCGCCAGCAAGCAGGGGGGCGGTGGTGAGCCGAGCCTCCTGAACTCCCTGGAAACTCCTTCAGATTAAAGGCATGCTACACTCCGCACAACAAACTCTGCCAGTTTAAGTTTTCATTGACTCAGGTGCCGATGACAATTTTATTGACACGGAGATAATTAAGCTCCATCAGCTACCTGTGTACGAACTCAAAACTCCTAAAGAGGTGGTAGCCATAGACGGCCAACTCATTGATCACATTATGCACAAAACGGAGCCTGTCAAGCTCAGCCTACCGGGCAACCACCACGAATATTTGGAACTGTTCATCATTTCGGCCCATCTCACTCCCATGGCGTGGAAGAGGCCTTTGTTGCAAACCCATAATCCCCATATAGACTGGCCCATGCTCACAATACACAATTGGAGTGACAATTGCCACCAACACTGCCTACTGGCCACTGTTCCTCACTAAGTTTCCCAAACCCCTGTCACGCTGGAGAAGATCAATTTGACTCATGTCCCTAGAGAGTATCGTGACCTAAAAGAGGAATTCGGTAAGGATCGAGCCCTTTCGCTGCCACCGCACCTGCCATATGACTGCTTGTTTGAGTTGCTCCCCTGTTGTGCATTCCCTACTAAGAGACTAGACAGTGATCCCTCGCTATTTTGTCCTTCAGTTTCTGCGGCTTCAGTGCATCACGTGGTTTTCAAAAATATTAATTGAAAAATAAAAAATAAGGAAATTGAGGAAAAATAGGGGAAAAAAGGAAAATGCCGCAAAACAAGGCCAATTATGCAAAAAACAAAACAAAACAAAACAAAACAAAAAAACCCAAACAAACAAACAAAAAACCCCAACCCAAACTCCTCCAAGAAAACTACTTACATTTTTATGTGAGGTGCGTATCAGAGTGTGTGTGCACACATCTGTTTGTGTGCGCATCTGTATGTGTGTGTATTTATATTTTATTTACGTCTTACGCATTATTTCTAAATGTTTAATTGTTGTTATAAGCATTTATAGTGTTAAATATGTATTTATTTAAATTATATGCACATATACATGTATGTATACGTCAGTCGGGGGGGGGGGGTCGATCTTACTTCACGGAAATCCGCGGTTGCGGGGGGTCTTGGTCCCCATTAATCGCGAAAAGTGAGAATCTCTGTATAACCTCTCAAAACCTGAGTGGATACATTATAAACAGTCATTAACTGATAGGTACAGGGTAGGATTACATAAGATGATTCTTCTTCCTACTCCGTTTCGAATATGGTACACTTAGCAATTTAATTTTGTTCATTCATTTGCTTCACTTTTTTCAATGTTTATTATCATTATTTGTACAGTGGTGCCTCGATACTCGAACATAATTCGTTTCAGACAGCTGGTCGAATTCCGATTTGGTCAAATTCCGAAGCCACTTTTCCCATTACAAATAATGTAAATGGTCTTAATGCACTCCGTCATCTTTTGAACAGAAGTTAACAATACCGTAACTCATACCATAGGTCTGCAAATTAAGTGAAAAAAAAATTGAATACAGTACACTATGTTATGGTCTGTGTTGTGAGAGACTCTGGTTTTGGCATCTGTCTCTCTCTCTCTCTCTCTTGCTCTCTCTCTGTCTCTCTCTCTCTCTCTCTCTCTCTCTGTGTGTGCTGGAGAGGGGCATGGCTGTCACACGCGGGTGGAAAGCTAAAAACACACACACCTGATTCCACTTTATCACGGGCTATAAAGACAAGCAGAGCGCTCCTCCCGGTGCTAGAAGATTGTCCCTCTTCCCCGTGATCTCTCTGGCTCTCAGCTCCATGCTCGGCCAGAAACTGCTTTAGTTTGATTTCTGTTTTCTCCTCATCGCTAACAGTGACTACGATGTCCCTGTGCTCTAGTGCCTTCCATGTGAACATTAAAAGCTCATCAGTAAAGCTCATCCGTTTTCATCACACTCTGTCTCCTGCATTTTTGGGTCCGGCTGAATGTTCCTGGTGTCATAGAAGGGCTAGAAGATTCTTTTCTTTTCAAAACCTTATGAAAGTGGCTCATGACCTCATCGTTAAAGGTGTTCACAGTGACACATAGTATCAACAACTTCTGGCTAGTTTTATCGGGGTGATACATAGTATCAACAACTTCCGGACTTCCCCAGAACAGTGCTAGTTTTATCAGAGTGATACATAGTACCAACAACATCCGGACTTCCCCAGAACAGTGCTAGTTTTATCAGAGTGATACATAGTACCAACAACATCCAGACTTCTGGAAAGCATGCATTTCCCCTTCCTCTCGATCTCGTTTTTTCTCACACTTTTTTAGCGTTAAACTTCCGGATTTTTTGGTCGACTTCCAATTTGATCAACCTCTAAAGTGTTTGAGGACCGAGGTACCACTCTATATAACTATGATTACTTTCATTATTCACAGTATTGTTATTGTTATTATTATTATTATTGTTGTTGTCTTTTCTTTTCTTTAGTCATGTTATTTAATTTTCTATGTGGTTTATTTTGTCATTGTTTGTACAACCTTTAAGCTCTGTTTACTGATGACTATTTTTACATATTCAAAATGAACATTAATTAATTAATTCATTCATTCATAGAAGAGTGAGAGAGACAGAGGAAGAGAGAAAGTTAGGGATGGGGGATGTGGAGAGAAACAGGGGGAAAAGGACGGGGAATGAGAGAAACAGAAAGAGACTGAGAGAAAGGGGAGGAGAGAGGAAGTTGTAGAGAAAAGAGAGAGAAAGAGAGAGGGGAGGAGAGACAGAGAGAGAGAGAGGGACAGTAAAATGCTTGTTCTGGTTATATTTCAAGTGTCTCTCTGCAGGATATCACAGTACAGCAGCATATATTTATTTATTATGGTTTGAGCCATGTTTGATTATAGCCTCCTGAGACACCCAGTTATGATGAAAAAGGGATATACCTAGGAAAAATACCTCTGCTTCTTTCAGAATTGTATGTAAAGGAGATTTAAAGCATGTAATAAAATCAGCATGTTCGACGTGAATGGGACATGGAACACAGCTAAACAGTGATCAGATCAGTGGGTTAGCATGTATTTGTTCGCCTGAAAACCAGGTCAATGTAATTTGAAGGGTAAGTGGTGATCTAGATATAGCACATACATATCTCTGTACATTTAAACACACACACACACACACACACACACACACACACACACACACACACACACACACACACACTCACACACACAAACTCAACCGTCATTAACACCACACACTGGGAAATGATGCTGTGGTTAGTAGGTGTTGATTTATTTTCCTTACATAATTGTTTCTATAGTAACAGCTCATTCACAGAGACTTTGATATACAGTAGGCGATCTAGATGCAATGATCAAAAAATAACTGCAGATGTGGAAAAGTTTTCAGTGAGTAGATATTTATTTCTCTTGTATACCTTGGAAAATGTCTCCAGTACAAGAGCATATTTGTTGAATAACTTACAAATCAATAGCATCAACAAGAAATGCTTCACAATAGCCAAAAATAAATAAAAAAATATTTTTCATGATTCAACAGAATTTGGTTCACAAACATGTCTTTAAACACACACACGCTCATTTATTGTGTCGTTTGTTTGTGGAATTGGTGTATTTGTGTGTTTTTGTATTCTGTCGCAGTAGTTTATAGGATTTGTGAATGGATTTTCAGATTTCTCAATTGACTCAGAAGTGTAATTTCTCTGGTTCTGTGCTAGTCAGTCAGGTCGTGAGACAGATTTTCACCAGTGCCCTGATTACTCCAACTAATCACACAAGATGTACACTCAACTAATCACACAAGTACCAAGGATGTGAGGTGGAACTTGTCCGGACATAAAGTAGAGCACAGTGGAGCATTAAAGGAGGTGTATGTTAAACTTTAAAGTGTCTCTGAAGCTAAATTTAATCATAATTTAATCATATTATTTTTAAGTGAGATTGGAAATACTGATTCACCGAACGGCAATACAATAAGTCTCATTAGATTTTGTGTTGTAGGCTGCAGTTTACTGCATTTCTGGGCCAGAAATGAGTTCCACCCCCAGTTAGAACAGAATTGTGGTTAAACATGAAAAAATACAACATACAACAGCGCAGGTGTTTTGGATGTATTTGTGCCTGAGCAGCAGAGGGCAGTCCTGCTAACATTCAGTCTAACGTGATTAATAACTACTCCACCTGTCCACTCTCATCAAATGATGATGTATGATGTAATGACAATATTTCGGACTCACCTGGACAATGCAATCTCAGCTTTCTGCTTTGCAATATCAGCTGCCTTCTCTGCACCTTCAATGGCACGATCCACCTTCTCTCGGATCTTGCTAGCACGGAGCGGGATAAGATTCTTGCGTTTGCCGCTGACCAATGAGTTTTGCTTATATTTTCCCTCCTCCTTAGTGCCATCGGGAAAGGTAGTGCAGCCATAGCCATGGCGTTTGTTGCTTAACCACTCACCTTGGTAGCACAGACCGTCAGAGCGTCGGCTCACACCACAGCCAGCACGTTTATCATTCCTCCATTCACCCGCGTAAATCTCAGTGGCTGTAGCATCCACACCATCATCATCATTGACGTCATCATTGGCATTGGTGCTGGTGGGCAAGAGTTCACCCTCAGCCTCACCCAGGCTGATGGTGGAATTAACATCTGAGGCAGCAGAGCTCACAGTACTCATTGCTGCCTCACTCCGGAACGAGCTCTGTTTGCTGCGTTGGCTGGCCAGAGAGCTTTTCGACTCAGACTTGCGCAGACGCAAACCACTGAGCAGAGAGCGACGGAAGAAGAGGCCTTTCTTTTTTGCCTTCAGTAGCTCCGCCTCACTGTGAGCTGTCAGGACGAAGCCACCACGTGATGCTGCCGGGCTAATGCCGCCTCCTGTGCCTGGTGTACCTGCTGTGCCATTACTGTGCTCTGAGCGCAGAGAGTTTATGGAGGTGCGAAGCGGGGAGCGGATCACGGCCGCCATGCCGTATGGGACGCTCTGTCGAATGCCATAGCCATGCCGCATGCCACCCACCCACTGGCCCTGGTATGTACCTTCAGGAAGGAAAAAGTGTAATAGAAGACAGAAAAGACAAAAAAAGACAGAAATAGAATGAAGTCAGAAATTCATAATATTTTACTGGACACAAATATTAATGCAAAAAAATTTAAATGACAATTATAACCTGATGATAATAATTAAAAAAAAATTACAAAATAGAAAAATGTCATAATTTAAACCCAAATATTTCTACATGGGTACAATTTGTATTTTGACTTGTCATGAAATATTTTATTTTAGGTGTGTTTACACCGGTCGATTGTCATGCATTAGTGGTTAAATTAGAGGGTGTGCCTCCGGGCTCGCATAAATGAAATGTTCACACTTGATTTAATGCACCTGAAAACCTCTCACAGATTAATGTGCATTTAAATTCCATACGGATCTTTTATCCTGTGATTACTGCAGTAGGAAGCTGCTGTGACGATTGTAGTCTGACTGCCATCATTAATTGTGGAGTATGTTCAGATGACAGTGAGTATATTGATAGTAGGATTCTGAGGTTGAAAATACCAGGCAGAAGGCCTGAGGAAGACCAAAGAGAAGATTGATGGATGTGGTGAAGGAGGACATGAAGGTAGTTGGTGTAAGAGAAGAAGATGGAGAGGACAGAATGAGATGGAGGCAGATGATTCAGTGTGGCGACCCCTGAAAGGAACAGCCGGAAGGAAAAGAAGAAGTTGTTCAGATGACTGTGCTCAAGTATCATTTGTTTATGACCTTTAAAGTGAGTTATGTGGAAGCTACTGTGACGCGTCAATGTTTATTCCACAGGAAATTGTGTGTTTGTCTCTCCATAGTCCACGAGTGGGCAGCATGGTGGTGTAGTGGTTAGCACATCCACCTCATAACAGGAAGGCCTGGGTTTGATTCCCAGCCTGGGCGTTTCTGTGTGGAGTTTGCATGTTCTCCCTGTGCTTGTGTGGGTTTCCTTCGGTTACTCCGATTTCCTCCCACACTTCAAAAACATGTACAGTAGGTTAATTGGCTGTCCAAATCACCCCTAGGTGTGTGAGTGTGAATGGTTGTGAGTGTTGGCCCTGTGATGGCCTGGCGAGTTGTCCAGGGTGTACCCTAATTAGGATTAAGCGGTGAAGTGAGTGTTTGCTCACCTAGTACTAGTAAGTTATTAACAAGCCACTTACAAGTTCAACTTCATCTTCAAGTTAGGATTCACATTTGTTTATCCAAAGACTTCGAAGAGGAGAGTTTTTAAATCTGAATTTCTCACCGAATGACAAAGTAACTGAGAGTAGTATTGTTATGAGTAGTATTAGCGTAAAAAACACCACATTCAGGTAACATAATGTTACCTACCTACCTATGGTTATAGGCCGTACACTGTAAAAAATGTCATTAGATTTTACAGTCAAAAAAACGTAAATGATGACAGTAAAAATCTGTAAACTGTAAATAAGTTTAAAAACTTTTTTTTAACAGGGAATCACCATAAACAAGTTAATCAGGAAATTCATAAAATTCAAAATTCACAATAACCAAGGATATTTTTCCAGAAAATATAGAAGATTCTGAGTGGTCAATATTGCCACTTCGTAGTACTTTCTTGTAACAGCTACAGTCTCTAAGTGTTAATGTTCATACCAGTTGGACATTTTGCAGTAATACTTTATTCATTTTGATAAATCATTCAATGACTTAATGATCTGACCTTTTGTTAGTTTTAAGACTACATGATGTATTTTACGATGGCAAAAAAATTATTCTTGCAGTAAAATGTGAACTCAAATACTATTCTTAACTGTAGAATGAGTAATAGCAGTACAGTACTCATTTACAGTAATTGTAAAACATTTTAACAGTGAAATTCTTGCAACCACAGCTGCCAGTGTTTTACCATAAAAACAACAGTATGCTATGCATGAACAATTTATGTTATTTTAACATAAATTATAATTTCAGTTTATATTAAACTAGATCAACTATATGAATACTAATCAATTACAATTTATATTATTTTAATGTAAATATCCCACCAAAAGTAAAATTTGAGTCACACATGACATTATATGTTCCAGTTGGTACCACATGAAAGGGCAGTGAATGCATGTGTTTGCTCCACCAGTCATTAGTGGAATGTGGTGCACTTGGCTTACACTGCACAGGATTTGTTATGACTGAATGCAGAGCAGAATAATACCTAATACAGTGGTTCTTAACCTTGTTGTCAGTACTGAACCCCACCAGTTTCATATGCTTATTCACCGAACCATCCTTTATTGAAAAATAAAATATGATTTTTTTCAAATTCAGGACATAGGTATATGTTTTTACCTGGGCACCGAAACGAATCATGCAGTAACAGCACTGTATTCAAAGAACAAAACCAATACAATGCATGAACTCCCCCATCACAGCTACTTACATTTTTATTTGAGGTGTGTGTCTGAGTGCGTGCACGTGCATCTGTGTGTGCGCGTGCATGTGTCTGTATGTGTGTGTATTTGTTTTATTTACATCTTATGCATCATTTTTGAATGTTTAATAGTTATTATAAGCATTTATAGTATTGAATATGTATTTATTGATACTATATACACATATACATGTACGTATACATCAGTCAGCGGGGGTTGATCCTACTTCGCAAATCATGCAGATAGGACGCTGACTAGCATCACGTTCCGTTATATATATGTGAATCCATGTTGTACATATTTGTCTGACCACTTTCTTTTTTTGATCAACATAGTATGGATTAAAACATTAAGAAAGAAATCACACGACGTACCATCACAACAATCACAAGTCGACTACTGAACGCACTAAATTTCCTGCAGCACAGATTGGCCAAGCGATGTAGCATGATCACCTGCAGCTAATGATGGCCAAGCGGGGCGTGTCGTCATGAATATGAGTCGGGTGTGTGTCTTGACCTCCGCCGAACCCCTGAGACTGACTCACCGAACCCCTACGGTTCAATTGAACCCAGGTTAAGAACCACTGACCTAATACCTGTATGGTATCATTTGGTACACGGTATGGTGCATTTTATAAACTTGCATTTGTTTGAGGACAAAGTAGAACAATAGTACAATGCATATCCGTTTCACAGTCCCTTGTAGCAAACCAAGATGGCTGACTTCATAACAGAACAGAACATTGCAGAAAATTTGAGAAAAGGTATTGACTGAGATAGACTTAGCAATAGATTATCATTGTAGCTCCAAAAGTTAACTTCACCAAACACTATTATTATATTCACTTTCAAACTTTTTTAGACAGAAAAGCGATGCATGTCTCATTTTTCTCACAGCTTATATTTGGGAAAGAACTAAAGCACGTGGGTTTCCCTTGGACTCGGACACGAGTCGAGGAGTTGGGAGGCGTACATGATCGCTGATTCTGATGATTCATCCTTCGTAGGCTGGTACTCAGAACACAAATTAGGCAGAAGCAAAGGACTTTTTTATAGAGAGCCTGTTGTTGGATGTATTAAAGCTTTATTGTGAGACTGTAGTAATTACACACTCAGTGTTACTGTGTTTTTTAACAAATCCATAAACTGGGATCCTATATTTTCTCTAAAGTGCCATCAACTGTCATCTGCTTACAGTAACAGTCTTAGTACACAAACATACAGAAACATTCATGAAGTCATTTTACAGTGTTTCTTTCTTTCTTTCGGCTTTTTCCCTTTTTCAGGTGAATCATCTCATTTGCACATTTGATTTGGCATAGGTTTTTACGTCGGATGCCCTTACTGTCACAACCCTTTTCACAAGGGACAGAAACACGCTGGCGGCTTTAAGTTACTGATATTATGACTACAAGAAAACAACATTAAAAGTCTTTAAAAATTATTTTTTGACCCACATTTCAGCTATGTGTTCATTTCTTCTTTCTTTTGCTTTCGGATTTTTCCCTTTTTCATGGGTAGCCACAGTGAATCATCTGATTTGCATGTTTGATTTGGCATAGCATATTACGCCGGATGCCCTTCCTGCCACAACCCTTAAGGAAGGGCAGCAACACGCTGACGGCTATGCAGCCTACTCTTTACGAAAGTCAGCAATGGTTCTTTTACATGCCTCACACCATAGACAGTGAGAGACATGGCCCGCCTTTGATAACCCAATTAGCTGCACTGGGGAGACAGTGACAACCTTGTGGAGAGTGGGACTCGGACCCTCAACCTTAGGATCAATGATCCAGCACCCTTTATCACCAGGCCACCACTGCCCTTATGAAATGAAACTTAGTTTCATTTACAGTGGTACCTCACCTTACGAAAGACCCAACAAACGAAAAATCCAGGTTACGAAATGCATTTACCTAAAATTTCCATCTCTGGATACGAAAAAAATTCACATTACGAAATGCGCTATCTCAAAAAATTCAAACAATGCGCGAGTTGCTCTCCCACTGGCTTTCTCCCAACACCCCCCCTCCTGCTGGCCTCCCATTGGCTATCTCCCAACATCCCACCCCGCTGGCCTCTCATTGGCTATTATAGTGCTGCAGCTCCATAATATCTATGATGCAGTTCCCTCCCATTGGCTATTATGGAGCTGTATCTCCATAATACCCATGATGCTTTTCGTGTGCCTTTGACCCATTGTTCGTCACGGAGTTCACACACACGCACACACACACACACACACACACACACACACACACACACGTGTGTGATTCCCCGTAAAAGTGATTCCCGGTGCGAGTGAAAAGAAGAATCAGGCTCATGGCATGCGGTTCAGTGATATCCCAAATGAATATGGACAAAACTCATCTATCATCGATACGATATTGAAGCAGAAGAAGGCCTTAAAAGGGTATACTTTTATAATTTTTAAAGGGTTTAGGGATTAATATTGGGGGCCTTGGAACAAATCAGCCCTTTTACATGTAAAATGCTACTCAACTTAGGAAAAAATCAGGTTACGAAACCACTTCTGGAACGGGTTAATTTTGTAAGGTGAGGTACCAGTCTAATTTGTTTCTTCACCTGAAATTCAACAAACATAAAAAAAAAACTTATACGAAATTAGGTGATGAAGTTTTAAGTTTGACTTAATGTAATTCACAGAAAAACATCTGCATCATATGTGAACAGGAGATGTGTTGTATAAAATATTACACAGATGTCCTTCATTCCTCAAATTAGCTGCATTAGCAAGCAATTGTGGAGAAACACTTCAGGATAAACTGGTGTAGAAACATAACCAATGTCTGAGTAATAACACTTTATTGGTAATTTTATTTTTCCTGATGCCAAAGATATTATTATTAACTCTTATGTCTCACACAGTTGTTTGATACATGAGAACCATGGATGGAATTACTGTGACCATTAAATGATCATTCCAGAGGATTTTGGAGGGAGGCAGCCTGTTGCAAAATTATTCATGAAGGAAATGTGTATCAAAAATGTAAGCATTTGTAATGCATACATGACAGCTATCATGTTTACTGCCAGTAATAGTATGTGGCAGTCAATGTTCTGTCTACATTTTTACCTCTAAGGAAATCTATGTATCTGTCCAGGTACACCTGACACATACATTCATAATTTCAATGGTTGAATTAAACCAGCATTTGAACCATGGGAAAGTTCAACATTTTCAACAGACTTTCCATAAATGAAAGCCACTTGTTCCAGTTCTCAATTTAGCTCCCCAGCTCTCACATATTCTAAAACTCACAGAACACGTACAGGATAATTCCGATTGATTCCCGGATGGCTAAAACTTACCTATATTCATCAACCATGAGTTAAATATGGCTATGTGAGATCACCCTTTGACCATGTTATCATTAATTAAAACAAAATTATGCACATTTTATCTACAGTATGCCCTTGACTATTCGCGGTTTTGCACCCACGGGTTGAGTATTCGCTGACTGCCAAGCAACCGGCACGTGATTCAAATTCAGCCAATGGCTGTCCTCCTTTCTCCTGATTGGTTGAGCTGATGTCCCGCCCCTTTTTCCTCATTCGCGCACAAGTTGTCAATGAGCCTTTTTTTGTGTGTGTGTTTTAATTACCAGTTATCCTAGGGGCTGGAGCAGATCGCGGGGACGACTGCGTGCGACGTTGTTGTCACAGCTGAGGGTATGGGCCGTGTGCAGGCCTGGTCGATCGCCAGGAGACGGCCGGATGAGTGGAGGTGGCTGGTGGACGCAGCAAAGTGCCGTCCCGGCGCATGCCCTCATACCTGACCTGACCTGGGGAAGGGGCCAAACGACGACTCCGGTGCTTGGGATTGCAGGGGATGAAGGCCGTGTAGCCGGTTGGAGCAATCGCCTCATCGGGTGTACTCTCCTCGAGCCATGTTTAACAGAAACACAGTCCTGTAAATCCCTCTGTGCTGCAATCTGAGCATGAAGCTCGTCCATCTTGTTTCGCAGGGACTGAACATTTTCAAGTAGTATGGCCGGAAGTGCTAACCAAGCCTCTCAGAACTCCGCCTGGGCTTAGCCGGAAACCGCTAGCTAACAATTAGCATTGAGCTGCCATAGCATATAAGCTCAAGATAGAAGTTATTGCGTGCTAAGTTGCCCGAAGTTGAAGCTGCTCATAGCTGTAGTAGGGTCGGCCGATCATAGACGAGCATAGTGCAAAACATGAAAAAACAAATAAAACAAATTAAAATGAACAAAGAAACAATTTGACTCTGAGAACTCCGCGACGTTGCCCTCTAGGCAGCACCATCTTGAAGACGTCACTCCAAGACGTCACTCCAAGTTCAATGTAAAAGGACATGAAGTGTAATAAAGTTTATCCTTTTGGTATCATTTGTTAAACATGCTACAGAACATAAAATCTCACACACAAACATTCTCAGAATTAACTTAGGTACTGTAATGGAATAATAATTGAAAAAGACTTTAAAAAGAGTGCTTTACAACAGTATATGCTGTATAATGTTTATATTTTATCATCATTAAAAATAAAAGTAAAAATTGAAAAGTTTTTCTGAATCATTACTATATTTTACTACATTAATACTGTATTAATGAGTAAGACTGTCGATAGAATGTGTTTAAGAAGCATATTTTAACGCATGTAATAGATACATAGTATTATACTTCCGGCTGCTTATTCGCGCATGTGACGTGTTACATGGGGTTTTACTTCCGGGTACAGAACTAGCGGTTTATCTCGATTCGCAGGAAAGCTCGGAACCTAACCCCCGCAAATGTCGAGGGCCGACTGTATTTAGATTCCATCATCATCATCATCATCATCATCATCATCATCATCATCATCTTCCGCTTAGTCCAGGGTCGGGTCACGGGGGCAGCAACCTAAGCAAAGAGGTCCAGAGGTCCCTCTCCCGAGCCACTTCCTCCAACTCTCCCGGGGGACACACCGAGGCGGTCCCAGACAAGCCGAGAGACATAGTCCCTCCAGCGTGTTCTAGGTCGACCCTGGGGTCTCTTCCCGGTTGGACATGCTCGAAACACCACACCAGGGAGGCGTCCGGGGGGCATTCTGACCAGATGCCCGAGTCACCTCAACTGGCCCCTCTCAATGCGGAGGAGCAGCGGATCTACTCCGAGCTCTCCACGGATGGCGGAGATTCTCACCTTATCTCTAAGGGAGAACCCCGCTACCCGGCAAAGGAAGCTCATTTCAGCCGCTTGTATCCGTGATCTTGTTTTTCCGGTCATTACCCAAAGCTCGTGACCATAGGTGAGTGTTGGAACGTAGATCCACCGGTAAATTGAGAGCTTTGCCTTGCGGCTCAGCTCCTTCTTCACCACGACGGACCGGTACAGGCACCGCTTAACAGCAGAGGCTGTAGTGATCCGTCTGTCGATCTCTCGCTCCATCCTTCCCTCACTCCTAAACAAGACCCCAAGCTACTTAGACTCCTCCACTTGGGGCAGGACCTCATTCCCGACCTGGAGGGTGCATTCCACCATTGTCCGACTGAGAACCATGGCCTCGGACTTGGAGGTACTGATCTTCATCCCGGCTGCTTCGCACTCGGCTGCGAATCGCTCCAGTGAGAGCTGGAGGGCCTGACTTGATGAAGCCAAAAGGACAACATCATCCGCAAAAAGCAGAGACGATATCCGATGGCCACCAAACCAGAACCCCTCATCACCTCGACTGCGCCTAGAAATTCTGTCCATAAAAATTATGAACAGAATCGGTGACAAAGGACAGCCTTGGCGGACTCCAACTCCCACTGGAAACGAATCCGACCTGCTGTTACCAATATGGACAAACTCTGGCTCCGGTGATACAGTGACCGAATAGCTCGTAGCAATGGATCCGGAACGCCGTACTCTCAGAGCACGCCCCACAAGATCGTTCGAGGGACACGGTCGAAAGCCTTCTCCAAATCCACAAAGCACATGTGGACAGATTGGGCAAACTCCCATGCCCCCTCCAGAATCCTGTGGAGCGTATAGAGTTGGTCAAGAGTGCTGCGGCCAGGACGAAAACCCCATTGTTCCTCCTGAATCCGAGGTTCGACTATCGGTCGGATCCTCCTCTCTAGTACCCCTGCATAGACTTTCCCAGGTAGACTGAGGAGTGTAATTCCCCTATGATTGGAACACACCCTCCGGTCCCCCTTCTTAAAAATTGGGACCACCACCCCAGTTTGCCAATCCAGAGGTACAGCCCCTGATGACCACGCGATGTTGCAGAGACGTGTCAACCAAGACAGTCCTACAACATCCAGAGCCCTGAGATATTCCGGGCGGATCTCGTCCAACCCCGGAGCTCGACCACCGAGGAGCTTTTTGACAACCTCAGTAACCTCCACTCCAGGACCCTCACCCGAACCCCCAGGGTCTTCCTCCTCCACGGAGGGTGTGTTGGTGGGATTGAGGAGGTTCTCAAAGTATTCCCTCCACCTCTTGACAACATCCCCAGTCAAGGTGCGCAGCTCCCCACCTCCACTGTAAACAGTATTTGTGACGAACTGCTTCCCCCTCCTGAGGTGTCGGATGGTGGCCCAGAACCTTTTTGAGGCCAACCGATAATCACTCTCCAGGCCCTCACCGAACTCCTCCCACGCCCGAGATTTTGCATCTGCGACAGCCTCGGCTGCAGCACGTTTGGCCTGCCGGTACCAGTTTGCTGCCTCAGGAGTCCCACAGGCTAACAAAACCCGATAGGCCTCCTTCTTCAGCTGGACGGCCCCCTTCACTGCAGGTGTCCACCACCGGGTTCGGGGATTACTGCCACGACAAGCACCGATGACCTTACGGCCACAGCGATGGGCAGCTATTTAGATTCCGTTTCTGCATTATAGGATGTCCAGAAGACAAGCTCATTCTGCTTCTACATCAGGCTATAGCAATTCATTCTTTTTCCTTCCTCTTACCACTTTCTTTCTTAATGAACAACAAACCAATATTGATATATTTTGTAAACTTGGAACTATTTGAGGTCAACGTAGAACAATAATACAATGCACACCTTATTTCTTGCTTGTACAGATCTTCTTCTTTTCCTTTCGGCTGTTCCCTTCAGGAGTTGCCACAGCAAATGATCTGTCTCCATCTCACCCTATCCTCTGCATCTTCTACTCTTACTCTAATTACCTTCCTGTCCTCCTTCACCATATCCATAGATCTTCTCTTTGGTCTTCCTCTAGACCTTCTGCCTGGTAGTTCCAACCTCAGAATCCTACTACCAATATATTCACTATCCCTCCTCTGTACATGTCCAAACCATCTCAATCTAGCCTCTCTGACTTTGTCTCCAAAATGTCTTACATGTGCTGTCCCTCTGATGTACTCATTTCTGATCCTATCCATCCTCGTTACTCCCAAAGAGAACCTCAACATTTTCATCTCTGCTATCTCCAGCTCTGCTTCCTGTCATTTTCCCAGTGCCACTGTTTCTAAACCATACAACATCGCTGGCCTCATCACCGTCTTGTACACTTTTCCCTTCATTCTTGCCGATACTCTCCTATCACACATCACACCCAACACTTTCTCCATCGATTCCAACCTGCCTGCACACGCTTCTTCACCACTTTTCCACACTCTCCATTGCTCTGGATTGTTGAGCCAAAGTACTTAAAATCCTCCACCTTCTTTATCTCTGCTCCCTGTAACCTCACCATTCCTTTTGGGTCCTTCTCGTTCACACACATGTATTCTGCCTTACTGAGGCTAACCTTCATTCCCCTCCTTTCCAGGGCATACCTCCACCTCTCTAGATTTTCCTACACTTGTTCTCTGCTCTCACTACAGATCACAATGTCATCTGCAAACATCACAGTCCATGGAGATTCTTGTTTAACCTCATCTGTCAGCCCATCCATCACCATAGCAAACAAGAAGGGACTGCGAGCTGACCCTTGATGCAGTCCCACCTCCACCTTGAACTCTTCTGTCATACCGACGGCACACCTCACCACTGTCTTACATCTCTCATACATGTCCTGCACCACTCTAACATACTTCTCTGCCACTCCAGACTTCCTCATACAATACCACAGTTCCTCTCTCGGCACCCTGTCATATGCTTTCTCCAGATCCACAAAGGCACAATGCAGCTCCCTCTGACCTTATCTGTACTTCTCTATTATCATCCTCAAAGCAAACACTGCATCTGTGATGCTCTTTCTTGGCATGAAACCAAACTGTTGTTCATATATGTTGACCTCTGCCTTTAGTCGAGCTTCCACTATTCTTTCCTATAACCTCATCGTACGGCTCATCAACTTTATCCCTCTGTACTTGCCACAACTCCGCACCTTGTTCTTAAAAATGGGCACCAGCACACTTCTCCTCCATTCCGCCGGCATCTGCTCACTTTCTAAGACCTTGTTGAATATTCTTGTCAGAAAATCTACTGCTACCTCACCTAGACACTTCCATACCTCCACCAGTATGTCATCAGGACCAACTGCCTTTCCACTTTTCATCCTCTTCAATGCCCTGACCCTAATCCCCCCTCACTTCACCCTTACTAATCTTTGCTACTTCCTGGTCCTCAACGATCACCCCGTCTACTCTTTTTTCTCTCTCCCATTTTCCTCATTCATCAGCTCTTCAAAATACTCTTTCCATCTTCTCAGCACACTTCTGTCATCAGTCAATACATTTCCTTTTCTGTCCTTTATCACTCTAACTTGCTGCACATCCTTCCCATCTCTATTTCTCTGCTGTGCCAACCTGTATAAATCCTTTTCTCCCTTTTTACTGTCCAACCTATCATACAAGTCATCATACACCCTCTGTTTGGCCTTTGACACCGCTACCGTCGCCTGACGCTGTGTCTCCCTGTACTCCTGTTTACTCTCTTTAGTCCTCTCTATGTTCCACTTCTTAGCTAACCTCTTCCTTTGTACACACTCCTGCACTTCCTCATTCCACCACCAAGTCTGCTTATCTAATTTCCCTCCAGAGGACACACTAAGTACTCTCCTACCTGTCTCCCTGATCACATTGGCTGTAGTTGTCCAGTCATCTGGAAGCACTTCCTGACTACCCAAAGCCTGTTTCAACTGTTCCTCCTTGAAGACAATATGACACTCTTCCTTTTTTTCTGCTTTCACCACTTTGTATTCTGCTCTGCCTTTGCCTTTTTCACCTTCCTCACCATCAGTGTCATCCTGCTCACCAGCATCCTATGCTGCTTGGCAACACTCTCACCCGCTACTACTTTGCAGTCACCGACTTCCTTCAAATTACATCGCCTACACAAGATGAAGTCTAGGGACAGTGGTGGTCTAGTGATATAGGGTGCTGGATTGCTGATCCAAAGGTTGGGGGTTCGAGTCCCACTCTCCACTGAGTTGTCACTGTCCCCCCAGTACGGCTAACTGGGTTATCAAAGGCGGGCCATGTCTCTCACTGTCTATGGTGAGAAGCATGTAAAAGAACCATTGCTGACATTCGTAAAGAGTCGCTGCAAAGTCATCAGCGTGTTTCTGTCCCTTGCTAAAAAAGGGTTGTGACAGGAAGGGCCTCCGACGTAAAAACCTCTGCCAAATCAAACATGCAAATCAGATGATTCTCTGTGGCAAAAGGGGGAAAGCCGAAAGGAAGACAGACACAAGATGAAGGCTCCCTGTGTATTCCTACCTCCGCTTTTATAAGTCGCCCTATGCTCCTGTTTCTTCTGCAAAAAAGTGTTCACCACAGCCATTTCCATCCTTTTTGCAAACTCGATCAACATCTGTCCTTCTGTGTTCCTGTCCTGGATACCAAACATGCCCATCACTTCCTCGTCCCCTCTGTTGCCTGCACCAACATGTCCATTGAAGTCTGCATCAATGACCACTCTTTCACCTCTGGGGGTACTCTGCATCACTTCATCTAACACACTCCAGTATCTGCCCTTCTCTTCTAGCTTACATCATGCCTGTGGGGCATAAGCACTAACAACATTGAACATCACGCCTTCAATTTCTAACTTGAGACTCATCACTCTGTCTGACACTCTTTACACTTCTAGAACATTCCTGACCAACCCCACCTTCAAGATGACTCCTACTCCATTTCTCTTCCCATCCACACCATGAAAAAACAGCTTAAACCCCGCTCTTAAGCTTCTAGCCTTGTTACCTTTCCACCTGTTCTCCTGAACACACAATATGTTAAACCCTGCTCCTAAGCTTGTAGCCTTGCTACCTTTCCACCTGGTCTCCTGGACACACAGTATGTCCACCTTCCTCCTCTACATCATGTCAGCCAGCGCTCTACCTTTTTCTTTCATAGTTCCAACATTCAAAGTCCCTACTCTCAGTCCTAGACTCATGCCTTTCCTCTTCTCTCTCTGCCTACGGACACGCCTCCCGCCTCTCCTTCTTCGACCAACAGTAGTCCAATTTCCACCAGCACTCTGTTGGTTAACAGCACTGATCTGATGGCGGTCGTTGTTAACCCGGGCCTCGACCGATCTGGTATGAATTTCGTTTTGATCTTTTGCATGAGAATTTTGACAGAAGTTTTACGCCGGATGCCATTCCTGTCGCAACCCTCTGCATTTATCCCGGCTTGGGACCGGCGTGAGGGTGAACACTGGCTTGCCCCAAGGCTGCATTAAATAATGTATGTATGTGCGCGTGTGTGTGTGTGTGTGTGTGTGTATATACTGGTCCTTCTAAAAAAAAATTAGCATATTATGATAAAGTTCATTATTTTCTGTAATGTACTTATAAATAATAAACTTTCATATATTTTTGATTCATTGCACACCAACTGAAATATTTCAGGTTTTTTATTGTTTTAATACTGATGATTTTGGCATACAGCTCATGAAAACCCAAAATTCCTAGGCAGGGTCAATGCAGCTAGCGATCAGGAGATTTTGGAGCACTTCATGCTTCCATCTGCTGAAAAGCTTTATGGAGATGAAGATTTTCATTTTTCAGCACGACCTGGCACCTGCTCACAGTGCCAAAACCACTGCTAAATGGTTTACTGACCATGGTATTACTGGGCTCAATTGGCCTGCCAACTCTCCTGACCTGAACCCCATAGAGAATCTGTGGGATATTGTGAAGAGAAAGTTGAGAGACACCAAACCCAACACTGTGGATGAGCTGTAGGCCGCTATCGAAGCATCCTGGGCCTCCATAACACCTCTGCAGTGCCACAGGCTGATTGCCTCCATGCCGCGCCGCATTGAAACAGTCATTTCTGTAAAAGGATTCCCGACCAAGTATTGAGTGCATAACTGAACATAATTATTTGAAGGTTGACTTTTTTTGTATTAAAAATACTTTTTTTCATTGGTCTGATGAAATATGCTAATTTTTTGGGATAGAGATTTTGGGTTTTCATGAGCTGTATGCCAAAATCATCAGTATAAAAACAATAAAAGACCTGAAATATTTCAGTTGGGGTGCAATGAATCTAAAATATATGAAAGTTAATTTTTTTAAGAGTCCATTACAGAAAATAATGAACTTCATCACAATATGCTAATTTTTTGAGAAGGACTAGTATATAAGTAAAAATAAAAGGACAGGACAAAGACTTTCTATTGAAACTTCATTTTCACTACAGATTGTAATCACCTGAAGAGAGAGGATGGTTTCACCACCCCTCGAAACAGATCTGTAGTGAAAATAAAGTTTCAATAGAAAGTCTTTGTCCTGTCCTATTATTTTTACTTATATTTGCTCTACAAAAAAGTATTGAATACTCTTTCACGGAAGTATCTACTCAGAAAATTCTCTCTCTCTCTCTCTCTCTCTCTCTCTCTCTCTCTATATATATATATATATATATATATATATATATATATATATATATATAAAATATATATGTTTCTATAATAGCAACTAAACAGAGTGGATTAGTATTAATCTGCATTACTCTCTTAATGCCACTGGTAAATAACTAATCAGTACCCTATGCAACAGTACTGATTTGTGCAACGTCTCTTTCAAACCTTTTTCCACGAATTTTCTGTCCAACTTCATTGAAATCCTATTTGTGTGTAAATGAATACTTTCTTTTTGTCCCTCAGACAGACAGCTTTGCCTTTAACGAAATTCTCATTAAAAGGCACCACTAAAAATTCCAGGGTGATATTTTAAACCTTGCAGAATTAATTTATGTTCATAAAACCATTGGACAAGCGTGACTCACCAAAAAGCCCCCTCACGCACAGATGGCTAATTCCAAGAAGTGTGTGTGCGTGTGTGTGTGTGTGTGTGTGTGTGTGTGTGTGTGTGTGTGTGTGTGTGTGTGTGTGTGTGTGTGTGTTGCATAATACTGTTCATTTCATGAAGCTGGTGTAAAAAGACACTGTAATGAGAGCTATTTGTTTTAGTGTGATGTAAATCAAGGCTTCGTTTCAGTGCCTCTAGTAAGCACTGCTGCAATATTTATTTATCTCATTATAAAGTGACGTCTAATTTATTTAAACTAATATATATGCATATATTACTATTGTATATTTGTTTTCATTGTTCCTTTCTTAAACAATAACGCTGTTGAATTCTTGATCGTGATTGGTCTTATTTTATTGTTTATTATTAATAATAAGGCCGAGATGGGCAATGCAGAATACTGGTGAGTATTTATCTCATTGACTTCATGAGAGAAAATAAATAGAGGCTGGTAAGGGAACAACTGTTTATTGCTGCTATTATGTCACATAGAGCAGGGAGAAAGTTGTAGATTTTTTGTGTAAATATAAGTAGATACGTGGAAAATGTGTTCATTTGAAATAATACCTCAACGACTTTTTTGAATAAGATGAATAAAACTCTTTACATCAGTGTGTTCAAAGTAACTCCGCTTCATCATGTCACCTTCACACATTATTTACATTTACAAAAGCATGACACCATGTACAATTCCTTATGTATATCATGAACTAAACACTGACAAAAAACGGTGCTGTCCATGGTGCTGACAAGTGACACACACACACACACACACACACACACACACACACACACACACTCTCTCTCTCTCTCTCTCTCTCTCTCTCTCTCTCTCTCTCTCTCTCTCACACACACACACACACACACACACACACACACACACACACACACACACACACACATACACACACACACACATCATTTAGATCTGTGCCATGGTGTGTGTGTGTGTGTGTGTGTGTGTGTGTGTGTGTGTGTGTGTGTGTGTATGTGATGTAATTATGATTCCAGCACACCAGTGATTCATTCAGCCTTTTACAACATGTCGCTATTACCAGAGTTACCTCATATGTAAACACAACTTTTTGTCTCTCTCCCTTATTTCCTTTATTGCTTCATTTCTTTATTCTTTCTCTTTCCCCCACATCCATCATTCTTTTAATATATGTTCTTCTTTAACATTTTCCTGTTCGTATTTTAATTTTGTTACATCTCTCTTTACTTCTAAACTACGCTATTAAGTTAAACTAAATTGCTTGTATGCTAAAACAATAGTTTGATTACTATCTATAATGTTAAATATCTAACTTTCTACATGTTTGGACAGTAAGTAAAATAAAGATGAATTATCTCTTAAACATACAAATCAGTCAAATAAAATAAAATGATAGCAGGGCATTTTAGCTCAGCCACCATGTTAGCGAGAAACTCTTGGATGAATCTGTGTCAGTTTATGAAGCAGAGAAATGCACAGTGAAAAATTGACGCTCGGACACTGGAATACTTTGGATTATACACATCCTGTTATCAAATAGCTATTAACAACATGGGTGAGGTTTGTTATCGCCGGTAAAACATCTGTACAAAGACATGCTGTTTTAAATGTCTAAACATTCAAGTTTCTATCTGTACATTTCATATTGTATAACAGATATAATTATTTGCCCAACATTTGAAGGTGCATTTTTGACACAAACATTAATTCAGTAAAACAGAAATTTCTTCTCTGCATAAGTATTCCTCATGCTGCTACCACCGTGTTCCATGGTATGTGTTCTCTATCTAAGATTCAGTTCGAATAGGCACAGTCAAAATGCAATAACCATTAAAATCGCTCAGAAGCACTATCTCGGGGAAAAAAACTCAAGAAAATGAGCATTTTTAAAAATAATTTCAGGTTTAAGGAGACAAAAACATGTGAAAATATTATTAGTTGGATTTCAGAAAATGGTGGCAGCAACAATAAAAAACTCTGGGTGATAGATCTTCAGATGATTTTGCACCAGTTTACAGTATATTGTAATTTCCCATTTTGGGGGGACAAAAAAAGGTTATATAATTATGCAGCCATATTGGTAAATAATTGGCTTTTTTGAAAAAAAATGTTTGAAATAATTTTGTAATCATTATTAGTTTGGGGCCTTTTTATAATTTCCTGTGTTTAGATTCATGAAAAATAAAATAATAAAAACATTAATTTCAGTTAAAAGTTCTTATGAAAGGTCTCACATTTAATGATGCTTTACTTAATGTAAACAATGTATTTTTGCATTTAAAATACTGCAATTTTGTTTGTTCAATTTAAAATAAGTTACTTTTTCATCTTAAAAATATTTTAGTATTTTATTATATGTATTACGAAGTTTTTTATTTATAAATTACATGTATTTATATATACTTTTTCCCTTTATCAGGGGTCTCCACAGCAAATAATTCGCATGTTTGATTTGGCGTAGGTTTTTACGTCTGATGCCCTTCCTGACACAACCCTTTAGCAAGGGACAGAAACACGCTGACGGCTTTGCAGCTACTCTTTATGAAAGTCATCAATGGTTGTTTTACATGAACCTCTCACCATAGACAGTGAGAGATATGGCCCGCCTTTGTTAGCTGCACTGGAAGGGGGGGGGGGGGGGGGGGGGGCGGGGGCGACCTTGTGGAGAGTTGGACTTGAACCCCCAACCTTAGGATCAGTGATCAAGCGCCCTATACCGCTAGACCACCACTGTTAATATTAATTATATTATATGTCAAAGGCTAGCTGGAAAAATATGCATTTTTTTTAACCTTTAACAATTTAAAGTATTTCATATAAAACATTAACATCAAACCAGCTGCTTCGATTTAGTGTGTAATTATTTAGTAATTATTTATAGAATTTATTACTGTAACAATATTCCATCATCATTTTGTCCATCCCTAGCTGTTACTCTACATAAAATGTGGGTGTAAATATTTTATTTTAATTAAATTTGTAAATGGTATGAGCTTTGTTCTTGGCTTCATGAAGCCACTCAAAAAGAAAGATAGTACTCAAAAAGTTAAGAAAAGTTACAGAATAATCTCCTTCATTTAGTGGAACTAATCTTAGAGCGATATAATCAGAGCAATGCAGGTTCGGTCATAGAGCTCTACACTCTTAAACACAACTGTGTAATTGAGTCTATGATGCAGCTCATGTTCTCATTTTTAAGCATAAAAATCAAAAAGCCTAATACTGTCCTTCAACCATCATACCCAATTAAAATCCATTATTAAGCATATAATTCTATACATGTGAAGATACAAGCATCCATTTCTACTCTTCTTTTTATTTATTGTTTTCTTTTTAACTCATTCATTCATTTTCTAAACTGCTTAATCATAATTAGGGTCACGAGGAGGCTGGCACCCATCTTGGCCAAGTCTGTGCGAGTGCAGAGTCTACCCTGGATAGGTCGCCATCTTTTTCAAACAGATATTTAAAATGAATCTTTATTTATAATTTCAAGCTGCTAAAATTATAACAGACAGAGGAGGTGATATAATATCAGGCAAATTTTAATTTCTTTAAGTTCTTTGGGCCAGGTTTAATTAGCACTAAGGCAGAGTTTCTAAAATCCACCGTCAGATGGTTAAAATCACTTGTGTGTACCTCACACCTTAGTGTTGATGTTGATTAATTTAAGTCCATGTTCATCCATTTTTTCATCTTTGTTGATTAATCAGAGAGGAGATATTAATTCTACAATGTACAGTATCGTTCCAGACTAGATGAGTTGCATCAAACTTATATCAAAATGAAAGGAAATCTTCAAACTCTTGTGTTACACTTATCATCAGGTGGGTTTTATTAGCCTGTTTGAAAAGGCTATTTGGAGTTCAGTTCACTCTCTCAATTGTGCAGAATCACAAGAATGGGACTTGGATGCATCAGTTCCAAAATGGCAATGAAATGGCAAATCTGACAGCATACAGGTTTTAAACTAATGAATTTTGAAATCAAATAATGCTAGATGCATTTATATATAACACTACATTACATTCACACACTTCAGACAGGCAGTTGCTCATATACATGAAAATACACTGTAGTATATACCTCAGTGCATTCGAACGCAAAAGCACTTCTGTTTACAACTTGTTCTTCATGAGTTGTGTGTCACTTTTTACAGTACAATGATTCTCTTTGTGTGAAGATTTATTGTTTTTTTAATGAAAAATATGACATATAGCACAAGAAAAAAACATATACAGTACAACATATGTAAGCTTTTAAGTTTCGGTTTAATTATCTTTAAAATATTTAATTATTCATTCATTCATTTTCTCAACCGGTTTATTTGAATTAGGGCATAAGGGAGGTTGGAGCTCACTAGGCCAATGCAGAGCAAAATAAAGCTGACAGCAAACCAATAGCCTATTCATTTCAAATAATAGTATTCCATGCATCTCACCACCGACCGTGAGACAGTGAGATAGTATTTGATAACCCAATTAACTGCAATGGGGGGAGAGCAGTTACTCTGAACTTTGTGATAGTGGAACACCCCCCCCCCCCCCCCCCCCGACCTTTGAATCCGTCAACCAGCACCCAACTGCAAAGCCACTCCTGCCCTAGTATTGAACTAAAATCTATTACAGTAGGCCCTTGACATTCGCGGGGGTACGGTTTTGGGCCTTCCCGCGAATTGAGATAATCCGCGAGTTCTGTACACAGAAGTAAAACCCCATGTATGACGTCACATGCGCGAATGAGCAGCCAGCAGTAAAATACTATGTATCTATTACATGCACTAAAATATGCTTCTTAAACACATTTTTCATAGTCTTACTCATTAATACAGTATTAATGTAGTAAAATGTAGTCATGATTAAGAAAAACTTTTTAATTTTGTACTGTGATATTTAGTAATAAAATATATAAACATTATACAGCATGTACTGTTGTAAAGCACTCGTTTTAAAGTCTTTTTCAATTATTATTCCAGTACAGTACCTCAGTTAATTCTGAGAATGTTTGTGCATGAGATTTTATGTTCTGTAGCATGTTTAACAAATGATACCAAAAGGATAAACTTTATTACACTTCATGTCCTTTTACATTGCACTTAGAGTGACGTGTCCAAGATGGCGTTGCCTAGAGGGCAACGTTGCGGAGTTCGCAGAGTCAAATTGTTTCTTTGTTCATGTTTTGCACTATGCTCATCTATGATCGGTCGACCCTGCTACAGCTATGAGCAGCATCAGCTTCAGGCAACTGGGCACGCAACAACTTCTATCTTGAGCTTACTGTATATGCTATGGCAGCTCAATGCTAGCTGTTAGCTAGCAGTTACCGACTAAGCCCAGGCAGAGTTCTCAGAGGCTTGGTTAGCACTTCCAGCCATACTACTTGTAAATGTTCAGTCCCTGCGAAACAAGATGGACAAGCTTCATGCTCACATTGCAGCGCAGAGGAATCTACAGGACTGTGTTTCTGTGAAACATGGCCCGAGGAGAGTACACCCGATGAGGCGATTGCTCCACCCGGCTACAAGGCCTTCATCCCCTGCAATCCCAAGCACCGGAGTCGTCGTTCGGCCCCTTTCCGCCTGTGCTTCTTGTAGCATATTAGCTCTGCTAATAGCATATCAGCTCTGCTAGCCACATCCCGGCTAACAAGCCCAGTTGAGCGTGCTCAGTTATACACCCACGAAGATACTCCGATCTTATTGCTGTTGTAGAGTCGACCGGTCTTAGATGAGCATAGAGCAAAGCATGAACAAACAAAACAACAAATAAAACAAATTGAAATGAACAAAGAAACAATTTGACTCTGAGAACTTCTATTGTGAGCTGCTATGCTATGGGAGCTCCATGCTAACCACCCAGGCGGAGTTCTCAGAGCACTTCTGGCCATACTGCTTGAAAATGTTCAGTCCCTGTGAAACAAGATAGATGAGATTCATACTCAGACTGCAGGGCAGAGGGATCTACAGGACTGTGTTTCTGTGAAACATGGCTCGAGGAGAGTACTCTCGATAAGGCGATTATACCAGCTGGCTATACGGCCTTCATCCCCTGCAATCCTAAGCGTCAGAGTCGTCGTTCGGCCCCTTCCCGCCTGGGCATATTACTAGCTGGGATGCGGCTTGCATTGAGCTGCCTACCATAGCATGTTAGCTCTGCTAATAGCATGTTAGCTCTGCTAATAGTATATTAGCTCTGCTTAATTATACACGACCGGAGATACTCCGATCTTATAGCTGTAGTAGAGTCGACCAGTCACAGACAAGCATAGTGCAAAACATGAACAAACAGAACAAATAAAACAAATTAAAACAAACAAAGAAACAATTTGACTCCGAGAACTCCGTGACGTCGCCCTCTGGGCAGCGCCATCTTGGAGACGTCACTCCAAGATGTCACTCCAGCTTCAATGTAAAAGGACATGAAGAGCACTGAAATAAAGTTTATCCTTTTGGTATCGTTTGTTAAACATTGCTACAGAACATAAAATCTCACACATAAATATGAACTTTGGTACTGTACTGGAATAATAATTGAAAAAGATTTTAAAACAACAGTTCAGAGAAAACCGTCATTTCTCAAGAGAAAGTCTTATTTCTTCACAAGAGACATCCAGCGTTTTCTATCTCTTAGCCAGAGAGGACACATCGCGTTTGAGTGGTATCATAGAGCTTAACTGGTAATTAAAAAACACAAAAAAAAGAGGCTCGTTGATAAATTGTGCGCGAATGAGGAAAAAGGGGCGTGACATCGGCTCAACCAATCAGCAGAAAGGAGGACAGCCATT
>CM045733.1:40960000-40970000 GCA_024760905.1 Plotosus lineatus
CAAATCTATACAGAAACATACTCCAATACATTAGTGCCAATAATAATTGCACAACAATGAAGAAACAAAATAAATAAATACATAAACATATAACCAAGTTTAAATTAAGCTTGATCTATACAGCAAAGAAAGAAATCAATGTCCTGAAAATAAGAACATGGAAACAGTAACTTTTTTTTAAGCTATTTTTGTAGTGTTTGTGGCTTTTTGCTCTACTATATTCATCACTCATTCATTCATTTTTTTCATTAATTCCTTCATTCATTTGCCAAACTGCTTAATCCTATAGGGCAGGGATGTCCAACGGGCTGGTGTGGGTGCAGGTTTTCACTTCAACCAAGCATTTGCCACACCTTTCATTTGTTTCAATCACTGATTGAAAAAGAAAAGCTGTGTTTCAAAATTGAAGCCAGGTGGCAGCCATCATGGTCAGGCCAGCATGCTTTCAAATCTCAAAATGGAGCTGTTAAAAGTGAACACAGCTCTACCCTAAAAGTTTTTCTGCTGATGGTCAGAGTACTTTAAATTCTTTAGCAATAATTTCACTGACCTACCTGCTTAAAGCTGCTGTGTGCAAACACTAAGGATACCAGAAGTTCCTTCCCCCTACCCCCAATGGGGAGATCAGACCACAACCAAATGTATCTTTCTTCACGTTATGTGCCTGTTGTGAAGATGCAGCCTTTGAATACAAGGAGACGTTAGGAGATGGTCAGAGGAGACCTTGGAGGAGCTACAGGACTGTTTTGAAGTAGTTGACTGGCAAGCACTCTGTAAGCCCCACAGGGATGACATTGATGGGTTTCCTGAGTGTATTTCTCACTACATAAATTTCTGCTCTGATGCCAGGTCAATGACCTCCTTAACAACAGAAAGGGGGCGTTCAGAGCTGACAACAAAGAGAAGGTGAAAATTATCCAAAGTTTACTAAGACAGGATTAGGACAATTACAAGAGAAAGATGGAGTGGAAACTCCAACATAAAAACATGAGAGCGGTTTAGAGTGGTGTGAAGACCATCACTGGTTTCAGGCCATCCATCAGTAGAGGAGCTGAGAGCGGTGAGGATAGGGTGAACGAGCTGAATATGTTTTTATCAGCTTGAACACTTAAATACTGCTCAACTCCCCTCAAACGCGCCAAGAGCAAGCCTGAAACCTCCTGTCCTGGAGTCTGACATTACATCTTCATGATGAGCCCGAGTCCACAGATGGTCCCAGTGTGGTCGTGGACATTGTGCCTCTTTCTTGTACCAAAGCCCCCATGTCCCAGTAGCTCCCTGGATTACAGACCCATGACACTGACTTCACATGTCATGAAGACCCTTAAGAGACTCATACTAGATCAACTCCAACCCATGGTAGGCAGCATATGGACCCCTCCAGTTCACCTACAAGCCTTGTATTAGAGTTGAGGATGCCATCATTTACCTGCTTAACTGTGTCTACACCCACCTGGATCAGCCTGTGAGTACTAGGGAAATGGTGGCTTAGTGGTTAATGCAATGAGTTACTGATCCAAAGGTCAGTGGTTCAATCCCAGCAATCACCTCTGTTGGGCCCTTGAGCAATGCCCCAAACCCTCAAAAAATCAATGTATAAAAAAACGATAATTGTAAGATGCTCTAGATAAGAGCTTCAGCCAAATGCTGTAAATCTAAATGAGTACTCTGGGGGGCATATTTTTTTTACTTTCCATGCATTTAACACCATCAGGTTGACCCTCCTCTGTGAGAAACTGACAGCGATGTGGGTGGATGCCTCTCTTGTGTCCTGGATTGTGGACTATCTGACCAGAAGACCACAGTATGTGTGACACAGTGGTCAGCACCACAACGGACCATTCTTTCCTCTTTCTCTTCACTCTTACAAGAAGGGCAAGAGCAGTCTCTATTTTTTGAGGTGGCCAAGATGGTTTAACATCTGTCAGACACTGCTCAGGATGTTCTATGAGTTTGTTGTGGCCAGCCCTATCCTCGATGCTGTTGCATGCTGGGGCAATAGGCTGAGGGTTGCAGACACAAACAAAGTGATCCACAAGTCCTATACCATACTATATGTTTATAATGCATAATATGTTTATAATGTACAATAAATTTAAAATTTAACATATGTTTGTAATTTACCATATGTTTCTAATGTGCAATATGTTTATAATTTACAATAAATTTAAAATTTAACATATTAACATATGTTTAATATTAATAATGTCAATATGTTCCTTTTATTTGCACCTCAAGCCTTCCAGACTAAAAACCATGCACACAAGTCCAAACCACAGTGATTATAAGTTTAAAACTTTATTACATGAACAGGAAAACAGAAAAAAATAAAGTGAATGAACTGGAATAATTTATTGTGGAAGTGACTTCCTTGAGTGTTCTGCAAGTCTTCCGTGTTATCCGCAACCATTCCACAAATGTTCTGCATGTATTCTACAAACCTTCCGTGAGTATTCCGAGGCCACTTTTGACCACCCGGTAAAGGGAGCAATGTTTACGAAACGTTCATGGAAGACTTGCAGAATAAAAGGAATGATCACGGAACGTTTGCAGAAAGGAGGGAACGTTTGCGGAAGGACTGCGGAACATGTAGGAACACTGTCGGAAAATGAACGTGCTTTTGAACATATTCAAAAGCATGTTCGCGGAACATTTTGGCCTGCTGGAAGAGGAGGAATACCTTCAGAATCGTACGGAAGGACACAGAAGATGACGGAATGACCGAGGAACGTTGGAGGATGACTACGGTTTTGCTTCCATGAGTCTGCCGAGCTCCAGTGAAATGGGGGTAATACATTTACACTTTATTATTTCACTTCACTTCACTTATCCCTCAACATCTGGGGATGTCGTTGGGGCACCTTCATGGCGAGACTTGGGCTGATTTGGCCTGGCGGGGCCCATCCCTCTCCACGTGAAACATGCCAACGGCTTTGCAGCCTACTCTTGTTGAAAGTCAGCAATGGTTCTTTTACATGCCTCACACCATATAATAAAAATTTTTAAAAAGAAAAAGAGGTTGAGAGATTTCCTTTCGGCTTTTTCTCTTTATCAGGGGTTACCACAATGAATGATTCGCATGTTTGATTTGGCATAGGTTTTTATGTCAGATGCCCTTCCTGACACAACTCTTTTAGCAAGGGACGGAACCACGCTGCATAGCCTACTCTTTACTAAAGTCAGCAATGGTTCTTTTACATGCCTCACACCATAGACAGTGAGAGACATGGCCCGCTTTTGATGACCCAGTTAGCTGCACTTGGGGACAGTGACAACCTTATGGAGAGTGGAACTCGAACCTCCAACCTTAGGATCAGCAATCCAGCGCCCTATACCACTAAGCTACCACTGCCCCTATAAATTAAAAAAAAAAAAAAAAAAAAAAAGTTTAAAAATTAAATGTACATTTTAAATTTAATTACAGGGATCCCTCACTTTACATGGTTAATTGGGACCGAGATCCCCCCACGACCACCGAATTCCACGGAGTAGAATTAAGCCCCCCACCCACCCCCGTGACTGACATATACGTACATGTAAATGTGTATATAATATCAATAAATACATATTCAATGCTATAAATGCTTATAATAACAATTAAACATTAAAAAATAATGCATAAGATGTAAATAAAATATAAATACACACACAGACGCGTGCATGTGAGTGCACACTCGCAGATGCGTGTGCATGCACTCAGATGCGAACCTCACAAAAAAGTAAGTAGTTTTGATGGGAGGTTTTGGGTTGTTTTTTGTTTTGTGTTTGTTTAGGTGGGGTTTTTTTTTTTTTTTACATAATTGGCCTTGTTTTTGCAGAATTTTCCTTAACTTTTCCCCCCATTCTTCCTTGATTTCCTTATTTTTTAATTGGATGAATATTAAAAAACAAACAAACAAACAAAAAAACCCACGATGCACTGAAGCAGCATGAATTGAAGCGAGAAGTAGCGAAGGGTCCCTGTATATTCATTTCTCCATCATTTTATGATATTTGAGTATAAATTTCACCAGTAAATTCATCTCACCACAGTTTTGGGCCGTCAAGGTCAGCAAAACCTTCTCTGCTGAACTAAACGCTGTCAGAAGCACTGACCTATATTTACAACTTAAATATGTGTATTTGTTCCATTAAAATATTTTAATTTATTCCCAACAATCTGTTTCAGAGCTTCTAGTATGTGTATGTGATTTTGTAATGTGATTTTTTTTTTTTTTTTTTTTTGGTCCAATCAGATTTCAACTTCTATCTGCTGCCATATCGATCTAATCTGCTCATGGCCTTCAGAATCCATAGTGCTGGCTGATGTCACTTATACTATATTAGCAATGGGCCCATTTCTTGCACCAATCAAATTTCAGAATCACATCCTAGGCTCAGCAAGATGGCCTACAATAACCTAAACAATTTAATGTCCTCTGATTGTTTGGGCAGAGTAAAACAAGATGAATGGTCTGTGATGATCTGCACTCAATAAATTTAAGTTAGATTTTATTTATGCAAACAATGGCTGAAGGAAGAGGATAAATTGATTTGGTGGTGAACATTCTTAAAAATCCATTTTCAAAGCAGGCTTAGATAAAAGCTAAACGTCATAAGGAGAGGTTGAGGAGGTAAGGTTAATTCTGATTTAATTTGGTCAGGTGCCAAATTTACCAGCAGCTTGCAGCAGTAAACGCTGGTGAAAGTTATGTAATGCTCATAGTTACAAACAGAAATGTGCAAAATGCCTCTCTGGCTGCAATTCCATGTCTTGTTATATTGTGATTTTGTATATTATTGATGGTTTTGTAATTGCAATGTAATAGTGGTGGTATTAAGAGATGAATTAAATCCGTTAAGACCCACTGAAAGCCCAGGTACCAAATGCACGGCCAACCAATGTCTCATTAAGAGATATACAGGCTTCAAAGTCAAAATACTAATATACTTTCATTTTATAAACCGCTTAATCCTTCGTAGGGTCACAGCGAGGCTGGTGCCCAACTCAGCTGAGTCCAGGTGAGGGCAGAGTACACCATAGATGGTTGGCCAGACCATCGCAGGGCAGAAACACGCTGACGAAGGTCAGCAATGGTTCTTTTCCATGCCTCTCAATATTGACAGTGAGAGACACGGCCGACCTTTGATAACCTGGTTAGCTGCACTGGGGAAAAGTGACAACCCGTTGAGAGTGGGGCTTGAACCCCCAACCTTGGGCTCACCACTGACCCACTACTTATGTACAATATTGCTTTTTTGTTTGTTTGTTTGGGTTTTTTCTTTTAGTTCATGATTGAAACAGATGGAACGTGTGACTACTACTTGATTGAAGGGAAAACCTGCACTCACACCAGCTCTTCATGGATAAAATTGGACGTCCATGTACTAGGGAAGGATACAGCTTTGGAACATCCAATTAGGTTAATGTCTTTTGACTGTTCGAAGAAACTGTAATAACCAAAGGAAGCCCACGCAAGCATGAAGAGGGCATGCAAACTCCAACCAGAAACACCCTTGCCAAGCCTGGGACTTGAATACAGGATTTTCTTGCTGTAATGCTAAATATTAGGCTGCAATGCCCCTGAATAATATCTGTGGGGGGTTTGCCTGTGTGTGTGTGTGTGTGTGTGTGTGTGTGTGTGTGTGTGAGAGAGAGAGAGAGAGAGAGAGAGAGAGAGAGAGAGAGAGAGAGAGAGACTAAACCAGACTTCCTTTATTCCCATTCCCACCTGACAGAGATTCTTTTGTCTGGTCTGGTCCCTTTTCCTCATTATTGCTGCACAATCATTATTTAAGCACACGTATGCTCTGATATGGAGGATGAATCTATCTGTATTCTGACTGTATCATGTTTCTCTCCTTCCTTTTATCCTGTTTGTGAAAGTGAAGGCTTTTAACACCGATCTGCAACAGTGAGAGAAAATCACTCAAGACACGATGCAGCCTCCTGCAGAGTGCAAAGTGGCTTCTAATCCACTCTCACGATGAAATATTAATCTCTGGCTCTTTTTCCCCAAAAAGTCAGCACTTTTCATACAAACTAATACTGTAATGTAGTGTGTGTGTGTGTGTGTGTGTGTGTGTGTATGTGTGTGTGTGTGTGTGTGTGTGTGTGTGTGTGTGTGTGTGAAGACAAACAAAGGACACACAGCTATGAGAGAAATGTTATGACAAAAATATCATATCATGATTCTCATAGACATTTCAATGATGTTTGATATTTCAAAGTTTTAAACTTTAACAATAAAATCCCATATCAGCCAACTCTGGCCACGGGCAGAGTACACCCTGAACAGTCACCCAGGGTATCACAGGGCAGAAACACACTGACAACTATGCAGCCTGCTCTTGATGAAAGTCGGTAATGGCTCCTTTACATGCCTCTCACTACAAACAGTGAGTGACATGGCTAGTCTTTGATAACCCAGTTAGCTGCAATGCAGGGTCAGCATTCACAACTGTTGACAGTGGGATTTGAAACCTCAACCTGAGGCTCAGTAATCCGGCATCTTACCACCAGTCCACCTTACCATCGGATCCAATACTCATCAATCAAGTACATTGCCTTCCCCATCACACCACCAACAACAACCAGGGAGGGGCAAAAGCATGTACGCCATTTGTGACATGCAGTCCTAGCCACCCGCCTCTTTTCGAACTGCAGCACATGCGTATTTTTGGAGCAGTCTAAGGAGGGAATGCGCTATCTGCTCTCTTGTACAAATGATCTCACAGACTCGTATGATTGACTGGCGATTGCTGTGAGTGCATGCCATCCCTCTGATGAGAGGCCCATGGACTCCAGGTCACAGATGGCTGTAGCATTAACATGGAATCAAACTTGTAATCACTGGGTTAATAGTCACACACCTTGTCAATGCTTCACTTGGGAGCCCATCATAAAAGTACTTACATAAAAACTAAATTACATATTACTCATGACAGTATTGCTTTTGTTTCTATAGCAACAGCTCATTCCTCGGTACTCATATGCCAGACACTATACTAAAAACGAACTATTAATAATAATAGTAATAACAACAACAATAATAATACCCTTGCTTGAATAGCCATCTTATTGTGGTAGAGGGGCTTGCATGTCCTAATGATAGTAGGAGCTATGTTGTTGGGGATATTATTCCCCTTGAAGGGTCACCCAAAGCAAACAGGTCCTAGATGAAGGTCCAGACAAAACCCAGTTCACAAGACCCCAATATGGAGAAACATATAAGGTCAGAGGTTCCCTTGTTTGGACAAAGGGTCACCAGGGACCCCACCTGTGCCAGACCTGGGCAAGGAGCTTGATAGTGCGGGCCTGGTGGTCAGGCTTATGCCCATGGAGCCCAGTGAGTCAAGCTCAAAAAGTACACATGGGTCCACCCTCCCATGGACCCACCACCTGTGGGAGGGGCAATAGAGGTCGGGTGCATTGTGAGTTGGGTGGCAACCAAAGGTATGGGTTCTGTCCTCGGCTACTGACTCTGACTCTTGGGACATGGGATGTCACCTCTCTGGTGGGAAAGGAGCCTGAACTGGTGCATGAGGTTGAGAGATACCGACTAGATATACAGTAATCGGACTCACCTCACTGCATAGCTTGGGCTCTAGGACCAATGATTTTGAGAGGTCTGGACCTTATTCTATTCTGGAGTTGCTCATGATGACAGACAGTGAGATGGTGTGGGCATTCTTGTCGTACCCCCGTCTCAGTGCTCACACGTTGGGATTCTCCCCGGTTGACAAAAGTGTAGCATTCCTCTGCCTTCGGGTGAGAGAACGAGTCCTAACTGTTGTTTATGTTTATGCACCAAATGACAGTTCAGAGTACTCACCCTTTTTCAAGTCTTTAGGGGGTATGTTGGAGAACATTCTCCCTGGGGACTCCCTCATTGTTCTGAGAGACTTCAATGCCCACGTGGGCAACAACAGTGCGACCTGGAAGGGTGTGATTGGTAGGTGTGGCCTTTCCAGTATGAACCCAAATGGTGTTCCGTTGTTGGACTTCTGTGGTCTATCACAAACACCATGTTCGAACATAAGGATGTCCATAAGTGCACTTGGCACCAGAACACCCCAGGCCACAGTTTGATGATCGAATTTGTAGTCATGTCACCGGACTTGTGGCTGCATGCTCTGGACACTCGGGTGAAAAGAGGAGCTGAGCTGTCAACCATTCACCACTTAGTAGTGAGCTCTTTTCAATGGCAGGGTGGCCGGCCTCCACACCTGGCAGGCCCAAGAGTGTAGTTAGCGTTTCCTGGGAATGTCTGGTGGAGTCTCCTATCAGAGGAGCCTTTAACTCACACATCCGGCATAGCCACAACCACATCCCGAAGGATTATGGGGACATGGAACCCAAATTGGCCATGTTTCATGCCTCTGTTGTTGAGGGGGCAGCACATAGCTGTTGTTGGATGGTCATCGGTGCCTGTCATGGTGGTAACCCCGAACCCAGTGGTGAACATCTGCAGTGAAGGGGGCCGTTCACCTGAAAAAGAAGGCCTATTGGGTCTTATTGCCTGTGGGACTCCTGAGGCAGCAAAAAAGTATCGTGGCCAAACTTGCTGCATCCCGAGCTGTTGCTGATGCAAAATGGAGTTCAGTGAGGGCCTAGAAAAGGTTCTGGACCATCATCTAACACCTAAGGAGGCGGAAGCAGTTCTCCACAAATACTGTTTATAGTGGGAGATGCTCACCACAACTGAAGATGTTGTCAGGAGCTGGAAGGAATACTTTGAGGATCTCCTCAATCCCACCAACATGCCCTTTAGATAGCAGTCCATCCATCACTGGGACCAAGGTCACCAAGGTAACCAAGGTAGTCAAAAAGATCCTCTGTGTTTGGGCTTCGGGGGTGGATGAGATCGGTACTGAATATCTTAGGGTTCTGGATGTTGTAGGTCTGTCTTGGTTGACACGTCTCTGCAACATCATGTGGTCATCGGAGGCCGTTCCTCTGGATTGGCAAATGGGGTGGTAGTCCCCCTTTTTAAATAGAGGGACTGGAGTGTGTGTTCCAATTATCGTGGAATCACACTCCTCAGCCTACCCGGGAAAGTCTATGCAGGGGTAAAACCGATAGTTGAACCTCAGATCCAGGAGAAACAATGTGGTTTTCGCCCTGGCGCAGTACTCTTGATCAGCTCTATATGCTGTACAGGATCCTGGAGAGGGCATGGGAGTTTGCCCAATCTGTCCACATGTGTTTTGGTGATTAATGAAGGCTTTTAACCATGTCTGTCAGGCAATTGTGGCATGTGCACTGGGAGTATGATGTACAAGAGCCATTGCTATGGGCCATTTGGTCTCTCTATTACTGGAGCCAGTATTGGTAATGACAGGTCAAATAATTTTCCACTGAGGGCTGGAGTCCGCCAAAGCTGTCACTTGTCATATCATTGAGGGGCTCTGGTTTGGTGGCCATAGGATCTCATCTATGTTTTTTGTGTATGAAGTTGTCCTTTTGGTTTCATCAATCCAGGAGCTCTTGCTGCCATTGGAGCGATTTTCAGCTGAGTGCAAAGCGGCTGAGATGAGCACCGCTGGTCTGGAAACATCTCTGCGTCCTCCCCCGTTGGTTATTGCAGAAGAAATGCATATCTCAAATATAGATTTTCAGAACTCTTCACGATTTTTTTTTCAGTATTTTTGAAAATTTTTCCATAACACTTCATTGTTCTTTTATATTAGCATTAGAATTACATGCAGCTATCAAGTGCTCGGTCCTCAAACAACTCGAACCATGAGGCATGCGAGCAAAAGTGGCGCAATCATGAACTGAGTTATCTGTTATGGTCTGTGTTGTGGGAGACTTTGAATTTGGTCTCTTTCTCTCTCTCTCTCTCTCTCTTTCTAAGCACTGCACGCTCCGACAGAGGAGTGCGGCTGTCACACACTGGCAGATCGCACACACCTGCTTCCACTCAGCAATTATTGTGTTATAAAGATGAGCAGCGCACTCCTCCCAGTGCTAGAAGATTGTTCCTCATTTCAGGTCTCTGGTCCCCTGTGATCTCTC